>CM052888.1:42284445-42461847 GCA_028534135.1 Potos flavus
TGTTCAAAGGCAGGTGAGATGTCTCTAGGAATTAGTAGCCCTGGAAGGGGCAAGTCTCCCCAGCCAGCTAGGAACCCCCTCCTCCCTCCTCCACCCCATCGCGCCCCCCCCCCACACTGAGCCAAGGTGTTAAAACAGTAAAAATATACAAAACCTGATGAGCACAGAGGTGGGCTTAAAAGGCAGGGAAGTGAGGGGGAAGAGTAAATCCAAGTTCTGCATGGAGCCTTGGCTATACCCCCCGGGGCCTCAGGCAAGTGGCCGCCCTCTTGGCTTTCCTCATCTGTAAGAGGCGGAGGTGAGACTAGTCCCCGTTCCGGGGAGAGAGTAGGTGACAAGCACAGGCAGAGCGCAGGACACAGATGGCGAGAGGCAGAGCCGCACAGGAGCCCGCAGACCGGGTTCAGATCCGCTCATTCACCACATTACACAATCCCTGCATGAGGCCCTGTGGCCTCGGCTGGAAAACGGGGGTCGTCCCACCAGGCGAAGTGTCAGGTTTATGAGCATCAGTTACACAAATGTGAACGCGCTGGATTCGGTGGTACCATCTGAAGTGCCCGGAGCGGGGCCTGGGCCGTTGTTTTCCTGTTGAATGGGGTGATTGCTGGCGTTTGTCGAGCTCCGCCTCCGCGCCCACGTGGCTGCGCTGGGTGCTCTCACGTAATCTTTCCAGTGCTGCTTCTCGCAGGGTGCTGGTGGGCGCTGAGGCCCGGCCCCGCGAGGTGGAGCCTGGGGGTCCCACAGCCCGAGTGTGCTCCTGCCAGGACTCAAATCTCAGTGGGTCTGATGTGAGTGGTTTGCTCTCAGTCGCCCAGCTCCACGGCCCACCCGAGCACTCAGTCCCGGGGAACCAGGGGTGGTGAGAGTGCTGGGACCTGGCGCCGGGAGGGGCTTCAGTGTGTCCTTTTCTCCCGTTGGCCCGCCTTGCAGAGCGTCCAGCAGAATGGCTCCATCTACATCCACGTCTACTTCACCAAGAGTGGCTTCCACCCAGACCCCCGGCAGAAGGCCCTCTACCGCCGGCTCGCCACGGTCCACATGTCACGGAGTAAGCCCCCCCGCCATGCGGCGGACCCCCCCCCCATGCCAGGCCCACGAGGGCAGGTGGGAGGCCTGGGTCCAGGGAGGCTGGGGTCGGCGGGCTGGGCTCGAGCCCCACCTACCCTCTGTGCCTCTGTGGACGCCTGTGAGCGGACGGGAGAGGAGGCAGAGAGCAGGCAGAGAAAGGGACTGTCGAAGGGCAGGGGACAGTGTTCCTAGAAGGGCGGGGCCGGCTCGTGCTCGCTGCCGGGCCTGGTCAGAGCGATACTCAAGGATGGTCTGTGAAGGAACAACAGGAATGAGCGGGGCAGACAGGAGGGCCTCTGGGCCCTGTTGGATCCAGTGTGAGGTCTAAACGCGTCTGTGTTACCCCAGGCCGTGCGAACGGGAGCTGCGCAAACGTGCCACCCTCGGGGGCCTTGTGCGGCGGAGCCTGGCTCCCGGGTGGCCCGCTCGGCCGGTCCCGTGTGAGGGCCACGCAGCCGGACGAGGTCCCCCGTTCTCACTCTGGCCGGCCACCCGGCCATCCCGACTGCGAGCACAAACCCCAGGGACTGTGAGCGACCCCAGGAAGCCTTGGGTCAGGGCGAGCCATTTGCGAACTCTGACGTGGCCCAGCAGCGACCGGGGGTTTTCTCCACCCGGAGCGTCGTGTTCCATTTCATCTCTTCTTGCACACACGTGGTGCAAAATTCAAGTACTTGAACAAGACAGTGCAAGTCGTCAGTCTCCTGTTCAGCTCTCGCCTCCTCCCCCGGCCCCACTCGCCACAGCCACCGCCTTCAAGCTCCTGTCGCTATTTCTCTGCTGCGTAGCCTCCGGAGCCCCCCGGACCAGGCCGTACTGCAGTTTCTTAGTTTCTCAGTTTGACATATTTTCTCTGGACTTCCCACCCTGCAAGAGAAAACCACACCTCAGGAGGTTGATTTTGAGGAGCTTAATATTCAGTGTTTAGGTGCTTTGGGGTACGTGGCTTGTTGGCATCGGAGTCCTTTTCCCCTTCCTGTCCAACTTCTCGTTTTGTCTGAGATTAATTGTGGTTATGTGCTTTTCCTCCCTCTTGGGGTCTTTTGTCCTTGAATCCACTGTCTCCTGATTGGCAGCCCTAGGGATCTCTCGCCATGCTTGGGTTTCATGAGATCTAGAAACTCATTCAGAGGGTTCCTCAGAAAGTTCCCGTTGCCCTGCCATGAATCTCTTGTGCCTGCCTCGATTTTATTTCCTTGTGCCTACAGATTTAGTTGTGATCCCTCCGGCTCTTTCTGTGCGGGGCCGCGATAGATGCACTTCTGCTTGGGTGGGTTAGGCCTTTCCTAACCTCGGGGGTATAAAAATATCCCAAAGGACGATAATTTTTTCATTATCCTCTGTGGTGGGCAAAACAAACAGTTGGTGAACCCGTATCAGCCTCTACAACTGGTCTGGAAATGTCCCCTCGTGTGTACTGAGCCCTGTTCTATGAGCGTGTTTGGGGGGTGTGCTCCGTGGGATGGTCTGCCTGGCTGGCTTCCGTTAGTGGGATGTGTTGCAGGCAGAGGCGAGCAGAGCGAGTGTGGCTTGCACGAGTGGTCCCCACAGCTGTGGCCTCGTGAGTGGCGTGAAGCAGGCGTCCGGCTTGAATGTGCCTGACGCTTCAGAGGTTGCCTTGGCCGTGACCCAGGAGAGCGGCGGCTCCCTGGCGTCCCATATGCCCCCGGTCAACACCACTGTTCTCTTCTGTGGTTCGGCCTTTGGTGAATGTGATCTGTAGCAAGGGGTGGTTGAGGTTACGTCCACGGTCAGTGTGACACACGTTGGCGTGGTCTGCAAAAGAGAATTTGCAGCCGCTGGACCCAAAAAGCCCGTTAGGATCCTCCAGGCCTCCCTCTCCCATCTCACAGCTGGGACCCCTTGGAGCAGGGACATGAAGAGACTCAGCTGGCCATACGCCAAGTCCAGAAAGAAGAACGAGAGTGTGGGGTCAGAGAAGCCCCCTCTCTCCCCAGAGGGCCTGTAGTCCATACCGGGAGCAGCACGGTCCCATAGATACAACGCTAGTCTCGCAAGTCCTTTACGCTTCCGAGTTAGGGGCCCCGTGAGTGTTGGGAATAATTTTATTGAAGTCAACATGTTGTCATTTCAACATGTAATCGGTGTAAAGAATTAGTGAGATACCTTATATTCTTTTTTGCAGAAGAATATAGAATATATTCCGCTGTGTATATAGAATATAGTCCACTGTGTGTTTTGCACTCGCAGCAGATCTTGGTTTGGACCAGCTGCGTGGTCTGTGTCCGTAGCCTCACGTGGCCAGGCCTGTTCTGGCTGGTGCGGTTCTAGAAGCTGTAACTCCGAGAAAAGGGGATTCTGCTCCCGGACAGAAGCCAGGTCCATCTCCTGTTACAATCCAGTCTGAATGGCACCCAGTTGTATAGAATGTTCTCCACTGTAGCCAAAGCCTCTCTCCTCCTGGGACTGGGCCCAGCTCCTCCCTTCCCTGGACAGCCTCTCCCAGGTGTGGCACAGCAGCAGAGCGCGTCCCCCTGCAAGGTCTCCTCCACGATGTCCACCCTCTGGTGTTTCCTGTGCTCCCTGGAGGTGGGGGCAGGGTCTCACATGAACGAACATGGTAGAAGTGGGGGGTAGCGTTCATGTTAACCAGAAAGAGCAGCATGCCCTGGGCTGAAACCGAAACCCAATTCCCAGAAGCATTTTTGAACTTGAGCTCATCCATAGACTCTAAAAGCCCCAAGCCCTGGTTCTGGGGGCGGTGGGAGGGATCTGAGCCCTGTGGTCTGTGGAAGTGTGGCAGGCGGGGACGCCGCCTGGCTGTGCTCTTCCCAGTGGTCCTGCCAAGAGGGGGTGGTGCTTTGAACCCCCTCCCCAGAGGAGGGACCGAAGCCCGGGGAAGTGATGTAGCTCACCAGCGTCCCTCTGGGAGACAGAGCCAGGATGTGACCCCGGAGCCCCCGCTCCTGGCCAGCTCCCTTTCCCATTTCCCCATCTGTCCTGGGCCCGCAGGGGCAGGATGGAGAAGTCACCAGAGGGGCAGGCCGTGCTTCGTCTTAGCATAAGGAAGAGCTGAAAAGTACCAGGCCAGGGTGTAGGAGGGAGATGGGGCGTAAGCAAGCACCGGCCTCCTCTTCCTGGCAGGTGTTGGTTGGCAGTCTTCCGGGCAACGCGGCGGGGAGCCTGTAGCCCTCCCGGCCCCCGCAAGAGGGAGTGAGGCCCGCTCCTGGCTAGGGATTCATGGCCCCGTGGTAGTTCCCAGATTGGTGGCTCGGGCCTCCTCCAGAACAGTCCGCAGCCCACCTGCTGGTGTTCATGGGTTCTACTCGTCAGTCCTGGGGATCGCGGACTGGAGGAGGCAGAGAGGAGACAAGCCAGCTGATAGGGAGGTGAACTTGGGGCCGGGATGAAAAGTGGGGAGGGAGACGGAAATGGCGAGTAGGACAGCAGGACGGCCTCTTGCAGTGGGGCGGGCGGGGAAGCCTGCAGAAGAGGAGCATTTCACCGGGGACCGGAAGGCTATGAAGGAGCCCACCGGGAAGGTTCCGGCCACGGTGGATGCATGCCAGGGAGATGGAGCAGCACCTCCAAAGGCCCAGGGCTGGCAGATTTGAGGAGGGAGGAGGGAGGCGAGCGAAGAAGGAAGGCGGTCAGTGGGGCCATGGTGAGCATCACAGGTGCCCTGCTCGGGGAGCAGGAGCCTTCTGGGCTGTGGGAGCAGCAGGACGTGAGCATATACTCGGTTTAAAGGGATGGTTGGTTGTGTGGAGAGCAGGTCGTGGGGACAAGAGCGGCCACCAGGAGTCTGGTGAGGACTGTGGCCATCGGGAGGGGGATGCCATGGCTGGCCCGCAGTGGGGCCCTGGAGGTGGGAGGAGTGGTTCGAAGTGAGGCACGTACTGGGTGGGGGGGGGGGTGTCCCTGGAATGGCCGGTGGAACGGATGGAGCAGATTCTGGAGAGGGAAGACTCCAGGTTTCTGCCTGGGGCAGTTGGGCAGGTGTTGGTGTCCCTGCCAAGGTGGAGAAGTGGACGGGATGGGGTCCGAGAGGGCAGCTCAGGCTCTCCGGCTTCCGTTGCTGTCCCCTTGTTTTGGGGTGCAAGAGTGCAGCCAGGTGACTGGCGAGTGGCTGGTGCCAGCAGCTGTCCTGTCTGCCCTTTTGCCTCCGCCTCCCCTCCCACAGTGATCAACAAATACAAGCGCCGGCGATTTCAGAAAACTAAGAACCTGTTGACAGGAGAGACGGAAGCCGATCCAGAAATGATCAAGGTAAATGTGAGTGGAGCCTCGGGGCCTTGGGCGAGCGTCTGGGCCCTTCACCGCCCAGTAGCACCCCCCCGCCGTGGGTTCCCCTCGGGCGCTGCCACTGGGCCACTGTGGAGGCTCGGTCAGGCCGCCTCACCGCTCTGGGCCTCGGTCTCCTCTCTGGAAACCGGGTGAGGAATCAGAGCTACCTCTCCGGACGGGGACGATTCCAGGCAAGGGTGTAGCGGCCAGCACCGCGGAGCGGGTACTTAGCGGGTACCTATGGAGAAGGTCCTGTCACTGTTCCCATTTTCAGACAAGGAGACTTGGCCCAAGTGTCGCAGCCAGGATGCGGCCAGGCCCCAGAGCCCAGGCTCAGCCTGGCCCAGAGCAGGCAGCTGATAGTGTGATAGGAACCCTCCCTGGCAGGCTGGGGGCACCGGGGGTGTGAACCTGTGCTGGGCACCAAGAGCCTCCCTTTCTCCACAGGGGGGGCGGGGGGATAGGAGGGGTAGCCCCCCAGGGCAGGCCGCGTGTGGGTCCCACATCCGTGCTGTCAGGAGGCCGGGCTTTGCAGCCTGGCGCGTGACCCTGTCCACATCCCCAGGCCTTGGTGTCCTGCTCGGTTACACAGCTGGGGGGCGGGCGGGAGATGCTGTGCAGGCCAGCCTGGGGATCATCTGGGGTAAGCCCTTGGCCAGCTGTCGCTGTGTTGGTTGCCCTTTTTAATGTCACGGGAGCCCGCAGGAGGAAGCGGGCAGGTGCCTCGGAGGCCCCTCCCCCAACCCTGCCTCACCCTGTCTTCCTGCAGAGGGCCGAGGACTACGGGCCCGTGGAGGTGATCTCCCACTGGCACCCCAACATCACCATCAACATCGTGGACGACCACACGCCATGGGTGAAGGGCAGCGTGCCGCCGCCTCTGGACCAGTGTGAGCCCCCAGCCCCCTGGGCCCAGCCCTGAGTCCCTGTGCGATCTGCCTGGGTCTCCACCACTCCCAGGCTCCCTGCCTGCCCCCTGGCACTCCCCTGTCTCTCCTCTCCTTCTGTACCTCCCGGTGACCCCTGCACTGACCCCCTGGGTGCCCAAACCCGTCCTCCGGCAAGTCTCACCTGGCCCATGAGCCGTGGCCAACTTTGGAAGTCGGGACGGCGTCGCTGAAAAACCCGGATTCCTGACTTCTCTTACGAAGCCCTGATATGTGGCTGTCGAGGGACAGCTGTGGGTTGGAGCCGGGCCACAGATGGCCCCTGCGGGTGGGGCCTGCCCAGCCGTCTCTACCCCATCCCCTCCACGGAGGTCAGGCAGCACTTTAGCTCCCCATGGCATAGCCGAGAAGCGTGCCCTGTTCTCTGGTTTCTGTCAGAGGTCCCCAGGGACATCTGAATCTGCCACCTTTGGCCTTGGAGGCCCGAGGGATGTCCCCACCCTCTTGGGTGCCGGCGGCCTCCAGCCCTGGCTGAGTGGTGCCCCTGCCCCACATGCCCGCAGATGTGAAGTTCGACGCCGTGAGTGGGGACTACTACCCCATCATCTACTTCAACGACTACTGGAACCTGCAGAAGGACTACTACCCCATCAACGAGAGCCTGGCCAGCCTGCCGCTCCGCGTCTCCTTCTGCCCACTCTCACTCTGGCGCTGGCAGCTCTACGCCGCCCAGAGCACCAAGTCGCCCTGGAACTTCCTGGGGGACGAGCTGTATGAGCAGTCAGACGAGGAGCAGGACTCGGTGAAGGTGAGGCGGGACGGGGGCTTTCCAGCCCCTTCCTGGGCTGCACGAGGGGAAGGGGAAGTGGGCCCGCAGGCAGCCTGGGGACCTCCGGCCCAAGCTCTCTGCCCAGTTTCACAACCTCCCAGGCCCCCTCCCCACAGCAGGCCCTGGCTGGCTCTGACGGTCCTGTCCCCGAGGCCTTCTGGGGCCCTCCTTGTCATCCTTGTCGTGGCTTTTGTCGGCTCAGCCAGGCCTTTAGGTCCCCCAGCCCAGCCTGTCTCCTTGACCCTGGGCTCCGACTCCGAGTCCTTGAACATCTTCTGTTCCCACCTTTCTGTTGGCCTGTGTCTGTGACCTGGAGACTCGTCTGTGCCTCTCTGGGGTTGTCTTAGGTGCTGAGTTTCCAGTCCTCACCCCAGGTGTCCCTTCATCTGTCTCGGTTACCCTGCTTCTCGCCCTGTCACTGTCTCTCTACCCTCCCCCCACCCGTCTGCACAGCACTCACCCGGCCCTCCATGTCCCTCTGCCCGTCCTCGCCCACTCTCCTGCTGGCTGGCGTGCTCTCTCCTTCCCTGGGGCAGCCCCAGGGCTCAGGGCCTCTGGGGCCCAGGGGAAGGAGAGCGGGGCTGGCTAATGAAGGTGCTGCAGCGGTCAGCCCTGGCCAAGGGCACGGCCATGTTCACAGGCATCGCCCCCGACCCCCACCTCCAGGTTGCGCTCCTAGAGACCAACCCCTACCTGTTGGCTCTCACCATCGTTGTGTCCATCGTCCACAGTGTCTTTGAGTTCCTGGCCTTCAAGAACGGTAGGGTGGGACCCTGGGGTCAATGGGAGGCCCTGGGGGGCTGGGGATAGGAGGGGGTGTGGTGGGGGTGGGGACTGCCCCCTTCCTCTTGTCCTCCTTCCCCATAGGTTCTCCCTCTATGTGGGGTCTCTCAGCCCCACTCTTCAGAGTCCTGAGGAGCTGGGGAGGGTAATGGCCCCAAAACTCCCAGCCCAGAAACTCCCATCCAGCGGGTGTGGCGCCGGGGAAGGAGCTGGCCTGTTGCTCCAGCAGAGGCCGGGATGGCACCACCAGGAAGCAGGGCCGGGGAACTCCGAGGCCATGATCGATCAGGGAAGGCCCCGAGCTGCTCTGGCTGCCCTGCACAGCAGGCTTTTCGCTGGGGGAGGCTCTCGAGGCTGAGTGCCTGGGGCGCACCTGAGTGGGACGGTGACAGCCCTGTCCCCAAAAGGCCCCTAGGTTGCAAAGGCCAGCAATGCTGATGGCCAGCATTTGAGGGGGGGCCTGGCCAAGTGCCAGGCACTGTTCTTAGTGCCCTCATGGGTTAGCTCGTGGAGTCCCCATGGCCCCAGCCCCACGAGGAAGCCTCCGTGCTTGCAGGTGAGGAAGTGGAGGCTCAGAGAGGCTAAGTAACTTGCCCGCAGTCACACAGCTCCCAAGTGACAGAGCCAGAATTGGGACCCAGGAGGGGGCTCCGACATCCACTTTGCTCCTCTAAGCCGTGTGGGCCGCTGCATCCTTCCCTTGAGAGATGCGCGTCTGCGGGAGGCCTGTCGCCCCACAGCTTGTGAGAGCGGCAGCCCTCGCGGGTGTTCGTGTTATTAGGACAAAGCTGTCATGATCGAGCGTTACCTTCCAGAAATTAATAACATCCAAACTGGACAGTAGGTGGTGGCGGTGACCACCGGGAGGGAGGGAGTTGTTAGCTGTGTCTGGTCACGCCCGGGCTCCCAGACTTCCCGCTGACTTCCAGCCAGGTCGCCTGCGGTCCCACTTCCTCCTGAGAGATGAGGGCACAGAGGGGATGGTCCCTCGTCTGAGGTCACCCAGCGGGGCCCTGGGCCCTGGGCACCTTTACGCCTTGTGCTTGTTGCCTCCCTGGTCCGAGGCGGGACTCAGGTCTACCCGCCTCCAACAGAACTCCGTCTCCAGATCCGTTCTTCCCAGTCGGAACTGGGGGGCTCTAGGAGTATCCCCCTCAGGTCTCCTCAGAGCCTGATGGTCTGATGGGAGGTGGGGTGGGGCAAGGCTGCCGAGTGTGCCAGAGCTCTGGAATTGGAATCGGGAGTGGGTGGACAGCCTTGCACGCCGACGCAGAGCCAGCCCCGTGTGACCCTGGGCCTGGCTTCGCTTCTGTAAGGCAGGCGGCGTGGTGGGCATTAGGCAGCGCTGGTACCCGCTCTGGCCCACGGGAGGCCAGGGCTCAGAGAGGGGCTGCCTGGCCCTGTGGGTGGGGGTCCACCAGGGGCACTGGAGGGAGCTCTGGCTGGGACCAGAGCCCAGGGCCTTGTCTGCGCCCCGGGAGTGGCTGAGGTCCTTCCGGGTTTCAGGGTGGCGGGCTGGCGGAGCTGGTCTCAAAGTGCACGTCCCAGAGTCTCCTGCCCAGGGGAGTGTGGCCCCAGGCAGACAGCCTGGTTCTGGGGTCATGCGGACCTGGCTCACATCCACATTCTGCCAGGGTGGGCTCTGTGACCTGAGGAACGGGGCTTCCCTGACCAGCCTCAGCTGCCGGCTTGTGGCGAGCATCCCTGTCCCCGCCGCCACCACCCTGGCGACTGCTCTGGGTGGCGCCTGTGAGGCAGAGACTCTTCGTGGGAGGGGATGGTGGTGTGCACCCCTCCCCCTTGGCAGACCCGGCGCCATGTCGGGGTTCTGAGGAGGACTGGGCCTTAGGGAGCCGCGGGAGGGACTCGGAGGCTCCCCAGCCTCTCGGCCTCACTCCGACTCTTGCGCAGATATCCAGTTTTGGAACAGCCGGCAGTCTCTGGAGGGCCTGTCCGTGCGCTCTGTCTTCTTCGGCGTGTTCCAGTCTTTCGTGGTCCTTCTCTACATCCTGGACAACGAGACCAACTTTGTGGTCCAGGTCAGCGTCTTCATCGGGGTCCTCATCGACCTCTGGAAGATCACCAAGGTCATGGACGTCCGGGTAAGGCTGGGCCGCTGTGCTGTTGTGGGGGCCGCGGTGGGGGGGGTTGGTTTGGGGGTTGTCTGCCCCAGCCAGACCCTGGAGCTGGCCCCTGGGGGTTTCCCAATGCCTGTCGCACTCCCAGGACCAAGGGGATTTTCGCACCAGGGGATTTTTTGGGTCACACGTGGGGCAGGGGAACTGGGAACAGTGAGGAAGGGCAGGGGCTGGAGCTGGTGTGGGGGTGCGAGCCGGGGTGACAGCTGACCACGGACGGCCTCCCTCCCTGTCTGCAGCTGGACCGGGAGCACAAAGTGGCAGGACTCTTCCCCCGCCCAACCTTCAAAGACAAGTCCACGTACATCGAGTCCTCGACCAAAGTGTATGATGATGTGAGTGTCCCCCACAGTGGGCCCCGGGAGGGTCTCCAAGCACCCACACACCCTCGGACCAGGAGAGGGGCAGTGGGTGGGGTCCGGGGCGTCTGCCTGCCAACCGACGGGCCCATCTTTATGGCCTGGGTCACACCCTCCAGGGTTCCGGGCCTGCCGTGTATACTTCCTATCCAGTCCAGAGTTCCCAGGGCCAGCTGGAAATTCCCCTGGTCTGGCTTGCCAGGCCAGGTGTGGGTGGGTGAGGGTGGGGACCAGGGGTGCCAGCCCTGCCCTGTGCCCCACAGATGGCGTTCCGGTACCTGTCGTGGATCCTCTTCCCGCTCCTGGGCTGCTACGCGGTCTACAGCCTCCTGTACCTGGAGCACAAGGGCTGGTACTCCTGGGTGCTCAGCATGCTCTACGGCTTCCTGCTGACCTTCGGTGAGCAGCCCCCTGCCACGCCCGGCACCCCTGCGTAGGCCGGACTCAACGACACACGTTCCTGGGTCCACACAGGGCCACGCAGGGGGCCAGCTGGGGTCCGGTCAGCCTGGCCCTGCCCTCCTGATGCTCCGGGTCCCATGCGGGAGAGACTCACTCCCAGATGGGGACGACCCAGGGTAGGCAGGGGTGGCGCACGAGACTAGCCAGGCTAGTCTGGGGATCAGGGAGGACTTCCAGGAGGCCGTGCACGGTGCGTTTCAGTCCTTGTCCTCAGGGGCCCCTTCGGAGTAGACAAGCTGACAGGCGCGTCACAGCACGTGGTCACGAGGGGCTGAAGTTAAGGGGGTTGGGGAGACTTCTCTTGGGAGATGGTGTGCACACTGAGGCCCGAAAGATGCCCAGGGGGGTGGTCAGGAAGCTGTGGTAAGACACACCTGGGGGTGGGAGCGGCAGGGAGGCCAGCAAGGAGAGAGACCGGACGTGCAGTCAGAGAGGTCGGGGGTCAGGGCACCCCTTCCACTGCTCACGGGGCCCCTGCCATCATCCCTGCAGGCTTCATCACCATGACCCCGCAGCTCTTCATCAACTACAAGCTCAAATCTGTGGCCCACCTGCCCTGGCGTATGCTTACCTACAAGGCCCTCAACACCTTCATCGACGACCTGTTTGCCTTTGTCATCAAGATGCCCGTCATGTACCGGATCGGCTGCCTGCGGGACGGTGAGGGCCGGTGGGCGTGCGGTGGGTGGGGGGTGACCGGGCCCTGGCCCGAGGGAGGGGCCCCTGCGCCGGCCTCGGGGCTCAGTCCGGGGCTGCCAGGCAGGCCCCTTCCCCTCACATGGTCCCCCCCCCACCCCACCCCACCCCCAGATGTGGTCTTCTTCATCTACCTCTATCAACGGTGGATCTACCGCGTCGACCCCACGCGGGTGAATGAGTTTGGCATGAGTGGCGAGGCCCCGACGGCAGCCGCCCCCGTGCCCGAGGCCCCGACGGCAGCAGGGGCCCTCCCACCCCCACCCACCCCGGCCCCCGCCACAACCGCCGCCACCGCCAGGGAGGAGGCCTCCACGCCCCTGCCCGCCAAGCCCACCCCGGGGGCCAGCTCTGCCAGCGAGCCCCAGGAAGCCCCTCCAAAGCCAGCAGAGGACAAGAAGAGGGATTAGCCGCCCCCAGTCCTCCTCTTGTGCTCCGGCTCCTGGTGACCACCACACCTCCCCTCTGCTGCCCCGGCCCCCTCCACTCCCCTCCCTGTCGCCCTCTCCCTGGACAGATCGGGCCAGGGCGGCGGGAGGCCCCCCTCGGGCCGGAGCCCAGCGTGTGTCGCAGGGGCCGGGGCAGGCCGGGACACGTTGTCTGTGGAGGCGCTGTCTGTCCGGATGTTCCTCTGTGTTTCTAGCCATCTCGCCCTGCCCGCCCAGCACCATTGGGAATCATGGTGAAGCCGACGTGGCGCTGCCGAGGTGGGGGGGGGGCCCGGCGGGGGAGCGGCTGGGGCCCCTCTGTGGGACGCCCATGGCCATCCGTCATCTTGTCCCTTGTCCCCCCCAGCCACGCCCCTCCTCTCAGACCGCCGCCCTTTAACACAGTCTGGATTTAATAAATTCATATGGGTGTTTAACTTAAACTCAGCAACCCCCCTCGTGCCTGCCTTCCTCTGCCCCCCCGCCCCCCCCGGGGGCAGCTTCGCCCGGGCTGGGGGTGGCTCTCCTGGGTCTGCGAGGGAGACGTGCAGGGTGCAGGACACAGTAAAGTGGGAGATAGAGACCCGCGGGGCCGGGCCCCTTTCTCACTCTTCTCCCCCTCCCTGCAGCCCTCTGAGGGCTTCTGTAACTGTGCCCGTTTCACAGATGGGAAGCCGTTCGCTGGGGCCTTCTTGTCTCTTTGTTCTCACCACGAGGCCGCATCTGGCCGGCCGAGGCTCAGAGCCCTGCCTGTGCCCACTGATTGTCTCCTGGCCTCACGAGCAGACACCCACTGTCCTGATAATTTCCCGTCAGACTAACTCATTCAGCAGGCCCTGCACGCTGGACACCAAACCTTGCTTCTCCGGGCCTAGGAGCTCTCCGCCCAGGGTTGCAGTAGGGGTACAGGGGCGAGTCCTTAGGCGGAGCGGTGTGCCTGGCTGTAGTGCTCTGGACCTGTTGGGGCGGCCTCTGCATCCTCGGGGCTGCCTGCCCTGAGGACCCGGCCAAGACCTTAGTGCATGGCATGTGTGTCTTCCCAACTACCTGGGTGCTGGGGCTGTTCTCCCACTTTACAGACAAGGACATAGGTCTCTGGGTGTCCCTGTGCTCCGAGGGGTTGGGACCCCGCATTTCCAGATTTACTGTTTTGGGAGGTGGCCTCATCAACACTGTGGGGAGAGGAGGCCCCAGGGCTCCAGCTGCCACCCCGCCCCGCAGAGCCAGGCAGGGAATCTAGGAGGTCCCGGAAGGCGTTAGCACACACACAGCCCCACGTGTACACACACGGGACAGTGGGCTCCTCCTCGCCTCAGGTAGCCACGGGCCCACTCCGCTCCCTCCCCTGCCCCGCATCATTTCACAGTTGCCAGCCAGTGCCCTGGGAGAAAGCCCGGGCTCCCCCGCCGGGCTCCTGTCCCGAGACTCCAGGAACCAGGGAGGCTCTCAGGCCCCCTGTCCTCACTGGCCACCCCCTCCAGGCACAGGCCCAAGCCTTTGGCAAGGCCTATCAGCTATACCCCACACCCCACCACACCCCCATCACTCGGGAGCCTCACCTCTTTACTTACTTCCCCTGAGACCAGCTGGTCCAGGCTGTTCCCTTCCTCCTGTCCCAGTCCTGCCCCTCCCATTCGCTCAGCAGCCAGAGGGTTTTCTAGAGCACAAACCTGACCCTGCTGGGCCTCTGCTCAGAATCTACCATGGTTCCCAGTACCCTTGGGAGAAGAGGCCAGGCCCCTAACTAATGAGCGAGACCTCGAGGGGATGGGACCTAACCCTACAGCCTGATGCATCTCCCTTGTTCTAACTTGACATGATCGCTTACCCTGCACGTTGCCCTGAGCTGGTGGGCGGGGGGGTCTGCTTATACAGCAGGGACGAAGACAGCCCAGGCCTGCCCTCATGGGGCTCAGAGCCCAGCAGAAGCCCCAAGTGCTGAGGATTTCTGACCTGTCCCTCCAGTTACTCACCCAATAAACTGGTGAGGCCCGATGTTCGCAAGGGGCAGGGGGGCATCAAGTGGGATCTGGGTCCTATGATAGGAGCCGCAATTCGATGTTCCTTACCAGAGCCAAACTCTAGTGTAAGGATTGTTTGTGGTTTGCTTCATCTATTAAATGTAATGTTATTTAATGTCCCCACCACCTGACAGGCTGTCATTCTATCCTCTTGCCCATTACTTCTCAGCCTCCTTGTTCCCTGAACGGGCCATGTGTGTTCCCACCTCGGGTTCTTTGCATTTGCTGTTCCCTGTGCCTCACACACTTCCCTGGATAGCCACGTAGACCCTTCATCATTTCAACTCTGCTTCAATGTCATCTCAGACCTTCCCTGGACATCCTCCCCCAAACCGTATCCTCCAAACCCAATCCATATATCCTGCTTCATTCTGTGATGTTGTCATCACCACCATATATATATATATATATATATATATATATATATATATATATATTTGCTTTTCTATTTTTCCATCCGTCTCCCCCACCTTGAATTTCAGTGCCATGTGATGGCAGTCGCTTTTGTTTGTTGGGTTCCTTGCTGTGTCCCCGGCTTTTGGAACAGTGCCCAGCATATGTAAGAGCTGTATGCAAGTGTCTCTATTTTTAGTATCTTAGTTAATCCTCACAACCATCCTATTATAAGACCCATTTTACAGATGGGGGAACCGAGGCTCAGAGAGATGAAGTCAGTTGCCTGAGGTCACACGGCTGGTAAGTGGGCGACCTACGATTTGAACCCAGACAGCCTGATTCTGGACCCTCACATCATCACCTCTCTTGCAATGCTCTTGTCCAATGCAAGACCATAGCCTGCAGTCCAAATCCAGCTTTTTCTAATATTTGTGTGATTTTTACATGTTTAAGCGGTTGGGGGAAAAAAATCTCGAAACTATTTCCTTTGACAAAAAGTATACAAAATCCAGATTTCAGTATCCATAAGACGTTGTGTTGGAACATGGCAACACTCATTGTTTCTATGCTGTCTTTGGCTGCTTTTTGTGGAAAAAGTTTGCTTGATATTTTGCTGTGCGGCAGTAGCTCTCCAGCTTGGGTGTGAGCTTTCTGCATCCCCTGAAGGACTGAGGACCACACTTTGAGACTGGAGCTGTACACGATTCTGCTTCCCACGAGCAGGCAGCCGGCCTAGCTTGGTGACTGCCTTGACCTGGTGCCCAGTGCAGGCCCTGGCACACAGCAGGTGCTCAATAAGTGCATGTCGAAAGAATCAATGAGGCCGTGTGGGTCATGCATGGAGAGAAGAGGCGGACATTTTTAGGAAAGCAGACACAAGATGCCAAACCTTGACTCTGTGTGGTCTGAGGGTGCCAGGCATCCAAGTTGGTTATTGGACACCTACTGTGTTCCAAGGGCTGTTCTAGGGTTAGAGCAAGGAACAAAGCAGAGAAAACCTAAAACTGGCATTCTAGCCATAAACGTTTAAGTATCTTCAACCCCAATTTACAGCTGAAGAAACTGAGGCATAGACTAGTTTTCCTAAAGATCATTACTACCAATGGCAGCTGGAGCCCTGGCAACCTCCTGATCCCAAAACTTCCCTTATAGCCAGGGAAACGCAGGCTCAGCTCCCGCTGGCAGACCTGGGGGGCGGGCCTCAGTTTCCTGACTTGCTTCATTGGGTAGGACGTGAGTGGCCCTAAGCAAGCCTCAGTTGTCTCCGCCAGAGTAATGGGCGGCGGCGCGGGTCCAGCCCCTCCCGTGCGCCCGGCCTCCTCTTCCCGGCCGGCCCCGCCCCCGCGACCACGTGACGCGCGGGGGTTTTCCCGTTCCCCTAGCGTGACGTCACGATGGGGTGCGGGCCAATGGGCGCGCAGGCCGGCGGCGCCGGGGAATTCCGCCGCCCCGCCCCCGCCCGCCGCCCGCCCGGCCCGGCCCGGCGCCCCCCGCAGCCCCGGGCGCCGCGCGTCCAGCCCGGCCTGCGGCCTCAGCCCCTGCGCCGCTCGTCCGATCCGCGATCGTCCTCCGGACCGTGCCTCCTGGCCGCCCGGCCTGCCCGCGTGTGTGTTTTGATCTGGGCCGACCTCCGGGCCGTCCGTTCCCACTGGTCGAGCCATGCCGAGTCGCCGCGTCGCCAGACCGTCCGCTGCGCCGGAGCTGGGGGCCTTGGGTAAGCGGGACCCGGGTTCAGGAGAGAAGTCTGGGGCGGGACTGGAGATGCGAGGGTTCTCGGGGCCCCGAAGTAGTCTGGGGGTTCCTACAGGAGTCTAGGGGCTTTGGGGGGCGAGGCTGAGGGTTTCAGGGACACTGTGTTAGAGGGAAGGAAGGGGGCAGAGGATAGTGACGGGGTCCAGCCCAAGGTAAGAGGGAGGCGTCCCACTACAGAGTGAGAAGGGGGCGGGGCCTGACCCTGAGGCAAAGGAGGGGGCGGGGCACGACTCCGCGAGAAAGGGGCGGGGCTTGACTCAGAGAAGGCGGGGCGGGAGCCGCTCCTGAGGAGTGGGGCGTGGCCAGGCGCGGAGAAGGGGAGACGAGGGAGGGGCCAGACTCAGAGTGGGCGAGACTGCGGGCCCTGGCTCACTGAAGGGGGCGGGGACAGACTATGAGAGCGAGAAGGGGGCGGAGCCTAACTCTAAGAAGGAAGCAAGGTCCTACTCGGGGTAAGGGGGAGGGGCCTGACTCTGGCAGGGAAAAGGGGGAGGGCTTGTTCCGAAAAAAGAAGGGCGGGGCCTGACTCGGAGAAGAAAGGGGGAGTGGGGCTTGCTTCAGGAGAGAAGTGGCAGGGTCTGAGAGGGAGAAGGGGACGGGGTGACACTGAAAAAGTGAAGGGATAGGGTTGATCCTGAGCGAAAGGACGGGGTGGGGGCTTTCCTAACTGAGGTTGAGAAGGGCCCCTCCAGACCCGACCTTAAGGAAGAGAAGGAGCCGGCGGCCTGAATGTGATGCAGGCTCGGGAGAATGACAGAAACTAGGGATCCGGTCCATAAGTTAGAGAAGGAAGCAAGGCCAGACCCTGCGGGCATTAAGGGTGAGGGGGCCTGATCCGAAGGGGCGGGGCCAGGAGAGGAACGGGGTGGGGCCTGGGAGGCTCGGGTCCTCCCGCTGCATCTCCATCACCTCCTGAGACTTGCCTCCCTCCCTGCTGCAGGGTCCGCGGACCTCTCCTCGCTCTCGCTCGCCGTTTCCAGGACCACGGGTGAGCAGCCCTCCACAGTTCCGGCCCACCCGCGCGCTCAGGACGGGGGGGGGGGGACCCTGTGGAGGCGGCTTTGGGCGCGCCTCTGTCTGGGGTTTCGCCCAGGTCCACCTCAGCTTTCCTCTGACCGCCTGTTTTCGTCCCCGCCGGTTGAGATGGGGGCCCCAGGTGCCCCTGCCTCCCGGGTGGTTAGGAGCTGGACAGGTAAAACTAACCACCTATTCACCCTCTAAGAGGAGTCCCCTTTAGAGATTTGCCATGGTAGTGTAGAGTGTTAATAATGACATGCAGGTGCGACCGCCGGCTCGCTCTGTGAATGCCCGCAAATCACTTCTCTCTGGGCCTCAGCTTTCCTCATCTGTAAGATGGACATGATATCAGTGCCTCCCTTGGCCCCGGGGGATTGAGAGGATTCAATGAGCTGATACAGGCAGACTTTCAAAGCGGTGTCCGGCACGCAGTAAAGTCTAAATAAGCGTTAACTGTTCATAGCTGTTATTATGATTATTATTACTATTACTATTATCAGCCGGCCTGTAACCGTGGTTCTTAATCCTTTGTGCGCACTGAGGTCACCCAGGGAGCTTGTTAAAACAGATGGTTCGGCCCTACCTCTAGAGTTTCTGATTCAGTAGGTCTAGGATTGGCTCCAAGAGTTAGCATTTCTGGCAAATTTCCAAAAGATGCTCAGAACCGCTAGTCAGGAAGGTCCCTCAGCCAGTGTTGTCCAAAATCCAAGAAAATGCAGAATCATGGCTAAATGGCAACATCCTTCCTCTTGTAAAGCTGCTGGGATTTGGAGGGCAGGAACTGAGTCCTATTACCATGAAGACAGCCCCTAGTGGGCTGGGGCTGGGCCTCGGTCTGGAGGTAGAATCCGGGGATGGATCCTAGCAGGGCTGGCCTGGCCGTGGGGGAGGCTCTGCCGGTTCTCTAACAAGTCTGAGAGTGTGGCCAATGGGGAAAGGTGGGGCATGGCTCTGGGGACAGGTAGTGCCCACGCACTGGTTCTGGGCAGTAACAAGGCTGAGGTTTTTTCTGGCCCAAGATCTCTGGTTTCAATCGAGAGTCATTTGTGATGTCATCTCTTCAATAAATATTTATTGAACGCCTGTTCAGTACCTTGTCCTGTGCTGGGCAGCGCTGGGGACTCGCCAGTGCCCGAAACAGCCTGACTCCGCCCTCATGGGTCCCCTACTGGCTGTGGAGGCCAGGCACTTAGGCAATAAATTAAATGTGGGATTATCAAATGCGATAAAGGCTCGGAAGAAGTCTTGGGGTCAGTGAAATTTAACAGCAGGGTAAGGGTGGGAGAACTAAATGTTGTGACCGAGTGGGAGGGAAAAATCTCATTCTGATGGGCTAGACATGTACGGGGCCCTGCATATACAGTGGGGACAGGTAAGAGTCCCTTAACATAAAGTCGTGCCAAATCCTAACCAGTGCCAATGAAATGATAAAACAAAGGTATGTAACTGTGAGTGACTGGAGCTATCTTAGGGATCAGGGGGCTGTCTTAGATAAAGTGGTCAGGGAAGACCTATCTGGTAGGTGGCATTTGAGCAGGGACCTGAAGGAGGAGGAGGGGGGAGGAGGCCGTGCAAAGAACTGGAGGAAGAGCATTCTGGCAGAGAGCAGGCTGTGCTAAGGCCCTGAGGCAGGAAAGACATGGATGGTGTTCTGCTTGCATGCGGCCCATCCTGACTGTCCCTGGATGATGGCACGTCTGTGTGGGAGGTTGGGGTGAGATGGAGTGTTATTTGAGTTGAGCCCTAAATAAGGAGAAGTTCCCAATGTTTGCTGGCTGAAAGAGGATTTTTTTCCCCCAAAGATGTATTTATTTGTTTGAGAGAGAGAGCAAGGGCAGAGGGAGAGGGAGAGAGAATCCTCCAGCAGACTGTTTGCAGAGCAGTGAGGCTGACTTGGGCTGGATGGATCCCAGGCCCCCTGGGATCATGACCTGAGCAGAAATCGAGAAATCGAGAGTCAGCTGCTCAACCAACTAAGCCACCCAGGCGCCCCTGAAAGGGGACTTTTGGATAATAATGCTATTAGCTAAGCTTTATGGAGGGGCTTGGGCGGTCAGACACCGTGCTAAGCAGTTTACCTGTGGGATTCTGAATTCTCATGTTCACACCTTGAGATGGGAGCTCAGACCTCATTTGAGAAAGACTCAGAGAGGTTGAGAGACTTCCCCGAGGCTACACAGTGAGTGAGTGACAGGTAGGATTCCAACCAGAATCTGTGTGACTCTACACTCCATGCTCTGAAAGCAGGTCCGCCACCCTCTTCATTTTAGAGACAGGGGGCCTGAGGATTGGAGAGGGAGAGTGGGTTGGTCACCCAAGTCCATAAAAGGATGTCCCCCAACACTTGATCCTCTGGCAGCCAGCATTTCCACAGGGCCTACTATTCTAAGCAGTTTTAAGTGCTTCCCGCGTATTAGCTCATTTAATTTTCATAGCAGCCCAATGAGGCATTATCACTGTGTCCATTTTACAGATGGAGAAACCAAGGCACAAAGGGGTTAAGTGGAGGGGATCAGGGCCCTCCAGTTAGCAAGTTGCAGAGCCAGGATTTAAACTGAGGCAGTCTGAAGCTCAGGCCACTGCTGCCCGGGCCTCGGTTTCCCCCTGCAGCCTGGGCAAAGTCTAACCCCTCTTTGGGTCCACAGGTCATCCAGCATGGATGCCTAAGAGAGTTTTTCCCAAGTTGAAGTGACCGGAGGTTGGCCCTGCCAGGGATCTACAGCCTGTCTCTTCTTCTGTCCCAGCCTCAGCGTCCCCAGCTACCCAGTGGGGGGATCTTCCCTACCCTGCTGACGTCACAGATCACAGGAGATAAGGGGAGCAGGAAAACTGCTTTCTGAGGAGCAAAGGTCTGGCTGCCAGGAGCCACTCCCTGAGAGTGGAGGAGGAGGACAGGTCTGGGAGTGGGGCAGGCTGGCATCGATCCATCTGCAGCCAGCGTCTGGGGCAGGCGACCCTGGGAGGGGCATCTGGCCCCGGCCTGCCCCGCCTCGCTGTGTGACCCCGGGCCGGCCTGCTCGCTCTGGCCTTCCCCTCGTCCTGTCTATGGATGACGGGAGGTTTGTTTCCGTGACCCCTTTCAAGACCGAGCTTTCCCGAGGAGGTGATGAGGGGGTTCCCCAGCCTTTAGAATCCTAGATGTTTAATTTCTTCCTGGTCATAAGACCCTTGGCTTCCCTGGGTCCTCAACGATGCTTTTGAATTCCTGGCCTCAGTGTTTTTTTAGAAGGCACTTGAGGGTCCCCTGACCCTGGGACCCCAATATTGAGAGATGAAGGGAGGGTAGCCCAAGGAGGTATGATGGGGCTGGAGTGTGGCACCCCAGTGAGCCAGAGCCCAGTTTCCCAGGACGGAGAAAGGGAGAAAGGGGGAGGGTTCCAGGCGGGGATGGGGTTGGGGAATCTGTCTTAAAAGATGAAAGTCTTGACCACTTTCTGGACCTCACTTTTCTCTTTCTCTTTCTCTTCCTTCCACAGATGAACTGGGTAAGTATCACAGGGCAGGTCCGGGGGAAGGGGTTGGTGGTTGGCGAGATGTCCTAGTGCTCACAGTGCGGGATCTGGGCCTTCCTTGCTGTTGGGTAGGACTGTTGGGGGATTTTAATGTTTCTGTTCCCAAAGTACCAGCAGTACTTGATGCTTAGAAAAGACTCCCCACATCAGCTGCCCTTAGTGTTACCATTACCTTGAGCATTGGGAATTCTCTCAGTGAGCGGTATGGAGCACGCCTCGTGTGCCGGGCACTGTTCTAGGCACAGGAGAATTCAGCCACGAACCAAACAAGGTCCCTACCCTCCCGTGAGCTGACACTCTGGTGGGGGGAGACAGTAGGAAAGGGAATAAATGAACAAGGTCATGTCAGATCGGGCTGAGGGCTGTGAAGGAAATAATAGGACGAGGAGCCGATGGCCTGGGAAGACACACACTAGGTGGGCCTTTCAGAAGAGGTGACATTTGAGCTGAGACCCAAAGGACGAGGAGCCAGAGTGGGTTGAATGGGGGGAAGCACGGAATAGGCAAATGGGGAGTAAGCACAACACCCCAAAGAGGGCCAGACTTGCTGGGAGCAAGCAACAGAAAAGACACTGGAGCAGGGTGAGGGGTGGCGGGGGGGGGGGCAGTCCACGCAAGGCTCTGTGGCAGGGGTCAGGGCTGTGGATTTTCGTTTCTTTTTTTTCCCTGAGATGAATAGAGTTCGGAGAAGGTGTTATATGGAGAGGATGTTGACTTTGACTCTTAGGGGAGATGGGAGCCATGGGAGGTCTCTGAGCGGAGTGGGGACTGGGTCTGACCTAAGCCACGTCTGGCTGTGTGTGTGGGGGGGGCTTGGAGGAGGCCAGGGGGGGAACAGGAGCAGTGGTCCAGAGGGGAGACAGTGAGCATGGACCAGGATAGCCGGGGGTGTGGGGAGAAGCGGTGGGAGTGTATTTGAGGTAAGAGGCGGAAGAAGTTCAAGGATGGGGAACAGATGTGGGATCATGAGCAACTAGCAAAGATATGCAGGCTTCCAGCTTGGGTACTTGGTGGATAGGGGTGCCTCTTTCTGAGGTGGGAACTGCTGGGGGGGGTTGTTATTATTAAACGGGGGCGGGGGGGAGGCAGGGACACTTGTCACTTGGCCCTAACTTTATCCAGATGAGAGGGGACAGAGACATGAATTCAGGTGCTGTTAGGGAGGGGAGTGGACATGAGGGTGCAGGAGAAGGAGAACCAAGGCCCACCCCAGGTTTCTGGTCTCAAGAACCGGGGAACTGTTCGCAAGGAGGGTAGAGGCTTTTTTGGGGTTGGGAGCCCAGCCCCCCCACCCCAGCCTCCGCCCCACCCCGCCCTCACTCGGCCCACAAGGAAGATGTCTCCAAGAAATGACTGGATGGGGAAAGGCGGGGCGGCACAGGTCTTGAGGGGCGTCATCAGGCCTTTCTTTCTACCATCAGCGTCACCCCCAGTTTTTGCTTCTCCCGCAGAGATCATCGACGAGTACATAAAGGAGAATGGCTTCGGCCTGGAGGGGGCGCCGCCGGGCCCGGGCGAAGGGCTGCCGCGCCTGGTGCCTCGCGGGGTGGCCTCCCTGAGCACCGTCACCTTGGGCCCCGCGGCGCCCCCGCCCCCGGCCACGCAGCTGCCCTGGGGCTGCCCCCTGGGGCGGCCCGTGCCCCCGGCCCCGGGCCCCGGGCCGCGGCCGCACCTGGTCATCACCGAGCAGCCCAAGCAGCGCGGCATGCGCTTCCGCTACGAGTGCGAGGGCCGCTCGGCCGGCAGCATCCTCGGGGAGAGCAGCACCGAGGCCAGCAAGACGCTGCCCGCCATCGAGGTGAGGCCCGGGGCGGGGTCTCGCGCCTCCGCATTGCTCGTATATTTCATGGTGGTTATCATTATTGCCGTTGCTATTGTTGGAGCGGTTCATACTCTCGCTCGGCCTCGGGTTCCAAAGGACATTCCAAGAAAGGCCTCCTTCCGGGTACTTGGCAGTATTGATCAAAATTACCATTGCCCGGAAAGGCAGAGTAGCTAGCCTCCTGGCCCACAAGGGAGGCCAGAGTAATTGGAGCGGCCAGGTTTGAATCCCTGTTCTGCCATTTACTAGCTGTGCAGCCTTGGGCTGGTTATTCGCTCCCTCTGTGCCTCAGTTTCCTTCTGTACAAAATGGGGTAATAATAATAATAACAACAACTAACCACCGGGGCTTGTCGGGAGGCATAAATGAGTTAATGACACGTGTCAAGGGCCTCCACGTGGTATGTGCTCAGGAGAGATGAACTGGGGTTAGGATTATTGCCATCCGGACTCGTAGGCCTGGCCATTCCGCTTCTAGGAAATTGGCGATGTGGATAAGCCAGCCTCTGGGTAAAAAGAGGGATGTGCAGGATACCTCTTGCAGCCTTGTTGTGTAAAGAGTTGGAAGCTGCAGAGTTAATCAGCAACTGGTGGGGTAATCCGTGCATATCTATCTACACATTGCAATCCTACGCAGCCACGACAAGTATCTGTGTGTGTGCCAATAAATAGAAATACATTCGGTGTACGCAGGAAGATTTTAAAATGAAGCTGTCCCCCAAATACTGATGTGGAACCATCTCCAAGATATATTAATAAACAAAACAAAAATTGAGGCACAGAACCCTTTGTAGGGGATTATACCACCTTCGGCGTTAAAAAGCGGGAAAAAATAAGATTCTGTATTTGTATTGGCTGGTATGTGCCTCCAGAAACTCTGGAAGGGAAAAAAAAAAAAGTCATGACTTTTTTGGGAGGAGGAGTGCTGAATGGATAAGGTGCAGGTAAGGTTTTTCACTACACGCATCTTTATTTTGCTTTATAGTTTAAAATCCTATGGCTCAAAACTTTCCAAGATGTCAGTTAATTTAATTCATACGTATTAACGGAATTTGAATTAAACTGAGCAAAAGTCCACCACTCCTGCCCCCAGGCCCCAGGTTCTCTGCCAGAGGTGACATTTTTTTTTTTTTTAAGATTTTATTTTTTGAAGAAAAAAAAAAAAAAAGATTTTATTTTTTGGACAGACGGAGAGAGAGCACAAGCAGTAGGAGGGGGAGAGGGAGAAGCAGGCTCCCCACCAAGCAAGGAGCCCGATATGGGACTCGATCCCAGGACCCCGGGATTGTGACCTGAACCAAAGAGAGATGTTTAACTGACTGAGCCACCCAGGCGCCCCGGTGACCATTAAAAAAAAAGATTTATTGATTTATTTGAGAGAGAGAAAGAGCACACACATGTATGCACCTGCCGGGGGGTGGGGTGGGGAAGAGTAGAGGGAGAGAGAGAGAGAGAAACTCAAGCGGACTCCACACTGAGCACTAGCCCAAAGTGGGGCTCAATCCCATGACCCTGAGATCATGACCTGAGCTGAAACCAAGAGTCAGACACCCAGCCAACTACATCCCCAGGCACCCCCAGAGGTGACCATTCTTATCCATATCTCATGTATCCTTCTGGGAGTAGTTTATGATTATATAGGCACATATGTACATACATATGTACAATCCTCCCTTTGTACATAGAGAGGAGTGTAATCTATATACTATTTTGCACAGTGGTCTTTTTGCTTAAGAATGTGTCTTGAAGGGGTGCCTCGCTGGCTCAGTCTGGAGAGCATGGAACTCCTGATCTCAGGGCTGTGAGTTTGAGCCCCACATTGGGTGTAGAGATTACTTAAAAATGAAAAAATAAAAAAAATCTAGGATGCCTGGGTGGCTTAGTCCCAGGTCCTGAGTCTGTCTCCTTGCTCAGCGGGGAGCCTGCTTCTCCCTCTGCGTGCTGCTCCCTCCATTTGTACTCTCTCTCTCTCTGACAAATAAATAAATAAAATCTTTAAAAAATAAGAAAGAAAGAAAGAAAGAAAGAAAGAAAGAAAGAAAGAAAGAAAGAAAGAAAGAAAGGAAGGAAGGAAGGAAGGGAAAGAAAGAAAGAAAAGAAAGAAAGAAAGAAAGAAAGAAAGAAAGAAAGAAAGAAAGAAAGAAAGAAAGAAAGAAAGAAAGAAAGGAGGAGAGGAGAGGAGAGGAGAGGAGAGGAGAGGAGAGGAGAGGAGAGGAGAGGAGAGGAGAGGAAAGGAAAGAAAAAGATCTAAAAATAAAAAAGGAAAGACTGTGTCTTGGAGCCCAGCTAACCTCAGCCTGTCTGAAGCTGCCCCCTTCTCCACCGCTGAACCCCGCCACATGCGTGCGTGCTAACCCAGGTCCTTCACTGATGGGCATTTAGGTTGTTTCCCATCGCCTATTTTGAGCAAAGCTGTAGAGAACGACTCGGTTCATCTATTATTTCCTTCGTGTCACGCAAATCACTTCTGGAAGTGGAACTGCTGGTCAAAGGTAATTTGATAGATACTGTCAAATTGCCCTCTGTGAGCGTCGCGCCCACGACTGGTTCTCCTAGCTGCTGTCTGAGACGCCTGGCTCCTTGCGCCTCCCCATACGGAGCCTTCGTGTGCTTCTGGGTCTTTGCCCAAGTGTTTATTGAGTCTGAATTGTGTACTAATCACTCCACTAGCCCCGGGTTCCGGCCCAAGCTGCTCCCTGGCCATCAGCTCCCAGCGTCCTCTGAGTTTCCCCCACAAGGCAGCCAGACGGGCCCTGCCGAGTTATACGTGTGCTCTGAACCCTCTCTTGGCTCCCTAGTGCCCTCAGGAGGAAGCCCCAGCTCCTCCCTCCGCCTCCAAGGCTCTCACTCTCTGACTCCTGCTGCCAGTTCGTACCCAACCCCTCCTCACTGGCCACCCTCCAGCCACCAGGCCTTTGCCCGTGCTGTTCCTCCTGCCTGCCGTGCTTTCCTCCTGAAGCCTGGTCACCTCGTACTCACCCGTGAGGCCTCAGCCCGCTTCCAGGAAGCCTTCCATGATTACCCTCCCCAGGTCCAAACTCTTTCATATAAGGTCTCCTGCTTCCCTCCTCCTCTCCCTCGATGGGCTTTGTCCGCATAGGTTTATCTGGGTGATGAAAGAGCAGCCCCGTCCTTCCCCTGCCCTGCAGGAAGCAGTCAACATAGTGGTTACGAATACGGATTTCAGAGTCAGAAAGACGTGGGTTTTAGTCTTACCAGCTGTATGAATTGAGGCTAATTCAGTGCTTCTGCTGGCCTCAGTTTCCTCATCTGTAAAATGGGGTTAAAGTTCCCGCTCCCACAAGATGCCACAAGGAAACCAGGAAGGTAGACCAGAACCGGAGGAAAGGCTCCCTCTTTACTCAGCCAGGTAGTTGTTATTTGATTTGGTTCCAGACATTGTGGCCAAAAGCAGCAGGCAGGGCGGAACGTTCTGGTTAAAAGAATGGTTTACTTTGAAATGTATATTCTGTCACCGGATTTTCTGGAGTGGGGCAAGTGTGATGCATCGAGGGGCATTTTCACAGCCCCTTATTTGTTTTTAAGGATTTTGTTTATTTTTCCAATTGACGGGATTTTTTAAAAAGATTTTATTTTTTTATTTGAGATAGAGAGAGAAAGAGTGAGGGAGAGGCGGGGAGGAGCAGAGGGAGAGGGAGCAGGGAGCCCGATGGGGGGCTCGATCCCAGGACTCCGAGATCATGACCTGAGCCAAAGGCGGATGTTCAACCCACTGAGCCACCCAGGCGCCCCTGACAGGGGATTTTTTTTTTTTTCAACTTTATGTCCTATTTTTTTCTTTGGAAAAATTTAAAACCTACAAGCAATAGACGAGAATAGTCCAGTGACCATGCCTGTTGGCTTATTTGCTTCATGTCTTTCTCTCTCTTTATATAGACATTTATAGAGGGAGATTTGAAAGTCATTTGGAGATAGGACGATACTTCGCCCGGAATGTTCCAGTGTGTGTCCCTCAAGAACAAGGATGTTTTCCTATAATGTAGGAGCTGTATAATCATAATACCATCACCACATTCTAGAAACTTAATATTCCTCCAAGGATATTATCTGTTATGAAATCCATATTCTAATGATCCCCCAAATATTCTTTTTCTTTCTTCCTTCCTTTCTTAAAGATTTTATTTATTTGACAGAGAGAGACACAGCGAGAGAGGGAACACAAGCAGGGGGAGTGGGAGAGGGAGAAGCAGACTTCCTGCGGAGCAGGGAGCCCGACGCGGGGCTCGATCCCAGGACCCTGGGACCATGACCTGAGCTGAAGGCAGACGCTTAACGACTGAGCCACCCAGGCGCCCCTCAAATATTCTTTTCCTTTAAAGATTTTATTTTTAAGTAATCTCTACACCCAACATGGGGCTCGAACTCACGACCCCAAGATCGAGAGTCGCATGCTCCACCCACTCAGCTGGCCATGCTCCACCCCCTGCAGATATGCTTGAGAGCTGTTGTTCTTGTTGGTCACTTGTTTAATATTCGGTCCAGGATCACATGCTGCCTTGAGCTGGCAGTTCTTGCCATGGTCTGAGTGTTCGTGTCCACCTAACATGCATCTGTTGCGGTCCTAGCCCCCCAGTGTGATGGCCTTAGAAGGGAGGGCCCCTGCGGAGTGCTGAGGTTATGCGGGCAAAGCTCTCATGACTGGGATGGATGGTTTTATAAAAGGACTCCAGAGAGCTCGCGGGCCCCCCTCTTCCAGTAGGAAGACGGCCTTCCCCGGAGCCCGACAGCCCCGGCACCCTCGTCTCAACTTCCACCCAGAGAAATGGCTGTCCTTTACGTGCCCTCCAGGTTCATGGGATTTGCATGTAACAGCCCGCACGCACGATGTCTTTAGTGTCTTCTGCCCTGAGTTTGAGTCTCCGTCTGACTTCGGGTTTGGGATGTGGACATTTGTGGAGGACAGGATCGACGTTTTGTCGAATGTCCTGTGTTCTGTGTTTGTTGGCCATTTCCGGATGAGATCAGGTTGTGTGTTTCGGGGGGAACCCCCCGGCGGTGATGCCGCGGCCTCAGTGTCTCACATCAGGAGACACGGGGGCGGCAGTCTGTCCCACTCTCAGCAATGCGGAGTCAGATTCCGTGGTCAAGGCGGTGTGTTAGTCTCTCCAGCGGCCATAACGAACTACCCCAGGCTGAGTGCCTTGGACAACAGCAATGGAAACAGAAATGTAAGCAGAGAGAGAGGGGGAAGCAGGCTCCCCGCTGAGCTGAGAGCCCGATGCGGGGCTCGATCCCAGGACTCTGAGATCATGACCCAAGCCAAAGGCAGAGGCTTTAACCCACTGAGCCACCCAGGCACCCTCAAATGACCTCTTCTTATAAGGACCTCGGGCAGATTGGATAGAGCCCATCCTAATGCCTCATGAACTCAGTCACGTCTTTAAAGACTCTTGTCTCCAAATTCAGCCACATTCTGAGGTCCCGAGATTTAGGGCTTCGACCTAAGAATTGCAGGGGGCTGCAAGTTAGCCCGTAAGAGCAAGTGCCTGGCTCTTCGTTGTAAGGACGCAACTTTCCTTTGTAATGAGAAACTTACTTGTGGGGTGATGTTTTCAGGCTGTGTTTTTCCCACCACGTTATTTCTATGTCTTTCCAGGCAGTTCTGGCTCGGTGTTGGTTTTGATTTCTGAGAGTTAGAACAGGAAATATTCAACAATAGGGGATGACCTGGCTCTGCTTGTGGATTCAGGATTTTTATTCCCGTCTTTCAGAGCGGCAAACTGAGGCTCAGAGAGGGGAAGTTACTTGCTTAGGGGCGCCCAGCAAGTTTACTGTAGTAATTCCTAAGCACTCCTGTGTGCCCGGTTCTTAATAATACCCATTCTACAGATAAGGGTGGAACAGAGAGATTTATCATGCAGATGACCAGTGGTAGAGCCTGGGTTTGGTACCCGGTCTGGCTTATACTAAGGCCTTGTGTGATGTCTTAAAGATGAGAAGGTTTCAGGGGCACCTGCGTGGCTCAGCGGGTTAAAGCCTCTGCCTTCGGCTGAGGTCATGATCTCAGGGTCCTGAGATCGAGCCCCGCATCGGGCTCTCTGCTCAGCGGGGAGCCTGCTTCCCCTGCTCTCTCTGCCTGCCTCTCTGCCTACTTGTGATCTCTCTCTCTCTCTCTCTCTCTCTCTGTCAAATAAATAAATAAAAAATCTTAAAACAAAAAAAAAAGATGAGAAGGTTTCAGCCCTGCAGTTCTTATGAGTCCTGAGACGGTTGACTCTGAGCTTTTCTGAATCTCCCAACATTGCAGTGGGGAGCTGGTTAAATGAATAGCTTTAACCCCATCTGACTCGGTGAAATTTATGACAATATGACATCCCTCTACTCATAATCATCCCCCAAATCCATCACGCCCTAACTTTAATATGAAATAAAAGGAAAATAACACAGCATAATAAGCACCTTTTTTTTTTTTTTTTTTCATAATAAGCACCTTTATTTCAATGTGTAAATGCTCTGACACGGCCCCAGGGAATCATAATAAAAATGTCAGTTGCTTGGGACCTCATGAATGCAGGGGCCCCATAGACGGCCTGACCCACAAGGGGCGGGGGGATTTAGTGAATCAAATGCTGTATGGCCAGGGTCACGGTTGGTGATGAGATCTTCCAAAGCGGCGAACAAACCTCAGTCTAAACAAAATCCAGTCTTCCCTCAATTAACATGACGGCCCCAGTCCTGGAAAATTCAGTGTATTTTTAAATTATGGGAAAAAAGAGGGGCACCTGGGTGGTTCCATCGGTTCATCGTCTGCCTTCGGCTCAGGTCATGATCTCAGCGTCCTCGGATCGAGCCCCGCATAGGGCTCCCTGCTCAGCGGGGAGCCTGCTTCTCCCTCTTTCTCTGCCCGCCTCTCCCCCTGCTTGTGCTCACACTTTCTCTCTGTCTAATAAATAAATAAAAATCTTCAAAAAAATTATGTAAAAAAGGACTATATATGTAAAACGGCTAGGTTCTTGGCTCTGATCATTTTTAAACAGGTTTGTCCCCGATGTGAGTGTTGGCGGGTTGATCGGAAGTCTTGCAGGACTTGTGCGGGACCGTCCCTGGTATTGCAGGCTGCGTGGCATCTCTGGGCCGGAGTCCTGCCTGCTGTGGGCTGTGGGTCCCCATCACTGTGTCAACCCAAATCACCCCCCCCAAAATCCCAAATGCTCCCTAGAGGGCGGTACTCCCGCACAGAGATGCACTCATTCATTGTTGGTTGGTTTGTTTACTTATTTGTCTATAGGTAGGCGAGGGCTTTAGAAGTTCAGAGCAGGCTTTACAGGGTCTTTGATGCCAGCAGGTCCCTGCGGGGAACCCAGGAAAGCCAAGTGGGTCTGGGCTGGGTCTGGCCCGTCTGAAAGGCTGGTTTCTATCTGCTCCTGCTTGTGGCTGCTGAGCGCGAATTCCTGCCCCAGGTGCCTTAACTACCTTTTTCATTTCTTTTTTTTTTTTTTTTTTTAAGATTTTTATTTATTTATTTGACACAGAGAGAGAGATCACAAGTAGGCAGAGAGGCAGGCAGAGAGAGAGGGGGGAAGCAGGCTCCCCGCCGAGCAGGGAGCCCGATGCGGGGCTCGATCCCTGGACCCTGAGATCATGACCTGAGCTGAAGGCAGAGGCCTTAACCCACTGAGCCACCCAGGTGCCCCAACTACCTTTTTCTTTAAAGAGAATCTGGATGGGACGTCTGGGCGGCTCAGTCGTTTAGGCGTCTGTCTTCTGCTCAGGTCATAATCCCAGGGTCTTGGGATCGAGTTCAGCATTGGGCTCCTTGCTCATCGGGGAGCCTGCTTCGACCTCTCCCTCTGCCTGCCGCTCCCCCTGCTTGTGTTCTCTCTCTCCGTCTCTCTGACAAATAAATAAAATCTTTTTTTTATTAAAGATTTTATTTATTTATTCATGAGAGACAGAGAAAGAGAGAGAGAGGGAGGTAGAAGGGGAGGGAGAAGCAGGCTCCCCGCTGAGCAAAGAGCCCGACACAGGGCTTGATCCCAGAACCCTGGGATCATGACCTGAGCCGAAGGCAGACGCTTAACCAACTGAGCCACCCAGGCGCCCCTAAATAAATAAAATCTTAAAAAAAATAGAATCTGGGAATCTGGAATAAAGGGATGTTTCATACTTTTTGTTTTTTTAAGATTTTAATTTATTTGAGAGAGAGAGAGAGAGAATGAAGGGGGATTCGGGGGTGGAGAGAGGGAGAAGCAGGCCCCCAGCTGAGCAGGGAGCCTGACATGGGGCTTGATCCCAGGACCCTGGGATCATGACCTGAGCCGAAGGCAGACACTTAATGGACTGAGCCACCTGGATGCCCTTATTTATTTATTTTTTTAAAGATTTATTTATTTATTTGGGGCGCCTGGGTGCTTCAGTCATTAAGCGTCTGCCTTGGGCTCAGGTCATGATCCCAGAGTCCTGAGATCGAGCCCCACATCGGGCTCCCTGCTCGGCAGGAAGCCTGCTTCTCCCTCTCCCACTCCCCCTGCTTGTGTTCCCTCTCTCGCTGTGCCTCTCTGTCAAATAAGTAAATAAAATCTTTAAAAAAAAAAAGATTTATTTATTTATTTGAGAGAGAGAGAGAGAGAGAAACTTTAGCAGACTCAGAGCTGAGTGGGGAGGACATGGTGGGGCTTGATCCCATGACCCTGAGATCCCCACCTGAGGTGAAACCAAGAGTGGGGTGCTTAACCGACTGCACCCACCCAGATGCCCCTGTCTCATACTTTTTAAGTGCAGGCTCCCAATTTTCCCCAAATCTGAACAAAAATTTTCATCTCTTTTTGTAGTTTTAAAAAAGTTTTCTTGAGGTATCATTTATATATACAAAATTGCACATATTTAATGCATGCAGTTTGATGAGTTTGGATGAAACATTTTTTTAATTACAAAAAAAAGGGGAAAGATAGTACAATGAGCACCTGTGCGCCCTTCACCTGTATTCTCCAGTTGACATTTTGTCACATTCGCTGTCTCTGTCACGCTCCTCCGTGCAAACACACGTGCGTGCATGCACACACGGATCAATGCACACCTTGTTTTTGCTAAACTGTTTGCACGAGCATGACTTCACTGCTGGATACTTCAGCAGGCACCTCCTGCGAATAAGCTCCGCGTGGTGACAATGCTATTAGCAGCCCCAGGAAGATTAATGATATCGCATTGTATCATCCAATGTGTTACGTTGCCCAGTTGTCCCCGAAATATGCTTTATAGTGGTTTCTTCCTCCTCAATCCAGGATCTGGTTAAGGAGCCTTATGTTGCGTTCGGTTTTCATGTCTCTCTGGTCTCCCCCCCTCCAACCCCCCGCTCTTTTTTTATTTTTTTAAATCAAGTTGCAATTGATCAAATCTTACGTGTACAGCTCTCTACATTTTTACATACATATACACTGTGTGATTACCAGCCAGGTCAAAAGATATTATTTGTTCAGTTTTCACCAAAGTATGATGCCCATCTTTTTTTTTTTTTTTTTTTAAGATTTTATTCACTTATTTGACAGAGAGATCACAAGTAGGCAGAGAGGCAGGCAGAGAGAGGGGGGGAGCAGGCTCCCCGCTGAGCAGAGAGCCCGATGCGGGGCTCGATCCCAGGACCCTGAGATCATGACCTGAGCTGAAGGCAGAGGCTTTAACCCACTGAGCCACCCAGGCGCCCCGATGCCCATCTTTTTATCGTCTTTCACAACACTGATTTTTTTCACCCGATGACCAGCGATTTGGGCTCGTTTAAGGAATCATGGTGAGATTCGGGTGACATACTCTCGGAGGGCTGTCACGGAAGTGAGGTCGTGCCTTCCCAGCGCACCCCGTCGGACTCCCCGGGTCATCTGGTCCCAGTATTGGTGATGCTGACCTTGATCACCTGATTTAGGTGGTGTCCAGTGGGTTTTCCACCGTGAAGGTGCTTTCCTCCCCTGGCCATTAGTAAGTTCTCTGTGAGCGGTACTTGAAGACCCTGTGTGCATCCGAGGTTTTCAAAACTCACAGTGGCCAGGGCGCCCAGGTGGCTCAGTCATTAAGAGTCTGACTTCGGCTCCAGTTATGATCTCAGGGTCCCGGGATCAAGCCCCACATCGGACTCCCTGCTCAGCTGGGAGCCTGCTTCTCCCTCTCCCACTCCTCCTGCTTGTTTTCCCTCTCTCACTGCTGCGTCTCTCTGTGTCAAATAAATAAATAAAATCCTTTAAAAAACAAACAACTCATAGTGGCTAAAAAAGCACATCGGCGGGGCAGCTCTCATGTCATGAGGCCCCCAGACCACCAGCCAGAAGCCTTCGGTTTAGGATCTCAGAAGGGGCTTAAGCAAATCCCCTTCCATCATCCTGGAGGAGAAGCTTGGGAAGCTATCAAAGGAGGCCCCAGGGAGTTTGGATGGATGCAGCTGTCTGCCGGGGGACCCCAAAAATGCGCCTGTCTCCCTGCAGCTCCGGGACTGTGGAGGGCTTCGGGAGGTGGAGGTAACCGCCTGCCTGGTGTGGAAAGACTGGCCTCACCGAGTCCACCCCCACAGCCTCGTGGGGAAAGACTGCACCGACGGCGTCTGCAGGGTGAGGCTCCGGCCTCATGTCAGCCCCCGGCACAGGTACTCGAGCCCTGACCCCCCAACCCTTCACCCCAGGTCACAGAGGTGCCCAGGGAGACCTCAGGGCAAGGGGCCGCTTGGCCAGATTCTCCGCGCTACATTTCCTAGGGGGGGAGACCAAGGCCGGGCCTGGCAGGGGGGTGGAGGGGCGGGGCCGGGCCCGGGCCCCGGCTGCACACACCTTCACGCACAATTGTATTTATCCCCATTTTGTCGAGGTGGAAACTGAGCCTTGGAGGAGTAAAGGAGCACGGACAGCCAAGGGCAGAGCAGGGATCTGACTCCAGACCTGGCTTAACTGCAAGATCATTCTTTCTCTCGCTTGATAATTTATACGTTTTTAAGAAATTAAAAAAAATAAAAGGTTCGGAAAGACCGAACAGTGAAAAATAAATTTCCTTCTACCTTTGGTCATGCAGCTGTCAGTGACCCTTCCTGGAGGCGATTAAAAATATGCTATGCATGTCTATTTGTTTCTCCCCTTACAAATGGTAGCAGACATTTGTACCTTGGTTTTTTTTTTTTAAAGATTTATTTATTTATCAGAGAGAGAGAGTGAGAGAGAGAGCACAAGCAGGCAGAGTGGCATGCAGAGGCTGAGGGAGAAGCAGGCTCCCTGCCGAGCAAGGAGCCTGGTGGGGGACTTGATCCCAGGACCCTGGGATCATGACCTGAGCTGAAAGCAGCCGCTTAACCAACTGAGCCACCCAGGGGTCCCTTGTACCTTGTTTTTAGGTTCCAGTATATCTTGGAGATCATTCCTATAAGCATTTCTAGCTGCCTCATCCTTTTTCTTGGCTGCATAGTATTCCAACATACAGCTGTACACCATTAGTTGGAAAAAACCCCAAGTAATGGGCCCATAGGATAGTTCTGTGCTCCTGTGGCCCTATTACTAAACGTGTGGCTTTACATATATATAATTTCTTCTCTAGGATAAATTCCTAGAGGCAAACTCGCTGGCTCTAACTTCAGTGATTTACTCTCACTGTAAACTTTCCATAATTTATAAGTTTAGTGAAGATGTAAGGTTCATAGAGCAGGGATTTTGTCTCTTTTATTCCCTGCTGTGTCCCCCCTGGGTACCCCAACATGCTGCCTGGCACACAGTAGGTGCTCAGGAAATATTTGTGGAATGAATGAATGCTGCCATATTGTCCACCATATTGTCCTCAGTGTAATTGCTGATTATGTTTACAGTCCCACCTGCCGTGGGTGAGAGTGCTCGATTCTTCACAACTTCACCAGTAGAGAGCATCCTCAGATGTTTTGATCCTTGCTGTATTGATGAGCTTCTTAAAAGTTGGCATCGCACTGATGTTTAATTTGCAGTTTTCTCATTCTAAAGGAGGCGGGCCGGCGTTTTCACGTGGTAAAGATGAGGGGCACCCCGAGGTGCTGACGAGACTCCCCAACACTCCTGAGAGGTTGAAACCCCAGGCTCCTCCCAATGCGGGGGCCCCTGGGACTGTGAGCCCCGAGGAACTATTTTTTTTTAAGATTTTATTCATTTATTTGTCAGGTCGAGAGAGAGGGAGAGCACATACAAGCAAGGGGAGCAGCAGGCAGAAGGGAGAAGCAGGCTCGCCACTGAGCAGGGAGCCCAATATGGGACTCGATCCCACGACCTCGGGATCATGACCTGAGCCGAAGGCAGATGCTCAACTGACGGAGCCACCCAGGCGTCCCCTGAGGCAGTATTTTTGGGGGAGTTAGGGCAAAACCTGCCTCTTCATGAGTGCCTCCCTTCACCCATTCCTCCCCGCTCCCTGTTCAGCTTTAACAATCTGGGCATCCAGTGTGTGAGGAAGAAGGAGATTGAGGCCGCCATCGAGCGCAAGATTCAGCTGGGCATCGACCCTTACAATGGTGAGGCCCCGAGGCCAGCCTGACTGTCTTATCCTCCTGAACCCCCTTGAGCCCTCTGCCACCCCTTTCCCTCCCCTTCTCCCTTCTCCAGTATCTGCTATCTCCCAGCCCCCTCCCTTCCCTCTCTGCCATCTCCCCACCAGAGTCTCCCACCCCCACCCTCAGCCTCCCCCTATCTCCTACAGCCGGCTCCCTGAAGAACCATCAGGAGGTGGACATGAATGTCGTGAGGATCTGCTTCCAGGCCTCATACAGGGACCAGCAGGGACAGATGCGCCGCATGGACCCTGTGCTCTCCGAGCCTGTCTATGACAAGAGTGAGTCTAGGGTGCTGGGCGAATCAGGGTTGTCGTTGGCCACAGGTCCTGGAAAGGCCCATGTACGATGGCATGGACGAACAGGCTGTAGGGAGTGCAGGCTGTACACTGGTCCGCATTTATTAGATGGCCTATGAAAATGAAGCCTTCTCGTATTGTAGAGTGCACAACCTGTACCACTATACTAGGCAAATCTAGGGAAGAGGCGACATGAGTAGTAATACTTTTCTCTTTTATAAGAACATAATATATTCCCCAGAATCCCCCCAGTAGACTTCTGCTTATGCCTCATTGGCCAGAACTTGGTCTCATGGTGGCCCCTAGTTGCAAGGGAGTCTGGGAAAGCAAATATTTAGGGTTTCCATCCTCTACAGAGGGATATGGGCATGGAAGATGAAATTGGGAATGGCTGTTAGGTTTTAGCGCCTATAGTGACTGCCACAGAATCAAAATGGAGAAGGAAATTAATCTAGTCAGGGCTTTTTGGGTGCGAATGATAGAATTCCAATTCAAAAGGGCTGAAGTACAAAAAAAAAAAAAAAAAAAAGAATTTGTTCCATTAACAAAAAGGTCCAGAGGTAGTAAAATGCTTCAGGTCTGGCTGTACCTAGGTGCTCAATGATGTCATTAGGGATCTCTTTCCATCTCTCAGCTATACTTCCTTCAAGTTAGAAGGAAGCATGGCCCTCCCATGGTGGAGGCAAAATGACTGTATGCAGCTCTAGGCTTATAGTCTACCAGCTTGGAACCTCTCCCCCATGCCCAAAGAGAGCTTCCCTTACCTAGTATTTTCGGCTGGAGTCTCAGGGCTGTCTCTCATTGGCCTGATTTTGGTCATGTGCTCCACTCTGACCAATCAGCTATGGCCAGATGGAGGCAATGCTCTAATTGGCCAGGTTTGGAGCACGTGATCACTCCTGAGCTAGGGAGCGGGTTCCACCCTACCCAGTCCCCAGGACTGAAATGGGACTGGGGGTGAGGGAGGGGGGCGGTTTCCTAGAACGGAAATAGAGAGGCTGTTAACAGAAGATGGGCTGGGACTGCTAGACAGGCAAAACCACCGGTCTCCACTACGGATTTCAGGCCATTAATCTTCGTCTAAGAATGATCTTGACCCCTGACCCCGCCAACTCTCGTCTGAGGGCTGATGGTCTCCCTTTCGGCTGGCCATTCGCTGGCCCTCAGTCTGGAGGACTAACGACTGTCCATCAACCCGTCTGTCGGGCATCTTCTTTTTCTCCCCGGACCGGGTCCCAGGAGGATTGGACACCCCCCCCCCCCCCCCCCCCGCTTCTCCATTTCCCATCTCTGCATGGTGCGGGGTGGGTCGACGGGGTACCTGCTGATGGTTTGAGGACTGAATTTTCGTCCTTTCTTACATACCACTGACTCCCGCACTTGCAGAGTCCACAAACACGTCAGAGCTGCGGATTTGCCGAATCAACAAGGAGAGCGGGCCGTGCACGGGGGGCGAGGAGCTCTACCTGCTGTGCGACAAGGTGCAGAAAGGTGAGGGACCTGGGACAGCGCGCGGGACCTGGGACAGTGGCATTGGGGGGCTTGCTCTGCGCGCGCGCGGGAGCCAGGGAGCCCGGGAGGGTGGGAGCGTGGGGCGAAGCTGGCTAACGGGGGCGGTGCAATGGAAGGATCCAGGACTCTGGTTTTGGAGTCAGACTGCAAACAGCCCATGGGTTCATTCACTCGGGGAGCCAAGATGCAGAGCTGTGTGTGCGGGCCATGCTGGGTGCCAGGCTGTGCTCCCCACCACGAGCTCCGGGGGGAACTCTGACGTTAAAATCTTGGAGCGGTGTAAATAAATGCTTTATGGTGGTTGGATGAGGGCTACAGATGAAGAAAATGGGGACTGGAGGAGTATCTCCTCTACTTTATTCATGTCTGTTCAAATGTCCCTTCTTCAAATGGGGTTTTAAAAAAAACAGGTGTGGGTGCCTCAGCAGCTCAGTCGGTTAAGCCTCTGACTCTTGATTTCAGCTCAGGGCTTGATCTCAGGGTTGTGTGTTCAAGCCCAGCGCTGGGCTCCTTGCCCAGCATTGAGCCTACTTAAAACAACAACAAGACCAAAAAGCCAACAGGAGGTGCATACAGCATTGGCTGGCTGGAGCGAGCTTCCCCTCTTACCATGTATATCTTTTCTGTATCCTTTGCATTTTTTATGCTGTGACTCTGTTATAAATAACATCACCGCCAAGGGTATTAAAGATCTAACATGTATCTCGCTCGTATTATGTGCCAAGCTCTGTTATAAGCACTTTCTACACCTCACTCATTATTTCATCTGATTGCCTAGCAGTTCTATTAGGTAGATCCAATTATTACCTCCCTTTTAGAGAGGAGGAAATGAAGGCACAGGAAGGTTAGGTAACTTGCACGAGGTCACACAGCTAGGCAGGAAGAGACAGAATTTGAATGCAGGTGGTCTGTGCTCCTAATCATTCTTCTGGGAGGAAAAATAAAAAAGAAAGAGAGTTGAAAGAACTTCAGGAAGATGGAGAAACGTAGTATTTGGAGAAAAATAATTCTGAGAAAGGGGATAGGGAAGAAGGGCTGGAGGGGTTGTGGGCACAATTTTACTCAGTGGGGGCAGGGAAGGCCATTATCGGGAGATGCCATGGAGGAAACAGCAAGTGCATAGGCCCTGGGGTGGTAGCAGGTCTCATTGTTGGAGGAATAGCAAGGCCAATGAAGCAAGAGGGGAGCAGAGTGGGAGAACCTGTCACAGCCCCAGGGATTCCTTCCCAACCTTTCTCATGCTCTGTGATTCTATAGTTAACGTCTGTCTCCCCCCCTGGCTTGTATAGGGCAGGGCTGTCTTGGGGAGCCGTCGTGTCCCCCAAACTACTCAGTCCAGGGTCAAGCACCCATGAAGTTCCCCGGGGGGGGATTTTTTTTTTATAGAGAAAAAATTTTTTTACTTGTTCATTTTTTGGGGGGCCACAAGTTTCACTCTTTAAAATTTTTTTAAAAAACCATTTTAAAGTTACAATTTGGCGATATTTAGTACACTCACAGTGTTGTAGCACGGCTAACTACCTAGTTCCAGATCGTTTTCATCACCCCAGAAACAAACCCGGTACCCCATTCTACTATATAGGCAGTCACTCCACAGTCTTCCCTCGTCTAACCCCTGGCAACCACTGATCTGTTTCTGTCTGTGGATTTGCCTCTTCTGGGCATTTCATGTAAATGGAATCCTACACTTTGTGGCCTTGCGTGGCTGGCTTCTTTCACTTAGCTTAATGTTTCCAGGATTTATCCATGTGATAGTATGGATCAGTGCTTCATTCCTTTTTATGGCGGGATGATACTCCATTGTATGGATATCGGATTTGGACAATTTGGTGGTTTCCATCTTTTGGCTATCATGAAGTGTTGCTACGAACATTCGGATGTTCGTGTATAAGTTCTTGTTTGGATACCTATCTTCAGTTCTTTTGGATATATGCCCAGGAGTGGGAGATTCTTATAAAATTTTGAGTGAATGAGCAAATGGAGATTGAGTGGTTCCTCTGCGCTGGTCCCTTGTGTTAGGTGATGCTGGGACACGGCGATGACAGAGACAGGCCCGGGCTCTGCTCTCACAGGGCTCCCAGTTTTATTCTTCAGAATATCAATATCGGGGGTGCCTGGCTGTTTCAGTTGGTAGAACATGCAAGTCTTGATCTTGGGGTTGTGTTCAAGCCCCATGTTGGGCATGGAGCTCATTTAAATCAAATGTATTTAAACTTTATATATATATACATATAATATGTACATACACACTCACATACACATATATATGTATTTTTTTAAAAGAATATCAATATTGGCGCCTGGGTGGCTCAGTGGGTTAAAGCCTCTGCCTTCGCCTCAGGTCATGATCTCAGGGTCCTGGGATCGAGCCCTGCATCGGGCTCTCTGCTCAGCGGGGAGCCTGCTTCCCCCTCTCTCTCTGCCTGCCTCTCTGCCTACTTGCGATTTCTCTCCCTTTCTGTCAAGTAAATAAATAAAATCTTAAAAAAAAAAAGAGAGAGAGAATATCAATATTGATTTGGGGGGGAGGCTGACCGAGTTGGGGGCCCGGTGGGCCAGCGTCCTGGCTCAGCTGATTCCCCACTTTCCCGCCAGAGGATATATCGGTGGTGTTTAGCAGGGCCTCCTGGGAAGGCCGGGCTGACTTCTCCCAGGCCGATGTGCACCGCCAGATTGCCATTGTGTTCAAGACACCGCCCTATGAGGACCTGGAAATCGTTGAGCCTGTGACCGTGAACGTCTTCCTACAGCGGCTTACTGACGGGGTTTGCAGTGAGCCTCTGCCCTTCACGTACCTGCCTCGGGACCACGGTAACCACGGCAATCCAGGGTGACCCGCTGCCCAGAGACCAGGTCTTTGGCCTAGAGGGGACAGGGAAGAGGCAGAAGTAAGACACAAGCTCGTGACTGCACAGACTGGGGTTCGGTTCCTGGTTCCACCTCTTACTGGTTGTGTGACCTTGGTCTCTCTCTCTGAACCTCAGTCTCCTCTTGTGTGAAGTGGAAGCGATAGTACTTATCTGATGGCATTTGGGGAGTATTTGATTATTTCTTCCCTCAGCATGCCTGCTCATGCCTGGCCCTGTAGGGGTGGTGCTGGGGACACTGCAGCAACCCAAGATAGCCCCAGCCCCACCCTCATAAGTCTCACAGTCCTATAGTGGGGATGGAATTGCTCAGGGGACTCAGATTGCTCAGAGGGGGCATTGGACCCAGGCTTGGAGATTAGGGAGGGCTTCCTGGAGGAGGGGACGGCTGAGCTGAGAATTTGGGGATGACTAAGCAGTTCTCCAGGGGAAGTAGTGGGAGTTGGGAAATAGTGTTTCAAGCGGCTGGAGTAGCAAGTGCAAAGGTCCTGAGGCAGGATTGTGCTGCAGTGTCCCAGGAACAACAAAGATGTGGATTTGGATTGCATTCTAATTAAGATGTGGACATCTATTTGCATTACTTGGCCAAGAACTAGAACAGCTCAATGACTTCCTAAGTGCTCTCTATGATTAAGTCTTAATTATTATTATTGATGGATAACATTGCCCCTGCTCTCTCCTGAACAGACAGTTATGGCGTGGACAAGAAGCGGAAACGGGGGATACCTGACGTCCTCGGGGAGCTGAAGAGCTCGGGTGTGTCCCCTCTGCCCCTTTCCACACCCATCTCCAGGTTCCGGGGAGGGGATGGCTAAGCCCTAGGCTGGGGAGGAAGGGCCGCGAGGGTTCAGGGGTCCTCATCTCTGCCTTCCCTCAGACCCCCATGGCATCGAGAGCAAGCGGCGGAAGAAAAAGCCAGCCTTCCTGGATCACTTCCTGCCCAACCCCAGCTCAGGTGGGTCGCAGCGCTGGTGGGTCCCTGCTGAGGGCAAGCTCCTGCTCTCTCAAGTGGGATGAGCGTGAGGTGCAGCCCTGCTTCTGGCCTCTTCAGGAGCCCCCCAAGAGCTCCCCAAGGCCAGGAACTGACATCTTAGGCAGCAGCACGAAGTGGAAAGAAGAACAGTTCTGGACACGGTCTAGAGGCTCCGATCTCCGCCGGGCCATTCACTTGCTGTGTGACCCTCACCAAGTTGCTCTACCTCTCAGAGCCTCAGGGGCTCCCCCGAAAAGTTTCACCGTATACCTCCCTCATTGGCCTTTTAGATTTTAAATGCATTCGTTTTTACAGACGCCATATCGTGGGCACATAAGTGCGTCGTGTATGTCTACTCATTGAATCGAAATCGCATCACTCACCCCCCACCCCCCGGCTCATTTTACTGGTGAAGAAAGCGAGGCCCAGAAAGGTGAAGCCTCTTAGCTGAGGTCGCCGCGTGTGCGGCGGAGCAGGGAGCTGTACCTGGGCAGGTGTACGGATGAGTGATGAAACACCACACAGAACAGGTAGCAGGGAGTAGATGACAGATAAGCGGGAGCCAGCCAACCTTAGTCCAGAGCCCGTCTCTAGCCCAACCGCCCTCTGGCCTGTTCTCCCCGTGCCTTCATCTCAACTCCCACGCCAGCCTCCCCTTCCCGTGAACCACAGTCCTGTCTGGCTGCGATCAGAAGCTTCTGATCGCAGAGAACACTGCCCCCTACGACCCCAGCTACCCCAGGGTGCCCAGCTTCCCCGCTGACCTCCAACAGCCAACCCCTCAGAGTCTGTTGAGCCCCGACCACTCCAGCCAGTCCCACCCTGGAGGTTTCAGGGGTCACCCGTTGTTCCCCCTACCCACTGCCTCTGGTAACCACTGCCCAGAGCTCCACCCATAGCAACCACCAATCCTAGCCTGCTTCACCAGCCTTCGATCCCCGATCCCCAAAGCCTCTCCTCATTAGCCGTCTGCCATTCATCCACCTCCTCCTCCATCACCCCAATTTTCCAGTGCCTAAAGTCGCCCACCCCAATCCTTGGGACAAAGCTGCTCTGGCATGATAGCATAATGGTTAGGAGCATGGCCTCTGGCATTAGACTGAGTTTGGATTCTGAGGCCTGAATTTAGCCACTGTGGGATCTCATTGGGATCTCATCTGTCAGATGGAAATCTTACCTCTTAGGGTCTTTTTTAGAATTTAGTGAGGTCATATCACATAGTCAGTTAGCATAGTGGCTGGCACAGAGTTAGTGCTCAGGAGATCTTAGGAACTTGATGGACAAGAATGCCACTTGCATTTGTTATGATCATGTTTAGCTGCATTCATAGCAAAACCCAAATTAACAGGGGCTTCAACAGGCTAGACTTTTATTTCTCCTCTCAGATAAACAGAGGTAGATAGTCCTGGGATGGTTTGGAGGCTGTTATGGTCACCAGAGACCCAAGCACGCTCCTGCCATTTTCAACTCATAGTTTCCATCTCATAGTCCACAATGGCTGCCAAAGTTCCAGCCATCACCCCCACGTTCCAGCCAGGAGCTTAGTCACATGACCACAATTAGCTCTAAGGGAGGCTGGGAAATAGAGTCCCTGGAGAAGAGACCCAGCAGCCCTGGGTCTCTTTCTGAGATAAGCATAAGACGCCTTCGCTGGTGAGGTTTGTCTTGTCTCAGAGAGAGACTCTCCTCTATATAATTTTACCTCCTCCACTTCCAGTTTGGGGCCTGGTGACTTCTCATTTGGGTCTCCCATGTGTGGGGATTTCATTTTTTGGGTGGTCTCTATAATTTGGAGGAGGAGGGACTTTAGAGCCTCTTCAACTTCTTTATTTTTTGGAAAAATTCCCCAGCCCTGCCAGAGCATGGCTTGAACCCTGGTGCTACAACTGGCCAGCTATGTGTGACTGAATTATTTTGCCTCAGTTTGCTTATTAAACGAGAATGGTGATAGTTCCTCCCCCAGGGGTTCTCCTTGGGATTAAAGGAGGCCACAGTGATAATGCATTTAGTACTATCAGGGCATTGGAGTTACCACGTGTTGGAGTTAGCCCCCAAGTTGCTGCTAAAGCCACCCTACTTCCTTCTCTCTTTCCATCCCTGCAGGCCCGTTCCTCCCGCCGTCAGCCCTGCTGCCGGACACAGACTTCTTCCCTGGCACCGTGTCCCTCCCCGGCCTGGAGCCCCCCGGTGGGCCGGACCTGCTGGACGACGGCTTTGCCTACGATGATGCCACGGCTCCCACACTTTTTACCATGCTGGACATGCTGCCCCCCGCACCGCCACTCGCCAGCGCTGTCACGGGCAACGGGGCTGCAGGGCCCGCTGTTGGAGAGCCTCCCGGCCCCGAGCCAATGACACTGGACTCATACCAGGCCCCAGGCCCTGGGGACGGGGGCACTGCCAGCCTTGTGGGCAGCAACATGTTCCCCAACCAGTACCGTGAGGTGGGCTTTGGGGGAGGCCTTCTGTCCCCCGGGCCAGAGGCCACGTAGCCGAGGCGCTGGAGGAGAGGCGCTGGGTGGGGAGGGAGGGAGGTGGAAGGGGCCGTGCAAACCCAACCAGGATGTCCAGCACCTCCATCCCCTTGGGCCACCCTTGGTCAGTCTTCCGACCTCCTCATCCTTCTGAATGGGACATCTTCAGCGCTGGTGAGAAGCTCCGTAGAACCGGTTTCCCCTGAGCCCATTTTACAAATGAGAAAACCGAGTCCGGAGAGGAAAAGGGGCCTGGCTCCCACGCACCAGCTTGTAAAGCTGCCTCAGCCCCCACGAGTGGGGGCACCTTCTCCAGGCGGATTCTGGAGTGTACATATGGGAGAAAGGTGCAGATCCTCAGCTCTCCTCCCCCGAGCTTGAAGCGGGGGGGGGTGAAGGTTGTTCTGAGTCTTCCCAATAAAGATGAGTTTTTGAGCCTTGGGAGTCTCGTCTCTTCTCCGCTGGGGAAACATCCCAGGGCCCACACGCACGAACCCTCGGTTATCTCCTCGGCTCCGCCTCTCCCGGCAGCATCCTCCAGACCCCGCCCCTCCCCTCCAGACCCCGCCCCTCCCCTCCAGATCCCGCCCCTCCCCTCCAGATCCCGCCCCTCCCCTCCAGACCCCGCCCTTCGCGTCGGCGGAAGCGCGCTCCGCCACGTTCCGCTCCTCCCCTTCGTGCGGCCTCCCACTTCCGCTTCCGGTGCGGGCCGCGCGCGAGCGCAGCGGTGGGAGGCGGCGACGAGCCGGTGAGTGCAGGCCGCGGGCCCCTACCTCCTGGCTTTCGGGCGGGCGTCAGCACAGCTTTGCCCTAGCCTCGGCCTTTCCCCGAGCTGCTGTGAGCGTCTGCTGGGCCTCAGCCCCCAGGGCCGCTGGCCTCGCATCCCCTCCGGCCTGCCGCGCCTCAGGCCGCGCCCCTGCCCCCGCGGTGGGCCCGAATTCGCTGTGTCGGACCCCGCCGCTTACCACAGGCCCCGCCCTCTTGTCAAAAACCTTAGCCGGAACCCCGAGGCCCACACCCGGTCGTCGATCCCAGTCCGAACCCCAGGGCTCCGCCCCTGTCCGCAAGCCTTGCCCCTGAGCCCAGCTCACCCCCTCCTGTCTGCCAGCTCCGCCTCCCTCATTCTCTACTCCGATTCTCACCGCCCCATCTCCTCCCGCCCCCGCCATTCAGATTTCTCTGATCTTTGTTTACTGCACCCGCACCATGTTCCCCCAGCTCCCCCAAGCGCTGTCGTCTTCCGTCCACGCCCTTCACCTGCCCTCCATCTCCACCCCCCCATTCCCCCACCTCCGCCCCATACCACTGCTCTCTGTTCGCATAGTCTTTTCTTCTTCACTTGCATTCCTCCCTTACCCCCACCGGTAGCCCCAGTTCCGCTCTTCTCCCTGCCTTGAACTACAGCCCCACCTGCTTAGGGCCTGCCTCCAGACCTTACTTCACTCACTCCCTCCTAACATTCCAAAACCTTTCATCCTTGATTCTAGTCCCTGAACCCAGGACACTCCTTTCCCAGGGATGCTCACTCCAGAATATTCTGGGGGGTTTTCAGAATGCCCAAGGTACTGGATCAGAGTTGTCAGGAATACGCTTTGGCATCTGGCACACAGTTCTGCAGCCTCACTTCCCTTCCTGGGAAGTTGGTGTTCAGGATCGGCTCTGTCACCAGCTTGTTAGGTGACTTTGATTCTTCCCATATGGTTTTTACAACCCATCTGTCTGACACTCCCCTCTCATCCCCCAGGTTGAGGCCCCCAGCTTGGCCTCTCCACGATGTGGCACGAGGCTCGGAAGCATGAGCGGAAGCTTCGAGGCATGATGGTTGACTACAAGAAGAGGGCAGAGCGGCGGCGGGAGTACTATGAAAAGATTGTGAGTAACTGGCCTTGATCTGGGGTGGGACCTTTCCTGGAGGTCATCCTGGTGGGGTTTGGGCTTGGAAATATGCCCAAACAAGAGCCCAGCTTTCCTCAGGAGAATATTTGGTTCTTGAGCATACTCGGGTAAAAACTAGAGGCATTCTCTTGGTTCTCGGATACTGTCTTGTTTGGTGTGGCCTCAGAGTACAGAGCTGGTGTTAGCAGGAAGGAGGGAAGTTTTGTAACATTCAGAGCAGTCCAGATATAAGACTGACCACCTCCTGAAGGTTGTCTGTCCTCCTGCTGTATTTGCAGTGCCCAGAAAAGCTCAGCTTTTCTTGAGGTTTGGCTTGGCACCCTGTGGGAGTGCCATCAATATTCATCTAAGGGGACTCTGACCACTTTCCTCTCCTGTTTGATACTTCGGTTGCTTTTAAAGAGAAGCCCACACTCCATCCTGTGACCTAAAAGGCCCTTGTGGCTTCTTGAACCTTGACCTCTTGACTTCCGCCAGCCTCTCAGCTTCATCCTTGGGTACCTCCACTGGCCTTTTTTCCCCATCCCTGTCACCACAGGGCATTGTGCCTATTGTGTTTCCCCTCACCTCTTTAACTTCTCCTTGCCCTCGAGACCCCAGCTGGAAATGGCACTTGTGTACTGGGCTCAGTTCTCTTGTTGGATGATATTAATATAGATGTTCCCATTTACTACAGCTTCCCTGCTTTAGCCTCCTACCTGATCTCCTGGCCTTCATTCCTGCCCCCCCAGTCTGTCCTCTGCAGCAGGGCTAGGGAGGTCTTTCTAAAGCACAAGGCTGATCCTGTCCTTCCCTTGCTCTGAACTCCTCTGTGGCTCCCTAGTGCCCTCGATAGAAAACCCAGGCTCCTCAACACAGCCTTCAAGCCTCTGCATGGTCTGGCTCTTTGCACTGCACACACAGCCCCCCCCCCCCCCCAACTTAGACTCATGCCACTCTGCTTTCTGCCTCCTTCCTTTACTCAAGCCATCTGGCCTCCTCGTTACCTACAGTGACTTTCTCTATCACAAAAGATGTATAAAGAGTTTTAGTTTAGCTCTCAGAATTACATAGCCACAAGGTCTTTGCACGAGCTCTCCCTGTCCCTGGGTGACGACTGCTCATCTCAGTCAGATCTCAGTCCTCAAGGAAGTCTTCCCTCATGCCCCATACCCAGTCAGGTGTCCCGTATAAATGCCATTACAGCTCCCTGTTTTCCTTTGGAATTTAATACACACATATCTAGCTCTGTAAGACTGGGGACTAGTATTCAGGTCATCTTCACATCCTAAGCTTGAGGCCAGCAGATACAGTTTGAAAGAGTAAATGAGTAAACCTACTAATAGTAGCAGTTACCATTTTAATTGCTCCTTCTAGGCACCTGGCTCTGTGAGAAGAGTTTTAGATGCGTGGTTTCTTGGGATCCTGAGAGTCCCCAATGAAACAGAGGCTGCTATTACTGTAGGAGAGGAGTCTCTGAGAGCTTCTCGATTGCCCTCTGTCACCCAGGAAGGAACCACTGGGCTCAAGGCGAGCCCCTCCCTGGTGGTGTTGGGAAAACTGCAACATGACTGTGAGGGCAGGGCCTGGGTCTGTGCCCGTCGTAGTTGAGGCCCCAGTGTGGGCCAGGAGCACAGTGCTTCGGAAGAAATGGCTGTCGTGAGCTATACTGCGGGCTCGTGGTGTGCCGGACCCAGTGCCCACTACTTTGGTACATTCTTTCGAGGCCTTTGAGTGGCCCTGAGAGGTTGGGATTGCTCCCAGTGTTGACGATGATGCTGATGAAATTGCCTGGTGCCTTTGAGCATTTCTGTGTTAACCATTGTGTGCTAAGTGCTTGACAGGCATTTACGCTTCATCAGATCCTCGCTGCAGCCTCGGATGTGGTCCTTATTTACGTCCGTTTTACAGATGAGCGAACTGAGGCTCGGAGAGTCATGGTCTACAGTCACATAGCAAGAGGGCACAGCTGGCATTCTCACCCAGACTCTCTGAACCTTGACCTCTCCTGGCACTTCACCTGGGCTTTCTGTTGCAGAAATGGAAGTTCTGAAAGGTGCAGCGACGTGTCCAAAGTGACACAGGCTGGAGGCAAAATACTAAAATGGTTAAGTCCTCAGAGTTTGAGTCCTAGGGCTCTTTGTTCAAATTCCAGCTCTTCTGCTTACGTACAGTGTGACCTTGGGCGAGTGACTGTCTCCCCGAGCTAGTTTCCTTTTTTGCATGTGAAATGATGTATTACGTAGAGTAGAGTCGGGTTTGGCTGTGACGATAGAAGTTTCTTTTTTTTCCCCCTGAAGGCCCTGAAATAGTCTGCTCTGCTCAAGGAGCATTTTATTGTTCAGGTGAACGTGGATTCTCTTACCCGTGTGGTTGAAGGTCTCAGAGGGGCTGCCCAAACTCTAGCCATTGTCTCTGCATTCCATCCAGCAGGGAAGAAGAGGGAGGGAAAAGAGACAAAAGCGCTCATGCCAGTTTTTAAGAGTTTCTAGATGTTTGCACCCAACATTTCCACTCGTCCTACTGGCCAGAAAGTAGTCCCAGGGTCACATACGGGTGCAAGGGAGCCTGAGAGGCATAGACTTTGTTCTGGGTGGCTTTGTGTCACACATATCAGGAGCCCGTTACTGTGAGGGAAGGGGAATAGACGTTGGTTGCCAGCTACTGGTCTGCCACAGATAGTGGGGGCCGCGCACCTCCCTCACAGGGCTGTGGGGCACACTGACCTCAGCGTAGGCCTGCCCGGGGTCACTTGCTCGGTAAATGCTGGCTCTTGTTGTTGCTGAAGTTCTTCCTACCAGGTAGAGTGGGATTCGGCGTGGAGGAAAGAAGGCTGGAGCTGGGGCGCTCTGGCTCTCGTTCTTATTAGCAGGGGAGCCTTCTGAGCTTTATTTTCTCCCTCGGGACAGCGGTGATCATCGCCCCTCTCACTGGGTGACGGGGAGGCCCGTCAGGAACGAGAACAGTGTGTGGGGGGCGCTGTGTGGTGTGGGCCCGTACAAGCCGCCACTGTCCCCGTGTGGGCACGTGATCAGCATGCAGAGCGGAGCTGTCAGGCCACGGGCAGCGGCTGAAGGCTGCTTTGAGGAGGGGATGGGCGGCTCACACAGATCTCGTCGTCTTGGCTGCGGGGCGAGCATTGGAAAAGCCAAGGCAGGCTGAATGGGTGGTCCGCACAAGGCTGGTTTCCCTCCTCCTGGTTTGTCCTTGGTGCCTGCTCTCTCCCCCTGGCTGAGCCTGGTTCTGTCGTTGCCCTTGTCCTTGTCAACTTTCTTCTTTAACCAGTGGTTTGGATGGAGAAACAGAATTCCCTGTTGATAGGGAAATGGGAAATAAATAGTTCTCAGTTCAAGCCTCTCCTCCTTGAGAAAACCCCAGGCTGACCCACCTCCCTTTACCCTCGCCACTGCCCAGGCCAAGTCAGGCATTCCCCTGGGCTCTCCCATCCCAGCACTGGACCGTGAGCCGCGAGGGTAGGGCTGGGGCCGTGTCCGCCACTGCCGTGACCCTAGCATGGGCCTGAGCATGTAGTAGGTGCCTGTTTATCAGTCGAATGAATGAATGAAAGAGTCCGTGAACCCCTGTAACTCCGTCTGATCGTGGAGGGCAGGATGGGCCAATGGTTAAGAAGGGACTTCGGACCTCGCAGAGGTGTTTGTACACCCCGTGTTCCCTGCACTGTTACTCACACTAGCCAAGATGGGAAACAGCCTAACTGCCCATCGACTGACGAAGGGATAAAGACGAGGTGGTTTGTGTGTACGGAGGGATATTGTTCAGCCTCGGAAAAAGGTGTCCTGTCCTGAGCTGCCGCGTGGAGGAACCGTGAAGACATCATGCCCATGAAATCAGCCAATCACCAAAAAAAAAAAAAAAAAGATCCAAGATTCCACGTATATGAGGTATCTAAAGTGGTCGGGCCCTTAGGAACAGTAAACAGAAAGGTGGTTGCTGGGGGTGGGGTGGGGGAGGGGCGGAGAAGAAAAGGGTAGTCTTTCACTGGCTGTGGAGTTTCAGTTTTGCAAGATGGAGAAGTTCTAGAGATGGGCTGCCCTGCAGGGTGCACGTACCTTGATGCGACTGTACGGTACACTTAACAGTGGCGAACGTGGGAGGCGCCTGGGCGGCTCAGGGGGTCGGTTGAGCATCTGCCTTTGGCTCAGGTCATGATCCCGAGGTCCTGGGTTCGAGCCCCACATGGGGCTCCCTGCTCAGCGGGGAGTCTGCTCCTCCCTCTGCCCCTGCCTCTGCCTGTGCTCTATCAAATAATTAAATAAAATCTATTTATTTATTTGACAGGGAGAGAGAGACACAGCGAGAGAGGGAACACAAGCAGGGGGAGTGGGAGAGGGAGAAGCAGGCTTCCTGTTGAGCAGGGAGCCCGATGCGGGGCTCGATCCCAGGACCCTGGGATCATGACCTGAGCTGAAGGCAGCCGCTTAAAGACTGAACCACCCAGGCGCCCCTGAATAAGATCTTTTTCAACAGAAGTAGTTAACATAGTAGATTTTCTATCATATACTTTTCACCAGAGTAAAAAAAAAATTACTTTTGAAAAAAAAAGAAAAATGGTTTCCCATGGGAGTCAGGCCCATTTGGGTTCAAATCCTAGTTCTATGTGTCCCTGGCATGATTTCAAGCCAGTGGGCCACACCGTTTAGTTTCCTCTTCGGGAATGCTGCTCACCTTTGTCCCGTGCTTGAGAAGTGTGAGAAAATATACAAAAAAGAGGTCAGGGCCTGGCTTTTAGGACCGTTCATTGGCTTTTCCAGAATCTCCCAACAGAGCCGGGCCCTGCACTTGGATTTCTATTCCCAGCCTAATGCGTGTCCTTCCTGCGGTTGCTGGCACCGCCGGTCGCTTCCCTGTACCAGGCAGCGTCCGTATTGCAAGTAGTGTCCCACGATGGCCGTGGGACCTGGGCACAGGGCCCGGAGTGGCCCCAGGGACGTGAAGGGGTCTTGGCCAAGGGCCGTGACGGGGCTGAGGGAGGGAAGTGAGATGCGGGACAAGTGGTTGGATTCCCGCAGCACTGCCCCTGCTGGACCCTGTGGCCTTGGGCGGATCGCCGTCTGCCGAGTGGGAACAGCCCGGCGCGGGGCGAGCGCAGGATGTTAGCCGTGGTCCTCAGTGCGTGTCCTCGGCTCTTTGAGGGTGGGACGTGCAGGGTTTTGGGAACTTGATGCGGGTGGGTTTGGAGGGCTCAGCCTCCTCACCTGTCGGGATTCAGTCCCTCTTCCCTTCAGTCCGTGTTCCTGAGCGCCCGCTGTGGGACGGGTCTGCTCCGGGCACCGGGGGGTACAGTGGTGAGCAGAGAGCGGCGATCTGGGCCTCGTGAAGTTACGTCCTAGTGCGAGGGACGACTGATAGATGAACGGAAGGTGGGAAACGGGGTGGTGGCAGGCGTTGCGAAGAGAACAGGTGGGGTTAAGGAGATGGCGAGTAAGTATGGGCTTGTGCAGGAAAGTACTTAGGGTTGATGAGGAAGGCTTCTAGAAAGAGATCTGAAATAAGCGAAAGGGCAGCCACCTGCCGGAGCTTTGTAGGCCAGGGGAAGAGCGAGCACGGGGGTCCCGAGTGGAGCATGAGTGCAGTGGCCCCGGAGTGGCGTGGAGGCCGGCGCGCTTGGGGCAGAGCTGGGGGAGAGGAGTCAGAGAGGGATGCGGCCTGACAGGTTTTAGCAGAAACCCCCGCCCAGGCTCCGTGTGGGAGATGGACTGCGGCGGGCGGGCGGGCTGGCACCGGGGAGCCCTAGAGGAGGCTGCCAAGTGGCCTGGACGAGAGGACAGGCTGGCTGGACCAGGGTGTGGCGAGGAGGCCTTGGACCCTGGGGAGGCATTGCTGGCAGCCTGGCCAGCATTCAGTGGGTGGCATCAGTCCTTCTCGTGGCTTCTGTGGGTTCCTCTGATGTGGCCCGCAGCAGGAGCCCAGCCAGGGCCCGGCCCTTGGGAAGCTCAGCCGTGGGAGCGCTGGTGCTAGATTTCATCCTTTCCTGATGCACGTGGAATTGGGAGCTCCACACAAGGGCTCGGGCTGGAGGAGCATAGACTCAGGGGACGTTCTCCTCTGTGTTGGCGCCTTCTTAACAGCTTTATTGAGATATAGTTCACCTAGCGTACGATCTCGGGCTTTTCAGAATATTCACAGCATCATGCATCCATCACCACAGCCTAATTTTAGAAAATTTCCATGACCCCCAAAAGAACCCCGTACCCATTAGCAGTCAGTCCCCCCGACTTCCCAGCCCTGGCCAGGCACTCGTCTACTTTCTGTTTCTGCGGATTCGCCTGTTCTGGACATTTCACATAAGTGGAATCATACAGCATGGGGCCTTCTGTGACTGCTCTCGCTGAGCATCCTGTTTCCACGGTTCGTCCCTGTTGTAGCACGTGTCAGTTCTCGCTCCCTGTTGTTGACAATGTCCCGTGGCCTAAATCTAGCACGTGCGGGTTATCGGCCATCCATCGGTGGCCGCGTGATCGTTTCCATCTTTCGGCCATTGTGAGTCGTGCTGCTTGAGTATCTGTGTATGGGTATCTGAATATCTGTTTTCGGTTCTGGAATTCCTGGGTCTTATGGCAGTTCTTTGTTTAACTGCTGAAGAACGCAGTTTCTGCACGTTCTTGTCAATGTTGGTAACGTCTGTCCTTTCCGTTTTCGCTGTCCTAGTGCGGGCGAAGTGGTGTCTCGTGATTCCCGTTGGCATTTCTCTGATGAGTAGTGCCCCTGATCATCTTGCCTGTGCTCATGTGGGCCCGGTGTTCTAGAGGCCGGGGTGGGCCAGAGTGCTCACACCTGGCTCCAAAAGAGTGACCCGGGGTGGGAGTGGGGAGGTGAAGGTTTGGGGGATCGTATTTTCGGAGCAGAAGGTCTTGGTCCTGGCTGTACAGAAGGTCGGGCCAGAGCTCAGAGCCTTTCTCCACCATCTGAAGGTCCCCTGTCCCTGGAGCCGAGGTGGCCCCCATGAGCGCGGCCACCCCCATGTAGGTTCGTTTATGTCCGAGGCCCGGCCCACTTGATATCAGTGGTGAGCTCGCTGCTGAGCTGGGTGGCGCGGGGCTGGCAGGGTCTGGAGCTCCGTGAGGTGGTGACCTCCACCTCGTCTCTCCCCGCAGAAGAAGGACCCGGCACAGTTCCTGCAGGTGCACGGCCGAGCGTGCAAGGTGCACCTGGACTCTGCAGTCGCCCTGGCCGCTGAGAGCCCCGTTAACATGTGAGGCTGAGAGGAAGGGTGGTGTTTGTGTCTGAGGGTTGGAGGCTAGGAGGGACCTGGGCTGTGGAGAGACCTGTGGGGACTCGGGCAAGGAAGGCTTGACCTGCATGGGGAGCTGACAGTCACCAGCCGGGGAGAGCTGGCAGGGGTCGGGACGCAGGGGTCGGGCTGCAGGCCCCAGGATGCAGGGGTGCTTGGGGGACTTAAGAGGGGAATGGGTGGGGCCGAGACCACAGGCCCAGATGAAGTGGCAAGTATATTGCCAGAGGGGAGGATGTTTCAAAGTGACCAGGGCTTAGCAAGTGGCCCCTGGGACCTGGTTCAAGTTACCCACTCCTGCTGGTTCTGAGAAACAGGGTCCCAAGTTTCCTATTCAGGCCAGGAGCCTAAATGTGGATTTAGGGGGATTAGTGACATAAGAGACTGAGAAGTCGGGGGTGAGGTTGGGGCCCATGGCCTGGAAAATTACAGGGAACTGAGGGCCAGGCTCCCAAGCTTGGGGTGACAGGGAACAGGCCTGGGCACTGGTGACCCTCAACTCCATGCTCCTCATTTCAGGATGCCCTGGCAGGGGGACACCAACAACATGATTGACCGCTTTGACGTCCGCGCCCACCTTGACCACATCCCCGACTACACGCCCCCGCTGCTCACCACCATGTAAGAGCCCCCCTCAGGCTTGCGAGGCAGGGAGTCTGAGCCCCGCTGCCCCCCCTTTCCCAAACCCTTGCCTGCCTGTCCCCTTCCTGGGAAGGAGGAGGTATGTCAGCGGGGAGCCCCCAGGCCTGAGCCAGGCTCCTCCTCCCCCGCTCCTGCTGGCTTGGGGTGGGGCCTCCCCTCTTCCTCTGATCTCAAGACCTTGACCTCCCCCAAAGCTCCCCAGAACAGGAGTCAGACGAGCGGAAATGTAACTACGAGCGCTACCGAGGCCTGGTGCAGAACGACTTTGCCGGCAGTGAGTGAGCTGGGGCGCGGCGAGCGGGTTGGGTGTCTGTGGACGTGGGAGACCACTTTTACTCCAGTGCTTTCTCCTACGGGACCTGGGGTTTGCTCCCTGCTCTTTTCCTCTCAGGCCTCCGTCTCTGGACCAGTACAGGCCACATCTGAGCGAGATGGTCCTGCCAAGGTCACTTCCACATCCCACACCCTCTGCCTCTCTGGCCTTTTGTCCTAAAAAATTAGAGAAAATAGCAAGAACACATTGTTTCCCTCTGTGTGCTCCCCCCAGGCTGTTTAGGTCGGAATGTCATTTTTGAAGAGGAAATTTCTTTTAGGACTTGTTTAGGAATATTTAGAGTTTGGCAGTCTGCCAAGCATTTCCATAGGTTGGTGTCGTTCTCTGAGCCGTCACCATGCTGCTTCACAAATGAGAAAACGGAGGCTCACGGCTTTCCCCACTCTGGGCTTGCGCAGGGAGTTTCGGACCCTGACAGACCCAGACCTTTTTGTCGGTATTATTTCTCATCACATCTGCACAACCCCCTAGCGGTCGCACCCATTTTACGGGTGAGGACGTTGAGGTTCAGGAGTTGGTGGGAACATCGCGTCCAAGGAGCAGGGATTCTCGCCCCACCCTTAACCCGCGCTGCCCCCTGATGGACAGCTGCGAGCTTTAGCTCACCTCCTGAGGACCGAGACTTCCCTTCCCAGGGTTTCCCTGTTGCGTTAAAGAGAAGATGGGCCACACGAGGCCCTTAGCCTGGCGGGTCTCGGTCTCCTCCCAGAGAAGGGCGGTCACGGCAGCTTCTGTCCCCCAGGGTGGTTGTAAGGGTAAGGGCCTAGCAAGGGGCGCGTGAATTCCTGGCGCCGAGCCTGGTGCGGTCAGCCCCTGCCATGCGTTCGCAATTCCCTCCTCTGTTTCTAAGATGAACATCTCGGCATCTCTGATACCAAAGATTGCCAAAATTGTAGCAACCAGCCAGCTGTCAGAATCAGGGAAATTTATCATCTTGGCTAGCGTTGCTGTTCCTGCTTTCACCCAAGCCCACAGGGGTTCTCGGCCGCGGAGCCAGGGGCTTCCTTAGTTCCGTCTGACTCCGCATTGGCTCCTTGCCACCAATCCTGAGCACCTGTGGTGTGGCGGGCGCTCCTCCAGGTTCGGCGGGCTTGTGGGGGAGAGGGCAGCTGCCACACAGTCCCCAGCGTGGGTGGCGATCGCAGCCGGAGGTGGCCTTCTCACAGACGGTGGGCTCTTCCCAGAGGTGCTTGACAGAGGCTGGGCTCAGAGAAGAGTGGGGGGGGGTGCTCTGGTGAGGGGAGGGGGGCCACAGAAGAGGCCGGTGGGGCTGGAGCAGGGAGAGAGCGAGGCAGCTGGTGTGAGATAGGCTGGCCGGCTGGGCCCTCTCCTCCCAGGCTTTGTATGCCTCGGCGGGAACTGGGGGGGGGGGGGGGTAGTGGTGTGGGAGCAAGGTGCTCCTCGCCCAGCCCCATCTGACTTCCAGACAGAACAGCCGAGACCCGCAGAGGGAAGGGGACTTGCCTGGGTTCCCACAGCTAGTCAGGTCCATGCATTTCATTGCAGGGAAGATCGAGGAAGGCTTGAATAGTGTCCAGCTTCCCATGTTAGGTGTCGTGGATAAGTGAGAGCCCAGATGGCCCCAAACACGTGTAGTTTAAGCTGAGCCCCAGCGAGGTCCGTGGTGGAGTGGCCCCTGGAGTCCCAGTGACATCCGGCGCTCGGGAGAAGTTTGCAGTTCTGAAGGGTCTGACCAGAGGCCTCCCTTGTGGGGTTAACAGTAGCATCGCCCCTGTGCCAAGCGCTCGCTCTTCCAGGGCTCCCCGTTTACAGAAAAGGAAACGATCCAGAGAGAACTTACCCTCCCCTGCCCCCCATTACCGCCGCCCCAGGGTGGGCCCTCCTGCGGCTGCTGTGTCCTCCCCACGCCGTCTGTGGCGATGCGCGCACCAGTGACTCTGCTCCTGGGGGTCGCCCGTGTCCTCCTGCCCCTCGCTGCCTTCTTGTGTCCCCGCACCCCTCTGATTCTCCTGCCTCTTCCCTTGCCGCAGTCTCAGAGGAGCAGTGTCTGTACCAGATCTACATCGACGAGCTGTACGGAGGCCTCCAGAGACCCAGTGAGGATGAGAAGAAGAAGTGAGCTGGGGTCTGGGGGCACGGGGGCGCTGGGGGACACAGGGGGGCTGTGAGGCCCACCAGGGCACGGCCTCCTCCAGCTTATCCACCTCGGTTTTCCCAGAGTCCGGGCCAGCGTGTGGCCCACAGTAGGTGCTCACCTAATAAACACTCAGAGGAGGCAGTGGTGACCGAGGGAGAGGATTTGCTAAAAACCTCTGCGTTGCGTTTTTAGCTTGGGGGACGGTGGGAGGTGAAGTCTGTCGAGCCAGCCCTGGGGTGACCCAGGCCCGGGCTTGCGTCCTGCCTGGGAGGACCCCCTCCCTGAGCTGTGGTGTGGCTAGCAGGCTCCGCTGTTCCCGCAGCGGTTGGAGCTTGCGGGTCGCCCATCCTGTGCCCGCCGTGCGTGCACTCTGCTGCAGCCAGCATCGCTCCGGAGAGGGGGTGTCTCAGGGCTGCATCCCTCCAGGAGCAGTGGTGAGGGGAGGCAGGGCTGTAGGTGCAGCCACCTCCAGCTCAGGGAGGTCCCCGGCGGGCAGTCTCCCTTCTCTCTTCGTTGCCTCTGGCGGGGTGGCCCTGTCGTCCTCCGGGGCGGCGCTCAGCCCTCCTGTCCGGCGCTCAGCCCTCCTGTCCACGGCGGCGCTGGAGCACGACTCCTTCCCTCCTGCTGCCCAGCCTTCCCCTTTGTGAGCCTGAGCTCTCGCCGCTCTCCTCCATTTGGGGTCTCCACGGATGCTGTGGTAGCTTCTCGATGACTGATCCCTACCCGTGAGCCCACTTTCAAGATGCTGGCACTCAAGGGACGTCTGGGAATGTTGACTAAATTAGGAACACACGTGTATGACGCCACTCATGTGTTCTGGGCAAAGCTGGGCCACGCTGTTGCCCAGGCTAACTCTGGGTCCTGCCCTCTTGAGCTCAGTGTGTGAGGAAGAGACAGATCTGTCCCCGGATGGGGTGGGGCTGAGCAGCTCAGGATGGTGCTTGACCCTGCCTAGGGGGATAGCTTCCGGGAGACATTGGAGCTGGAGCTTGGAGGAAGAGGGAGGGGCCGGTGGGAGGCAGGTGCAGAAGGTTCTAGGCTGAGGGAGAGCACGTGTGAGGGGCCAGAGGCAAGGGCACCCTCGGGAGGCTGGAGCTCGGGGAGTCCGTGTGCTCTCGAGGCTTGGCTCTGGGCCGCGTCCTGCCCAGGGCCCTCCTGGCTCACGGGCTCCCCCGCCCCAGGCTGGCGGAGAAGAAGGCTTCCATTGGCTACACCTACGAGGACAGCACCGTGGCCGAGGTGGAGAAGGCGGCGGAGAAGCCAGAGGAGGAGGAGTCACCCGCCGAGGAGGAGAGCAACTCGGACGAAGATGAGGTCATCCCCGACATCGGTGGGGTCCCCTCTCTGCCCTCCCCCACCCCGCAGTCCCTGGGCATCGTTTTCGTGTCTCGTCCCTCCCCCTCTGTGGGGTGCCCCGCACTGACGAGCTCCGTCTCTCCCGCCCCTGCTCTGGGGCACCCCAGCCTTTGCCGTCCTCCCCGTCTCACGTGCTGCTCTGTGCCGGCCTCCCTCTCTCTATCTCTCCTCTCATTTCTAGGGCACTGTTTTCATGATACTGTCCCCACCTGGGTTCTGTCTCCATTCTCTTCTGCTTGGGTCAGCCTCTCTGTCTCTTTTTCTGTCTTCTCTGGAGAACAAGTGTTCATTCAGTTCCGGAACCATCCCTCTCCCCTCCCCAACCCTGCTATTCCCCCCTACCCAAATACCCAAATACCCATGGCTCCGGCCATCCACCGTCTCCCCTCCTTCTGTCAGCCAGCTGCTGCTTATCACACATCCGGAAGGCATCCATTCCCCCTTCCACTTGCTCATAGTGCATCTAGCTCTTAAACACCTGTGACCACCAACCCCCTGCCTCCTGCCCACCCTCACCCGCCCCCCATCCATCCCCATCCACACATGGTACATCGCTCTGTCCACTGGTCTCGCCTGTCCGCCCTGGTGCTCACTGGGGCCCTCATCCGTCACATCTTCTCCCCCCACCCAACGCCCCGCCGCCCCCTGCCGTTGGTTGCGCTCGCCTCCGGCCAAGCCCCGTGCCAGCCTGGGGATGCCGAGATGAGCTGACTCGTTCCCTGCCTGCAGAGGCCTCCAGTGTGGTGGGCATTCCCCCCCCGCCCCGTGCCCCCACCTCCCGGGGCGCTGCCCCTTCTCCCGGCCCTCTTACTCGGCTTTGGCCCCTGACAGCCTTTCTCTTGGTGCAGACGTGGAGGTGGATGTGGACGAACTGAACCAGGAACAGGTGGCAGATCTCAACAAGCAGGCCACGACCTATGGCATGGCCGACGGCGACTTTGTCAGGTGAGGCCTGCTGGCTGGCGCTCCCCACGCTCGGGGCCTGGTGTCCGTCGTCACCCCTGCCGGGGACCGCCGCCTCGCTCCTCAGCACGAGTGCTTCACACACACAGGCTCCTGGGCTCCTGGGATGGGGACTGACCCCCGGGCCGCGCCGCCGCAGAAACAGCCTGCGCCCAGCTGCATGTGACCTGTGGCCCTCTGACCCCTAAGAGCTCCCGGGGCTCCTGGGCCTGGTGGACAGCACCCCCTGGTGGAGAGGAGGCTTCGTTCAGGGGCTCATTCTCTGGGCCACACCCCGTGCAGGTCCCATACCGCAGCCCCCGCTGAGGAGTGACCTCGTCTGAACCCATAACCGAACCCCCCGTGACGGCCCCGGCACTCGAGCAGCCGGAGTCCTTACCTCGGCCATGAGGTCCTACCTGTCTGGTTCTCTGCTCCTCTACCCACGTGCTCCGCCCCTGTGCGGCCTCCGGGCCCCGTCGCTCGAGCCGCCCCTCCGCCCCGGACTTCTGCCGCCGCTGCGCTGGCTCTGCTGGCATCTGTGTTGCTTATTCCCTGTGGCAGAGCAGCTCCACCTCTCCCCTGGCCCTTCCTCCCCCATCTGCAGTACGTCTTCCCGGCCAGGTTTTCACCGTTTAACTTAGTACGTGTCACGTTCCCTGGGTCGTTGCCTTCTTCCAGAACATAAGCCCGAGAGGGCCAGGATATTTGTTTGCTTATTTTCAGTAGTGAATCCCCAGTCAGTAAAATAGCATCTGCATGCAGTAGGTGCTCAGTAATCATGCTGAATGAATGAGAGACCCCAGGATGGCGTGGGATCTCTCCCTTCCTGCGACGATTCTGCCTGTGGCCTGCCCCCACTCCGTTGTGACCCGATGTCCCTCTACAGGATGCTCCGGAAAGACAAGGAGGAGGCGGAGGCGATCAAGCACGCCAAGGCCCTTGAGGAAGAGAAGGCCATGTACTCGGTGAGGGCTGGGCCGGGGTGGGGGGCAGGGGGAGCGTGCCTCGGGGAGGGCACGTCCCTCACCCACGGGGTGCCCGCCCTCCTCCAGGGCCGTCGCTCCCGGCGCCAGCGGAGGGAGTTCCGGGAGAAGCGACTGAGGGGCCGGAAGATCAGCCCACCCAGGTAGGCTGGGCTCTCCCCTGTGCTCCTGCCCTGCCTGCCTCATTCAGGGCTCTGGGCGAGGGGCTGGGGTTCGAGGAGACTCTTTGGGGTCAGGCTTGGGCTTGCGAACCAAGTCCCCCTGGTAGGGCAGGAAACGGGGAAGGGTTAGGGTAGGGACGGCCTCGTGGATACCCTACCCTGCCAGCCACTCCCCTCACCCTTCTGGACTTGGACTCTTGCCAGGCGTCCCAGGCACCAGTGGGGAGGCAGTGTGGGGCAGCCGAAGGCTGGAGAGCAGAGTCAAGGGGAACAGCCCTGTCCCTGAAGTCCTTCCTGGTTCTCCTCCTGGGCCATGTCCTTGTCAGATTTGGAGCAAGTGACTTCTTTCGAGTTTCAGTTTCCTTCTTTGGAAAAGGGGCACCGTCATCTCCCAGGATCGGGGGCACACCAGTGGTCTGGGGCAGGTTGGGAGGAGGCGGTCCGGTGTGGCGGGGAGAGTCTGCCTAGTTCAAGTGGCCTCCAGACGAGCCTGCCGCTACCTCTTAGCCCTGAAGGCCGAGTGCAAACCCAGGTCTCTTTGCTTCTCTGCCTCCGGGCAAGGGGAGTCCCTGAGCGTAGCTGTGGGGCTTAAGCAGCCTGATGTGGGCTCTGGGCTTGGTGTGGGGTCCGGGAAATCTGTGCTGATTCTTGCCATCATCCTCCTCCCCGTAGGGGTGCGATCCCAGTGTAGTGCATAAAGGCGTGGGCTCAGGGCCGCATGGCCTGGCTTGGGAGCCCAGCTCTTTCACTGATGAGCTGTGCCACGTAGGGCACATGGCTCTACCGCTCTAGGCCTCGGTTTCCTGAGCTCTGAGCTGTGAATGACCCCAGCAGCCGTGTGAGAGTTGTCATGAAGAGCGGCTGTGTTCGCGCAAGTCAAGCACTCAGTGCCCGGCACTTAGTGAGCGTCTGAGACACTGTGGCATTTCTAGTTTTACCACCGCTCTTATGAACGAGCTGGGACCCAGGTTGCAGGACCAGGGACTTAGAGTGGCAGGAGGGATGTTTCCGTCTGCGGTCTGGAGCCCAAGCAGGAGTCAGGCTGCTATAGTCTCTGTTGCTCAGGGTCGGGAGGGGCCCAGGACATTGTTTGCGGGGTGTGGCCGAGGTCCACGCTTTGCACAGATCAGAGGTGGGGTAGGCAGAGCGATCAAGGCCGGGCCTAAAACCTGGCTAGCAGCCCCCTCCTCAAAGTGCCCAGTACCTGACCTTGGGCTCTTTGGGTGAATGGGCCCAATTCCGTGCCCACTTGGATCCCAAGCCCCTACTTGTCCTACCCTGCTCTTTTCTCTATAGTTATGCCCGCCGAGACAGCCCCACCTACGACCCCTATAAGCGGTGAGTTCCCAGGGCCCAAGGAGGGGCAGCCCGCAAACCTGGTGGGAGGGGCAGGGCTGGGGAGAAGGGGCGGGGGGCCGGTTCTCAGCATCCGCGGTCATTTGTGGGTTTGGATTGTTTTTCTGATTTCCAGAATGTTACTCTGCTTTCCCAATTTTTTTTTCTTTAAATGTGAACCTTCTTTAAGTTTCTGAATTAAACACAGTGTAGTTGTGTGTGTTAAAGATGACCAAGCATGGCAGAAAGGCTTGCTAGAGAAATCAGAAGTCTCTTTGATCGAAACTCCCAGAAACAAGCAGCGAGAGATATTGCACAGGAGGGCCCGGCCTTGCACACTCGTGTGTCCGGGATGTGGGCGCAGTGGGGCAGGGGCCTTGAGTGGGGACAGACATCAGCCTGACCACGGTGCCCTCTTCAGAATGCAGTGGGAGGGGTCTGCCTCTCTGGGCTCTTGGGAGGACAGGAGACGAGGCTGGTACCTTTGGGTACAAGGTCGGCACAGGTAGACATTCGGTCCAAGGACACGGGCACTTTCCTTTTATAACAACGGAATTGTGCCGCACTCAACATTGTAGAACTTGCTTGATGGACGTCTGTGTTGAAGTGATCTTTCCAGGTTAAGTCTGTGGATTTGCTCATCGCTCTATAATAGTTACATGAAATCAGTACAGCTTGCTGTCGCTCCCTTTCTTGCGTATTTTGTGGAGGCTCCACGGCTGAGTCAAGCCCTTGCATAGCTGGGCTCCTTTCCGCCCTTTGGCCGGGTTCGTTTGTGCTGGGTGTCTGGCGGTGCTCATCTCGGGCTCTGCACCGTGTGTGGTCAGCCCGTGGGCTCCCAGGGAGCCGGGCAGCTGAGTCCCCTCTTCCTTGCCCTGTAGGTCACCCTCCGAGTCCAGCTCCGAGTCCCGCTCCCGCTCCCGCTCCCCGACCCCAGGCCGTGAGGAGAAGATCACGTTCATCACCAGTTTTGGGGGCAGCGACGAGGAGGCAGCTGCAGCTGCAGCGGCAGCAGCCGCGTCAGGGGCCACCACAGGGAAGCCCCCCGCACCCCCCCAGCCCGGCGGCCCCGCACCGGGACGTAATGCCAGCGCCCGGTCGGTAACGCTCACGCTGCCCGCCCTACGCCCCGGCCACCGTGGGGGGGACGCGGGGCAGTGGGGGGCCCTGGCCCAGGCCTGTGCTGACCGGCCCTCCGTGCCCCGCCTGCAGCCGCCGCTCCTCCTCCTCCTCCTCCTCCTCCTCTTCCGCCTCGAGGACCTCCAGCTCCCGCTCCAGCTCCCGCTCCAGCTCCCGCTCCCGCCGTGGCGGGGGCTACTACCGCTCGGGCCGCCACGCACGCTCCCGCTCCCGGTCCTGGTCCCGCTCTCGGTCCCGCTCCCGGCGCTATTCACGGTCCCGTAGCCGCGGCCGGCGGCACTCCGGCGGGGGCTCCCGAGATGGACACCGGTACTCCCGCTCACCTGCCCGGCGCAGTGGTTACGGGCCCCGGCGCAGAAGCAGGTGTGTGGCGCCGACGTGTGGGGGGGCGGGGCACAGACCCGGCTCCGAGGGAGGGGACCGGGCCACTGCCGGTGTGCGAGGAAGCACTGTTTGTGGGGGAGGTGTGTCCCCTCTGCTCCCTGCGTGTGGTGACATGGGATGGGCTGGAGCACAGCCACGGTCTCGGGGGACTGAGCCGGTCCTCTCGCGGAGAGTTCCCGGCGGGGGTGTAGAGCGGTGTGCGGACGCTCCAGGGTGTCCTGAGGCTTGCAGCGGGGACCTGGTGGGCCTCCAGGGCTGGGGTGCTTTGCGGTAGAGATGCGCTGCAGACAGGGTAGGAAACGAGTCATGTGGGCACAGAGTGGCCTTCCTGGGCTCTTGCTTGGTGGGGTCAGGGCTGCCTCATGGCAGCGTGGCTCCACGGTTGAGCCTGGCTTCAAATCCTCGCCCTGCTCGGAAACTTCCGGGTTGTTCACGTGTAAAATCAGGATAGCGTCCCCTTTGTGGAGTTGTTGTGAAGGTGGGGCAAGTGATGCATGTGAATGCTGGGTACAGGGCCTAGCACTGGGCGAGTGCTGCCGCCACCAGCCTTGTCCCTTGTGTTGTGGCCTGTGTCGCAGCGTCAGCTTCCTACAGGGGCTGGCAGGTAAAATAAAGGGGCCAGGCGGGCCCGGATGGACAGGGGCACACGTGTCCCTTCCAGTCGGTGTCGCATTATCTTGTTTTCTCAAGAGAAGTTGAGAATCGATTTTTTTTTTTTTTTGAGAGTCAATTTTTAAAGGGTAGTTTGTTTTCTCAACATTGCCCACAAATTTGAATTTTATAAAAACTTGGCCAGCCCCAGCAGAGTCTGTGTGTGGCCTAGACTTGGCTTCCAGCTCCTTCGCTGTAGCATGACCCAAGGTGACCCCAGGAGAAGGGCCAGGGGTGGGAGGGGGCTTGGCCCCATCTCGAGCGCCAGCCTGGGGGCGAGCCCTTGCTGAGGAGCCCTCAGGGTCCCAAGCAGAGAATGGATGGGGCTGCCTGTGCCCCGACTGGGTCTCGTGGGTCTGTGCTGTAGATGGGTGGGGAGAGTGGGCGAGGGGGTGGTCCCCACTGGACCCCAGCAAGGTGAGGAGGTGCTGGGGGTGTGGATGAGGTCCCAGCTCCTGGGAGCCCAGAGCCAGGCACCGTGGGTAAAGGGGCGCGCTGGTCAGCCGGGTCACCTCCCAGGGGATTGGGGGAGTGTGTGTCTCCCGGTGGTTGTATCTGGAGGCGGGCTCTGTGCAGACAAATGGAGCGAGGCCAGGGAGTGGGAGGGGAGCACGCGGCGGGAGGGGAGCCGGTGGTCACACCCGGAGCTTCTGCAGAGCCCAGCAGGAGGGCTGTAGCTTCGGAGCCAGGCCCGGGGTGTGCAGAGGGAGTCCCCGGCTCCTCACGGCCCCCCTCCTGCCCCACCGTGCCCCAGGAGCCGCTCTCGCTCCGGGGACCGGTACCGGCGGGGTGGCCGGGGCCCCCGGCACCACAGCAGTAGCCGCAGCCGCAGCAGCTGGTCCCTCAGCCCGTCCCGCAGCCGCAGCCTGAGCCGCAGCCGCAGCCCCAGCCCCAGCCGCAGCCGCAGCCCCAGCCGCAGCCGCAGCCGCAGCCAGAGCCGCTCGCCATCGCCCCCGAGGGAGAAGCTGACCAGGCCGGCGGCGTCCCCTGCCGTGGGCGAGAAGCTGAAAAAGTGAGCGGGGGACAGGGCTGCGGGAAGAGAGCGGGCAGCCTTGGGGAGGGTGCTCGGTCCTGCCTCGGGAGGTCTGAGGGGGCACGGCCTCACGGTGGATGAGGGTTCGGGGGACATGGCCTCGTCCTGAGGGATCTGAGAGGGGCACGCTCCCTCCCTGGGGGCGGTGCTGAGGCGGCATGGGGTCAGAGGTGGCAGCTGCCCTTTCTTCCTCCCAGGACCGAACCTGCCGCTGGTAAAGAGACAGGAGCTGCCAAAGTCAGTAAGAATTTGGAACTCGCCCGTCTAATTCCCGCCAGCAGCAGTGCCCGAGAGCTGGGCCCGGTGGGCCTGCAGGGGGGACCCGGGGGGGCCGGGAGATCCAGCCCTGGGGTGGAAGCGGGCCGGGAATGCTCTGCGCCGTGAGGTCCGTGTCCTCCTCTCCTCCTCACTGTCCGCTGGGGCTCGAGCTGTCCCCAGGCCTCCCAGACGCTTGTGGTGGGCGTCTGCGGCCGGTCCCTCCTCCCCACGTGTCCCCACAAGTCCCAGGCTCTTGGATGAGGTGGGTGGTGGGGGCTCCGGACACCCACCCCCTCTCCCGCCTCTTCTCCCCCTTCCCCAGCCCAAGCTGACGCCACAGGAGAAGCTGAAGCTGAGGATGCAGAAAGCACTGAACAGGCAGTGTATGTCTCCCTTCGTATGTCCCTCTACACCCCCGTCCCTGGTCTCCTCCGCTCCTCTGCCCACCCCGACCACTCCCGACCAGGCAGGCGTCAGCACGGTGGCTCTTTGCGGGGGAGTCAGTGTGCACGCCATTCCGCCGCCCCCCTGCTGAGGGCCGTGGCCGTCTGGTCGGCCTCTCTGGGTTCACTTGGCATCTGGGAAGGGGATTGCTTTTGAGGGCACCCCTCAGCCACCACGGCGTCCTTCCTTCCCCGCAGTCAAGGCGGATAAGAAGGCGGCCCAGGAGAAGATGATCCAGCAGGAGCACGAGCGGCAGGTAAGGGTGGCGGTGAGGGCCAGGGCCAGGGCGGGGTGCCAGCCGGCCTGCCCTCACGGCCACGTCCGCCCCACAGGAGCGGGAGGATGAGCTTCGAGCCATGGCCCGCAAGATCCGCATGAAGTAAGACCATCACGCTCCCTGTATCTGGGCCGCAGCCCCCAACTTCCGGGTTCCCCCCCGCCCCCCCCCCCAGCACCCCCCGTTCCTTGCTAGCTCCGGCTGCCGTGGCTCCTCCCAGCCGTGCCGGCCCGGATGCACGGGGCCTCTGTGTTCTCCTCCCTGGCTTCCCTCGTCGGGGGCCCTCCCCGACCATCCTGTCTGGAGTAGCACCCCGACGCCCGCCATTCTCCCAGTCTGCTGTTTTCTTCAGAGCGCTGACCCCCACCTGGCACGCCCCGCTTTGTTCCCTTGCTTGTGGGTCATGTCGCCCAAGAGGGGACGAGAGGGCAGGTACGGCTGTGGGGTTCCTGCCGTGCGCCCAGCCCCATGGCTACTTCTTCCTGCTCCCCTTGTTTCTCGGCTCTTCACCGCAAGGGGGACGGGCTTGCATCCTGGACCAGGCGGCCGTGGAGTCTGGTCCCGGCTCTGCCTCTCTGGGACCGTGGGGTCCCGGGGTGGGCCCTGGTCCTCTCAGGCCTCACTTCGTCCTCCGCAGCCAGGACAGACCTTGGTGACGACCTCGCAGGGTAGCTGGGGCGTGAGTGCTCCGAGAGCACAGGCCCGCGCGGGGCTGGTGGGCGGAACTGGAGGCCTGAGTGCTTGGGGCTGGCGAGGGGGAGGGCCCGTCCGTCAGCGGCACGGCTGTGTCTCCGGCTGCTTGCTCGCGGGTCCTTGCTCGTGGGTCCTTGCATGGGCAGCCTCACTGCTCTGAGCCAAGACTCCTTGCTCTGCCTCTCCTGGGGACCCTGCTGCCCGGCTTCCCGCGCGGGGCCCAGCGTGTCGGCAGGCTGCTGCTTGTCTCGGCACTGTGTCTGCTTAGCGCACGCCCACCTTGCGCTGCGCCTCTGAGGGCGCGGCCTGCCTCCGTCAGCTGGGGAAGCAGAGCGCCTGGGGACTCAGCACTGTGGTCAGTCGGAGCCGGGTTCTGAGCCCGCCTCTGCTGCCCCCCAGCTGTGGGCCTCCTGTCTGGGCCTCAGTTTGCTCTTCAGCTAAATGGGGATGGAATGGTCGTCCCAGCTCACAGCCTGGGTGGGCGGATCCAGGCAGATCCGGGCCAGGCGAGCAGAAGGGGCCCAGTAAATACAGCCCTTGGGGTCGCGAGTCCCGGGCATCCTGACAAAGGCCGATGAAGCACTTAGTGTGTGAGTCCCTGTGTTTGAGATGACGTGAGTGTGATGGGAGAAGGTTGAACTTTTCAGCTCGATCCCGTATGTTTGTTCAGCACGCCTTTCAAAACGAGGCCAGCTGAGATTCCTATCCTGGCTCTGCCCAGCTGGTACTCCTCGGAGCCCAGTGCTCTGGTGTCCAAGCAAGGACAGCAGCACTGTCTGCCCGTGGCTTACTCTGCCGCTTGGACTGGGATGTTGGAAGCACCAGCTCTGGGCAGGCGATCCAGCCGCACCCTCCAGTTCAGTGTTCTCGCCGCGTGCTCATGCCTGCCCCTGTGCGGCCTCCCTTTCCCCCTGCAGGGAGCGGGAACGCAGAGAGAAGGAGCGAGAAGAATGGGAACGCCAGTACAGCCGGCAGAGCCGCTCACCCTCCCCCCGTTACAGTGAGTATCCCCACGGCCGCTCGGCCCGGAGCGCCAGATCTCAGCCGGGCTGCAGGAGACCGTGGTGCCTTTTCCGCCGGAGCGCTCCGTGGGTTAGCATTCTTAAGACACACGCGCTCAACGTGATGGCTTCGGCACAGGGAATGGCAGGCGTTACAAGCGATGCTTGTGGCCAGGCCCTGGGCGCTGAGGGGACTGGCTAGAGGCACAGGTGTCACCTCAGCCAGAGGCAGCCCTGAGCCCGGCCCCTGAGCGTTGGCTTTGTTCTCTTTTCTTTCCAGGTCGAGAATACAGCTCTTCCCGAAGGTAAGCCCACCGGCCCAGCTCCCTGGAAGATGACCTTGTCCCTGCCCTGATTCTTCCATCTCCGCCCCGCAGCCTCCAGTTGCACGGGCTGGCCTCGATTCTTATTAAGGTCCCTCCCTCTGCAGCACGCTCCCCCAGCTCCCCCATCACCGACGCCCCAGGGGTCATGAGCGTGTGTGTGCGCGCGTGTGTGCGCCCGGTGTGGCTGCTTCCACCCAGCCCTCACGGGGTCCCTCTTTCTCCCTGCAGGCGCTCAAGGTCCCGATCTCGAAGTCCCCATTACCGACATTAGGCAGAAGCGTGGGGGGGCAGGGGTATGGGGGTGGGGTGAGGGCTCAGGCTGTGTTGCTGCTGGTTTTATCTCTAATGAAATAAAATCACTCGTTATTTAATTCCCTTAACCTGGCCTCGGTGTCATCTGTGTGGTCCCCGAGGGCCGGCCACCAGGGGCAGCTGGGGAGGGAGCTGGCTCCGGGATGGCAGCCAATACCAGGAGCCTCTGTGGCAAGTCCTGCCCCAACGTGGGTGTCTGGGTGGCGGCTCCCAGGTCAGCAGCACCGCTCCTGCCGCAGCTCAGCCACCTCAGGGGCCCGCTGGCCAGGAAGGGCCCAGCACCCAGCATGTGGAAGCTGGGCCGGGACTTTGCCCAGGGGCCTCTGGCGACAGGTCCAGGCTTCTCCCCGCCCTCGCCTCGGCCCCTGCCCTGGCCTCACCCACACTGGAAACCGGGAACACGGCTTTCTGTGCCAGTCCTGCTGTGCCCGGGGCGCTGGGGGCTGGCCTCTCCCCTCCCCCCTTCACTCCAAACCGGTCTGTCCAGCCGTCCACCCCAAGGAGGGAAGCCACCCGCCCCACCTCAGACACCCCAAGAAAGCCAGAGTCCACACGCGTGTGTAACCAGGCGGGAGGATTTACTCGCAGCAGGAGAAGGCCAAGGGAGCGCGCCCAGCGGCGGTCCCCGGGGTCCCAGGAGCGGCAGGGGGGCCCTCGGGCGGCTCAGGCCTCCCCGCCCGCGCCGGGGTGCTTCTGGCGCAGGTGTTTGTCCAGGGTGGCGCGCAGACCGAAGGGCACGCAGCAGTGGGGACACTCGAAGCGTGTGCTGCCGGGCCCGGGGCCGTGCATGCGGCGGTGGCGGTTGAGCTTGCTGCTCTGCGCGCAGGCGTAGGAGCAGAGCTCGCAGGCGTAGGGCCGCTCGCCGGTGTGCGAGCGCCGGTGCACCGTCAGGTTGCTGCTGTTGCTGAAGTGCTTCCCGCAGAACTCGCAGCTGCCCCCGGGCCCGCGGCTCTTGGCCAGCGGCTTGGGCGTCTTCTTGGGGGACGGCTGGCTCTTGGCAGGCTCGGTTCTCTGTTCCTTGGGGGCAGGCCCCCAGCTGGCCCCGCCGCCAGGCGCCCCGGGCTCCTGGACGCCCGCGGTGGCCGCGGCCCCCGCGCCCTCCCCGCTGCTGCACGGGAGGGTGCTGGCCGGGGCGGCGGCGTGCGCGGCGGGCTCCGGAGGGGCGGCGGCGGAGGCCTGCTCCCCGCCAGCGGCGGCCCTGTAGGGGCTCTGAGGCAGCGGATGCCGGTGCGTCTTCTTGTGGCGGTTGAGCTTGCTGCTCTGGGTGCAGGTGTAGGGACACTGGTCGCAGGCGTAGGGCCGCTCGCCAGTGTGCGAGCGCATGTGCACCTTGAGGTTACTGAAGGAGCTGAGGGTCTTGGCGCACACAGGGCAAGTGGGGCTCCGCCGGGGGAGGACGCTCACCCGCGCACCCTTGGCCTCCGCTTCCGGCCCCAGGACCGCCGACACGGCGGCGGCCACCTCCGCCAGGCCCAGCAGCGGGGCCTCGGGAGCCTCGGGTTCCGTCTGGTAGATGGACAGTCCGTGGTCCCACTGGGCGTGGCGCAGCAGTTTCCAGGCCCCGGTGAACTGTCTCCCGCAGCGGAAGCAGCTCAGGGCCTTGGGGTCCTTGCGCTCTGCAGAGAGAAGGGCCGGGAGTTAGGGAGATGGAGGAAAGCCGTGGGCGCCACGCACACCTGCCAGCCGGTCGCCTTCTGCAGGAACGGCCCTGTTCCGGGGGCTGAGAAGGCACCGCAGGGAGACAGAAATGCCCTGTCCTCAGAAGCCGAGGGGCAGATGTGGGCGGACAGACAAGGAAAATCTGTGGAGTGGACAATGAAGACCTGGGGATGCTCTCTGTGTCAGAATCTTCCAGAAAAAAGGGAAAGCAGAGTGAGGGGTGGGAGGAGTGCGGTTTTCTTTTGGGGGGGAGGTCAGGAAGGCCTTACTGGAGACATGACTGGAATTCCGGGTGCTGGGGGTGGGGCTATGCCCCACCCCCACTCAACTTCCCACCTGGACGGGAAACAAGACCTCTGTTTTCCAGATGGGAAAACTGAGGCAGACACACTGCTCTGAGGTCACAAGCTTAGAAGGGTGGAGTTGGGGTTCCAATCCAGAAACCTGGGGAGGGCAAGACAGATTTTCAAAAAAGACTGTTGACATGATTACTGAGCGGGCTTCTGTGCCAGGCTCCAAGTTCATGGGCTCCATGCGTGGTCTCCTATTCCCTGCCTTATAGAAGAGGGGGCCGAGGCCTAAGTGGGGAGAAGGCTAAGCAGCCACCTAGAGGTAGGGGTGGGGCAGTGAGGTCCCCTTCCCTCCGCATGGACCCCAAATTAAGAGCCCTCCGAACTGGATGTTTTCTCCAGACCCTCCAGCTACTACCAGTAAAGTACTTGCCTTTACTTTTCAAATTCCAGACAGTCTGGGACGGGGTGGCTTTCCTGAAGCACCACCAGGGTCAGGAGCCCAGACGAGGGGCCGGAGAGTGCCAGCCTGGCCTGACTTCCAGCAGGTTCTCCGGCTCCCTAGCTGTGTGACCTTGGGTGAGAAACACTCCTCTCTGGCCCTCAGTTTTCTCACTTGTCAGAATATGGGGATCCTGGGGATCCTCTCCCTTTTAGGGTTGCTGTGACCTCAAATGGAGAAGAACTGAGAGTTCTGGTCCATGTCAGCCCTCAGTAAACATGAGCTGAGCCCACGGAGCCGAGGTGCCCACACGGTTCCAAGTCCAAGCACCTGGGAGCGTTCAGTGATTCCATCAAGGCCCCTCCCTGGGCCACCAGACCACCAGCTGGCTTCAAGTCTACTGCTAATTCACAGTCCCTCCTTCCCCTCCCCCACTACAGGACTCCCCCCCCAGCCCAGGCCTGAATATAATTCCATCTCTCAAATATCCTAGGAACACATGGGCCAGGGGATGGGAATGTGCAGGTTCAGAGGAGCCTCAGCCTGCGATGACCAAAAGCTCACGGTGAGTCTAGTACCATGTCAAGGGCTTTCATTCCCTCCCAAGAGAAGGAACCCAGGTGTCCAGACACCCAGGACCTGGCCCAAACCAGGGGTTTCCCAGCGTGCAGGGCTGGGAGATTCCATCAGAGAAGGAAGCCAGAGGCCCCCTCCCTGGCTCCGAGCAAATGCACCAGCGTCTCAAATCCGAAGTTATCAAGAGATGGGACAGGGTGGCCATGCCACACTTCCAGCTGGCCTCAGCTTCCCCTCCCCCAGGTTGCTGCCCTCCCCAGAGGTCCCCCTACTGCCACACGGGTCCAGCCACCTGGCCAGTTATTTCTGGCCAAGGGGAAGGAGAAGTGAAACCTGATTGGGGGGTGTGTGTGTGTGTGTGTGGCAAATCCCCAGACCAGTCTTCAGGGGCTGGCCACACCCTGTGGGCGGCCCTCCTACAGGCCCAGCCCCGCCCCCCACCCCCACCTCCCCACCACTAGTCCCAGCCCTAGGACAGGGCAGGCCCTGGCCACGCCTAGGCTACACCCGATGGGGAGCGAGAAAGGGGAAGTAGTGCTCCCTGCCCCGCCTGTCCAGCTCAGCCCCTTCTCCCACAGGAAGCCGGGCCCTTGAACTTGAGAGGGGGACTGCATCCCCGCTTGACTCACCTGAGCCCTGGCAGGGGCTGGGGCCTTTGAAAAGCTGACAGTCCACCTTCTTGTGGTCCATGAAAGCAGTGATGGCCTCCAACGGAAAGGTCTGCAGGCAACGGCCGCAGGTCAACAGATCTGGGTGTTTGTCGGTCCAGGGCTGGCGGTCTGCTGGGAGGAAGCGGGTGGTAAGCATGGGGTGGGGCCAGGATGAGGCCTGGGGGTTCCGAGGGAGTGGGAAAACCCGAAGGTCAGAATGGGGGCTGGAGGCCAGAAGCAGGCAACAGAAATGAGGCAGGGTCGGGGGTCGGGGGTGGGTGCCTGGAGGAGGGCGTCCCCCCCCACCCGCCCACGAGTGAAGGGGGAGAGAGGCGGGGCAGGGGTAGGGGGCGCTCACCGCGAGGGCTGAGGCTCAGTGGCGTCCACAGCGCCCACTGGTTCCGCGCGCCCAGAGCGTGGAGAGGGCTCCCGGCGGGCACGGGGCCGGGGGAGTGGCGGGGTTCGCCCTCGAACCGCCCCGGCGCGGGCACTTCCTTCGGGGAGAAGGGCCCCAGCCCCGGGGCCTGTAGGGGCCGCGCGTCTGGCTCGGGCTTCACTTCGATGACGAGGTCCGGCATCTCCATCTCGTCGTCTGTGTTGGAGGCGGGCGCGGGGTCTACTCGGCGGGGCGTGCAGCCGGCCTTGCGGCGGGACATGGGTCGAGGGCCGGGCGGGCTGGCGGGCTGGCGGGCTGGCTGGCGGAGGACGCGCGGGCCGTGCGCGCTCAGTCCGAGGCGCTCAGGTGAGTGACTGCGGCGACCGGCCGCGAACTCTTACACGTGCTGGCCCGGCCCGTGGCTCCGCCCACCAGGGGCGGGGCCTGACGGGAGAGGATGGGGCGGCCCCCGCGGGGGCCCCGGGCTGCCGCCAAACTCGATCGAAGCCGAGCTCACTGCGTTTTCTTAGGGACCAAACCTTAACGACGCCGAGGCCACACGAGCACGCGCGCAAACAGCTATGCCTGATCCGGTCTTGGGGCGGGTGTAACTGAGGCGCAGCGTGCCCACACCCACCCCCGAGAGAGAAAAACAGTTGGGGCCACGTTTCTCGCTAGGCGAGACTGTTTCATTAAATGCATTGCAATAAAAATTCAGTGGGCAAACATTTATTGAACATTTACTGTGCACTGGGTTCTGTTCTAAGCACTGAGGATACCTCAGTGAACAAGACAGAAAATAATCCCCGGCCTCGGGCAGTTTCTTTGTGGGAGAGTCAGACTCTGAACAAGGTAACTGCAAAACCTAAGTGCCTCCCAGGATGACAAGTGCAATGGGGCAAAAGAAAGCTAGAAGGGGTTACAAAGGGACAGGGTTGCTGGGGTGGGGTCGGGAGGGTCCGTTCTCTCCAGGGCAGAGCCTGATGGAACTGAGACCTGAGGGAGGTGAGGAGGGGTGCCAGGTGGCCTTGCGTGTTCTAGAATAACAAGGAGGGGGGTTGGTCATGGGGAGAGGCGTGGGTGATTAAGTTTTCTGAAAAAATGAGGTCAGACCCAAGAGGGTCTTCAGATCACTTTAAGGTCTTCCATGTCCTGAGACCAGAGCTGCGACGGGTGTTTTAAGGCAAGGAGGGTTGTGATCCTATAGATCTCTGCCCTGGAATCACCATTAAAACCAAAAAGGCAACTGTCTCACCGCCGCCCCCCCCCCTTTCGGGCCTCCTTGAACTTCCCTCCGCAAAGCAGCTCACTCTGATCGCTGTTTGAAGTGGCACCGACACCCTGCCCCACCCTCCAACCCTGACGAGTTTCTTTTTCTTCCTGGCACTGGCCACAGCAGAACATAGACCTATTTGTTGACTGTCCTCTCTTCCCTCCCCTCCCCCACCCCTCCCCCACCCCACACAAGCCCCCTGAGGTCAGGGCCAGGGTCTGTCCTCCCCGGAGCGTCCCTGGCCTAGCTCTGAGTGAATTTCACATGCTAATCTCCCCAGAGTACTGCTCCAGGCCAGAAGGTTCCTCATATTGTTATTCAGGGCCGAGCTCGATTGTCCTCCCCAGAGCAGAGGGCCTCCCTGACCACTATATCTAAGGTAGCCCCACCCTGCTGGAGGCCTCACGACCGTGACCTCCATCTGTCCTCGCTGCTTTCCTGGCCACCTCCTTTGACCACCCCATTAAAGAAGATTCCCCCAACTCTGCCACCATGACCCTTATTTTATTCCTTCTATATCACTCATCACAAGCCGCGAAGGATCTTGTATTTGCTCCTAGAGACCCTGTATCCGCCCTCCCCCACCCTCCTAGAATGTGGGTTCCAAGCGGGCAGGAGCAGAATCAGCCTTAGTTCAGTTAACAAATGTGCATTGAGCTCCTGCTCTGCACAGTTTTTCTTTCCTTTTAATTTTTTTTTTTTTAAGATTTGTTTTTTTATTGGAGAGGGAGAGAGTGTACGCACCAGAAAGAGAGTGGGGGGAAAAGCAGACTCCCACTGAGCAGAGAGCCCAACAGGGGACTCGATCCCAGGACGCTGGGAGCATGACCTGAGCCCAAGGCAGACTCTTAACCGACTGAGCCACCCAGGCACCGGGCGCAGTCTTCCAATAGACATGGCGGAGGGCCTGTGCGCCAGGGGATCTGGTGGGGTGGCGAGGCCGACGAAGCCTCCGCCTTATTGAAAAAATGTGGCAGAAGGGAATTCTGTCTGAGCCCAGAGGAGCGAGGCTCCCGAGTCCTTCAGGCCAGACATTCCATCTTTCAAGGCCTGTTTCCTCCTTTGTAAAAGGGGGGGGGGGGGTTGCTGCAGGGAGGTGTGCGAGACAGAGCCACCACCCCCGGGGGCCATCCCAGCGGCAGCGCTCTCCAGGCCTCTTTCCTGCCGTGTGGCGGCGCAGGGTTTCAAGGAAAGGGGGGCTGGGACGGCAGGTGAAGGGTAGGAGTGTGCACGTGTACGGGCGTGGGGGTGCAAACACCAAGCGCCGCGCTTAACTCAGCCAGGAGGAAGTCTTCCCCTCTCTGCACCTCGATTTCTTCTTCCGTGAAGCGGGCATCCCGGACTGGCCCCACCTCGCGGGCGGCTGGCTCCGAGGGCAGCGCGGGGCCAGGCCTCGGGCGGGGAGGGACGCCGGGGAGCGCCGGCTTCCGAGCCCGAGAGCCCGCCCGCCACCACGTGGGGCGCTGGCGGCGGCGGCGGCGGCGGCGCGGGCGGAACCCAGGCTGGGCGGCTCTCGGCCCGGCCGAGCCTCTGCAACCCGGGCGCCGGCGGAAGTGAGAGCGCCAGTCGCCGCGGACCTGGGTGAGTGCGGGGTGTTGGTGGCGGGGCGCGAGCACCCGCCGGGGTGCGAAGCCGGGAGTGGCGGGAAAGGGGCAGGTCCGCGCCTGCCACGCGGGCCGTGGGGGACGTTCCGGTTCCCCCCCGCCCCCACCCCTGAGCTCCCGCACCAGGACTCCGGTCGGGGCACGTCCCCGCTCCCGGGTCCGCGGGGCGAGGAGCCGGGGCAGCGCGCAGCCCCCCGTCCCCCACCCCCGCCCGGGAAGGTGAGAGCGACGACGGTCAGGGCAGTGACCGCGGCCGCAATCCTGACGCCCCGCCGTAGTGGGACGGACTCGCTGGCCAGATCCCAGCCGGGAGGACACCCAGCGCGGGCGGAGTGGGGAATGGACGCCCGGGGGCCGGGAGGACCTACTTAGTATAAGAAAAGGCTAGCGGTGGGTGGCCAGGGCGGAATCGAAAGGAAACTGACCGGCCCAGGGGGCAGAGGGGAGGGGAAGGACTCCGTGCGGGAGCTTCTGGAAGAGGGGGGGTGTGTACTCGTCAGCCCCTTGGTTCATTCGCCGGGGTCGGGGGTCTTCGCTGTGAACCTGGTAACCCAGCTGGTTCCCTGCCCTGGGGACGGGAGGGTTAGCGAAGTGTGTGTGCACTGAGCGGATCCATTGCCACTTCCTCGGAAGTCAGCTCCGAGGCCCCTAGATGGGAGGTCTGCGAACCTGCTGCCCTCGCCCACGACCCAAGTGATGGGCTCTGGAGTCCTTAGCTATGCAAATCGTTTTCCAAGTCGTGGGGGATGGGTTTGGACATTTTTCTGAAATCTTCTCGGGGGGGGGGGGGGGGGAATTCTTGGCTTGGAGACTGAAAAGATTAGGATTCTGGAGCCTGATCACCAGGGAGCATGGATAATGCCTGCTTTTGCCTTCTTGAGCACACCCTGTGGGACCTTTCCTAAACCAGTTTCTTATCAGATGACGCCTTGGTTCCAAAACCTCCAGTGGCCCTCCTGTGCTGTCGGAGAACACAGCTGTCCTGCAGAGAGCAGGGGTGATGGGCCGGATCTGTTGCCAGACCAACCTGGGTTTGCTCCGTTTTCCGGCCCCTCAGCCAGCTCACGCAGGGTAAATGATTTGGCATTTCCCAGTCCCAGTTTCCTCCTGGGGAAAATGGGGATCCCGTGGCCTGACCAAATCTCCGTTTGTTTTCCCCTAATGGAGAACACAAGTCTGTACGCTGGTCCACCCTTGCTTTTTTGTTTTATCCGAGGATTTAACATCATTGTGGCCATTTGATTAATTCCTATCGATCCTTTATTTAGTACCAGCCCTAGAGACTAGGGTGTTTCTCTTAAATCACTCAAGAGTTAACCTAGGTTGCAGGAGAGCCCTGGGGGCTGATGATTCTTGACCAAGCTTGGACTCTAGTGGTCACATAAGTTAGAAAATGTGTACATCCCGGAGTCCCATTCGCAGTGGTAGTGGTCAAATAGAGAAAACGTATATTGTACACCTGAAACTAATATCACAGTGTGTATTAACTAACTGGGATTAAAATAAAAATGCAGAAGAAAAAAGGAAGAAAATGTATATATCCCACAAATCCCATTTACTGTGGTCTTCCCCATCAGGGAAAACGCTGAGAGTCTGCCTTGGTCCTCCACTCAGCAAATAGTGAGGGCTCTCCACCTTCAAAATAAATCCTATTCTGACCACTTTTCCCCACCCGTCCGGGCCGCAGCCTGCCCCAGACACTGTCATCCTCTGTCTGCCTGGGCCAGTGCGGTGGCTTCCTCACTGGGCTCCCTGCTCCTCCCTCTGTGTCCCTCACAGTCCACTGTGCCCGTGCAGCAGGCAGAGGGATCGTGTGAAAATCCCAAGTCCCGTCCCATCTGTCCCTCCTCACTAAGAGTAGAAAGCCAGGTCCTCACCTCCGTCTTCAAGGCCCCTCCCTGCTCAATCCGCCCCTGCTCCCGCCTCCTCCACGCTGGCCTCGCTGCCATGGGCTTTGCATTTGCTGTTCCCACTGACTGGAATGCGTTTCCCCCCAGGTCTCTACATGACTCTGTCCCTTATTCCATTTGGGTCTGTGTTCAAATGCAACAGACTTCCTGGCCAGCTCGCTCTCTCGCCCCCAGGCTGGGCCAGGCGGCCCCTCTGGGCACCTGAGGCCCCCAGCCTCCTTCCTTCCAGTCCTGCCCACTCTGGGTCAGCATCGTCTAGAGGCAAGTCAGGTGGGCTGGGGACCGAGCAGGCACTTGGATAACGCGGATGGGTGAATCTTTTCATTCCTTCAACAAATATTGACTGAACTCGCCCTGTTTGCCCGGCTCAGGTGGGGCCGGGGCTGGGGTCGTGAAATAATTGGACATGGTCTTTCTCTCAAAGTCCTGTGTTCTGTGGCAGAACAGACAAGATGTAGGTAAACTAGTGCGTGCATAGGGTCAGGAGGGGATAGTACCGTGCGGACAGGAGAATGCGGGGTGAAGGGGCTCATGTCCCCCCCCCCCCCCCCCGTAAAGACGACGTTTGAGCAGCGACCTGAGTGCAGTGGGGGGGAAGGTGAGCCCTGGATCCGGAAATGTATAAAAGTCTTCCATCTGGAAGAGGGTTCCAGGCAAGAATGTTCTTCTTTTTTTTTTAAGGTTTTATTTTTTTAATTTTTTTTTAAAGATTTTATTTATTTATTTGACAGAGAGAGATCACAAGTAGGCAGAGAGGCAAGCAGAGAGAGAGGGGGAAGCAGGCTCCCTGCTGAGCAGAGAGCCCGATGCGGGGCTCGATCCCAGGACCCTGAGATCATGACCTGAGCTGAAGGCAGAGGCTTTAACCCACTGAGCCACCCAGGCGCCCCAGGAATGTTCTTGATATGTTCAAGGACTAGAGCCGTGAGGCAAGGGTGGAGGGGTGACCTCAGGATATGAGGTCAGAGAGGTCTTGTAGCCACTGGGAGGACTTGGGCTTTTTGCTCTTGCGGGAGGTGGGAGCCCTGGGGGGGGGGCTCTGAGCCGAGGAGGGGTGTGCTGGGACTTAGTCCTAACAGGATCTCTCCGATAGCTGTGTCTGCCCAGGGAACAGACTGTAGGGTGAAGGTAGAAGCTGGGGGCCCGATGGGGAGGAGACTGGTAGAATCCAGGTGGCCGGGGATGGTGGCGGGACCGGGGAGGAGGCTGAATGGGGCAGGGGGTTAAAGTTGCTGGGTTCCGGATACAACTTTGAAGGTGGAGCTGAGGGGCCTTACCGATGGATGAAATACCGGTGGCAGAGAAAGAGGAGGAGTCCAGGACACCGTGGATGTCCTTTGCCTGATCACTCTGAAAGATTCTCCCTTCTCTTGGAAACCTTAGGAGGTCACGTTTTTCTTTTTTTTTTCTTCCTTCATTTCACAGATGAGGAACCAGAGTGGGGAGGCTGCCTATAGAGTCACAGCGACCTGCCCAGATCCCTCGTAGTGAATCTGGGAGGGCCAAGAACCACCGGGCTCCCCGAATTCACACCTTCGCCCTCTCTGCCGCGGGCGGGTAAGCTATGACCTGCCTCCTCGTCTGGTCTGGCCACCAGCCAAGAGCGGGTCTTACATTTTTAAGTGTTTGGAAAATTTTAAGAAATCTTTGTGGGTGCATAAAATTGTATGAAATTCAAATTGCAGTGTCCCTCCCCGTAAGTAAGGTTTTAAGAAGAACGGCCACGTTCATTGTTTTCGTATCTGTCCGTGGCTGCTTTCTTGCCACTGTGGCAACGTTGAGTACTTGTGACAGACCCTGTGGGCCACAAAGCCTGAAATATTTACTGTCGGGCCCTTTACAGAGGAAATTTGCTAACTTCTAGTAAGGATTCCGTCTGGTCACCAGTGTGATCCCTAGGGCTGGGCAGCTCGTCCCTAGGAAAGGTCTGGGCTGGCATGGAAAGTTTGGGGAGCGGGTAAGCATGGGAGAGGAAGTTCAGGCTTCCGACGGGGAATCTTAATATTTTTATTTTTATTTCTTTAAATTTTATTTTAAGTAGTCTCCATACACCACCCTGAGATCAAGAGTCGTGCACGCTCTCCCACATGAGCCAGCCAGATGCCCCGGGAATCTAATAGTTTTTTTAAAAAAGAATTTATTTATTTGAGAGAGAGAAAGAGCTAGAGCACAAGCAGGGGTGGGGAGAGTGGCAGGGAGAGGGAGAAGCAGGCTCCCCACTGAGCGAGGGCTCCATCCCGGGACCCAGGACCCTGGGAATTATGACCTGAGCCAAAGCCAGATGCTTAACCGGCAACTGAGCCACCCAGGTGCCCCAGAATCTAACATTTTTTGAGGGACGTGGGAGCACTACAATATGCCCCTTCCTTCTCGAAATTAGGATTTAAAAATTACTTTGATGCCGCCCCTGGCCGGCTCAGTCGGTAGAGCATGTGACTCTTGATCTCCGGGTTGTGAGTTCCAGCCCCACGTTGGGTCTAGAGATGACCGGAATAAAATAAAATCTTAGAAAAAAAAATTACTTTGACTAGTACGGACTGTGAAAGGCATAAAACGGCCGACAGTTCGAAGAGCCCCCTGCCCTGGGCTCTTCGGGGGCTGAATGACCGGCAGCGTTTGCAGTGTTGACGGTAGGGTCACTGCCGCTTGGTGACACTGTCTGATATATGCCCTTAGTCCCGAGGGACGGAAGGAGCTTCTCCGCAGCTGCACGGACGCAATGCCTCATCAGCCTTCAGGCTTCCCGGGTCTGGGAGGTGCAGAGTCTTAGAGCACTGGAGCTTTAATTTGCATTTATCTCCCTGGTTCTCTGTGAGGTTGTGAGTAAGTTCAGGAGTTGAGTAGCCATCTTTATCCCCCACCCCCAACTTGTTTGTCTACACTGGTGGTTCTCAACTAGAGCCGTTTCTATTTTATTCCCCCCAGGAACATTGGGCCATATAAGGAGAGCTTTTTAAATTTATTTAAGGGAGAAGCAGACTTTGTGTTGAGCAGGGAGCCCGATGCCCACGAGATCCTGGGACTCCAGGATCATGACCTGAGCCCAAGGCAGATGCTTAATGACTGAGCCACCCAGGCGCGCTCTCCCCCACACCTTTTTTTTGGTAGAAATCATTTCTTAGAATATATACACTAACTTTTTAAAAACATTTTTATGGAGCAAAGCACACATAACCTTTGCCACTTTGCCTAATTTTTTTTTAAGATTTTTATTTATTTATCTGGGAGACAGAGAGAGAGCGAGAGAGTGCACGAACAAGGGGAGGGGCAGAGGAAGAGGGAAAAGCAGACTCCCTGCTGAGCAGGGAGTCCCATGCGGGGCTTGATCCCAGGACCCTGAGATCATGACCTGAGCTGAAGGCAGACGCTTAACCAACTGAGCCACCCAGGCATCCCACCACTTTACCTATTTTATTTTACTTTATTTCATTTCATTTTTTAAATTTCATTTTATTTTATGTAATCTCTACCCCCAGTAGGGCTGGAATTTATGACCCTGAGATGAAGAATTTCATGCTACCGACTAAGCCAGCCATATACCCCAATATATGGAGAACTTGGGGGGAAAAAAGGCTTTATGGGGTGCCTGGCTGGCTTAGTCAGTATAGCATGCAACTCTTGATCTCGGGGTTATAAGTTCAAGCCCCATACTAGGTGTAGAGATTACTTTTAAAAAATTAAAAAAAATTTTTTAAGGTTACTTATTTATTTATCACAGAGAGAGAGAGAGAGCACACAAGCAGGGGGAGCAGCAGGCAAAGGGAGAAGCAGGCTCCCTGCTAAGCAAGGACCCCAATGCGGGGCTTGATCCCAGGACCCCTGGATTATGACCTGAGCCGAGGCACATGCTTAACCAACTGAGCCACTCAGGCATCCCCCCAAAAATAAAATCTTAAAAAAAAAAAAAAAGGCTTTATTGAGGTGTAATTCTCATACTGTACCATTCAGCAGTGGGAGACAATTTTGGGAGTCACGGCTTGGGGTCGGGGTGGGGGATGCTACAAGCATCTCATGGGCAGAGGCCAGGGCTGCTGCTAAAATCCCACACCTCTGCACCCGACAGCCCCCACAGCAGGACAAAGAGTGGCCCCGCCCCAAATAGCAATGATGCTGAGGTTGAGAAACCCTCATCTGCCGCCTTGGCCCATTTCTCTGCAGGGTCCTTTGTTGCCAGGAGCCCACGGGTGAGCTGCAGAGACGGGAGGGGCCTACCGAGGCAAAGGATCATCTCAGTCTCCCTCCTACCGTGAGTGGCCCGGGGATGGGACACTGGGTGCCTAAGATCTGTCATCACTTTAGAGAGGCCTGAGCCACAGTTTCAGCTGCCTGAAACCTGGGTCCCGCTCTCTCTCTCCGTCTCTCTTGCTCACAGAACTAGCACTTCCCTGTATGCAGCTAGAATCATAGTGGTGCCTAATGTGTTCCAAGGCTGTGCTGAACACTGTGTGATTGTGCCTTTAGTCCCCAGGCCAGCCCTGTACGGTTGGTCCTCTTACCCCCCCTATTTCACCGATGGGGAACCCGAGGCACAGACCGGTTAAGCAACTTACCCCAGTCACACAGCAATAGTAATAATAACAATCGTAACTCAACTTTTATAGAGAAGCTACCGTGAGCTAGGCCCCCTGTCCTGCAGGAGCCTGTCACATCCTGATGACACGCTGAGGGGGGATCTATGTGCCATTTCTCCATACAAGGTACGCGGGAAACTGTCTCTCTCCGGAGGTCACCCAGTGAAGCCGGCCTGGGGGCTCCATCTCCCCTGCATTCGTTCCAGCAGGAGCGATGTTTAAGGGGCCGGGTCTCTGTGTCCCTGCCCCATAGGGTTCCAGAAGCTGAGGATAGAGCAGAAGGCAAGAAGCGAGGCCGCTGCCCATGGGGGAGGCAGGCATCTAGCAGGGGACAAAGGCCGTAAGCAGAACGATAAATATACAGTATGCCGGAAGAGTTCCTTGTGCTCCGGAGAACGATGAAGCTGAGGAGGGCCGGAAGGGATGTCGGGTGGGCCTTGAACGCGGGTGGGCCTTGGACGCGGCGTGCTGGCAGGGTCCGCCAGGGTCCGGAGCCGGCGGGGCTGCTGAGGGCGCTGAGGGCCATAGCGAGGGCTTTGGCTTTGACTCTTTGCGAGGCGGAAGCCGGGGGCGGGCTCTCAGCAGAGGATGGGCGTGGCCTGGCTCCGGTGTTAGATGGTGGGTGTCAGGTGTTAAGCAGGTCCCTCCGGCTGTGTTGGAGGGCGGGGTAAGGGGACAGTGAAGGTGGAAGCCAGGGGCCCAGGGAGGAGGTGACTTCAGTTGTCCAAGCAGGAAGCGACAGCGGCTGGACCAAGATATGGGCAGTGGAGAGAGAAGCCTTAGGCTCAGAATACAAAAACAGCAGTTGAGGGGCGCCTGGGGGGCCCAGTTGTTGAGCCTCTGCCTTTGGCTCAGGTCATGATCCCGGGGTCCTGGGATCGAGCCCCGCATCGGGCTCCCTGCTCGGCGGGATGCTACAAGCTTGTGTTCCCTCTCTCGCTGTGTTTCTCTGTCAAATAAACAAATAAAATCTTTAAAAGAAGAGAAAAAAAAAACAAACAGCAGTTGATACTTGAACAACAGTGGTTTGGACTGCATCAGTCCCCTTATACATGGATTTCTTTCTATAAATACAGTACAATACTGTAAATGTATTTTCTCTTCCTTAAGATTTTCTTCAGAAAATTTGCTTTTCTGTAGCTTACCTTAATGTAAGAATACAGCATAAGCTATCTACGACACACAAAGTATGTATTAATCAGCTGTTTATGTTATCAGTAAGGCTTCAGCAGTCAGCAGTAGGCTACCAGTAGTTACGTTTTTGGGGAATCACAGGTTATACCTGGATTTTCAATCGTGCAGGGGGCCAGCGCTCTAACTCCCATGTTGTTCAAGAGTCAATTAGATATATTTTTCCCCCTCAGGCTTTCTTTGTCTTTTATGACCTCGATTTTTTATTTTTTAAAGGGCAAAGAGAATGCACTTCACAGATTTTGTTTATTTGTCACAGAGAGAATGAGAGAGAGAGCACAAGCAGGGGCAGAGGGAGAGGGAGAAGTAGGCTGAGCAGGGAGCCCGATGCGGGACTTGATCCCGGGACCCTGGGATCCTGACCTGAGCCGAAGGCAGACGCTTAACTGACTGAGCCCCCCAGGCGCCCAGCAGGCTCTTTTTTATAGAATGTCCCTCAATTCGAGTTTCCCCACGATGAGATTTAGGTAATCCATTTTTGGCAGGAATACCACAGAAGGTTCCCTGTCCTCAGGGTGTCACCTCAGGAGGCCCATGGGGTCCATTTGTCCCATTACAGCACATGATGGCTTTGATGTCTAAGTTAAGGTAGCGTCCACCAGGTTCCTCCATTACAAACTTACTGTTTACGACAAATAAATATTTTGTGGGGAAGTACTTTAAGACTGTGGCTACGCTGGCCCTCGCCCAACACTCATTCACAAATTCCAGTGTCCATTGGATTTTAGCTCCTTCAATGGACTATGGATTCTATTTTATTCAGTGGGTTATAATCTGTAGCTATCATTTTTTGTTTTATTTCTTCTAAGATTTTTAAGTAATCTCTACACCCAATGTGGGCCTCGAACTTACAACCCCGAGATCGAGAATCCCATGCTCTGCCGACTGAGCCAGCCAGGCGCCCTGTGTGAATGTCATTGTCGTAATGTTCCCATCATTCCAGAGCCCGGCCCTGGAAGCCATCGTAAGCGGCCCCTGTGTGATTGGGAATGCATGCGGAAGAGAGCATTTCCCTATGGAGTGGATGGGCCGTGCGTGAGAGGGGAGAGGAGGCTGGAGTTTGTTCTTCCAGCAAATATTTATTGCCCGGGAGTAGGAATAAAACAGTGATAAAAGCAGTCAAAAGTTCCTGCTCCCGTGGACCTCGAGAATGGTGGTAGCAGCTCCTGGGGAGGGGGTAACTGGCGGAGGGAGGGCACAGAGTTGAGGAGGAGAATCCGGAACTGGGTTTTGGACAAGTTGAGTCGAGGTGGGGTAGACAGACGCCTCTTGTCGCCGTCGCACACTCCCTGTGTAATGGCTTCTTGCTTTCTTCAGCCAGCAGCCAAGACAATGCAGACTCCACTGACCCTCCCTGTGCCTGTGCTCCGGCTCCCCCGGGGCCCGGATGGCCTGAGCCGAGGCTTCGCCCCCGATGGACGCAGGGCCCCCCGGACGCCAGAGGGTCCCGAAACCCCCGGGTCTGCAGTAGTTCAAGAGTCTCGGGAATCCCAGGAACAGCAGGCACGAGCCGCGCTGCGGGAGCGGTACCTCCGCAGCCTGCTGGCCATGGTGGGTCACCAGGTGAGCTTCACATTGCATGAGGGCGTGCACGTGACTGCCTACTTCGGAGCCACCGACCTGGACGTGGCCAACTTCTACGTGTCGCAGCTGCAGACGCCCATAGGTGTGCAGGCTGAGGCCCTGCTGCGGTGTAGTGACATTATTGCCTACACCTTCAAGCCATGAAGATGTTACCACGTTCACCTTTCTGCTTTGAGCCCAGCCACGTGGCCCCAGCCCCCCCATGTGGTCGTGGGCCCCACAGAGCTTGGAACTCCCTTGGAATTTTGAGCGGAGCTCCAAGCAACTCTGGCTTCTTGGGACCTCCAGGGTGTAGTGGGTAAAATTCTGCAACCCCAGGAGTTCTAGAGCCCACTGACATGAATGCTCTACCTCACAGAACTTGAAACTCTAAAATAAGGCCTCTTGCCAGTTCCTGAAGACTGGGGATTGGGGGTGGAAGGCAAATGGCAGAGTGGGAAATTTTCTTGAAATTGCAAAGTTCAGCCACCGACTAAAGAACCAATTATCCTAGGAAAATTCACCTCCTGTTTTGTTTTGTTTTTAAAAGTGTACCACGCAGGGATGGAGCCAGATTTAGGAAGTGGAAGGGTGGCTAGCCAAGGGTTGAACCTGGTGGATCTGGGCCAAGAAGAGGACACATCACGGGGCTGGGAGGAACGCCGATGAAGGCGGAGATTGGCTTGGTCCGGGAATGGCTGGAGCTACCTGAACGCCGGGTTTGGGACATTTGGACGCGATTTCTTTTTCGGCTGGGCGGGAGTGTTCCCAGCCTGGGGCGTGACTCGCACCGGGTTACCTGGGCACCCGGCCCTAGAGCGGTGTGGACCTCACTCTAGAGACGGCAGGTTCGCTTCCCCGTCGTCTCCGGAAGGGGTCGGACCCTGCGAGGCGCCGCCACTGAGGCCACGCTGAGGACCGGGGTTTGGGGTGTCGCTCCAGCTGTGTGGCCATCCACATCATTCGCTTCCCTTGTCCCCGTCACTACCGTCTTTCAGCACATTCGCTTTAAAAAAGTAATTGCTGTCCCCTTTGTAGTCCCATCAACTTTAGAATGCAAGCGAAGATCCCATTAAATAGAAGAAGAGATTTGCTTTGTTCGTCTGCAGTCGCGAAAGTGCGGCGGCTGGAGACGCTGAATGGGGCAGGCGGAGAGCCCCAGCTCCCATAGGTCCGTTCGCGACGCCGCCTCCCGCGAGTCCGGGGCCGAGCTCTCGAGTTGCCTTGGCGACGACGTCGCTCGCTCCTCCTCGAATCCCCCCCCTTTTAGTCTTAGCCCCGCCCCCCGCCGCTGGACGCGCTTGGAAAGCCTGGCGAAAGTGCGGAGGCGAATATTAAGCGATTGACTTGAGGGGAGGTCGGGGGCTTGGGCTCTCGCGCGTTCGCTCCGGGCTTGGTGATCTACCGGCTCCATCACCCGATTATTTTGATTGGCAGATGCGTCTCTTGGTTTTGGAATTTCTTCCCTCTTCCAGTTTTTTGTTTTTTTTTTTAAATCAGGACTATGATACTCCTCATGGGCTCATATTTATTTTAGTCTTTTAACTTAAATTGTATTTCACGCAACGAATACAGAGAACTATTGATGAAATTGCTGTTTGCAAATGGAGGGCTAGAGAGTAAGTAGCAAAGAGGCACGGGCTTCGTCTCCAGGGAGAGGATCCGTCTGTCAGCATCCATACATTTAGTACGGCTGATACCGCCTTTCTTTTCAAGCTCTCTGTTCCTTTGCCTCTCTCCTTATCAGCTGGCCTAGCCCCGCCGAGCAGATGTTTTTATTTTTATCGACTCCACTTCCCTCTCCGTGGCCCGAGCTCGTGACGAATGTGTGCGAGTGTGAACGTTATCTAGATTGAGGCGGGGTGGGGGCGGCTCAGGTTCGCGCTTGCGCGCTGCTCCGGGAGACGGCGTCCCCCTCGCCCCGCCCCTCGTGTTCTGCAGTTCCGGCTCTGCCGATTCACTGCTCACGTTTCTTTTTCCCGTGGCTCTTTCTGCCTCTTGTTACCCGTTTCAACAACCCGGCAGACAACTCTACCTGCAGATAGCTTAAATTGATTTTCTGCTTTCCTCAGTCCGCGACGGGCGCACCGGCTCTTAACGAAAGTGCGACCGCGAACGAGCAGGCGCGCGCGGGGCTCGGGGGAGGCGCGCTCGAGCTCCCGGCGGCGAAGACTACGACGACCAGGAGAGCGGTCGGAGGCGGCGCCTGAAGCAGCGGCGGAGCCCATGCCCCGGGACGGCGGGCGGACCCGGAGAGACAAGCCCGGGGCCCGGGACATGTCCCCGGGGCCCCCGTGAGGAGGCGGCGGCGGCGATGGAGATCCCGCCGCAGGAGGCGCCGCCCGGGCCGCGCGCGGACGGCGACGCCGAGGAGGCCCCCGCCGAGGCCCGATCTCCCAGTCCCGCGTCGTCCCCCGCCGACGGGCGCCTCAAGGCTGCGGCCAAGCGCGTCACGTTCCCCTCCGACGAGGATATCGTGTCCGGAGCGGTGGAACCCAAAGACCCCTGGAGACACGGTAGCTACCGCTGGGGCGCGAGGGCGGGCTCGTGGCTGACCGGGAGTCAGTGCAGCGCCCGGCACGGAGGTGGTGCCCATTAAGTTGCACCTAATGATGATTTAAGGGAACTGTCGTCAGTTTAGAGCTGCAGATGTTAGAGACGGGGTGCGTTTTGGGTTGGGAAGATGACAAGTAGCTGTTTTTTGCCCCCCCATCCCCCCTTCTCCGACGCCGAAGGTGGTCGTTTTAGGAATTAAGACGATAAGCAATTAAAGTTTGGAGGCTTGGAGATTGGTAGGGCGGTAGTCTGAATTTCTAACCCACCCCCCACCCCCCAGAAGGATAAAGAGAGCAGTCGGGGAAGGAAGGGTGGTCAGCATTGGCGTTGAAAGGGCAGGTGTAGTTTGATGGGCTCATAGGGATGGAAAGAGGTTAAGTTGCTGGTCTGCAAACCTTGGGACAAGGGGGTAGTCCTGTTGCTCACTTTTTTGGCTGAAAGGAGAAAGAGGAATAAACCAGCCTGGCCTGTGGCTGCGGAGGAGTTGGTAAATCCTGGGGTTGGGAAAAGGGAGTCGAGGTAAACAAACTCCCAGGAAAGGAGCAGAGGTGATGGTCACTTTGGAGGTGGGTGAGATAGTCGGAGGAGGTGTTAGATCTTGACATTGAAAAGAAAAGTCACTGCATGCTTCCTTTTCTTCTCCTTAAAAGGGAAGCGAAGCAATATCAGTCATTAAGGAGCAGGGGAACTTTGGGGTCTGGGTATAGAAGGGTCTCTTAAAAAAATTTTTTTTTTTCCTGAGAAAGAGTTGGGAAATTGGGAGTTGGTGGTCGCCAGAAGACGAGTGCCTGAAGAAGTTTGCTGGCTTGAGATGTTAGGAGAGGGAGCAAGTCTGCAGATCTAGGTCCCCTGAAGGTCAGATTCGTGTTGGAACTGAAAGGACAGCTGGAGGAGTGTGTGTGTTTTACCTAGAGGACTAACGTTGGAGAGTCACTCAGTAGATGAGTGGCAGCGTTGAGTCTGTTTCTGTGATGGAGAGGTCTGTCTTGCCAGGGTGGAGCCCACGAAGAGAGGGGTCACAGAGTGATCCCGGCTCAATAGAAGTTGGTCACTTGGCCCCAGGAAAGAGGTGGCACTGTTGCTAGTCTGTGCAGTGGAGGAATTGTGGCTTTTTTTTTTTTTTAAGATTTTATTATTTATTTGACAGAGAGAGAGATCACCAGTAGGCAGAGAGACAGGCGGAGAGAGAGGAGAAGCAGGCTCCCCGCTGAGCAGAGAGCCCAATGCGGGGCTCGATCCCAGGACCCTGAGATCATGACCTGAGCCGAAGGCAGAGGGTTTAACCCACTGAGCCACCCAGGCGCCCCAGAATTGTGGCTTTTTTGTGAGAGTGGGAAACATGGTAACTGGAAGCTGAGCACATAGGTAGCCTGCCATAAATGCCAGTTTGGCGAGTTCTCGTTAAAGAGACAATTTATGATTGTTGGCGTCGAGAGCCAGCCACGTCTTGGGCCCCGGGCCCCAGGGATAGGTGTCACTTTTGGGTTGGAGGACTTGGGCTGGGGAGGGGAAGAGTCAGATGGGGCCCTGGCTACAGCATGGTACCCAGTTCAGGGAGTTGAGAGCGGGAGGAGAGAAAGACCTGGATGGGCGGAGTAGGACGGTGGAGAGCAGAGGTGCCAGGTCAAATCCCGACTCCCATTTACCCACTTCGTGACCTCAGGCTGCTTATCTTAACTCCTCGGAGTCTCAGTTTTCCTGACTGCGAAGTGGGTGGTAGCACCCCCGCGAAGGCTTTAAGGGAGGACTGAATACGGGTGTGTATGCAAAGTAATTGGCCAGGATGAGCTTTCATGAAGTTGCAGCTATCGTTGGTCATTCTCAGGGTGATGCTGGGTGATATTAGTCATTTCAGGGGCCGGTCTAGAGGGGTCCGTTCATGTGCTTGGGACCTGGATGTTTCTGCTTCCCACGCCTTCAGGAGAGGGACAGAGATGGTGGTCAGTTTGTGTGCCCGGGGCGAGCAGAAGGGAAGACGAGCAGTCTGTGGGCTGGAGGGCCATGGTGGGGGCAGGGGCGGGGCTGGGGCAAGTTTCTGGTGTGCAGGTTCCCAGAAGAGGAACAGCTGTGTGTAAGCAGCTGTTTGATTTTGAGTAAGCTGTTTTTCCTCCCGGCGCCTCCTGTTTCTTTCTCTGCAAATGGAGGTGCTAATTTCTACCGCGGGTAGTTGTGAGGATTAAATAAAATAGTCCTTGTAAATTCTTGCCACAGAAATAGCAGCTGCTGTTACCCAGGCGGTGAAGGAGTTTGAGGAGAGGGAAGAATGTCAAGAAAGAGGGGTCACTTGGAGTCTGGCTGGGATGAGCTGCGGGGACCGGTTGCTGATTGGTCTTCCTGGGTAGGGGCAGGTGGTAACAGCTTACAGGCTGAGGGAGTCTCTCGTTGCTGGAAGTGTAAAGAGGGACAGCAGGGACTGGTCACACTCCGGAGGAGTCAGTGGGTCTGAGGTAGAGCGGTGACGACACGGTGAAGTTGAGAAGTCAGTTTACGGGCTGGCAGAGTGGGTCTGTCTTGGCCGGGGAGAGGGGCTGAGGGCCTGGCCTGGCAGTGAAGGAGCTGGGGGATCTTGGTCCCCAAGCAGGGGAGGGATCATGGGTGACATTGGAGAGTTTAGACAGTGGGATTTGCAGGACAGGACATTGGAAGGCTTGTCAGTGCTGAGGGGCAGGTGGCTAGCCTCTGTGCCTGGGGAGGACAGTGAGTTGCTGCCTGGCTTGGGACCAGGGAAGGTGGAGTCTTGCCAGGTACAGAAAGTTGGGCCAAGGGGATTACCTAGTTGGGAGGCCAAAGGGTCTTCGCTGGGGCCTGCGGGGAGGACTTAGCTGGGCTTAGAGGAGGGGCAGGAGTTGTGTTGGACTTGGTCTTCGAGCTGCGGGAAAGCACAGGGGGTGTCATTCGAGCTGTGGACCTAGTGGGAAGGGTGATGGAGGAGTCACTCTGGGGCCTGCTGCGGTGATGTGACCCCGAGGTCAAGGGCGAGGGGAGAGTTGGCCGGTCTCGTGGGAGAAAGGTCACTCCGAAGCTGCTCTTCCATCGTAGAGATGGGGAAGTTGCCTGAGACGGGAGGTGCAGGAGCATCCCCGAACTAGAGGACTCGGGGGCCCCAGCACGGGTGACCGTTCAGGGAGGAGAGCTGGGCCGGGCCCGGACTAGAGTGGTGGCCCAGCTGGGTGGGAGCCTTGGGGGTGTCTGCCTGAGGGCGAGAGCCCCATCAGGCCCTGTCCGAGGTTATGTGTTGGGGATCTCTACAGGTGAGACGATCTGGCGTGGGGGGGGGGTCCCAGGTCTCTGGAGGCGCACCCCAATGCAGTGCTCAGAGGGGCCTTGCCTGGCTCCCCATCTCTCATAGTGTCCCTGCCCGCCCGCCCCCAACCCTTACTTTCCTCGGGGCAGTAGTGGCCATCTGCTGTTACCTCGCATGCTCGTTTTCATGCTGGGGGTCTCTCTCCCCCACTGAAACGAGAGAGCAGACGCTGTCCGTCCTCATTTCCACTTCCTCGGCCTCTCAGAGGGCATACGGCAATCGTGGTTGAATGAGCGCTGGGGGGCCTGTGTGCAGCTATTCTGGAAGGGGCGACAGCAGGCCACACGTGGGACCTGTACAGCCAGAGCGTGCTTCCCGGCCAACCCTGGTGGCCTTGTGCCGGGGCCTCCAGCAAGGCCCTTGTTCTTGCTGAGCTTGTTTGTTTCCTCATCTGTGAAGTCCTGATCCCTGCCCTGCTGACCACCCAGGCCGTCTGAGCAGATGGGATGAACCGGGGGGGGGTGGGGGGGTGGGGGGGGGTGGGTGGGCAGGGCCTCCTCCACAAGCCAGTTGTGCGGGGACTGGAAGTGGAGCTTGGGGAGGAGGCGGGGTGGAAACTGGGAGCGGGAGATGCTGCCTCAGAGCTGCGGGCCTGGCCACCTGTGGGCTCCACTGTCCCTGGGTGTAGAAGTGGGCCCTGGGGGGAGGAGGGGCTGACTGGCTGCACCCCAGCCCCTGGTGGCAGGCCCCGGGGTCCCAGCTCTCCTGAGGGACTTGTGCCAGGGACCCTTCCAGACCACACTGCAGGAATGACCCAAGACTCGGCTCATCTTCCCAGTCCTGCGAACGCCGTGTGGGGAGGAGATGTGGGCTCTGCAACACAGGCGGCAGAGAGCACGTGACACCGGCCACGCTGTGGGAGGCTCGTCCCCTTCCTCCAGTCCTGCCAGTGACTCATTCCGCACTCCCGGACCTCTGGCCCAGGAGAGTCTGTCCTGCAGTGGGGGGTCGGGGGGGAGTTTTGCCCACTAACTCCTCCTGGACGTATCCACAGGGTGAGGGGACTCCAAAGATGAGGCCACCTCTGGCCACCCGAGTTTGGGGGTTTGAAGGGGCGGTGGGGGCAGTGGCCATGGTGTTCTCAAATGGGGATCAAAGAGGATGGACACGTTTTACTGTTGGTTCTCGTTGAAATCTGTGCTGTAGATTTAGTCCTTGAAACTGGTTTGACAGGTAGAAATGCACCTGTGGGTGGTAGAAAGAGGCCCCGCGTTAAAAGACTCAGCTCAAGGGGTTCCTGGCTGGCTCAGTTGGTGGAGAGTGTGATTCTTAACCTTGGGGTCATGAATTTGAGCCCCATGTTGGACGTAGAGGCTAAAATAAATATATAAACTAAAAAGAGAGAGAGAGAGAGAGACTCAGCTCAATTTAGCCTGAGTGGTGGTATTGCTGGAGAGCCGGGGACGGGGTCGTGAGGGGGCAGCTTTTAATGCCTTTGCCCGGATTTCCATCTGGGCCCAGCTTCACATCCTACTGCCAGCGTTGGCATATAACCTGCCGTGTGACTTTGGCCAATTGTTCTTCCTGCCCGAGATTTTTCTGTCTCTAAAATGCGGCTGACAATGGTACCTCCTCATAGGGTGACCGGGAGGATTAAGTAAGATAACAGAGTCCATAGCACGTGCTCATCAGATGTCTCCCTTGTTTTTCCTGCCATCGCCAGGCCCCACCAGCTTCCTGTCTCTGCTGTGTGTTTGCACTCCTCTTTGGCCCCAGCATCTCCCCCATCAGAACCCTGCTGTCCTGACTCTGACCAGGCATGGGAAAGACCTCAGACTCCAGGCCTGATCCCGTCTGTTACAAGTTGGGTGACCCTGAGCAAGTTGCCCAACCTCTCTGAACTGAAACTAAATCAGCCTGTCTTGGCCCACTAGCCTGAGAAGCCGCAAGGGTACCCAGATTCTAGACTCGAAGCATTAGCCTCTCCGGATATCGGCCGATGACCTTGGACAAGTTACACCTCCTTCCTGAACCTTAGTCCTGTCTGTAGCGTGGGCCCCACCGCCCCGCCCTCTGCGCTCTCGGGCGCTGAACTGGGAGTGCCGCTGTGCCAGGCTGGCCCTTGGCACACTCAAAACTCAGGTGGACCGCCCTCCTTCTTTCCACCTCCAACTCCTTCTTTGTGTTCGCATCGTATTTCCCTCTTCAAGGGCAAAGACCGTGTGCGAGTCACCTCTGTGACCTCAGCCTGGCGCACGAGAGGGCCCGGGCAGTGGACGAATGTCAGAGGAGTGAGGCTGTCCTCACATCTAATAACCGGTCGTGGTGGTATTTGGGAGAAAGCTTTCAGAGTGATTAATCCGGCCTGGGCCAGGGGCTCTTCCTCAGAGATGTGCAAGCTGGCTTTGGCGTCCATCATGAGCCCCCAGAAAGAGCATGCAGACTTAGCGGGCAGGAGGCAGTAACTAGTCCTTGAGTGAGTGAGTCAGTGGAAGTGCACGTGGGCGTGTTTCTGGGAGCGAGGCGCCCGTGCGTGGCTCTCCTCCGTCTCATGCTCCGAAAGTTAGGAACCGTGGAGCCAGCTGCCCCGGGCTGGACTGGCTATGGCTGAGGCAGCCCTCTGGAAATGGGGGCCAGGAATGTGTGTTTCTAGAAAGCCAGCTTTGGTTCCGACAGCCAGCTTTGGCTGGCCTTCTGCTCAGGGCTAGCCCATTCATTGCTCAAATCCCAAGACTGCCTTTCAGCCCGGGGCTCAGAGGTGGCTGGGGTTGTCCTCATAGGCTGGTTGGGAGCACACCGACTTGTCTGACTTGAGGGAACTGAAGAAATTTGAGGGGGGAAGGTGGCCTGCTGCGGTAGCGCACAGTGGGGCCCCGGGTTGAAATCCCCGTTCTCTGGATGACCTTACTGGTCACCACTCACTGCCTGCCACGTGCCCCCATGCAGCTAAGTGTCTTGTCTCGTTACTCTGACAACCACCCCGGGAGGTAGGGGCTGTCCTTCCAACTTGCAGATGAGGAAGTTGAGGCACAGAGAAGTGATGTGACTAACCTGAGGTCACAGAGCCCGCAGGGGGCGCAGCGGGGATTCAGGGCGGGCAGTCCTGTGTGTCCGTCGCCCCGCCACCCTGTGTACTGGCTACACGAGCTCTGGCACGTTGCTGTGCTCAGTTCTGTGGCCGTACGGGTTCTTCGTTTGAAGCCCAGAACGCTTTATGAAGTGGCGATGGCGCTTGGCGGCTCCAGAGTCCTGGGAGGTCCATGCACTCCCCTGTCCTCAGCATAGGGCCTCGTTCTGACCCTTGGCCCGAGCTCTCCCTGTGCCGCGCAGTGTCTGGTACTTGGTGGGTACTCAGTACCTCCTGGCTGAGTGTGTGACTCGGTTACCCCATGGCCAACCGTTCATTTAGCACGGCGAGGCCTTGCCAGGTGTTGGGGGGCGGGGAGTGAGACAGGCCCACTCCTTGCCTCCCCAGAGGTCACAGTCAAGTAAGGGAGACCCACGGTAAACAAGTCTAATCGAACCAGGTGCCCAGGACTCTGGTCAGGAAGAGCTCGCAGGTGTTCTTGGGCAGGCAGGCGGCCAAAGGTGGCTTCCGGGAGAACGGGGCGTCTGAGGCCCGGGAGTCACAGGAGTCGGCCGGGTGAGCAGCAGCTGGAAGTAGGCCCCGAGGGCCGGAGGCAGGCAGTGAGCCGGGCGCAGCTGAGAAACGGGGAGGACAGCCCGTCTTCCCGGAGGTGGAGGCAGGAGGGCAGAGGTGAGGTGGACGAGGCAGGAAAGAGACCACGCAGCTGGGGCTTCGTAGGCTGGGTTAGCCTCAGGGCCGCGGGGAGCCAGCAGAGGGTTTTAAGAATAGGCATGCTCGGCGTTTTTAGCCAAACTTTCTGGGTGGTGTGAAGGGGGTGAGACCGAGGCTTAGAGACGGGGGAGGTGACCCTGCGTGGGGCGGTAGCTGACATTTTACTTCACTGATACACTTGTCGGCTTCATCTGAACTTCCCCTGCCCCCCGAAGGTTTTGCCATTGCTGGTGTTTCCGTGACAGTTCCCCCCCCCATTCTCTTCCTGGATCTCCGAGCACCCCCCCACACACACAGTCAGTTCACCCTGCCCTCGGGTGGGGTGGTGGGCAGCTTCTAGGCCGCCCGTTCAGACGCCTGTACCACTTCCCCTGCTTGGCCTCAGCAAGGGGCTTCACCTGCACAGTGCCTTTAGACCCCACGTTTCCCAGATCCAGAAAGTTCTAAAAGCTGCTCCAGACCCTGCTGGGGTCTTAGCATAATAGAGCTGTCCCATTCCTCTTCTAAAATCCAGAAAGTTCTGAATCCAGAACGCATCTGGCCCAAGGGCCTCCAGTCGGAGACCATGGAGTCCTTAGTGGGCCTCATTCCCCAAAACGGGAAATGGTAGCAATCCGAGGCTCCAAATCCCGGGGCTCGGGCTTTGGAGCCCACTCGGCCAGTCCGGCTCTGCCCCTCGGCGAATCACTCAGCTTCTCTGCGTCCATGTCCCTGTTTGTATGGGGATCGAGGATTAGATTTTTCCGTACTTGGAAAGTGACTGGCTATTACAGCCCGTCAATAAAGATTTGGTGAAGTAGAATGATGTCATGCCCCTGGTGTGCGCCTGCCCCGGCTCCCTTCTCTCTCAAAGCAGGAGCACAGCCCCCCTCCCCAGGCTGGACGGCAGGGGCCCAGGTGCGGGGTCAGCTGTGTGGATGTGGGCGTGTCCCACGCTGTCCCCGTTGGTGAAGCCATTTTGGCAGGCGAGTCTCTTTCAGAGCTTTCAGATTCCCCGGGAAAAGAGCCAGGCCCAGGGCCTTCGAGCCGGCAGCACAGCCCGGTGTCAGGCAGCTCCCGGGCGGGCACCGGCACTGCCTGTCCTGACCCCGGGTGCTGCTCGAGTGACGGAACCCGCGGCCCCTCTGGCAGCCAGGAGAGATTTGGGGCAGCCCTCCATGGCTGGAGTGGCACAGGGGGCCAGGGCCCGGCGGGAGTGTGGGAGAGGCGGAGGGCTCCCCAGTTCCAGAAAGGGGTTCAGAGGCTGGACGTCGTCATGCCCTGGTTATGTTTCCCCCGTTTGGAAGAGAGCTCCATGAAGGCGGGGCCCGTCTCAGTGTGGCTCCCCTTGCCGTCCGCAGGACCCTCGGCAGTGCCTGGCACTGCGCAGGCCGTCCCGTCGGAAGGATTACGGTGGGTGGAGGCGCACGGTGGGCGCTCTAAGTTATCCTCACCCGCTTCCTTACTGTGCAGCGGGCACGGAGCTGTTGCCCCAGGTGGGGGTGGCGGTGGAGAAGTGTCTGCTGACAGCCGCTCGGCCCACGTGACTTGCCCGGCTCCCCCTTCCTTTCCAGCCGAAGCCTGGGTCCGGGCCTGGGTCCGGAGCCGCGCGGTCTGATGCTCCGGGGACGGGCTTGTTGGGTCCCAGCTGGGATGTCCTCTCTGGCCGGGTGGGCGGGCCCCTCCTGGAGCCCACTGGGGGCAGACTCGTGCGCCACCGTTACACCCACCCCTGCGTCTCTCCGCTGTCGTCAGCCGTGTCACCGCGGAGCTGCTGGCGCTCCGTGCAGCAAGCGCTCCCCTTGCTGCAGAGCAAAGCACCTTCCTCAGAGCAGCAGGGCGGCTGCGAGGGGCTGCCAGGAGATGAAGGCAAACACCAGGGACGTGACCCAGTGGAGGGGTCAGGCCCCTAGACGATGGCGGTGGTGATAATCGCAGCTCGCTTTCACGGGGCCCTTACCAGGTCTCAGCTCTTCACGTGCATCTACTCATTTAATCTTTGCAACAGCTGGAAGGCGAAAGCCAAGTCTCGGGTCAGGGAGGGGGGAGCCATGTTCAAACCAGAAGGAATGCTTCTCATCCTCTGCTGTGTTCCCAGAAAGCCTCTGAGGACCCCTCATAACCGTAGGATGGGGTCCGCACCTCCGAGCCTGCTCGGGGGCCCCCCTCCTTTCCTCCCTCCCGACCCAGGGACCCCGAGTCCCTCTGCTCAGCGTGCCCCTGGCCAGGCCCCTGCCTTTCCTCACCGACTCCTGCTCATCCTTCCCCGGCTGGCTCAGAAGTCACCTCCTTGGCGGGGTCCTCCTCGGTCCCCAGATGGAGCGCTGCTGCGCTCGCCCAGGTTCCCGTGATGCCTCAGGCTGTTGTTATTTGTTTGGGTCCCTCTCCCCCTGCTGGACTCAGACGCTCCGCGGGGGACCACGTCTTGTCCGTCTGGCTTCCCAGAGGAGGCATACCACTCCGCACACCCGGGCACCTTAGGGACCCAGGCAAAGTGGGTCTGCTAACGAGTGCCCCAGCCTGGATGCCTCGGAGTCCTCGAAACCCGGTCGCCGGGCCCTCAGAGAGGCGGGGGCCCTGAAGGGCATCGGGGAAGGAAGATGCCTGTCGAGGGTCATTTGTTCACCCACTCGTGTGGTCATTCCTCACGGGCACACACTCACCGTGCCTGCGGGGCGCCAGGTAGAGAGGGGTCCTGACTGCGGCCTCTGCTCTCTCACGCTCTCCCCGCATGCTCAGGAGGGCTGACCCGTTCCTCTCTCGCTTCAAGTCATGCTCTCTGACCTGCAACCCTCAGTCCAGAGTTCCTGCACCGGCTTCGGAAGCCCGGCCCCTGCCACCCTCACTGACCACGGCTGTGATCGTCCCTTCCTCACGTCCTCCCTGGGTTCAAGTGTGGCGGCTTTCTCTCAGTTCCCAGAACATGCAAGGAACTTCCCCATCCTGGCCTGGAATGCTGGCCTTGCTGTCCCCGTTCTAGTTTGTCCTTTGTTCCTGGCCCTCTGAATCCCGTCAGGTGGTCTGCCGATCTGTAGGCCTACTGATATTCTCTGTTGCTCCCCCAACCGCGAGTGGCACTGAGGCACAGCGGGTTTGGGCTGTGCTGCCGTATCCCCCAGTGCCCACACCGTGTGGCACTGTGCCTGGCTCTCAGCAAGAGCTTGTATGGCAGGTGCAGAAGGAAGCAGATGCGGTGGGGGTCTTAGGCATTAGACAGGCCCTGCCCTCCTGTAGCCCAGGTCCAGAAAAGGAAGTGTGAAGAGGGGCGGGTGCCTCTGGTGTCCCCCTGCCGGATTTGGCAGACGCCAAAGCCAGCCAGCCTGGTAGAGCGCAGGAGAAGCTGGGTTTGCTGTTGACTTGCTGTGTGTTGGAGGCCAAGGCACTGTCCTCTCTGTGCAGCAAGATGGTGTCCGAGGTCCTTTCCCACTGTGTGTGTTTCCCCGTCTCTCTGCATAGATCACCCCCGGCATTGAGGGAACCAAATCATGGCATGGAGCCGAGAGAGCCCAGTTTCTGATAACTGGTCGGCCTTTCCACCTTTGTGGCAGGCAACCCGATTCCCTGTCCCTCCAACAACAAGGTGTGACAGGAGGGAGGTGAGGATGTCAGTGGCAGGCAGCCACCCAGCTCAGGCCTCCATCACCCCCCCTCCTTCCTCCATCTCACTCTTTGTTCTGTAAGTCCCTTCTTTCCCTGGGTGGGGTCCTTGCTTCCTGATCCCGCTCTCCCCACTTCGATGAGAATATAGGAAGTGCTGTGTCCCCTTGGGGAGCCTCCTTCCTTGCTGGGCCTGGGCTCAGCCCTCAGGATCTGCAGTACTATGGTGTTCTGGGCTCCGCGGCCCGGCCCGGCCCTGCCCACTCTGGGTCCTCCCTGTCTGGTGATGGTCTGTCGGCCCCGGTGGACCGTGAGCCGTGGCGGGGCCGGGCTGTCTCAGTCACTGCTGGGTCTCGGGCGCAGGGCGATGCTCAGGGAATGTCATAACATTAGGATGGAGTCGGGGGGGTGGGCAGTGGGTATGGGCAGGACCCCAACAGGATGCCCTCGTGGAGCCCTGCTTAGAGCTGCCAGGTCTGACAGCAGCCTGACGGTCTGGTCCCGGGGAAGACATCCGAGGCCAGCGAGCCCAGCTGCGCCGCCGCCAGCTGTGGGGTCCAAACACGTGCTCACTAACCAGCCAGCCGAGAGAACCCGGGCTAGCGCAGGCCCCTTCCCCACCTCCAGAGTACAGATCGTCAGAGCTGGGGGGGAGGGGGGCGGGTAAGCTCCTTGCTTTATAGATGAGGCAGCAGGCCAGAGAGAAAAGGCCTGGAACTCAGGACGGGGCTCCTGCTGCTCTCCTCAGCCAGCCTGTAGCTTTGAGGGGCAGAGTGGCTCATCCTGGGGGCAGTCAGGGAGACCTGCCTTGTGCGCCTGGGTCCCCCCAACTGGCTGTGTGAAGTTGGTGTTTAGAGAAAGGATTTGTGCTCTGGGCAGACGGAGATTCCCCATCTCTAGCCCAGCACGGAGCCCTGGGAGCTTGTTGGCTGCCAGGGTCTTGGTTTCTCCTCTCTTGTGGAGGAGCTGATAAGGGGACTCGGGGGGAGGGCTGTGCAGTCACCCTGGAGGCTGATGACGGTTGTCACGAAGGAGAGGGTCGCTCCCTTGATCCCCTGACTTTAAAATGAGGTGTGTATATCATAAAAAACAAAACGAACTTGGAAAGTCTAATGAAGACAATAAAAAATCACTTGTTAATTTCACCATCTGGAATTTTTGAAGGGCTCGTTTGAGCTGTAATTCACACATATTTCACCCAGTTAAAGGCTTTCAGTTCTTCACAGAGTTGTACATCTATCATCACAGTCGATTTCAGAACATCTCATCCCCCCTCCCCCCTGCACCCCTCAGCCATCACCCTCCCCGAGTCAGGCAATGGCCGATCTGGTGTCTGTTTAGATTCCGGACATTTCATATAAATGGAATCACGTACTCCGCAGCCTTTTGTGTCTGGCTTGTTTCATTTCGCCTGATGTTTTCGGAGCTCACCCGCACTGTGGCCTGTGTCAGAACCTCGTCCCTCCCCACTGAAGAACGTTCTGCTGTGTGGCCGCATCACGTTTTATTCCTCTCTTCATCTGTCGGTGCACATTTGGGTTGTTTCCACTTCCTGGCTGTGATGAACAATAATGCTCTTGATGCTAAGGTATGAGTTTTTGTGTGCACGCGTGTTTCCTTTTCTCCAGGAACGAAATTGCCGGGTCACGCAGTGGCTCTGTTTTAACCATTTGAGCCACTGCCACACTTGCTGTTCCCCTCGACGGCGCACAAAGGTTCCGATTCCTCCACATCCTGGTTAGCGTCTTTCTTCTTCTTTTTTCTACTCCTGACATGGGGCTCAGACTCCAGCCCTCAGTTCAGGAGTGATCAGGAGTCTCGTGCTCCAGTGACTGAGGCACCCCAGTTGTCCCTTTGATTCTAGCCACCCCAGAGGGCGTGAAGTGGCATCTCACTGTGGTTTTGATTTGCATTTCCCTTGATGGCTCATGATGTCGAACATCTTTTCACGTGCTTATCAGGCACTTATGTATCTCCTCTGGAGAAATGTCTGTTCAGATCCTTTGCCCATTTTAAAATTGGATTGTTTGTCTTTTTATTACTGAGTTGTAAGAGTTCTATATATATTCTAGATGCAGGACTCTTGTTGGGGAAATGATTTGCACCACCTGGAATGTTTTCAGCATTAAATGCCAGAGCATTTCCTTTCCATCTCTTTTCTATGGCTGGATGCACTGCCACAGATAGATAAAAATAAAACTGGGAGGATACTCTGTATCCGTTTGAATAGCCCGTTTTCACTTCATTTTCTCATTTTTTAAAAAGCAGGATTAAAATACATCATTGGGCCATTGTAATGACTTGTAGCCATTTCCACATTGCTGAGCATTTGGGTCCTTTCCCATTTTCAGTAGCATAAATAATGCAACGATGTTCATCCTCGTCCATAAATCTTTATGTTCATTATGGGGCGCTTTCTCAGAAGCAATTCTTAGAAGGTGGTTTTACCAGGTCAGAGGGTAGAACGGTTGAAACCTTAGATAAGGTACCATCTGCGCCCGCCTGGGACTATAAGCCTTGAGTGACAGAACTTGGTTTTATCTCTTGATTTTCTTTTTTGGATGAATGAATGAATAATAATTGCATTGGGGTATCTTGATGCCAAGATGGTGTCTTTTTTTTTTTTTTTTTTTTAAGATTTTATTTATTAGAGAGAGAGACAGCGAGAGAGGGAGCACAAGCAGGGGGGAGTGGGAGAGGGAGAAGCAGGCTTCCCGATGAGCAGGGAGCCCGATGCGGGGCTCGATCCCAGGACTCCCGGATCAAGACCAGAGCCGAAGGCAGATGCCCAAGGACTGAGCCACCCAGGCACCCCTTGTTTTTTGTTTTTGGGGGGTTTTTGAGAGAGAGAGAGAGAGCGTGAGGGGGGCAGGCAAGGGCAGAGGGAGAGAGAATCTTAAGCAGCCTCCAGGCCGTGCATGGAGCCTGCCACAGGATTTGATCTCACGACCCTGAGATCACAACCCAAGCCAAGATGCCAAGATCAAGAGTCAAGACGCCCAGCTGACTGGGCCACCCAGGCGCCCCAGTGGGGTCTTGTTTTATTTATTTATTTATAAAGATTTTATTAATTTATTTTATAGAGGGAGACACAGTGAGAGAGGGAACACAAGCAGAAGGAGTGGGAGAGGGAGAAGCAGGCTTCCTGCAGAGCAGGGAGCCCGACGCGGGGCTCAATCCCAGGACCCCGAGATCATGACCTGAGCCGAAGGCAGACGCCTAATGACTGAGCCACCCAGGCGCCCCTGGTGTCTTGTTTTAATGAGCATTCCTTTGGCAGGAAAACCTATTTATTGTTAACCTATTTATTGTTACCTTGTTACATTCTTTGGGAGTTCCTTCTTCATGCTCTTTGTCCATTTTTGTTTTGGGGCCTTTTGTAAGGACTCCTTCCCTATTGAAGGTAATTGGCTCTTTGGAATTTTATTGTACTGGTGTATATTTTTCCTTATGTATCATTGGCCTTGCCGGACAGGGTAGGGAACAGAGCAGGACGTCTTCTTTCCTTCTCTCTCTCTCTCTTTTTTTAGAGATTTTATTTTTAAGTAATCTCTACACCCAACGTGGGGCTCGAACTCACAACCCCGAGATCAAGAGTCACATGCTCTACCCACTGAGCCAGCCGGGCGCCCCTCTTTCCTTAAAAAGAATCCTTGTCTCTCTTGCTCTTTCACTGGATTTGCATAGCAGGGCGTCCGTCCCAGCTGGAGCGGCTCTAGGAGGAGGAGCTCTGGTGGCCAGGTCCAAGAGGGGACAAGGTGTTATCAGCCTGAGTCCTTGGGGCTGTGCAGCGTGAGAGGAGGGCGCTATCGTGGCCACCAGGCCGGGGCCAAGCAACAGTTGATTATAAAGAAGATCCCTATAAACCCAACTGCAGCCACTGTTTGCTGAGCACCAGGCTGACGGACCTGGTGAAGCTGGTAGGGCCCTTCATTTTGTGACCTGGAGCCATCAGTCACTTCCTGGGGTCGTGCGCCTTTGCAGAAGGTGACGGAAGTTCAGAGCAGCCCTGTCTTGGTCCCTGGACGCATCCAGTCTGCCACAGCGGCAGGAACTCAGCAAGTCCCAGAAGCCGAGAGTCCAGCTCCTCCCACAGCCAGGGCCCCCATGTTGTCAGCACCCCACGGGTGCGGGGCCTTTTTCTCATACGCCAGCACCCCTGGGCAGCTCCCCGATCCCTGTAGAATACCATCTCCTGGCCCCGTGGGATGCGGTTCCCACTCACGGCTCCTGCCTCGTCTCACGCCGCCCCCGTTTATCCCTGGGTTTTGCTCCACGTGCCAGGCCTCTGTGCTGCCTCTTTCCTCTGCCTGGGAGGGTTTCCCCAACTTTGGTGTGCTCTTTGTTTATATCTGCTCGTTGTCTTCTGAAGCCCCCCCCCCGGTCCCTGATGTAAGTGGCTTGCGGGGGGATGTGTGACCTGGCATCCACAACAGGGCCTGGCCCAGAATAGGCACTAGAGGAGTATTTGAAGGAATGAATCTCTGACTCTTACTCATCTTTTAGATTTCAGCTTACACGTTCTTTCCTTTTACAGGTTTGTCCTAGCTCCTCCTTCCAGTCTAAGTGTGCATGCCCCTATTTTTCCTACAAGAGTGTTTTCTTCTTATAACTTGCTGTTTTTAATTGTATGTGTATTTGTCTGTCTTCCTAGCAGTTACTCCCTGGGGGCGGGGATCAGGCTGTTTTATTCTCTGTCGTCTGCGCAGCCTACGTCATTTGGTAGAAAATTGAGGAATAAATACATCCTTTAGTTACCAAGCAGACCTCATGAAGGTAAGCGGTATTGCTCTCCTATAGATGGAGAAGCGCCGGTCGGGCCACAAGAAGTTCCAGGCACCCAGTTTCCATCCCTGGAGCCTTTGCTGGACCCGCGAGCAGCAACTCGATTTTAATTCTAACCGCAGCCTCCCCTGGTGCCTCCGCACCCAGCTGGCCATCTGGTGCCCCTGCCCGGAAGCCTGAGGCGGGCAGCCCGAAATAGCCCACTTGGTTCTGGCAGCGCGGGTCGTCCCCTGACGGGCACCCACTTTCTCAGAGGCCCCCTTCACGGAGCTTGGCCCATAGCCTACCTGGGATTTCAGTGGGTGGCAGTGATGAGAAGTCGTGAGCCGCTGGGTGAGTCGCAGCCCTTTCTCAGGCACGTGGGCGCCCGCAGCCCTGTGCTGGGTTCCTTGCCCGTTTGCTTCACTTGACCCTCACGGTGACCTTCAGTTCCCCGGAGGCACCATCAGCTCTGTCTCCCCAGAGTTTTTGCGAGCGCTGTTCCCTCTGCTGCTACGCTCTACTCCCTCTCTCTGCTTTTTAAATTACTGTTATTAAATTCTTTTCTGGGCATATGAACTATACGTGTAATATACACGTAAGTGTTAAAGTGTAACGGAAGGAGGACCTCCGAGCCTGCCTTCCAATTTAGGGGTGAGAACATTGCCATTAACTCACCTCTCCTTCTGGGTGGGCGGGGGGAGCGCAAGGCTCCGAGACGACCATCCTGAATGTCTGAATGTTAGGACTGGCATGCTTTGGGGGGTTTGGTTTTTTGTTTTTGTTTTTTTAGGATTTTATTTTTAAGTAAGCTCTACACCCAATGTGGGGCTCGAACTCATGACCCCAAGATCAAGAGTCACACACTCCTCTGACTGAGCCAGCTGGGCTTCCCTTTTGTGTGTGTGTGTGTGCGCGCGCGCGCGCACGCGCACACACACTGAAAAGTATGGTGTTTAGTTTTGCTTGTTTTCGAGTTTTTCAAGTTTTATAAAAGTGGTGTTACATCGTGAGTGGACTCCTGGGTCTCGCTTTTCCTCTCAACATCATGTTTCCCAATTTCATCCATGTAGGTGGTCTAGAATCTTCCACTGTCTGACCATGCGTCAGATTGTCCGTTGTGCCGTTTCTGCTTTTCCGTATTACAAACTGGTGCAGCTGTGAACGTTCTGGTACCTGACACATGGGTTGTGAGCAGGGATTTGGCGAAGGCACAGCCGTGGGGGTGGGATTGCTGCTTTCCAGGTCCTGGCAAGCTCTCTGGTGACTCTTCTTCTGTTATGTGGCTCTCCTGCCCGCGTGTCTGGGGGGCACCTGCCAGGTGCCGGGTACAGCGTGCTCTGGAGCGCAGTGGCGAAGGACACGCGGTCCCTGCACATGCATGACCAGTGCCATTGGGTAGCTCCTCCCCCATGAAGCCCTCTCTGACCCCCAGATGGGGTCAGGCACTCTCCTGGGCTCCCCTGCCCCGGCCCTGCCCACTTGGGGTCATCACTGTCTGGAGACGGGGCTCTCCCTGCCCCTGGCCTGGGAGCTCCCTGGGCACAGGGATGAGGGCTGTTGTGGTTGCTGTGTCCAGCCTCACTCCGCACAGCGGGGCGCAGAGCAGGCGTCCCGTGAGCGATCTGCCGTCCCGTGAGCGATCTGCCGTCCCGTGAGCGATCTGCGCAGTGACTGCTGAGACGCTCGCCCTCGAGGCAGGTGGGACAAAGAGGAAGAAATGGTGGGGCGCCCGGCTGACCCATTTGGTGGAGCATTTGGTGCCCATTTGGTGGCTCTTGATCTTGGGGTCGCGAGTTCGAGCCCCATGGTGGGTGTAGAGCTTACTTAAAAATTCAAAATAAAAGGACGAAATGGAGTCCAGGATTCAGTATGTGTCGGAGGTGGACCTGAGCCCCAGGCCCATTTGGCCCAAAGCCCAGCATGTCTCCAGGGGGCCGAGCACACAAGATGCTTGGATGTGTGCTCGGCCCTGTGGCAGATAGAGAGGACACAGCCTTGGCAGCTGAGGGTCGAGTCACTGTCCGGACGCTGGTTCCCGTGGCGGCGTGCAGGGCTTGGGCGGAGGTGCCTGGACACGTGTGAGGTCTGCCCAGTCCTCTGGGAGTTCGGGAGCGGGCGTGGGTGTTCTCTTGAGGACGGCTGTGTGAACTCTCACACCAAGTGGACAAGGCAGGAGTCGTGGCGTCCCAGAGGACTGTTGGCGCTGGGCAGGGTCCCTGTGGCCGAAGATCACTAACAACCGGCATCATCCCGCGGTGCTCGTGGTATTTGCAGAGCGCCGGGGTGGGGGTGGGGGGCTGCGGGGTGCTGAGCGCTCCGTGTGCTGTGGCTCGTTCTCTCCTTCCCATATCCTGTGAGAGAGGTAGGGCTGTGGCCCCATCTCACAGACGAGGGGGGATCCTGAGACGCAGAGGGTAAGTCCAGCTCACCTGGGGGTCCGGCTGCTCCGGCCCCGTGCCGCACTGCGGGGGCGCCAGCCTCCTCTCGCGGAGCCGTGAGACCGGAAGCAGCAGCTCCCTTTTACAGACAGGTAGACTGAGGAAAGAGCTGCTCGGCCCCCAGCGCCGCAGGCACACGTGAGTGGGAGGCAGTGAGCCCGGGCGGGTCCTCCATCTCCGCCATCCCTGCGCCTGCTTTCTGGCCACCCTGTTGGTGCTCGCTTCTCCCCAAGTCTTCACTTTAGTGCCCCCAGGAGCCCAGCCCTGGGTAAATATTTGCCTACGGGCCGGTGGGAGCATGTGTCACTGGTGTTTCTGAGCCGGGTGGCAGGGGACAGGTGGAGGCAGTGAGTGAGGGAGCAGGCGCACCGTGAGCCTCTGGCTGGAGCTGATGGCTTTGTTTGCCCTTTGCTCGTGGGGCCCCCGCTCCAAGCTGTTGCCGAGGTGTCAGGCCCTGGCCCAGCGATGACAGTGGCCCCTGTTTATCAAGCAGCAACTAACCCCAGAGCCAGACGTTCTACACACGTGATCTCGGTGGTTGCTTCTGGAAGCCTCTGTGGGTGTGTGTCTCGGTCTGATTGGCTTCATTTTCCAGATGAGGAGACTCAACCATAGGAGATTAGTGCCCTCTCCTGGGACAGTGGGGGCCGTTTAAGTTGTCAGGGCCAGAATTCACTTGGAGCTGCGTGAGGTAAGTGAGGGCATACATTGGGAGGACATGGGGCCCTCTGCCAGTCCCCAGAGGTTCCGAAAACCAACAGGAACCAGGACTGGTACCAGCTGCCTGGGCCACATGCACTTCTGATTCGTTTCTCTTTTTATCTGGCCGTGTGCCAAAGACGCCTGGCTTTCCGGGTGGCCAGGACGGGGCTGAGCAGTCCAGGTGCCCGCCCCGGGCGCTTCGTGTGGGCTTAGCCAAAATCCACATCCTTCCTGTCCAGTGGGGCCTGGGAGGGCCCATGTCTCCTTGTGGGGGCTGGGGGAAGGTCTGAGAGGAGGGTGCCCGGGCCATGCCTTCACCGTGTGGTGAGAAGGTGGAAGGTCACCAGTGTCCTTGGAGGCACACATCCCCTCGGGGAGCCCCTTCCCGCGGGGGGCTCACGGAGGCTACAGAGGACCCCCACATACATCCCAGCAGAACGCCCTTGGTTAGCGCGCGGTCGTGGCACTTGTGTTTTGTGGGCGTCATTAGCCTCTGCTCGCCGCCATCGGATTGGGTGCGTTTTCTTGGTCCCGACAGTCATCAGTCAGTACGGAGCTCTGTGCCGGGGCCTGTGCTGGGGACCCAGCAGCGGCCAGGACAGACCCGGCCCTGCCTCACAGGCTCGCTGTCCAGAGGGGAGCTGAGAGAGACAAGTTGGCCAAGCAGCCAGCGCAGCCATCAGAGACTGACAGGAGCTTGTGGAAAGAAATGAGCCAAGGGCTGGGATAGAGAAGAGAGTGAGGCCGATGGGGGGTACCTGGCCTGCTTAAGGATACGGAATGTCACGTCTGTCCCGTGGGGCTGCGTCACCCCTCCCCCACGCCGGACGAACTGAGCTGCTAAGGTAGGCCTGCCTGCACGGTCCTGTCTGTCCTAGCTCTGTGTCTTTGGCAAGTGTTTCTCCCCCACCCCCCACCCGGCCTCGGTTTCCTCTTCTGGAAAGGGTGGGGGAGGGGTATCTGCACCCTAAATGGTGCTTGTTGTGATCAGCAAGGTGGCAAAGTGTGTTAAAAGCAAGGACTGTGGAGCCAGCCTGTTGGACTTCAATCCTAACCCCCTCCCTTTATTGGCTCTGTGACCATGGGCAGGCTTCGTAATTTTCCCCTGCCTCAGTTTCCCATTTGAAAAATAGGGATAATCGACCTCAGAGCGTTGTCAAGAGCAGTAGATGAAGTAACATATGTAAGATGCTACGTGCGTGTCGCCTATGGCTAGTAGTAATGATTTACAATTAAAAGTTGCCTGTCCCACAGCTGGGACGTGGGTGTTTAGTGTGCCCTGTGCTTCTGGGGACCCTGGGACTGGGGCCTTCATCCAAAAGCACCTTCATCCAAAAGCACCCAGGCCCTGTCAAGCTCCTGCTGGGTGTGAGGCTCCATAGGGGCCCGAGATGAGTCCTGCGATCTGCCTCCTTCCTCTGCCCCAAGAGACTCAGAAAGCTGCAGGCGTCTGCTGATCTCACGTGTTTCTGTACCGGGATCTTCATTCAGTTGGGCCAAGTGGCCCAGAAGGCCAGGATGAGGGGCAGGGGGAGTGGGGCAGGCCTACGGCACCTGCCATCTGTGCCCGTCACTGGAGTGAAGCTTCTCCCAGGGCCCTGCCCCTTCCCGGCTGCTGTGCCAGCCCCGCCCGGCCTGCCCCCTGCAGCTGGCCGGCTGCTCGCGGCTCCGGCAGGCACAGGCGGCGTGGAGAAGAGCCCCTTGCCTCCCAGGAGGGGCCGGGGAAGAGCATGAATCACCCACAAGCTGAGTCCGTGTCCTGTCCAGTGCAGTTGGGGTGTCCTCCCGTTTGCCCCGCGGGCCCCTGGGGAGAAGGGGAGACTGCTGCGCCCACAGAGTGAGCCTTCACATTCAGCATGCATTCATGCGCAGTCACTTACTGCAGCGAGGTCCCTGGAGCGCGTGTCAGTGGGAAGGGCGCGATCTGCTGGGGACGGTGCCGCTTGGGGCTGCAGTGTGACCTGCTCACACCCCTGGTCCCTCTGCGTTACTGAAAGGCTGATGGGGATGGAGGAAGCTTGAACGATTGTTCACTGGGAAGAATCGCTCATGACCAGTGTGCCTTCGTTTTTCCTGGAGAGGCACAGGCAGAGGTTTTTCTGAATAGGTGGAGCTGCCAGAAGTCCCCATCCTGCCCCCTACCCACGGGCAGAGGCGGCTGCTCCCCTTCCCTCTGTCTGGGCCGTGGCCCCGCCGCACTGTGTGTCCAGGCCTCTTGGCACCCAGCGGCTGTACCCCAGAGTCCCCTCCGGTATGCTGATCTATGCCAGGTCCTGGAAGGAGCTCCCAGCCTGGCAGGATAGGGGATCGTCCCCCAGGGGCAGTGGCTTCAGAGCCCAGGCCGTCAGGGGGTTGTAACTGACGCGGGCAACGGCGCACTTCACTTTCTACTGTGGCTTTGGGGGCGGCCGAGGGGTGCAGTGAAGGGCCAGAGCACCTTCACTCCCGGGTTCCTGAGCTGCTTCACTTGCTGCTCCATCTCTGTGTTGGTTTTTTTTTTTTTTTTTTTTTTTTTTTTAAGTAATCACTACACCCAACATGGGGCTTTAACTCATGACCCCGAGATCAAGAGTCTCACGCTCCACCGACTGAGCCAGCCCGGCGCCCCCGTGTTAGTTTGCTTTTTAACGGTGAGCACAGAGTTTTATTTTCTCTATTTCATAAAAGGTGGCATTCACAGGCGTGCTGTTCGCACCTAGCTTTTTTCATTGAGTGTATCTTGGCTGTTGTTCCCTGTTGGCTCAGAGCAAGTGTCCTCGTTCTCTCTGGCCGCAGAGCGTTCCGGTGCCCGAGTGGCGCGGGCCTCTGTCAGCTGCTCCCCCGTTGACGGCTAGTGCCATCGGGTCCCGTTCCGCAGGCGCAGACGGCCCTGCGGTGAGTCACCTGAGAAGCGTGTAACTTCACACCTTTGTGAGGGTCTCTGGAGGCTCCGTCTCCAAGGGTGGAACGGCGGGGTCAAACGGTATCTGCGTTTGGATTTTGGAATTCCGACTGGTATTGGCACATCGCCTGCAGGAGGGCTCGCCCTGGTCGGCATATTCAGCAGCCGCTTGAGGGCACGCCTGCTTCCCAGCGTCGCCAGTACTTGCTGTCCAGCGTGGGGGCGTTGGCCTGTCCGGTAGGTAGGAAATAGTGTTGGCTTATTTGTGTTTCATTTGTGTCTTCCCTTACTCTGCGATCACGGAGTGTTGAAGGGTTTTAAAACTCAGTGCTCTGCTCTGGGGAACAGACCGCAGGAGGCCGTGCTGGCAGCTGGTGTGGAGACGCAGGGCAGAGCCCACAGCCCAGCCAGCCCAGTGGTCAGGAAGGTGTGGACACTGGCAGATGAGGGCCAGACCCTCCCTCTGCTTGCAGCTGGAAAATCGTCCTTGGGCGAGTCACTTCCCACCTCCAGACCTCTTCCTGGAAAGCTTCCCGGGGCTGTTGGGACGCACGAACGAGATCCGGCTTGTAAATCAGTCTGGGAGCAGGGGCAAGGTGCTGGCTCCTCGGAGCCTCAGAGAGGCTTCCCAGACTGCCCGTGTGCCCAGAGGGGCGCGGGGAGGGGCTTGGAGGTGGGAGCCAGGCAGCTCTGTGTGCCCGTGGGCAGCATGAGATGCCTGGCTCCGAGGGGACAGAGGCCACACGGCAGAGGTAGGGGGGGCCTTGGGCTCCCGGGGCTCTGCCTCCTCCCTGCGTCAGGCTCCTGGAGGCTTTGCATTGCTCTGCCCCCCTGCTGCCCCCCTGCCCAACCTTTGGGGCAGCCCAGGCCGTGGGAGGGGTGTGTGTGGCATCTCAGGAGTGCAGGAAGGAACTAGGTGCCTGACGAAAACGCTTGGAGGGCATTTGCCCTGGTCAGCTCGGGGCTAAGCCTGTGCCCATCCGTGAGCTCATCACAGCTGCATCCTCGCTGCCTCCCTGCGGTGCCCGAGAGGGAGGGAACCTTCCCTGAGTCCACCCAGCTGGCCTGAGTGGAACCGGGGACTCAGACTCCTGTTCTTTTGACTCTAGAAACCCACTCTTTGGCCCACCTCTGTTCATTTGTTCCAGCACCAAATGCTTATTGTGCACCTACAGCGTGCCCTGCGCGTACCCTCCTGGGGGTACTTCAGCAAGCAGAAGCAGTAAAATCCTTCTCGTTGTCTCGTAAGCCAATAAATAGAGTATAAAGCTTTGTTAGGTCGTGAGAAGTGCCACACAGAAAACGCAGCAGGATACAGGGATGGGCAGTGACAAAGGGGAGTGTTTATCTAGGGTGGTCAAGGAAGGCTTCTGAGGAGGCGATGTTGGAGCAGAGACCCGCAGGCAGGCAGGGAAGGGGGACAGAGCCGTGGAGACAGAAGGAGGCAGAAGAGCACTCTGGGCACAGGGGCAGCAGGTGCAAAGGCCCTGAGGCCTTATGAACAGATGGCTCTGTCACTGACAAAGATTGAGTAGGGACCTTGACTACTGAGCCAGTTCTGCTCTCCTACTCTGTGTAGGCTTTGCCACCCAAAGCTCTAGGATGACACTCCTATCCCATGCTTGGTGACCAAGATCCTCTGTGGGTGCCCCCCACCTCCTCTCACACCCTAGGCCCTCCTGATCATGTGGCTCCCTGCCCAGGTGCATTGTGCAGTCTCCATGCCTGGACCTGTTAGTGAAGTTCCCTCCACCCTGGATGCCTTTCTCTCTGCTGTCTCACTCTTCAAGTCCTCTCTGAGACTTTTCTAGACTTTTCTAGGTGTTCCCTTCCAGCAGATCCCAGTCTGCCCATCCTCCCTGCCTCCATGTTCCCTCCCTATGGCCTATGAGGCTCCTCCGTGAATGCTTTCGGCTCTGTCTCCCTGACCGTGCAGGGAGGCTCTGGGATAGGGCCAGGGGGGATCGGTGGCTACTTAGGCGGGGGGGGGGGAGAGGTTGGAGGGCAGAGGGCAGTCCCCAGATGAGAGCGCCCCAGGCTGGCCTTGCACCTGTGCATCTCAGGCCCCGCCACTGCAGCCCCTCGGGCCTCAGCAGGCACCAGAAGGGGCCCTGGAGGGGGGCTCTCTGCTAAGGGACAGGACTGACTCCCCAGATCCTGGCAGCCCTAAAGGGAAAGACGAATCCTTCTGGCAGCCTCCCTGACCTGATACTAGAGAAGGCTACATTTCTAGGCCCCCACGCCCATCGGTCCAGCCTGCAGCCAAGGGCCTGAGGCCTCAGGGCACCAGGCTCAGATGGTGAGGGACGACACTCCTGCCCGCCTTTGACCATTCCTCTGCCTCTTCCCCGCTTCGTGGCGTTAGGAGAGCGGTTAGCATCCCGAGAGCGTCCCTCTGTGTGGCGGGCAGCGGGCTGAGCTCTCCGCGCTGAGGGGTGGTCGCGAGGATGAGCAGCACCACACCCAGTGTCCAGCGGAGCGCCTGGCAGGGGAGCAGCTGACCTAGGCAGTTCCCGCTGTTCTGAGCGAGGATCGCGTGGTCACAAAATGAGTAGTTGCTGGCTGGGCCTCGGCCCTGGCACCCCTCTCCTCCCTCCAGGCTTCCTGGTGCAGGAGGCCGAGTACAGCCGCCACATGGGAGCTCCTCCATGTGTCTGTCACTGCCCTCTCCCTGTCTTGGTGGCTTCTCTGTGCCTGGTCTCCGTGCTGGGCAGTGCTGGGGACACAGCCCGGACCACGCCCCTGACCTGTCTTCCCAGGGCTCTCAGTCCAGTGGAGGGAGACAGGCCTGTGCAGACAGTGACAGCTCAGAATGGGCAGGGCTGAGATGGGGAAGCCTAGAGAAGGGGCCTGACTCAGCCTGCAGGTCAGGGAGGGCTTCCCGGAGGAGGGAACATGTGTGTTGAGAGTTGACCTGAGAGAGGGGAGGGGGAGGGTATGAGGTGTGTGGAAGCGCTGGGCCTTCCAGGAGAGAGAAGAGTTGGGGGGTGTGGCTGGAGCATGGTGCCTAGGAGGAGGGAAAGGGCCATGGACAAGGCTTAAAAGGGGCCTGTGAGAGCTGGCTCCCTCCTGACTGTCCCATCTTAGCTCAGTGTGGGGCGTTTGCATTGCCCTCCTGGGGCATACCTGCCTGCACCCCCCAGTGAGAGCCCCCAGGGCGTGGGGGCCAGCTCAGAGCCGTCCCCGTCTCCAGGGCAGCACAGAGCTTGGCGTGTGGTGGGCCTCGGGAGGTATTTGCTGAATGCATGGCAGATGGCACCTAGGCTGGAATCCTCCTGGAGCAGAAGCTGAACTCCGAGGGGCTGAAGGAGAAAGGGAGAATTTGTGGGATATGGACCTGAGAAATCCTGAGTAGTCAGGCTTCAGGCCTGGCTGGGTCCAGGGTCTCAAACGTCTGAGCTCATCTTTCCTCTCAGTTGGCTGGGGAGGCCCTCTCCTCCTGGTGGATGCCGGGATGGCCACCAACAGCTCCAGAAATGAGAGGCGACCTCAGCCCCACCCCTGCGGGGGAGAGCTCTTCTTTCCTGACAGTTCCAGCGTGGCCCCATGGCTGGCTGTGGCTGGTCCCGTGAGGGCAGCCTCAGCCTGTCACTGTGACAGGGGCTGTGGACAGACTGCTGTCCACCCCTGGAACCTTTGTGGAGGCTGGTGGGGAGTGGAAGTCCTGCGGATGGTTCCCCCTGGGGTCCCGGGATGCCACCGGGAGGGTGGCCGGGGAAGCAGGCCATTCCGTACTTGGACCGGCATCAAGGCCGAGGCATCAGTCCTTGCGAGGACGGGTTATGTGTCTGACACAAAGTCTGCCTCCCCGCGTCCACAGTGCGGCTGTGTCTTTGTAGGCCTCCCTGGGCCTTAAACACCAGCCGGGTCCCCTCCGAGCCAGCCGTGTGCTCCGAAGCTGTGAGCCCGGAGTGCCCTGGTTAGGGCGGGACGGCGTTCCACAGACCTCACGACGTGGGAGCACCCAAGCCTGGGGAGTCGTGCGGGAGAGAGCCCCGAAGCCGGGTTCCTGGGCCCCGCACGGAGAGCTGCCATCCTGCTGGGGCCAGGCCACCCAGCTGCCTCGAGGTTCTGGGTTTCCTGTCTGTCGAGTGGGTAGGTGTGATCGTGCCTCTCCCTCGTTGTGTAGGAAGAGCGCGGCCGGCAGCCTCCCACGGTAGGCCCTGCCGATGCTACAGGCCGGCCCCGGGCGGATACGGCTACGTGCTGTGAGCTAATGGGGGGGATTCGGAAGGGGAGTAGAACCCAGGCCCCTGGCTCTGGGCTGCCCCACGCTCTTAAACGTCACTTGTTTCTTCTGGTGTCCCCACCCTCACAGGCGTCTTGTTACTGGACGCGGTAGGCTCCCCGCCCAGGTCTCCAGGAGACCCCATTCCTGCAGAATAGAATCCTCCCCGGGCCTTGAGTAGCTCCTGTCACTGCCCTGCGCCCAGCCGTGCGGGCTCCTGTCTCAGGCAGACAGCAGAGTCCTCCCTTCCCACCCCTGTCCTCGCACGCACTGCCTCCTGGTGCCCTGGATCCTGCCGGGCCTGCTCCCACCCTGTGACCCCTGCCCCTCCTGGGGAGCGCCGCCCACTGCTCTGTGGCCGTCTTGTCCATGTGGAGCCCCAGCGGGGAGAGCGGGGCTCCTACTCCTCGCCTCTTCCTTCTCCCGCCCCCACACTGTTGCTTCCTGGTTTTTGACTCCCACTGGGATGACTGTGTCTTCTCTCTCCCACCGGCTCCAGGCTGGCAGGGATGGCCTGAGTCATTGCCACCCCCTGGTGCCCTGCCTCTCCTTGCGTCACCTGTGTGCAGACGAGAGCCCCGGACCAGAGACAGAAGTTGCTCTGCCTGTCACCTGATGCCATCGGGTTTCTCTCCCTCCCTTTGTGAGGGCCAGCGCAGCTGGGAGGGGAGGCAGATTTGCGTGCCTCACCGCCTCTTCCTGGGAGACTGGCAAGCTGCAGAGCCTCACCCCTGCGGGAGGTCCCGCCCACCGACTGCCGCACTGTGGCGTCCCTCCCCAGAGCTCACACCTTGCCCCACCCAGAGTCCGGGGGGCCCCACAGCCTGCCTGTGCCCCCGGTCCCTTCCTCCTCAGGCCAGAGTAGTACGAGAAGCCATGCTCCAGTGTCAGACCAGCACCGGTCCGGCCGTGTGTTCCAGTCCCGCCTCCCCTGGCTCCGGGACCTCACACAGATGACTTCTCCTCCCTGAGCTGGCCTCCCCTTCTTAGAAAATGGAGTCTTGACTCTGCCAGCTTTGGGTCTCCGAGCTGGCTAAGAGAACCTGTGCCTAGAAAGTCCTCAGCGCCGTGCCTCCCACGAAGTGAGTTCCCAGTGCCTGGAAGCGGTGCCCGCCATCCGTGTCCCCGCGGTCCAGTCGTGCCTCCTGCTCGGTCAGACCTGGCGCCATGCGGCTGCTTAGCAAGCACCTTCCCATCCCATCTCCTGGGACCCTGCAGGTGTCCCTCTCAGAGAGGGGAAGCGGTGGTCGGGGCTGTTGATCACGGCCTCGCCAGGCCAACCTCTGGGTCCCCCTGCCCTGGAGAGCAGACCCGTGCTCTCCCTTACTCGCCGCCATCCACTCCTCGCTGACAACTACTTGAACTCCAGCCCCTGCTTGAGTGGGGCCTTCAGGGCATTGGACTTGGGAGTTGAGTGAACAGGTTTGAGCCCTGACCTGACACACACACGCGCACACACACGTGTGCACGCACGTGTCCCCCTGCTCCCACACACGCGTGTGTACCTGGCCTCACCAGCCATTCCATAATGGACAGGTGTCTTCTGGGTCCCTGCCCTCCGGTGGGAGGAAACACAGCCGTGAGGGCTGGTGGTTCGTGTGCACCCGTGAGGATGCTAAGCGCCCGTCTGAGGGATGAAGTCGTACTCAGTCATACTCAGTCGTACTCAGTCACCGCAGGCAGCCGAGGAGTCAGTCACCCTCGCCCCAGTTTAGGGGTAAGGCAATGGAGGCACAGAGGTGAAATCGCTTCGCTCAGGGTCAGAGTTGTAAATTAGGAGTCAGGATCCAGCCCCAGGCACTCTGGCTCCAGAGCCCGTGTTCTTACCCACTTTGCGAGACCCCGGGGCTCCGGTGGGGAGCTCCGGGTACCCCACCCAAGAGGACGGGGCTGGGAGGGCAGCGAGGATTCCTGGCCCGGTCATTTCAGACAGCGGCCGTGCCCTCACTCCTCCGCAGCCTCTGGGCCGGCGGGTGGGGAGCTGCTCGGCGGCGCCCGTCCTGTTGGCACTGTGGGGGCGGTGGTGAGGCCTGTGTGGTTCCTTAAGGCTGTGGAAGCCCCGGGGTGGATGAGCCCAGGCCGGAGGCCCCACGCCAGGTCTGGGGAGCTTTGTCTCTCAGTCCACGGAATTCAGACCTGCACCGTGTTCTCCCCATTTCACCACAACATCACCAACGAACAGATGTGCGGAGGGGCGGGTCCTGGGGTCCTGCTGGCTTATGAAGAGCCGGGCATGGGGCCCCGCACAGCGTCAGCGCTGTCTGAGTGCCTCACGGTACTTCTCGGGACCAGCTGTGCTGCCGTTGCCTTACCACTTTTTCTTAAGTTGGGTCAGTTTTGTTTTTCTTGAATATGTTTCATCTCATTCCCAAGCAATATGGTAGTTCCCTTTTGTTAGTACATGTACAAAGCCCGTATACGTAATGATTGCTGTGAGGTCACTGCCGAGCCACCTGACACTCTCGTGTTCCCGCTGGTGCCGCGCCAGGCCTTGGGATGCGCTGGTGGTGCTGTTGGGGTCATCGAGGTGGGGCGGGGGTGCCCTTAGGCTGCCGTGGGCTGGCCGAACACCTCCCCACCCCCACTCTTGTTCCTTTAGTGTCTTTCCCCAGTGCTGTCCCCTCTCGGAAGTGTCTGCATCAGAGAAGAGTGGCAAGGCTGCAGTTGTTACTCCTGTCACCAGGGGGTGCTAAGTCACTCTGGGCCTTAGGGGCTTTCCCACTTCTGGGAATATGTCCACTCCCCCTGGCCCCTGTTCTGTTTCCGCTTCTGTAAACGACTCGGCGGATGCGACCTCTGTGAGCTCTGGCTGTGACCTTGTGTGAGGATGTGCTGCCTGCAAACCCCACGGACGCCTGGTGAAGGGGTGGCTGGACGGCTGCCGTGGCTGGGAGTGGAGCTGGCCAGGTTAGAGATCCTGGGCTTCAGAACAAAGACCGACCCAGTGGGCAGGGCTGGGATTCTGGATCTCAGGCGACTTCAGGAGCCTGGACAGTCAGGGAGAGCTTCCTGGAGGAAGGGACGTCAGAACTGAACGCCTAAAGGGTTGATTGCAGCTTGAGAGCTTCCTTAAGGGTCTTATTTTCTGTAGGCTCTAGGACGCTGAGAACCGCTAGTGATGGCCCCCCGTGTGCCCAGGCCCTCCATTCCCATCTGATGTGACCAGGCCAACCCAGCCTTGGCCCAGGGGCCTTTCTTGAAGTGAGCTTGTCCAAGGGAGCATCTGATAAAGGCTGTGCACCCTTTCTCAGAGTGATGATTTTGTTTTAATTTTTTTTTAAGTGAGCTCTGTGTTGAATGGGAGGCTTGAACTCACCATCCCGAGATCAAGAGTGACTTGCCCTGCCAGCTGAGCCCGTCAGGTGCCCCTTTGAGTGATTTTTTTTTTTAAGATTTTATTTTTAAAGATTGATTTATTTGTTCGAGAGAGAGAGGCAGAAGGAGAAAGAGTCTCAAGCCGACTCTGTGCCGAGTGCTAAGGCAGATGCAGGTCTTGATCTCATGACCCTGAGATCATGACCGAGCTGAAACCAAGAGTCGAACGCTTAACCGACTGAGCCACCCAGGTGCCCCTGAAGTGATGATATATATATATATTTTAAGGTTTTTATTTATTTATTTATTTGACAGAGAGAGAGAGAGAGAGCACAAGCAGGGGGAGAGGGAGAACCAGGCTCTCTACTGAACAAGGAGCCCAATGCGGGACTCGATCCCAGGACCCTGGGATCATGACCTGAGCCGAAGGCGGACGCTTAATGACTGAGCCACCCAGGCGTCCCTTGAAATGATGATTTTTAAAGGCAAAAAATAAAGTAGGCTTACAAAGGATATCAGAATACAGTTAGCTAAAAAAATTTTTTTAAAGTGCAACCCAGTGTGTCTGTTCTTCCTCACTGGCATGGGGAAGAGCAGGCTGGAGCAGCGGCTCGGATGTCCGCCATCTGCAGGGCGGTGACGCGCGGGCCCACGTGCTGTAACTGTCACGTGATGTGCCAGCACCTGCCATTCCTGTTGACCACGAAGTTGCAGTGTCTGCTAAACACTGATTCCCTCCCCTCCCCTCCCCTTCCCTTCTCTCTGTTTTGCCCTCATTAATAAGAAGGAAGAGTTGCATTTCTTTGCAGGTCACTTAGTGGAAGCAGAGAAGTGGTTTCTGGTCTCACACGTGTGTGGCGCCCGCGGGGCTCAGTGGACCCAGTGTGGCTGGACTGCAAGGGGCAGGTGCCCGAGCCGCGGGGGGGGGGGGGGGGTTTGCTGCCTTCCCTGGCAGGGCTGGCTCCCGAGCTGGGGAGGCTGCTGGTCACCTGCAGCTCCGCTCAGGGAGGAAGCGAGGGGGGAAGCTGGGGCCTCTGTTCGCTTCTTTCTTCCTGCACAGTGGAGAGAAAGCTCTGGAGCCGAGTGCACGACTCCGCCTTGTACCAGTTGCCCAGCCTCGGGGAGGCAGCTTTCCTTCCCTGGACCTCGGTTCCCCCCCCCCCAGAAAACAAGGTAGTGCTTGATGCGAGCTGGAGGGAGAGTCCCCTGGGAGATGCTTACCCAGAAGCTTCTCGAGGGGCTCCCGCTGGCTCCCAGGGGCCAGGCCAGGACGGCAGCAGGGTGGGGGGAGGCCGAGGTCTGCCAGAAGGCCCTCTTCCTGCTCCATTCCTTGCCCGCCCTGTCGTCCTCATGCCCACTCCGCTGTGCCGACGCCAAGGGCTTCTTCCACCCGAGCCGGACTCTGCCCCTCCCCTGCTCGGAGACTTCCCTTCCTGGTCTCGCGGTTGCCCTGGGGCGGAATCCAGTGTTTCAGAGACAGACGGTGAAAACAGTAGGAATGTCTTATCCAGTGATCATTGGATAAACAAAACGTATACATCACACATTTGCTGTGCAGCCTTGTAAAGGGGCCGAAACTCAAAATCCTTGTGCTCCATGAAAGACGCTAGCCACAAAAGGCCACATACTGTTTATCTCCGTTTCCAGGGAATGTCCACAGAAGGCACATCGGTGCAGACAGGCAGGCCAGCCTTGCCTGGAGCCTGGTGACGGGGCTGGGGCCTCCCGGGGCTGTGCCGTGCAGCCGTTGGGTCTGGGCTGCATCCCTTCATTCCGTGAGCACCGCCTGCTCCCCTGGGCTCCCGGGCCGCGCCCCGTCTCCTCTGACTGCTGCTGCATCCCCCAGACTGGAGGGCCCGCGCTGAGTGGCTTTCGGGGATGTTTTTCCTGTTGAGGGTGTTTCAGGAGTAGGGAGGCTGGGAGGCCACATGCATCACAGTTAAGAGCAGAGTTCAGTTCCCCGCTCTACTCCTTACCGGCTGTGTGACCTTGGGCAAGGGGCTTCACCTCTCTGGGCTCACCTTCTTCATAGCATCAAAGTACAGATTCATCTCTCACCCAAAAAGAATGAGTTGAACACCTGCTCGAGGCCTGGCCAGTGTTAGAACAGGCTGGTGACCAGGACAGACTCAGCCCTGCCCTCCCTGTCTAGTAGGGGGACGACTGACGAGCAGAAGAACTGTGTGATGTTAGTTGTGTGCCGTGTGTGCAGAGCTGCGCGAGGAACCGTGGGGAGGTGTTCGGGAAGGCCTGACTCGTTTGGGGGCCCCAGGGCCACCTCCGCAGGGCAGCAGCGGCAGCGAGGGGCCGTGCCGGGAGGACAGAACTCAATGTGCCATCGGAAGGGGCGTTTTGTTGTGGAGGCTCAGCGTGGGGGGCAGGGGGTGAAGGGGGCCCAGGCACGGAGTGTCACAGGCCCGGGTCCTCTGTGCCTGCAGCCCAGAACGTGACCGTGGACGAGGTCATCAGTGCCTACAAGCAAGCCTGCCAGAAGCTGAGCTGTAGACAGATCCCCAAGCTCCTCCGGCAGCTCCAGGTACCCGAGCAGGGGTGGGGCGCGCTCAGAGCGGGGGAGGGGGGCTGGGGAGGGGCGGTCCCTGGGGTGAAGCTTTGCTCCCCCACCCCCCACCCCCGGCAGCCTCCAGGCCTCTGGGGCCTGCCCTGAGCAAGGAAGGGTGCACAGAGCCCCCCTGGCCACCTAGCCCAGTGCCCGCATAAACACATCCTTGACAATCCTGTTCAGTCGTAAAAGTGATCAGGCTCTTCATGAATATTGAAATTGTACGAATGATATAAAGTAAGAATTTGAGCTGTCTGTCACTCCCCAGAGAAAGTCGGCTCCCTGGGAGAAAAGCCATACACGCATTTGTTCCTTAAAATCTCTATACGTTCTGTATACGCTAATTTTTTTAAAGTTAAGATGCCACAGGCATAAAAAGCAGAATCCACTTCTTCCTTCTTACTCGAGTCCCATTTTCCGGGAGTCCCGCTGTTGACAGCTGGAGGTTTCCGCTCTGTGGCCCTGCCTGTGCGTCTGTTAGGGGGCAGCTCGCAGTCGAGAAGCACATAGACCCGACGACAGGTTCTGGGTCTACGGAACGGCATGCTGCTGTGCCTGTGGCGTGTCCCCTGACGCTGTGTCCCCTGACGCTGTGTCCCACGGGTGCCTTTCCTGCCACTTGCCCAGCCTGGGCGTATTGGTAAAGCACCACCTTAGTGTCTTCCCTCTGGATGGGTCATTCCAGAATGTTCCGAGGTTGCTTGTTTCTAGGGTTGTCGCTCCCTCGGATGGCACTGTTCTGAGCAGTCATGCTTGTCACCCATCTCTGCCCCCCACGGTGAAGGGTTCTCAGGGGAAATACCCAGGAGGGCCTGTGGGCAGCTTCAGGGAAAGACAGCCACGCAGCGTGGTAGCCAGGAGTGTGGGTCCCGGGGCCTGCCAGCTGGATCAGACCAGCCTGTCCCTCACCAGCAAATGGACTTAGGCAAGGCTGGCCCGTGGCCTGCGGCGTGTACGCGGCTTTGTCACAGCACGTGCCGCGCAGGCCAGTGCAGAGCCCAGAGAATCTGGCGCCCAGTCGGGGTGGGGCTGGGCTCAGAGCCAGCGAGGGCTGGGCAGGCGTCTGCCCCGTGCCTTTGCTCCTCTTTACTAAGTGCTCGCTGTGTGGGGCCCGGTGCCCAGCCGGCACCCCCAGGCCTGCCAGCCCTCCTCACCTTGGCGCCTGCTCCGCGGCCTTTGTGCTGGCGGCTCCTTCCTGCCTGGAATGCTCCCTTCGGCGGGGGCGGAGCCTGTGGGTACAGAACTCCCCGCTCTGTGAGGCCCTGCGCGCCGCCCCCACCCCAGAACACGGCCTACCTCGGCGGCGGCGGAGCCAGATCGGAGCCCCGCCGGTCCCACGGTCAGGGTCCAGCCCGGCTCCTGAGGATGCCTTCCTGCCTTCAGCACCGACCCCTCTGTTTTCCCAGGAGTTCACGGACCTCGGACACCGCATCGACTGTCTGGACCTGAAAGGTGCGTGTCTGGACAGCGGCCGGGACCCCTGGGGAGTGGGCAGGGCCAGAGCCTCCCTCAGGTGGGTGCGGGCTGGCAGGTCCTGCCATGAGAGCTGGTTAGCCAGGGGCAGAGGGGGTCCTGAGGGGAGGTGGGTGCAGCCAGCCCTCCCTCCTTCGCTCCGCCCGGAGCCCGTTTCCAGCCAGCCCCGAGCATGCACAGAGCATGCACAGAGGTGCGCGCCATCTCGTCCCAGGTGAGAAGCTCGACTACAAGACCTGCGAGGCCCTGGAGGAGGTCTTCAAGAGGCTGCAGTTCAGGGTCGTGGATCTGGAGCAGACGAACCTGGATGAAGATGTGAGCAGACCTGCCGCCGCCCTGACCGGTCCCTCCAGCTCCCTGGCCCCTTGGAGGTTTAGGAGGAGGGGGTGCTGCAGGACAGAGGCTGGCCGGGACCTCTTGAAGCACAGGATGAGGAGACAGCCAGTGTGACCAGAGTAGATGTGGGGGATATTGGGGCTCTGGGACAGGACCCAGAAAAGGGGTCTCACAGACCCACCCCAGAGGCAAGGAAGGACTTGGGGAGCTGGGCCTTAGTGGGGGCGGGTGTGCGGCCCCAGAAACCTTTTCAGGAACCCCTGCTGGAGATCACAGCACTTGTAAGGGAGAGTTTGAGAAACTTACAAAAAGCAGCCTCCCCATTTAGGCCCAGGTGTCCTCACCTTCCCAGACTCGGAGACCGCCAGGAGACCCGGGGGTGGGGTCCTGGAGCACTGAGGCCCGGACACGCCAGGGGCCCATCCCGGTTCCGGGGTGTACGGGTCCGCCTGCTGGCGGGGGTGGGGTGACAAGAGAAAGCAGATGGCCTCCAGCAGGAAGGCCAAGTTAGTTCCTGGAACCCAGAGGTGCCGGGCAGCATCAGGGCCCTCCCCATCCCTTAGTTGCTTGACCCCCACCTCCTGGCCTCCTGGGTCTGCCTCAGCCTGAGTCTAAGCCCTGTTGTCAGGGCGCCTGGGTGGCTCGGTCAGTTAAGCGTCTGCCTTCGCCTCAGGTCATGATCCTGGGGTCCTAGGATCGAGCCCCACATCAGGCTCCCTGCTCGGCTGGGAGTCTGCTTCTCCTCCCTCTGCCGTTCCCCCCGCTTGTGCTCTCTCTCAAATAAATAAATAAAATCTTTTTAAAAAATAATGAAAGCCCCATTGCCTCGGCCCCCAGGGTGCTTCGGCCCTCTTCGACATGATCGAGTACTATGAGTCGGCCACCCACCTCAACATCTCCTTCAACAAGCACATCGGCACCCGGGGCTGGCAGGCGGCTGCCCACATGATGCGCAAGGTGGGCGCCGCTCGTCCGCGCCCTCCCCGGGGCAGAAGGGGCTCGGCCGCGCGGGGTCCGGTGCTTTCCCAGGACACGCGTCCCTTAGGGCCTGGTTTCCCGAGCCCTCAGTGTGGCCTGTTGTCCCAGTGCCAAGGCGTGCCCTGCCTCAGGCCAACCCTGGCTCCTTGCCTCCCTTCAAGCATCTTTCCCTCTTCCTTCACTTGCCTGTAACCTGTTCCTGGGAGGCGGCTGTGGTCGCTCCCCCGCCCCAGGTCCAGGACATCTGCCGCACGGGGGTCTGGGAGCCCAGCTGTCACCAGCCCTGCCTGCTCACCTGCAGGACTCCAGGCCGGGCCGTCCCTCACAGACACAGTTGCCCTGCCGCTCGCTGGGATGGGGGGTGGGACAGGGGTGGGACAGGGGGGCGGTCCTCTGGGGCCCGGCAGGGCTGGGCCAGCCTGTCCCAGCCCTGCCCCTGCGCCAGCAGACGAGCTGCCTGCAGTACTTGGATGCCCGAAACACGCCCCTGCTGGACCACTCGGCGCCTTTCGTGGCCCGCGCCCTGCGCATCCGCAGCAGCCTGGCGGTGCTGCATCTGGAAAATGCCAGCCTGTCGGGGCGGCCCCTCATGCTGCTTGGTGAGCTCCGGGGCCCGGGGAGGCGGTAACGTGCCGCCCGCGGGGGCCGGGGCTCGGCCAGTCACTGCGCTCCTCCCGCACCCCCCCAGCCACGGCACTGAAGATGAACGTCAATCTGCGGGAGCTCTACCTGGCCGACAACAAGCTCAACGGCCTGCAGGACTCGGCCCAGCTGGGCAACCTGCTCAAGTTCAACTCCTCCCTGCAGATCCTGGACCTCCGGAACAACCACGTGCTGGACTCAGGTGTGTGAGCGGCCTGCCCACGCCCACCCACTGTGTGCCCAGCCAGGGGCCTCACGGTGCTAGAGACACGGTGGTGGCCGGGACGATCGCAGCCCTGCCCTCATGGGGCTCACGGTCCTGGAGGGAGGACAGACTATTCCCAGGCAGTGACAGCTCCGACTGGGCAGGGCTGGGCTGTGGGAGCCCAGGGAGGGCGTCCTAGAGGAGGGTGCCGCTCAGCAAAGACCTGCAGGAGGAAGCGAGGTATTGAAGAGAGAACTAAAATAATTACCCTCTGGAAAGAGCGTCCTGAAGGAAACAAGGTTGTTGGGATAGAGAGTCAGAGGTGGTTTAAGATGGTGCAGGGAGGTGACCTCTGGGCGGCAATGAGGAGGGCAAGAATGAAACCAGCCCTTTTAAAAGCCTGGGAAGGGGCGTCTGGGTGGCGCAGTTGAAGCATCTGACTCTTGGTTTTGGCTCAGGTTCCCCACATCAGGCTCCGTTCCCAGCATGGAGTCGGCTTAAGATTCTCCTTCCTTCTCCCCTGCTCCATCCGACTTTCTTTCTCTCTCAAATAAATAAATCTTTAAAAAAAAAAAAAAAAAAAAGCCTGGGAAAAAAATCCAGGCAGAGTGAATAGCAAGTGCAAAGGCCCTGAGGTGGGAACGAGCCTAGATGTTGCATATTTGGGGGGAAGGGGAGCCACAGTGGGCTAGAAGGTAAATGGGAAGGGAAAGGAAGTAGCTGGAGGTAGGAACTCCCGTTTCCTCCTGGTTCACTGCTGGGCAGAGTCTCCGGGCCTCAGTGTGAGGAGAGGGCTGGGGGGACGGCATAGGGCATCCAGGGCAGTCCCTTTCCCCAGGGTGGCCGGGCTCAGACAGCACGTTTACTGAGCACCTAGCACGTGCTGGGCCTGTAGAGGCCGAGATCTGTGCCCTCAGGAGAGACACTGCCAAGATAAATGACTAGAACATGTGGTCCGTGAGATGTGCTCTGGAGAGAACGGAGGCAGTGGCGGCGGCGGCCGAGCTGGCTGGGGAGCGTGGCGCAGGGCGAGAGTCGAGCAGAGATCTGAAGCAGGGGGAGGGATGTTCGGGCCCGGGTACCAGGGAGCCGTGGGTGCCGGGCCGGGGCAGGAGGGGGCCGGGCCAGAGTTGGCGGTGGGCGGGACACGCCAGGGAGGTTCTGCCCCGCCCCGGGAGGCAGGGGCTCCCACACCGCTGTCCCCTGGAGAAGCGCTCGCACCACAGTGGGGACTTGCCCACGGGTCCCCTCCAGGTCTGGCCTACATCTGTGAGGGCCTCAAGGAGCAGAAGAAGGGGCTGGAGACCCTGGTGCTCTGGAACAACCAGCTGACACACACGGGCATGGCCTTCCTGGGCATGACGCTGGTGAGTCGGGCGCGGGGGGAGGGGCCGCGGCTCGCCCTCTGCTCCCCGTCACGCTCACCCTGCACCTCGGGGACCCTTCGCAGGCGTCCTTCCGGCACTGGGTGTCCTCCCTCCACTTCCCCCGCCTCTCTGTCCTGAGAAAAGTAGTCTTTCTCACGTCCTTGGCGTCCCGCGTCCCGCACGATGGCCTAGTGTCACGTTGCACACGAGGTGAAAATGTTTTGCATAGAAAGCTAAATTTTCTGGAAGCCTTCAGTACATTTTAAATCTTTTTACCTAAATACGTGGTATTTAAAGCAAGCCCCCAGGCTACAAAGACTCACGTCCAAGTTAAGAATGACCGACGGCCAGGTGTGTGCCCTGAGCCCTCGGGATGCTGGCCGGGCCCGGGCCGGGGGGTGGACAGGGCAGCTGGCCCCGGGGCGACTCCGTGTCCCCGAAGCATCTGGCCTGAAGCAGGACTGTCGGGGCGGCACTGCCCAAGAGGGAGCGCTCCGGTTTGCCTCTTTCCTGATCGGCCTTCTGGGCCTTTCCTCACTCTCATGCGCCGCCGCCTCCAGCCACACACACACAGCCTGGAGACGCTGAACCTGGGCCACAACCCCATCGGGAACGAGGGCGTGCGGAACCTCAAGAACGGTCTCATCAGCAACCGCAGCGTGCTGCGCCTCGGCCTGACCTCCACCAAGCTCACGTGCGAGGGTAGGGCGCGGGGCCGGGCGTGGGGACTGGCGCAGGCGGGCTTGGTGGGCGGCTAGCCCGTGGCCAGCCCCTGCGGTCCCCCTCCCAGGCGCGGTGGCCGTGGCAGAGTTCATCGCCGAGAGCCCCCGCCTCCTGAGACTGGACCTTCGGGAGAACGAGATCAAGACGGGCGGGCTCATGGCACTGTCCTTGGCCCTCAAGGTGAACCACTCACTGCTGCGCCTCGACCTCGACCGTGAGCCCAAGAAGGAGGCGGTGAGCTGAGTGGGCTCTTCCCTGAGGCCTCTGGCGGGGGCTGGGGGGCAGTGGGGGTGGGGGTGTGTGCCGGCTCGGGGCGACCGCAGGCTCTGCAGCGGGGCCCAGCTGTCCAGAGCCCTAGCCAGGCCCGCTCTGCCCGCAGGTGAAGAGCTTCATCGAGACGCAGAAGGCGCTGCTCGCAGAGATACAGAAGGGCTGCAAGCAGAACTTCGTGCTGGCGCGCGAGCAGGAGGAGAAGGAGCAGCGGCTGCAGCTCTCTGCCTCCATGCCCGAGATCACCGTCACCGAGCCCCAGCCCGACGAGGAGCCCGGGGACGAGCCCGCCACCAGGGCCCAGGAGAACGGGGCCACGGGCCCCGGTGCCAGGCCGGACTCAGACTCAGACTCGGACTCCGAGGAGGAGGATGGGGAGGAGGAGGATGGGGAGAGGGCTGAGGCCCCCTGCCCCGCCCTGGTGCCCCCCTCGGACTCCCTGGGCCCTGGGGACAGGAGCCCCCCAGGCAGCCCCTCCTCCCCCACCGAGCAGCGTATTTCTGTGTCCAGCCCGGGCCGGGGCCACAAAGTGTTTGTGGTGACTCGGGTAGAGAGTCCGCCCGAGAGGGCAGAGCCTCCAGTGCCGCCCGCCCCTCCTTCCCCCCCTGCTCCTGCTCGTCCTCCCTCCCCACCAGCTTTATCCTCCCCGCCCGCCTCACCTGCCCTGCCACCAGCTGAGTCCGTCGGCACTCGGGACCCAGGGGTGTCGGAGCCTCAGTCACAGCTGGAGCCACCTCAGTCAGGGCCACCGCTGCCCAACGGCCTGAAGCCCGAGTTTGCCCTCGCACTGCCCCCAGAGCCGCCCCCGGGGCCTGAGGCCAAGGCGGGCAGCTGTGGCCTGGAACACGGTGAGTGGGGCTCTGGGACAGGGTGACAGCGGGCCCTGGGTGCTGGTGTGACCCCAGGCAAGCACCTGCCCCTCGGGGGGCTTCAGTGTTCCCCGGGAACAGGGAGGAACGAGGAGGACTTGATCCTCGACCCCCACCTTGCTTCTCTTGGGTCCCTGGGAGCTCTCCCTGGGACGGAGCAGGCAAGATGTGCTGACTGGAGTCCTACGGTCTCAGCGGTACCCGGGCCCTCTGCTGCCCTGAGGGTCAGACTTGGGCAGGGCTGGCGGGGATGGCCTGGGGTCTCCCCATCCCCGCCTGCCTGACCGGAGATTGCTTGCCCCTTCTCCCTTCGCAGAACTGAGCTGCTCCAAGAATGAGAAGGAGCTGGAGCAGCTGCTTCTGGAAGCCAGTCAGGAATCTGGGCAGGAGACACTGTGACACTTTAGGTGAGGCGGGGCCCAGGGCCAGAGGGCAGGGGTTCTGGGGTGCCAGCAGTAGAGCCCCTGGCTCTGACAGACCCTCCCCCAATCTCTTCTCCCCAAGTTCCTTTTTTCCGGTCAGTCTTCGATGAGCTGAGGCCAGAGCCATGAGAATCTGCTCACCCTCACCCCCAGCCTTCCTGAGGCCTGGGCCACCAGGGATGTGGGGGGCCTTTCTGGGGACCCCTGCCCCCCACAGCAACACTACACAGAGCGCAGGAGCCGCAGGGACTGCCCTCCCCGCCCTGACTTAAGCACTATCTCTGTGTCCGGCGCTCGAAGGCTCTGGGCTGGGGGGATGGGAGGAGGAGTTCTCTCCCCAAGGACATCAGCCACGAGGCTGGACGCCTTTTCCATACGGCCTGTCCAGCCAGGCTTGTCCCGTGGAGGGCAGGAGTCCTGGGTGGTGGTGGGATGGCCCCCCTTTGTCCCCGGGTGCGGAGCCGGGCAGGAGGCATGACGAGGGAGGGGCGGTGAGTGGTGGTGGAGGAAATCGGTAGAGCAGCCCCAGGCAGGGAGAGGGCCAGGGCTGGGGGTGGGGGGTGGGGAGCTGGGAGCAGAGGATCAGAGCTTTCTTTTTCTTAAGTGCAATAAATCTATCAGGGAGCTGGGGTGGGGAGCAGGCAGGGTTCTAGAGACCCTGCTCTCCAGGCCCCTTGAAGCTGCGCCCTGAGAGGCACTACAACCCGGGAGGGCGGCGCGGGTGTGGGGTACGGGTGGGCAGGGGCGGGGAGGGGCTATTCCTGTCGGTGCAACTCTGTTCACACCTTTTCTAATAAACCAGAGCTGGGTTCACCACACACGCCTGCTCTCTGCTTGTGGGGATCCGCCGATCCGCAAAGGGGGGGCGCCCCCTGCGGGAGCTGTGGGCACAGGGAGTGGGGAGGGCAGGGGCCAGCCAGTCCCGGGACCGTGTGCAGGGCTCATGCCAGGGGAACCCCAGAGGAAAGCAGGGAGGCTGGCAAGGCAAAAGCCACATTTCCCACCACACTCCCTGCCCCGGGGCCCCGCCCCCCCATTTTTTTGCCGTGTCTGCGCTCCTGTATCTCCCCTACCATCCAGTTCACAGTCCTGTTTCTCCAGAGGGAAACAACCCCCAAAATATCTTCCAGCGTCAGGCCTCGGCTCCCAGGGCGTGATGGAGATGAGCCACCACGGCTCAGGGGGACTAGGCCCCAGCTTTTGCCCCCGGCGGCCCCAGACGCTCCGCATTTCCAGGGACACATGGCCCCGCAGACACATTTCAGACTGCGAGCCTCGGAACTGAGAGAGCACATTTCTGGGCCAAGCCACCCAGGTCGTGGGGACTTGGTCCTGGCGGCCCCAGGAGCCATCTGTGCGGTGCTCCTGATTTTTCAACTGGATCCTGGATCAGTCCAGGATCACAGCGGGGGGGATCCCCTCGGCCAAGTGTTGTCTTCCCGTTGCCTTCTGCCACCCAGACATCCCTGGAGCTTGTGAAGACACTGCGTCCGTTCTAATACTGGGCTAGACGCCCGCCGTACCCAGTTGTAAAGATCTCGGTGCCGCAGCGCGGGAGACAGTGTTTCCACGCTCCTCCCCGGGGCCTGGGGTCCACAGCGCTGCTCCCGGCCCGCAGCCGTCTGCTGGCTAGTTAGCGCCTGCCTGCTCCTGCTGCTAGTCTGTGTCAGCCTGGACCGGAGGTGATGAGAAACGGAAGCCCGAGCCAGATGGGCTGAAGGGAGGCCAAAGGCAAGGGACCTACTGGCCCCGGCACGACGCCTGCAGACACCGACCTGTCACGGGGGCCGCGCGTCTCTGGAGGGCGTCATTCTTGGGCAGGCTCCCCACTGCCGTTGGAGAACCTCTCCGGGCGGGTGCGGGTTTGTCCCACCGGCCTGGCCACGCAGCGAAGCTGGCCGCCCCCGCGGAAGTCACAGGCCGGCTCTCTGCCCTGTGTCTGCTTGGAGGATCCCTGGCCCGTGGAGCAGAGCTGCCAGCAAGCCCTAATTCATCACACCAGGCCGAAGCCGCCCCTCGAGTAGAGCAACCTGCTGAGGTCACCGGGACACCGCCCTCGGAAATGCCAGCTCCCGCCCTGCCTGCACAGGGGCAGGCCAGGGCGTGGGGACAAGGACCTGGATCCCCTGAGGCCTAGGCGCTCTCCGTTGCCTGAGTCAACCCAGCACATCCGTCCTCCCCTGCCACAGTGGCCTCACCCACCACCCCCATGACGACTCTTGCCACCAGGGATGCCAGCAATGAGGCCGCCCGCTGAGGCTGCCCGACTCCCTGGGGTGACTCGGCTTGGCGGGATAGGGGAGGCCCGGTTCCCAGTCCCTGCCAGGCCAGGGAGCCCAGGACACAGAGACCAACGGGGGCTTTCACATCTCCATTTATTGCACTTGAACCCGGGGTTCTTCACTGGTCCTCTGGCGCCAGCTCTCAGACGCTGGCTCCACACGCTGCTATCGCCAACGTCTCTCTGTGGCTCACAGGTTCACCTGGGGGGGTGTGGCCACCACAGGCCTCCCTGCAGACCCGCACTGGGGGCTTTGGGCCCAGTCACCCTCCTTGCCCCCTCGTCGGGGCAGACGGAGGAGCAGTTCCCTCCCGCTGCTCCCGGGGTACTCTTTCAAGGCCGACCTGGGCTGTAAGGGTTCTCAGGCCACAAGTCTTGGCTTGCCCCTGTGCGCCCAGTCCCCGGGCTGGTGGGCTGCATCCGCGAGCGCCGGGACATGCCCAGCGCCCTGACTGGGCCGGAAGGCCCCGGAGGTATGGTTGGCTCCGCAGGTGTCGTGGGGGGCATCGTGGGGGGCGTCGTGGGCCGGGGACTTGGGCGGGCTGGGCGGCTTGAGGGAGCTGACCGCCCGGATGAGGCCCATGCGGCGGCGGATGGAGTGGTCCAGGTTCACGGTGCAGCGCAGCAGGCTCTGCGCCTCAGCCACGGTGAAAGGGAAGTCGGCGCCCAGGAAACGCTCGAAAAGCTCGGGGTCGCCGTCCAAGTCCAGCACGTTCTGCAGCGCCTTGGTCATGGAGTGCAGCTCGCGGCTGTTGTCGCAGAACACGTCCCAGAGGCGCGCGCCAGCCTCGGGCGCGCCCCCCGCCTGCTGCCTGTCCTCCAGGCACTGCAGCACCCAGCTGAGGCGGCACGGCCACTGGTTGGCCAGCACGACCCAAGCCACGGCCTGGCGCGGCGTGGGGCCCGCGAAGTCCCTGTCCTGCTGCTGCAGCAGGCGCACAGTGATGGGCACGGTGTTGACGATGCGCCGCATGGACACCACGTTGTCGGGCACATACTCGTAGAGGCAGTCGCGCTCGTCGTGCAGGCAGAAGAGCGCCTCCTGGATGCGGCGCGCCGCCTCGGCGTCTATGCGGCTCTGCGCGCGCTCGGCGGCCGCCTGCGTCTCCACGGCCAGGAGCTGCGCGCCCTCGCCGCCCCCGCCGCCGCCGCCCCCGCCCGGCCGCAGCTTGCGCGTCATCTCGCGGTAGAGCAGGTCGTCGCGGCTCTGCACGGCGTCGTGCAGGAACTGCAGCTTGGTGCGGCGGCCCATGATGGGCACGGAGAAGGGCAGCGTGACGGTGCGGTTGAGGAAGTGGTAGCCGTTGTCGGCCGTGCCCTTCATGGAGCCGGCGCTCTCGAGGCACGCGGCCAGGATGCTGGGGTCCACCACCAGGATGAAGATGAAGGGCGCGTGGCTGTCGGACAGCAGCGTGTTGATGGCGTTGAGCACGCCCACCACGCGCTCCGGGTAGCACGTGTCCAGCCCGGTGACCTCGAGCACGACGCGCAGCCGCCGTCGCTGGTAGATCTCCAGGAAGCACAGGAAGTCGGTGAGCAGCTCCACCTCCTTCTTCACCTCGCACATGAAACCCAGCTGGCTGCCGAACTTCTCGCGCGACACCAGCCGCTCGATCTTCTTGCGCTGGCTCACAAACAGGTGCTTGCCCACCGAGTACACGGCCATGAGCAGCCCCGAGCCCGACAGAGTGGTGGCCGCGCCGCCAAACGCCCGCAGCAGGCTGCCGCCGGCGGCGCCGTGGCCCGGGGCGCGGGCGCCCACCGACAGGTAGAGCAGGCCCACGCCGAGGCCGAGCGCGGCCAGCAGCGCCAGCAGCGCCAGGCACACGCGGCGCCGGCAGTGCCACTCGCGCTGGCAGAAGCCCGGCGTGGCGGCCGGCTTGTTGCCCAGCACCGAGTACACGCTGAAGGGCAGCGCGCCGTAGTGGTGGCGGATGCCCTCGCACAGCGTGGTCACCAGGCCGGCCCACAGCTTGTCCGTGCCCGCGTACTGCCAGGCGCTGAAGCGGATGAAGAGGAACTTGACGTTCTTGCGGCGCAGGTGCAGCTCGGTGATGACGGGCTGCAGGAACACCAGGTACCACAGCAGCCGCGGGAAGCCCCAGCCACGCACGGGCCGCGGCTGCCACCGCACGCGCCGCAGCTCCTCGGCCTCGCGCTGCGCCGCCTCCTGCTGCATCAGCGCTGCGGGGAGGGAAGGGGGGGGAGAGCGCGCGGGACAGCGTGAGAGGCGGGGGCGGGGCGCGAGGGCGGGGGCGGGGCCCGGGGCGGAAGCGCTGGCGGCGGCGGCGGGGGGCGCGTCTGGGGGTCTGGCCCGTGGTCAGCGGGGGGCTGAAGGGGAGCTCCCGGGGGAGAGAGGACGGGAAGGGAGAGGGAGGAAGGAAGGCTCTAAGGAAGGAAAGCATGCGTACGAGGTGCTGAGGAAGCGAAAGGCTGGGCAGCAGAGTACAGCCTAGGTCTGATCTTCCTGACTTAATGCTCCTCCTCCTCCAGGAAGCCCTCCCTGATCCCCAGGCTGGGTCGCGTGCCTCCCGGGCTCCCCCACCCCAACCCTACCCACTGTTGGGTCATCACTCTCTGGGGCCAGGTCTGTCTCCCTCTCTGGCCTGTGAGGCTGGGAAGAGCAGGGCTCTGGTCATCTCGGTCATCCTGTGTCCCCTGGGCACCAAGGAAGGGCTGGGGGAATGTCTGAAGGATGGATCACGAGAGGCTGGGGGCAGGGTCCATCTGCTATTGAGGTCAGTGAATGAATGACTGGGAACGTGTCAGAGTCGCCCTGCACGGAGGAGGAGGTCCAGAATGCTGTTTGCTTTTGTCTTATAACTGGGGGGTTTGTCCCGGGACCTTGTTTATCGCTCTGTGACAACACAGGGGTGGATGGAGGCTTGTTTGGTAGGTGTTCTGAGTGGCCTCCAGCCCCTCTGGCCACAGTCGGGGCTGGGGTCTGAGCAGGGCTTGAACCAGGTCCGAGCTGCTCTGGCCCCAGGGGCACCTTTCGGCCCGTGTGATTGGTTAAGCTCTATCTGTTGGGGCTCCTGTGGGCGCCAGGCCCTGGGGCCAGTGCTGAGAAGAGATGGGTCTGGGGGGCACAGGAGGGACTCTGCAGGAGCCAGTGAGGAACCTGGCTTTCTCCCTAGAGTGCTGGGGAGCCATGGAAGGCTTTTGAACAGGGAAAGGACAGAGCTAGCTCTCTCTTTTTTTTTTAAGATGTATTTATTTGAGCAAGAGACTGGGGGAGGAGCAGAGGAAGAGGGAGAGAGAGCATCCCAAGCAGACTCCCTACCGAGCAGGGAGCCCAGTGCGGGGCTCCATCCCACGACCCCAAGATCGTGACCTGAGCAGAAATTAAGAGTCAGACGCTTGGGGCGCCTGGGTGGCTCAGTGGGTTAAAGCCTCTGCCTTCGGCTCAGGTCATGATCTCAGGGTCCTGGGATCGAGCCCCGCATCGGGCTCTCTGCTTAGCAGGGAGCCTGCTTCCCCCTCTCTCTCTCTGCCTGCCTCTCTGCCTACTCATGATCTCTTTCTCTGTCAAATAAATAAAATAAAAAATCTTTAAAAAAAAAAAAAGTTAAAAAAGAGACGCTTGACCGACTGAGCCACCCAGGCGCCCCATCAGAGCTATATCTTACAAAGATTTCTTGGCGTGGATCTGGCAGGGGAGGGGATGGGACTGTTGGCCAGGAGGCCAGAGAGGGAACAGCAGGGACCTGGGGACAGAGGCTGTGGCGTCAGGAGGGACCTGGTTAAAACTGACTTAGAGGCATCTGGACTGGGGCCCGGCTGGCCTCGGGAGCGAGCGGGGCTGGGGGTAGCCGGACGCTGGGCAGGGACCAGGGGCTCCGTTTCCCTTACTCCCGCCTCCCCCAGCACACACACAGCCTCACCAGTGATCTTGTCCAGCATCATGTGCAGGCGGCAGCCAAAGGGGGCGTAGAAACCCACGGTCACAGGGACAGGCACGTGGCAGAGGGTCTTGGCCAGACAGCTGCAGTAGACATCGTCTTCTGTCAGGATATCTGGGGGCCGGGGGGGGGGGAGGGGGGAGGGGGAAACTGAGTCACTGAGGCTGGCCGAGCACCACCCACCTCCCGTCCTCCCTCCAGAGAGCCCTCCCTCAGCCCCTCCCTCCGCTGGCATCCCTCTGCCCCACTCCCCGAGCTGACTCAGGTCAAACCTGCAGATGGAGGTTTCTGGGGCAGTAGGCACGCAACCCCCTTCTCCGGGGTCCGATGTGCTCCTCTGAGCACCCCAGGAGGAGCTGACCCCAGATGCACCAGGTCAAGGCTAGGAGGCTAGACTCCCCACCGACCCGCAGCACAGAGGCCCAAGGGATTTGGGCTGACCAGGCCGGCCCTAGGTCACCAGGCTCAGCCACCAGCCTGTGTTCCTCCAGAAAATTCCCACGGGCCTCTCTTGGGACTCGAGGTCCTCAGATGCCTAAGGCATCTCTTGGCATGTCCCAGAAGTTTCCTGTGTCCATTCCTGCCTGCGCTGCTAGCCTGGCTCCAGGGCGGAAGGGCCCCGACAATTCCCGGGCTCCTCTCCACTTCCTGTCCATCCCTCACCCTGACCTCGCTGCCTCTCCAGGACACCATGCCCACCATCTCTCATCCAGCCCGAGCCCAGGCAGACCCACCTCTTGGGCCTGCATGAGCCCTGAGAACTTCAGTCCCTCCCTCTGAAGACGGGGTGCAGAGACACCGGGCAGCATGGATACCAAAGGGTTGGGCCCTGGGCGGGCCCTCGGTCAATGCCATGGTCTGGAATGACCGTTTAGGGAGCAGATTCAAGTTGAAGTTCTGGCACCATGCACCAAGCATCACAGTGTCCACTCGGCTGACGGCGTCCTGCCTCCCCCAATGAGGGACCCCCCCAACGAGCTACTTCTTGGACTGGAGTTGGGGCACCAAAAACGGAGGGTTCAGCTGTGGGCAGCCCTGGGCCAGCCTCCCGGTGCATGATGGGGATAACACACCCGACTTCCCCAGGGGCCTGGGGGGCTGCGGGATCCCTTCCTCCCGGACAGTCAGGGCCTGGCCTGGAGGCACGGAGGGCAGCAGGAGGACCCAGCAAGGTCGGCCAAGGGGGATGGCCCCGGGCGGCTCTGACCCCGCTCTTCCTGGTGGCCGGGTGACCTCACCTCGCTGGGCTTCTGCTTCTGGGTCTGAAATGAGCGGCAGGGCCCAGAGCCTGCAGGGACGAGGGGCTGCCTGACCTGGAGCCCGAGTCCCTGCTCAGCGTTTGCTCTACTTTCAAGGCAGACCTGGAAACCCGCCGTGTGTCCCCGCGCCCCTGCCCCCAACTAGCACCTCTCCCCCCCGACTCCTGCTCCTGTTAGATCCCACGCCAGCTCACGTCCCTCGTGGCTCCCGCCTGCCCCAGGGGCCAGAGCCCCAGCCCTCACAAGGGTCCCCACATGTGGACCTCATCACGGTCACAGTCCCGGAAACAGGCCCATCCTGCTGCCACTTTGCTCAAATGTTGCCCTAACGGCGGTTCACCTGATCGGTGACCTGATTTAATTTGCAAACCCCGTCGCGCCCTTACCTCCGCTGCCTGCCGTGTTTGCCCCCAACGAGGTTATCACTGGGTGACACATTGAAACTCGCCTTACTTACCTGGCTTTCGGTACCCATCTCCCCCCCGCCCCCCGTGCTCTGTGAGGACAGCAGTAGCTTCCCTGCTCCCTGCAGCCCCCAACCCCCCAATAGGCATCCAATACCTAGTTATGGGGTGGACGGACGGATGAATGAATGAATGAGTGAGTGAAGGGACCCCTCCCCTTGCCACATTGCTCTCTCCAGCCCCCAGGCCACTCCCCCACCACTGCCCCCTCCACACCCCAGAGCTGGCCAGCAGGCTTGGTGCCTGTCACCCGCCCTGACCCAAGTCCTCTCTGGCTCCCTGGGCTGTGGGTGCGGGGCGGGGAGGGCCGGGAAGAGAGGAAGCAGAGCCAGGCTGTCAGCAGAGGGAGACGGCCGGGGCCCGGACCCCCCACTAGCCCCAGACGGGGCACCAGGGGCACGCCTGGCCTGGCAGCTCTAGACAGGTGGAGTGACAGGTGAAGCAGAGGCGGCTGCCCGGGGGTGCCCAGGGTCGGGGACGAGCACCCTCCCAGACAGGGAGCAGAGCAAGGAGGGCAGGCTGAGGGGCCAGAGGCCCAGGCGGGGAGAGAGGCAGCAGGGACAGCCCGCGGGCAGGCTGGGTGAGCACCGGAGCTGTAGGTGAAGGGGCCGCAGGCCGCTGGGGCAGGCAGGGGACGGGCGGCTGGGGGCCTGCTGGGTTCCAGGAGGGTGCTGGCTGCGGAGGGCGGGGCCGGGCCGCTGCTGGCCTTGGCAGGTGCTGCAGGGTACAAGATGGTGGGCTCGGGGGGCGGCTGGGGGACGTTGGCCGGCTGCCTGGAGGCCGCAGCGGTTGCAGGGGGCCCCTTTCGGGCCCCTGGACCGGAGCAGAGCCGCTGCCTCAGGGGGCTGGGAGGCGGGGGCTGGGGCTGCCGATGCTGCTGCAGGTCGGGGGGTTGGGGGCCCCAGCGGCAGCCGCTGACACCCCCGTGGTGGCTGTGGTAGGCCAGCTGCCAGCACACCTGTGGGGGCAGCCGACAGGGCCCGTGGGCGCGAAGGGCCGCTGGGTCATGGCACCACTGGTGACGGCATCCTGGAAGGAAGGAAGTAGGGGTGACTGGGCCTGGCTCCCTGGCCCCCTGGCCCCTGGGAGGCACTGGCAGGAACCAGGTCGAGGCTTCAAGTGGAGGCCCCGGAGAAGTCAGAGAAAATGAGGGGATGTGGGCTGGTGGGGGCAGTCTCTGCGCTCTCCTGTTGGGGGAGCGGAGGAGAGGCGTGGAGGCCTGGGCTTAGCCAGGTGAGGGGCTAGAGTGGGGATAATGCCTTGGAGTCCTGAGTGGGGCATCCGTGGGGTTGGGCGGGCAGAGAGGGACCCATCAGGAACCGGCCTGGTGGGTCCAGAGGAGGGTTGGGTTGATGGGAGGTGACCATGGAGAGGGGACAGGGTGGGGACTGAGAAGGGGGTACCCGGGCTTTGTACCCAGAATTGGGCAAGGCTGGTGGGAAGGGGGGGCTGCGCTGGAAGGCGCGGGCCTCAAGAGCCTGAACTGGCCCCATGGGAGGGAACTGTCCCCACCCCTACCCCCCCCCAGCAGGAGCACCTGTGGTCACCACCCCTCTGGAAGGTATCCCCCCACTCATCTGCACTCAGTGGTGGGGGGAGCTCGCTCTCTCTCCACACTGCTCCCCCCAGGTTGGGGTGAAGTCCTCACAGGCCTGCCGATTTGGGGTGGGGGAATTCTACCCATGCTGGGGGAAGGGCTAGGCTGCGTGGGCCCCCTGCTGACATCTCCATCCCGAGGGGCCTCCCACTTTCGGGCTCCCCAGGGCCTGTGTGCCCCCCACCACAGCCCCTTTATGTGGGGAGTGCTGGGAGCTCCTCTCCCCTGGAGCCTGAGGTTCCCCTTCTGCTCAACCATCCATTCAGCAGTCCCCCACTCACAGGCCACGCTCCCTGCCAGGAACCCCCCCAAACCGAACCCCTACCTTTTTGCTGCCCCAACTCCGGGTCCAAGAAGTAGCGCTCAGTGGGGGTCCGAAGGGGCAGGGCGCCTTTGGCGAAGCGGATGGTGTAGTGTTTGTGCATGGCCGCGGCGGGGGGCCTGCTGCGGGGGAGGGCGAGGATGGGCTCAGTGCCCCGCGCCCTTGGGTGCCGGCCAGAGAGAGCCCACCCCTGGGATGTGACCTGGGACAGGTGGGAGACCCCGTCCCTGATGCTGGGGTCCTGGGTCACCAGGTGGGGTGGTGGTGCTCTTCAGAGTAAGAGTGAGTGGTCAGGACCAGGGAAGGATAGCTAGACAGGGGAGAACGGAGAAGGGTTACGGGGGCACTAGGGGCTGATCTGGGGTGCGTGAGATTTCCCAGGTTGGTGACTGGATGTTCGGGAGCCCCTGGGGGTTCCCAAGAGGCCAGGACAATGGGGGTCCTGAGCAGATGTGGGGAAACATGGGAGCCCAGGGGTGGTGGGGTAAACTTAGGGGACCACTAGGTATTGGGGGGTGCACCGTGGGAGGCACAGGCTGGCGCCACGGTACGGGACGTGTAACCAGCGCGGGGAGAGCTGGGAGCCCCAAGCCACCGCCACCACCGCCACCACCGCCACCGAGTGGCTGAAATTTCAGGGCTGGTACATCTAGGGCCTGAACGAGGGCGGGAGTGGGGAGGGGAATTCTGGGGGAGCACATTCGATCAGGGTGGTCCAATTGGGGAAGAGGCTCAGCAAACTCAGCGTGAGATGGGGTACGCGGGTTTAAAATGTGAAGAGTCGAAAGCAGAAGTGAGGGAAGGATGCTGTGCGTTTGGGGAGGCAGGCAAAGCCGAGGGGCAGAGGAAAGGGGGTGAGTTGGGGCTCAGTGAGGGTTGGGGGGCCCTGCCTGCCCGCCCCTCGCCTGAGGTCCCCCAGACCTACCTGACGGCAGCCTCTCGGCCCCAGCTCCCTGCCCTGCCGAGCTGCTGTGCGGGCCCCACCGCCCGTCGGCACAGGCCCCACTGGAAAGAGGCCCCGAGCCGGTGCCAGCCAGCCGCCCGACCGGTTTGCCCGCGCTGTCCCCGCCCCGTCCCCGGAGCGCCCGCCTTGCCCGTGCGCGCTCCGCTCTCGAGGACTGGGGGCTCCCCCCCGGGCGTGGTACCCCAGGTAAGGGAGGGAGGTGGCCAGGCGGTGGGGGAGGGGTGCTCCTCAGACTATTTCCAGGCGGGGAGGGGAAGCTGGCACAGGAGTTAAGAGTCCAAGGCTGAGAGAGGACAACAATCCCAGGTTCGGATGCCAGTTCCTCCAGGGCCCAGCTGTGTGACCTCAGGCAAGTGACTTCACCTCTCTGAGCCTCGGCTTCCTCATTGCTGAGTGGACCAGGGACAACTACCGTCCCCTAGTTGTCAGGAGTCGTCCGCTGAGCACAGCGCCAGGCACTTAGGAACGCCCGCAGCTAACGTGTGCAGGCACGGACTGACCCATTTACCAGGCTGCTCTAGATGCTTCTCATAGAAGGACGCCAGCACGCGGCGAAGGCTTACCGGGGACCTCACACGGTTTACGCACCTGTCCCCCAGTTAGCCCCTCTTCCTCACCACACCCCAGCGGGGCGGCCGTGATGCCCACATTACAGATGAGGAAACTGAGGCCCCGAGAGCTGAAGCCCCTTGCCCCAGGTCCCGTGGAGGCAGAGCGGGGCTTCTGGAAGTGGGGGGGGGGGGTTTCCGCCTCCTGCCTGCTGGGTGCCTCACAGATTGTTCTAGAAGCAGTGAGAGCAGGGACAGGGCTGAGTAAGGGGGGCCTTTCAGTTGTGCATGGGGGGGTGTGCTCTCTAGACCCCTGTGTCCCTTCAGTTGCTGGCATGATGGGGCGAACAGTCACTGCCCGGGGAGCTGGGTGATCTGGTGGGGATGGGGGAGGCTACCGCCAAAGAGCCCCCGGGACAAGGGGGTTCAGGACGTGAAAAGGGACCCCATGGGGCCCAGCAGCACGCCCCTCTAGGGGTTCTGCCTGGGTGACCAGACCCTGCCCCCTGCAGCCAGAGCCAAGCATCCTTCCGTCCGCTAAGGGCCAGTCCTGGCTCTCCTCCCCAGGTCTTCAAGCTGTTTTTCCTGGGAAGGCTTCCTCCCTGCCCTCCGCCAGCTGGGGACTCTGCCCAACCACCCCCCCAACAGCAGTCCTGCCAAGTGGGGGCTGAGTGTGGGGGGGAACCTCCAGGATGGGCCCGGGAGCTTCCTGAGGGCAGGAGGGGGCCGACCCTCTGCGCCCCCCGCCCACCTGCGCACACGGTTTAGCTGAATAACCAGTTCATTTGGGAAACGTCTGCCAGGCTCTGTACTGGGCAGAGGGACCCGGAGGGACCCAAGAAGAAGTGCATTGGAACATAAGGAAACACCACAGGGCGGGAAGAAGCTGTCTAGGGGTCCCCCTTGGGGCTATGGGCACAGACAGAGGGGGGCGGTGGCCTCGAGGGGCTACTGGGTGCCTCAGAGGGGGCGAGAGTCTGGGGAGGGGGGCAGCGAATGTGGGGTGCAGCTTTCTGGGCTGGGGGTGGACGGGTGTCTTCACAGGACTCCGTAGAGGTAGGGGGAGCCCCCACCCAACGGTGCGGTTTTAAGCAAGGAAACTCTCCCAGGGTGTCTGGCCCGTTCCCGGCCCCCCCCCCCCCCCCGTCCACCCTTGATCCTGGCAGCCCCAGGCCTGCCCCTGCCCACGCTCTGGGTGGCCCCAACCCCGCTCCCCAGGGAGAGGGCCATTCCGTGCGCCCCACCGGGTGGAGGACGGCCCCAGACTTGTTGAGGCTGGTGGGGCTGCCGGGCCGGGGCCACCCTCCCCGACCAGGGGAGCAAAAGGGCAAGAGGCGGCGAGCACCAGGGCTCAGGCCGCGGGGCGGGGACGCGAGGGGCCTGCAAGGGGCGGGAAAGAGGGGTGGGGAGCCACGCAGGAGGCTCTGCTCCCCCCGCCCCCGCGGGACCTGTGAGGGTCGCTTCACAGATGCCCCTCCCCCTCAGCGCTCAGGGTGCTTCCCCAGCAGCACCTTCCATTTCACATCTGGTTCCACACACAGAACCTTTATTGGGCAGCTGCCGTGCAGAGCGAAGGGTCTGATGTAGGGATCCCTTCACATTGGCCCCAACGTGGGCCACCTTGTTCCCAGGACACCCCGACCTCCCTGTGACACCCGCCGGGGGAGCACATGTGATGCCCTAGAGTGGTTGGACCCCTGCAGCCCCTCCCCGCTTGTCCATCACCCATAGAGCCCGGGGTCCCCCGCGCGAGCCCTCCGGCCGCCCCCAAAGGTGGTGCTCCGAGGTCCCCAGGCCAGCGGCGGCTGTGAGGCTCAGCGGGGTGGGGTGTGGGCCGGGGGCTCCTCAGATTTTCTGGATCACCACCTGGAACTTACCTGGAAGAGAAGGGCGGGCTTCAGCTCGAGGCCGGGATGCGAGGGGCGAGACAGAAAGCGCCCGCACAGCTCAGAGAGGCGCCCGCAGACTGGGTGGCCTCGGGCTGGGCCTCGGGGTGCTCCAAGGGGGCGCCGCTCCCCGCCCATCTGGCATCCCAGCGCCGTGTGGGTGACGAGAGGAGCAGGAAGGTCAAGCATGCAGGCTGCTGAGGGGCCTGGGACGGGCTCCCGGGGCACGTGTTGCTCAGGTCCTGCCCACTTGGCCTCAGGTCCCCTCTGCCATGAGTTGGCCTGGGGGACCGGCAGACGGACAGACACCTCAGGGGGGCGGGCAGCAGAGGGCAGGCTGGCCCGAGGGAGGCGTGAAGCTTCAGCTAGTCTGATGGAGGGCCCTGGGGGTCAGGAGGACACCCCGTCAGGCCGGCGGCAATCCACGGGCCCTGGCTGCCCTTTGGGGACCGCCAGCGAGCATCAAGTCAGCTGACTTCCGTCATGTCCACCCGGAACAACGTTCACAACCACTAGACTAGCTCGTCGTCCTTCGGCGGTTCTCTGCTCCGGGGCCGGGACAACCTAGGGAAGCAAGCTGGGGGCCCGGGGGGGGGCATCACAAGGCCAGGGGCACGGATGGGCTGCCCCAGCCGTGTGGCCTGGGAACGTGACTTAAGCTCTCAGCAGCCCGGCCCCGCCTCCCAGAGCCGAGGGAGCAGGGAGAGGAGAATTCCAGAAGCCCACCTCGCCGGACCCCTCCCCCACGACTCACAGGTGGGCAGGGACGCCACGGAGGCGGTGACCAGGCTCTTGATGCCCAGGGTGCTGAGGGCACCTCGCAGGAGGCCGCAGGTGAAGGCCAGGAACTGGGGACAGGGGGTGGGGACATGTCACCCAGGGAAGCGGGGGGGCCAACACCCAGGCCCGGGGCTCCACGGTGGGGGCAGCTCCTCCCCCGGGTCCTGGGCCATGGGCCAGCCCCTCAGCCTGAGGAGAGGCCCCCCTTCACGGGGGAGGTCAAGTCCAAGTGCCCCCCTACCTTGGGTGCTTCCTCCAGATACTGCAGGCCCGAGGCCATCCGGATGAGGAGGGGGAAGCTGTTATCCTGCAGGACGTAGGTCCCCTGGGGACAGAGAAGAACCCGATGGGGGCTGGGGGGGGCACCTGTGCATTTGTAGTGGGGGACGGGAGGCCAGGACCCAGCGCCCCTTGCCCCGTGGGGCTGCGGTCTGGAAGGACCCGGGCCTCAGAACCCCCGTCGTCGTGGGCGCCATCCTTCCGAGCTCCAGAAGGGCCCAGGCGCTTCCCGAGCTGGGCCGGGGATTCCCCCCACAGGGTGTGTGGGTCCTGCCCCTCTAGCGGCCTGAATTCCGGAGGGAACAGCGGAACAGGCCCGCCCTCCCCGGGGCTGCGGTGAGAAGCTGCACGCCGCGCCCGGCACAGCGTGGGCACCTAGCAGGGACTCGGGCCAGCTTGAGACCCGCTCTCGTGCCTGGAGAGACACTGCCGACCGTGGGAGAGCCTACTTACTGCCCACCCCGGGGCCCCATCCTCGGGGGCTTGTGGACATTGTGCAAATAGCTGTGACCCCCCCCCTCCCCATTGCTGCCTCCTGGGTCCCCTCAGAGGAATGGGCAGCGGCCCTGAGACGGGCCGTGTTGCCAACTGGGAAACCTGGCTCTTGCCGATGGGCTTAGGCGGCCCCCCCAATCCCCCCCCCCCCCCCCCCCCGGCAGCAATGGCCGGCCGCTGCACCCTCCCTCCGGGGGGCTCTCCTCCTGCCTCCTCTCGGCGTCGGCTCCACCGCAGTCGGGAAGCCGGGCCCCGGGCACGTGCAGCACACCTGGTGATTGGTGCGGAGGCTGTCCATCTGCTTCTGGAACACGGCCACCCACAGGTCTTTGCACAGGAACTTGAGGACGTCCAGCTCCTCCCTGAAGGCCAGTGTCTCCTGGGGCAGCCTGGGGGGCAGGGACAGCCGCTTGGGCCCAGCCGATGGTGTGGGGCCGGGAGGGGCCGGGAGGGGGAGCCCGGGGTGAGGAAGAGGGAGGAAGCCAGGCCGGGCTCCCCTCTGGAGCTCCACCCCCCTCCCCACCCAGCATGCCCAGGAAGGGACTTGACCTCAGCTCCGGCCTGCCTCCGGCCAAGGGCGGCAGGCGCCGGCTCTCACCTCTCACCCAGGGCCTGGCCCACACGGAAGCCCATGCCCTCCAGGACACACAGCCTCATCTTCTGTCCCTAAAAGGTCAGGGAAGAGAGGTTCAGGGGCCCGCGCCCACCTCCGCCCGGGAGCCACCCGGGATAGCAGCCGTAGAGGGTACTCTAAGACCAGCGTGCCCATCCCTGCCCGCTCGGGGCTGAGGCGAGCCAGGAGGGAGCGCCTTCTGGGGTCAGGTGCAGGCCTTCGGATGCCTTCAGTCCCTCAACACGCCCCGCAGATGCCATCAGCCCTTGAGACCAGCGCCCCCTTGCCTCAGAAAAAATGGGGGTGTTCCCCAGGCTCAGCCTCGGCCTGCTTGTCAACGTTTTCCTGAGAAAGATGCGGGGAGGCATCAGAACTACCAGGACAGCACAGGGAGGGAGGCGCCGTGCCCCTCGGAGAAAATCGGGCAGAGCCGGGGCGGGGGGGGGGGGCAGCAGTCCCCAGGCCTGAGTCCTTCTGGGTGAGACAGGCCATCAGCACAGCCGTCCCAGTGGTGGACAGGATCTGTCTGGCCACATCCAGCTCTGAGCCGCTGTCCTGGCCTCCTCAGCAGGCTTCGATGGCCTTCCTTCTGGGACCCAGCTGTCCCTCCACCGCCCTCTGCCCTGCCCCCCGGGGACAGCCTCCCTTAGTCCTGGAGAGGGGCCCCTCCGCTCACTCACGGAGCCCTGTCCCCACGCTCGGAGGCCACCCTTCTCCCCTCCCCTGGCCCAGGTTAGGTCCCTGGTCCCCGCCCTGGCCCGGCTGTGGAGGGGGGCCCCAGCTCTGTGGGGACCCGGGCTGGCCCTCCGCCGTCAGTGCTGGCCTTGGCACGTGGGCGCCACTCAGTGGCCCAACAGAGTGACAAGTGGGGATTCGAGCACGCACCGGGAAGGGCTGCTTTGTCCAAGCCTCTGGTTTAATCGGCAGCACCCTGCAAGGGAGGTCGTAGTTCACACCGGGAAACCTGGGCTTGGAGGAGCGCGGTGACAGGCACCTGCGGCCACGGGGCCACCTTTCAAACCTGGGCAGGGCTGGCTCCCAAGCCTAGATGGCCAGGGATGGGGGGTTGGCCAGGACGACACCCCCGGCTGGAGACCAGGGCTGTGGCCCACCTTGGGGGAAGTGCTGGGAGTAGGGAGGCCCGAGCAGAGGTCGCCCGTGTCCTCCAGCAAGGTGGCCCTCTTCTCAGCCAGGCCGCCCGGCTCCTAGGCCCTTGCCCGCCATTCCATGCTCCTCCTGCGGGGACCAGACCTGGGGAGGACACAGCTTCCTGCTGGCTGACGCTGGCCAGCCCTCTGGTCCCTTGTCAGCACGGCTCTGGCGAGAGCGACAATGAGGGGGACACGGGCCCTGTGCCCCGACCTCTTCCCAGGGACAGAGAGGACAGCATTAGCCCTGCTCTCTCTCTCCCAGGGTCCTCATGAGCACTAAATGCGGGCCAAGCGCTCCCAGCCGGGCTCAGCAAGTGTTACTGTCCCTGTCACTCACCGCCTCTGCGTCTGTCAAGCTGGGTGACCAGCCCCGGGCGGAAGGAAAGCCCCAGGAAGGAGGGGCTCTGTTCCATGGGCTGACTTAGCTCAGCACCCACAATGCTGCCTGCCGCGCCCTCAGCTAGCCCTCGCTGCCAGGTGGCAGGGTGGCCGCGCTCCCATGTCCCCTCCCTTCCGGAAGCGAGTGCTTCAAAGAGGCAGGGCCAGCCTCCACTCTGACCAAGCACATCTGTGCCCCTGAGGCCTGCCCGGCACGTGGGGACTTTCTCGTTCATTCCATAGACATTTCCTGGTGGCCCCTAGGGGCTGGCCACTGTGCCTGGGGGGTGGGTGGTGACAGGTGCACAGGTGATAGGCAACCCAAATGCAAGGAGAGCAGGGCATCGCAGAGCAGGGCAGAGCCAGCTCCCCCAGGAGGGGGTCCCCGGGGTGCCTCTCAGAGGAGGGAAGGGGAGGGAACTCCCAGCAGAGGCTGTGCGCCAAAGTAAGGAGGCAGGGAGAGGGATGGGGGTACGGCTCCGGCCATGAGGGTGGGAGACGGCGGTGAGAGGTGGGGACGGGGAGGCGGGCCCGTGCAGACCAGGCTGAGGGGGGCCCCGTGGGAGAGGGCGCACCAGTCTCTGCTCCGACCGCGGGAACTAATGGCGTTAGTGTCTTCAGCCCAGGTAGGGACATCGCAGGGACAAAAGCTGCAGTCTGGGTGCTCCTCCGGGGCCAAGTGGGAAGGGGGCGGGGCAGCACCGCAAGCGCGGGTCGCAGCCAAGACAGCGGCCCTCAGCGGACAGCCCGGGACTCAGCAGGGTCCTCAGCGGGGCCAGGGAGCTCCAGGGGTGGGGAGCGCGGTCTGGAAGGGTTTCCCTTCGGTGAACTTCAGACTGCCTGGGTTCAAGGCCTGGCGCTGCTGCTTACTGACCTTGGGCAAGCCATCTCGTGGCCCTGGGCCTCAGTTTCCCCATGTGTGAAATGGGCCTGACGGCAGGCCCTACCTCACAGCGGTGGTGTGACCCGCACCGGGCAACAGTGGTGGCACCGCCGGACTCCGCCCGAGTGAGAGACCAGGGCCATATGTGCTGAACTGGAAAGATCGGGGCGGTGGGGACGGGAACAACAGGAAAAGGAGGGGAGAGAAGCAATGCGTGGGAGGGGCCGAGGATGAGCAGGTGATGGGGGAAGAGGGTGGAGGAGGAAGGGAGCAGAAGCCTCACAGCTCTATCAGGCTCTATCACCGCCTGCCTCCACCAGTCCCTACAAAAGCTCTTCGGGGATTAGAAGTTTATCATTCTCACGAAAGCCTGGGAGGGACTCTCATCCTCCCGGCCCAGCCCAGCCCAGAGCCAGAGCCGTTCTGGGCTCCCACCACCCTCCCCCACAACATCAAATGAATTTGCACATCAGCCCACTGAGAGGAAACGAGATGGTGCAGGAACAGAGGGGAGCCCCTTCGAGAAGGCCCTCCTAGCATCCCCCCAACTGCACGGGAGCTGCGAGGAACAGGCAGCCGGAGGGGCAGCCCTGGGAAACGGGATGTATGGCAGCGAAAATAACAAAGGGAGCAGACAGACAGACAGACACATCTGTAAGGGGGAGGAAGCCTCCCAGGCTGTCAAGGAAAAAACTGGCAGAGAAGTTCTAAGTCCCGTGGAAGGGACCCGGACTGTCCGATGCTCATCTGAGGGCCCAGGAGACGCGCTGGAACCGTGTGGAAGAAGGATCGCAGAGACAGTAAGAGAAGAGGGTGCTCCCTGCAGGAAGGTCAGGTGTTGAGACGGAAAAGCGCCACGGAGCCCCGAGGAGGAGGAGGAGGAGGAGGAGGAGGAGGATGGGGAAACAAGCGAACGGAGCCTCCCCTCCGCCCCTAGCAACCTGAGCCCTGCACTGGCAGAGAGCATCCTGGACTGAACGCGGGGAGCGCATGGGGGCCCCCCGTGCCGGGCTCCTTCCCGTGTCTTCCGCTGCCCTGGCCCTCAGTGATCTGTGCAGGCCCAGCTGGGGGACCTGGGGGACGAGCTCCCCGGGCTCCTGCCTTAAGAGGAGCACGAGGAGAGGGGACGTCCTCGCTCCCCCAGCCGCATGGCCCCAGGACACCCAGAAACGTGGAGAGGGAACGGGTGAGTAAGAATGGGCACACCTCCCACCCTGTGGCCCTGGACTCACCTCCCGCATCCACGCAGGCGGTCCCAGACACCCCCAGGTCCCACCTTCTCCCCCCAGCACTCCCAAAGTGCCCCCAGACCTGATTCCTCCCACCCCAGGCAAAGCGCCTGCCTGGGCCCCAGGCCCCTTGCCGCGTGTCCCTTCAGGCTCATTCGCGTGGCCTGGGAGGCCATTCTAAAAAGTAGGTCTGCACCCAGCGCCCCTCAGCTTAAACCTTGTATGGCTCCCACCACTCTTGGGACGGAGCCCTAGCTCCCAAGGCTAGCTCCTGGCCTCAAGTGCATGGCGCCCCCTCCAGGGCTCTGTCCCCGGGGGGTCCACTCTGCCAGGGATGGGGGGGTTCCCACGCTCTTGCAGAGGGCGGGGAGGCGGGGGGGAGGCGCTGCATCTGACTGCTGCCCAGGCTCGCACACGCACGGGGGGGGCTGGGCCTGGGCGGAGGAAGGTCTGGCCCCAGCAGGGCTGCTCCTGGGCCACCTGCCGGGGCTCCCACGAGTGGGTGACTGGAGCTCTCTGCTCTGCGGGGGAATGAACTCCTTCGCTGTCCTTATCTTTAAAGCTGCTGAGGTGGAGAAACCACGGCCAGCTCCTCCGGGGGACTTCCTGCTCAGATAACAGAGGGCCTTTGACCTCCGGGCTCCTCGGGCTAGTCTTTCACTCCACCTATAACCGTCCACGAAAATCCCTTCGGCAGCCACAGATGGCCACCACACCAGGCAGGACATGGAAACCTCCAAGACTCCTGGGCATGTGTGCTCTGGGGACAGAGGATCGAGCCACCATCCCTGCACTCCAGGAACTTGGCAGCTGGTGGGAGGGGCAGACCGGAAGCCACAGGCAAGCTTCGGAGCCAGAAGCCTGAGTCCTGATTCCCCGCCCCCCCCCCCCCGACTCTCGCCCATGCAGCCCAGGGAAAGCCCCCCTCTAGTGCCTCAGTCCCTCCTCTGTAAAATGGGATGGCAGTGTCTACCTTGCAAGGCCGTTCTGAGGACTAAGTCCGACAGAATACGGTGCTGGGGACACCAGAAGTACCCAACAGGAGGCCTGCATTTGGTTCAGACGGGATACTCGTTGGACGGAAGAGAAGGAACAGAAAGAGGAAGAGGGAGGAGGGATCAGGAGTGGAAGAGAGGGCTGAGCAAACAGCAGTTCTCTCTTTCTCTCTCTCTTTTTTTTTAAAGATTTCACTTATTTGACAGAGAGAGACACAGCGAGAGAGGGAACGCAAGTGGGATAAGTGAGAGAGGGAGAAGCAAGCTTCCCACTGAGCAGGGAGCCTGAAGCGGAGCTCCGTCCCAGAACCCCGGGATCATGACCCGAGCCGAAGGCAGACGCTTAACGACTGAGCCACCCAAGCCTAGTTCTCTCGTTTTTTTAAAAAGATTTTATTTATTTGAGAGAGAGAGCGTGAGGGGAGGGGCAGAGGGAGAGGGAGAAGTAGGGTCCCCACTGAGCAGGGAGCCGGAAGCGGGGCTCAATGCCAGGACCCTGGGATCATGACCTGAACTGAAGACAGATACACAACCGACCAAGCCACCCAGGCGCCCCAAACAGCAGTTCTGATATGGCCCTGAAAATGGGGCTCCCAGGTGGCAGGCATGGGGGGAACCGCTGCGGACCCCGCCCCTGGCTGCACCCCGGAAGCACTGGGGAGCGGTGGGGCAGGACCCCACACGGGAATCCCAGGGGCAGCTGGGTCCCGGGCACGTTCGTGTGCTTTGAAAGCCCATGGTGAGCACAGCTGAGTAACCCCGCATTTCCCACACTTGCTTGACCACAGAAACCCATTAAAATGCTCCCGGAAAGTGCCAGGGAAAGGGCACTGAGCAACGCGGGCCAGGGTTTACAGCGCGGGCTTCGGAGGCAGGAGGCCTAGTTACATTCCTGACTGCCACCTGAGAGCCAGTGCTCCTGTCCAGCAAAGCCTCGGTTTCTCAGGCTCCGAAGCCTACAAAGCGGGGAGGATTGTGCTGACCTCTGCGGGTCGGTGGGAGGATCAAACGAAATCGGCAGTGGAAAGCCCAGGAGGATGCACAGGAAACATTCGTTTGTGGTAGGCGCTCTCATTGTTACAAATCTCAGTCCCCGCCCCAGCCTTCCACGGCAGGGGGGCTGCGTCCACTTCAACGAACCCACGCTGAGGACCTACTGTGTGCACAGGACCTACTGTGCGGGCATCAACGCAGACCTGGTCCTAGCCTACACAGTGCAGGGTCTGGATGGGGAGGGGGAGGACGGATGTGAATCGAAGGCTCATGCGGACCCATAATTCAAATACATACTTGGGCGTGATAGGGCTGCCGCCGACAAATGGGAGGGGGCTGCAAGAATGTCACAAGGACACCTGACTTGGGCTGGGGGCTCAGGGAAGGCTTCCCCAAGGAAGGGGCATTTGAGCCAAGGTCCAAAGGATTAATCCATGTGAATGCGGTGAGATATGACAGGTGAAATGAGCTGAGCTGAGAGAGGAGGGAGGAGGTTGGTAGAGGGGCAGAGAGGGGCCTGGACTCCAGGGCAGGGGTGGGGAGAAGTGGCACACATGTTTGGAGAGAATGGACAGGGCCCGGTTGGGGGCTGCTGGTGAGGGAGAAAAGGCTGATGTCGGGGATACCGGAGTTTCTGGCTTGAAAACCAGGCTGGATGGGGTACCTTGACACTGCAACCCCCCCTTCCAACACACAGGCCAATGGGCACTCCCTATCCCATGCTTTATCTTTCTCATGGCATTTCCTTAATATACTAGACTTTATTCATTTATCTTAGTGCCCGCCCCACTCCAGGAGGGCCAGGAGTTTTGTACGGTTCACTGAGGCATTCCCAGAGCCTACCACAGGGCCTCACACTTGGTAGGTTTGAGAAGAAGTGTGTGGAAGGAAGGAATGAACTGGAAACTGCTGAGATGAGAAGCAACACCCTCCTCGGAGCTCCTAAACCAGAAAACCTAAGCCAGGAAACACGTCTTGTATATTGATGAGGATCATGTTAAGGATAATAATGAAAAAAAAAAAACAAAACTGATCAGAGCGCTCACTTCTCAAGCACCTTACTCTCTCCCCCAGCCTTTCTTTTGGTAACAGATTTTATGACAGGAGCTCCCGGGTTCTGGGGGTGGATTAGGTGCTTGACATCACCCTAAGTGCTTTAAAGTCTGAGTCATTTTATTCCTCAGAAGAACCAACTTCCAAAATGCCAAGCGCGCTCCTACCTCCCTGCTTTGCACCTGTTGTTCCTTTCCTTCTGGAATGCGCTCCACCCACCCCCGCCCTGCCTTAACCACAGGGCTAACTTCCTACAGTCTGTTCCTTGGGAAGGCTTTCCTCCACCATCAATCGCTCCATCCCTATTCTTTTCATGACTCTATGGAAGTTTTGTGGGGTTTTTTTTTAAAGATTTTATTTATTTACCTGAGACAGAGCACAAGCAAGAGAGCACAAGCAGGGGGAGCGGCAGAGGGGGAAGCAGGCTCCCCGCCGAGCAGGGCGCAGAAGTGGGAATTGATTCCAGGACCCTGCTGGGATCATGACCTGAGCCAAAGGCAGACGCGTGATGGACTGAACCGGCCAGGCGCTCCTCTATGGAAGTTTTCTTTATGGAACTTCTCACTAGGTAGTGGCGTATTTTTGTTTGACTCCCCTATAAGTTTCGCAAGGACAGGGAAACAGTGCCTGGAATACAATAGGCGCCTAATAAGTGTTTGTCGGAGAAGTACATGTCCTCTCTGAGACTGAGGCTGTTACAATGCCCATTTTACTAAGGAGGAAACTGAAGCACACAGGGGCTTGAGTCACTGGCTCTCACACCTAGTTAGTGGAGCAGGCGGGATTTAACCCCGGCAGTAAGTCCTTGGTACACGTCCAATAATAGTAATTATTATAATTACTACCTGCTACGCCGTGAGTTAGGCTTTAGCCGGAGCTGCCTCGCTCGCTTTACGGAGGAGGGAGCCAGCGCCCAGCGAGGCGGGGGCGGGGTTCGACCCGGGCCGTTGACCCGCCCTCTGCGCTGCCCAGGGCCTCGATCCACCGTTCCCGCCGCGGCCCGCGCCTCCTCCCCCCGGGGCCCGGCGCTCACCCCAGGGCCAGGGTCGGAGTGGTGCGCCCACAGCTCCGCCACCATCTCCGTATGCAGAAACTCGAACAGCGCGGTGTCCGCCATGCGCCGGCCTCGCGCCCAACGGCCGGCTAGCGCTTCGTGCTCTCATTGGCTCGGCTGGATAAGCCCCGCCTCCTGCACCAGGCGCGAGCCCTCCCGCCCCCGCCTCCACTGGTGTTTCAGCCTAGCCCCGCCTACCGAGCTCACATGGCACGCGCGTGAACCCGGGAGGCTTAGAGCGAGGGCGTCTTTTCATTGGCCACACGTGACAGCGTCTCCGCCCTTCCCCTTCGTCTCCCGCCTGTTTCCGGGTTGCCGAGCATTTCCATTGGCCGAATCGCTGGTTACCTGCGACAAACCTCGCTTTTTAAAAATCTCTATTCGTCCACTCGCCAAACAGCAGAATACGGAAGCGCCCGCCCAGACGCTTTCCTATTGGTCGTACCTATACTCACGTGACTGTTCATTCCCTCCTCCCCCTCCCCTCCACCCCCACAGCTGGTTTTGAGGGCTTGCTTTCCTGGTAGGTAGCGGAGCTGCCCACGTGTTTGGCCGCCATGCCCGTCCGACGTGCTCCCCTATTGGTTGGGGCCGTCACCCTCCTCGCTCGGTAGAGACGGCGCCCTTCGGCTGCGTAGCGGATCCTGTGGGCTCGGAGCTTCGGTAACCAGGTATGGTGTTCGGTGATAGCGGGCCCTCGCGCCCCCGCTCGTGCACCCTCCCCGGAGTCCAGCTGGGCTGTCACCCTTTCTATGACCCTGGCGCTGGTCCCCGAGCAGCTCGGGAGCCCGTGTGCTTCCGGATCTGACACCGGCTCGGAGGACGGTTGTGGAGGGTGTGGCCTCTGCTAGGAGGCAGCATCGGAGAGAGCTGGGGTTGGGCCTCGGGGAGCTTGGTCCTCAGAGCCTGCGTCCGTCTGGTCCTCAGTTTCCCCGTCAGTGCACGGGGAGGGGGGCAGTGGCTCGCATTATCTCTGGCAGCAGGGATGATGAGCCCGTTTGCAGAAGAGGAAATCGGGGCCCAGGCAGGGGACGCAGATGGCCCCAAAGCGCTCAGCTAGTCCGTGAAGGGGTTGGGAATCCGGAACCTGCGCCTTTGAACCACCGCCAGACGCCTCTCATGCGGTCCCTTCGCCCCTCTTCTCCCTAGTTCGGCGCCATGGCGTCCCAGGGTCGTCGGCGGAGGCCGCCGCGGAGGCCTGAGACGGTGGTGCCGGGGGAGGCGGCCGAGACGGACTCGGAGCTCTCTGCGTCCTCGTCGGAGGAGGAGCTGTACCTGGGCCCCTCGGGCCCGACGCGCGGCCGCCCCACGGGGCTGCGGGTGGCCGGGGAGGCCGCGGAAACCGACTCGGACTCGGAGCCGACCGCCGCGCCGGGGGACCTGCCTCCGCTGGTGGTGCAGCGGGACACGGCCGGGGAGGCCTGGGGCGCGGAGGAGACCCCGGCGCCGGCCCCCGCGCGCTCGCTGCTGCAGCTCCGGCTGGCCGAGAGCCAGGCGCGGCTGGACCATGACGTGGCGGCCGCGGTGAGCGGCGTGTACCGCCGCGCGGGCCGCGACGTGGCCGCCCTGGCCAGTAGGCTCGCGGCCGCCCAGGCGGCAGGGTTGGCGGCGGCCCACAGCGTGCGCCTGGCGCGGGGAGACCTCTGCGCGCTGGCCGAGCGTCTGGACATCGTGGCCGGCTGCCGCCTGCTGCCCGACATCCGCGGCGTCCCAGGAACCGACCCTGAGCAAGACCCGGGACCGCGGGCCTAGCGGGAACCCACTCCCCGCCTGACTCTGCGCCCTGGGAGTAGTCCTGGAGGCCTCTGAGACCTGGTCCTCTACTCTGTGTAGCTCCCCGCGCATCTTGCCGTCACTCCCCCGGGCGCGCCTCGCCCCTTGGATAACAATGCGTGTTGGGCGTATGGGATGGGATATGGGATGGGAGTGGTAATATTGTGCGGTTCCACCCTGTGTTTAGCGTCTGGTTCCTCCCCCTGGGCCTGTCCTTGTCTGCTCCCTGGTTCCAAGCCTGTCCCTGAGGCTTGGCTCCAGCCCCTGGTAACCAATAGCTCCTAGATCTTTCTCCATCCTGGGGTCTCACCTTTCCTGTGCTCTGCCTGTCTTGACTTCGGTTTCTGCTCAAGCGGGGGAGGGGGCGGGTCTTGCTTCTTCCCATAGGAGCCCCAGAATCTGGTGCAGATTCCGCAGCATCGTCCTTCACTCCCTTGGCTCTGCCTCTGGTCCTGGTCCCACCTCTGGAATTTTGCCCCTCTATGCTGGGCTTTGGGGCCCGTTCCATCTCCTAGTCCTTGTTCTGCTATCTCCTAGCTTCCAATCCCTGGCCTTAGGTGCACCCCTGGACCCGATCTCGTTCCCTGAGTCCAGCTGTAGCTTCAGGATTAGTTTTGCTTCTTTCGCCTTTCCCCTTCTGCTTGTACCACCTACCTGATTCTGAGCTTCACGGACACCCACCCGTGGTTTCCTTCATCAGGCGGAAGCCGAGGCCCCCTCCTGACCCCAGGAAGTCCTCCCAATTTTCCAGGCCCAAGAGAGCATCTTCTCCAGTCCCGCTAGACCAAGTTGTTATGCCTTCCCCACCCTCCAAGCCAAGGTGGCATTTTGTGTCCAAGCTCTAGATACAACATGGGCCTCCTCCTGACTCTCCAGGCTGACAGTGGCACTTAGGGCCCGATGCATCTTTCCCAGGTACTTTGGCTGCTTTATGACACCGATTTGCAGATGAGGACCACACACACGATGTCTGTTCCCGAGGTCGGCCGCTGGAGGCTGCAGGGACTTGGATTTCTGGCTCGGCTCAGGGTCTGGGGTTAGCAGACTCTCTGCCCTCTCTTCTGTCCCCAGCCCTGGCCCCCAAGTCCCATTCACATTTATCCCCCACTTTGTAATCCCAACCTGAAGCTGAGATCTGAGACCCCTACCCCCACCCCGGATAGAGAAGTGAAGAAAAGTGCTCTGTGCCCATCTCATTAAAACTCAAACGCTTACTGCTATGGAGAATGTGTCTTGTCTCCCCACCTGAGCGGTAGTAGGTTTGTTGATGATTTCTCTGAGAACGGGGGTCCCGAGAGATCTCTCATACCGGGCCTATCGAAGGTGAGGCTGTAGCCGGGAAATCGAGACCCTAGTTTTTTTGCCCGGGTTCTGCGTTTACTCCCATGTTGTTAACTCAGCACACGGTTGCCGAGCGTCTGCTCTGCGCCTGTCCGGTGCTGGGGACCCACTGGGGGGGGTCCAGCAGCCAGCCCGGGCCCTCCCAGAGCTTCCAGCCCACTGGGGGAGACAGACACGAATGAAATACTCTCCGAAATAAATGGATAGTTTTCATAATTGCAATGTATGCTTTAGCCGTGATTTTTCTGGCACTATGTTGAGCGCCGCGAAGGTGTACAGGAGCTCCATGAGGGCGGAACCGAGATCTCTCGGACCTTGTGTGGGCAGATGGGGGGAGGACACCTGGCTTTGCCGAGGAAGCGATGCGTGAGTTTGAGCTGAGCCCTGACGCTGTAAACAAGTGAAACTGGATTGAGTGGAGAAGAGTTTTGGGGCAGTGGGGGAGGGGGAGATAGCATGTGCAAAGGCCCTGAGTCAGAAGGGAGCGTTACCTATTTAACAGAAGAAGGGGGCCGTCTTCTGTTGGAAAGGGCAGTAGGGCAGGGGTGGGGAGCAGGAGGGGTGAGTGGTGTTCCCAGCAGAGGCCCGATGAAGCTGGGCTTTTAAATCAGGGGAGGACCCAGCCTCTATCAAATCACCAGTAAGCACAGAATGGCGCCACCGAATGTGCGTTTCATGAAGATTGTGGGACTGTGCTTCTGTAGGGTGGCTGCCTCTGGAAAAATATCCAGAAATGCTGGTTTAAAAAATAAATGAACTGGGGTGCCTGGATGGCTCAGTCGGTTAAGCGTCTGCCTTTGGTTCAGGTCATGGTCCCGGGGTCCTGGGATTGAGTCCCACGTCGGGCTCCCTGCTTAGTGAGGACCCTGCCTCTCCCTCTTTCTCTCCTTCTCTTTGTGCTGTCTCTCTCTCTCTCAAATAAATGAAATCTTAAAAAAAAAAAAAAAGAGCGTCTGTGGGACTTCTAGATGTGTCAGAAGCACAGCAGACTCTAAAAGCACAGCCGGAATAGGTGTGGATGGTGACAGTTTTCTCCATTTCCGCTGTGTGAGCTCCAGGGTAAGTTTCCTGCGGGCAAAGAGTAGCTATATGCTTCCAGTCCTCCGTGCGGGGACACTGTGCCAGGCCAGCTCTGCTGTCCTGCCAGGAGCCCTCGTGAAATAGAAGCAGGTCTCGGAGGGTCTGCGCGAGGCTAAGCGGTCCCCTGGTGGCCCAGAGACCCTTGGTACCGTTGCAGTCGTGGACGGAGCAGGGACCCCCAGCCGGGAGGGATAGGAGAGCGCCGCGTGTCAGGGTCATAGCCCTGGAAGATGATGGGGGGCGGGCGTGGGTCACGGGTGGTCTGCCAGCCGAGCAGAGGGTGTCACGTCCTATGAACTTGAAAGAGGGCAGGTGCTGCCTCGGGAGCATAGAGGTGACAGGAGCTCCACGGCGGGAGTCCCCGCTTTGTCACGGTGGCTGCTGCCACTGCCGCTGGCAGGCCCTGGCTGTGCCTGATGCCACGGGGTCTAACTGACACGAGACGTGGGCTCAGGATGCACCCGGGAGGAGAAGCTCGCTCGAGAGAGCCCGCCGCCCTTCCGCCATCCTCCCGGTAGCCTGGGTGGAAAAGTTTGTCGCAGTCAGGGAGGCTGAGAGCTAGGGCTGCAAACCAGGCTCATTTTCAAGTTTCAAAGGCGGGGAAATGGGCTGTGGGAGGAGGGCACGTAAAGGTTGGACGGGGGCAGCAAAAATAGCCTTCCGTGGGCTGCAGTCCCGAGCTGCCCCTCGAGATTTACAAAGCCACCGTTTTGGTTTGGGGAGAAGGATGGGCAGAATTTGGGGGTGAGTTTTCGAGCCCGCTGAGACATCTCGGGGCCTAAGCAGGTGACAGCGGTTTGCCCCCACTGAAGGTCAGGTCTGGAGGCGTGATGGCCTCATTCAGCTAGGGCGTCGAGGGGGACAAGGGAGTCTAAAGTCGGCCTGCCTAGTCTTGATTTCAGAGCATGAGGTCATCAGTATATGGAACAAGGTGGGACGGCGCCTGGGGGGCTCAGTCAGTGGAGCGTCCAGTTCTTGATTTCCGCTCAGGCTATGATCTCAGGGTGGTGGGATCGAGCCCCGCAGCGGGAGCTCAGCGCAGAGCCTGCTTGTGCCTTTCCCTCTGCTCCCCCTCACCCCATCTCTCCCTCTCTATCTCTAAAACACATAAAATCTTTCAGAAATACATACCTATATTGAACAAGGGAGGTGAGAGCTGGGGTAAAGGCTACAAAGCCTAAGGCAGCTTTAAAGAATTGGGAAAATACGGGGGGAATGCTCACAGCACCCCCGAGGGATGCAAGACCGTGTTCGGCCTCTCCCCCTAAACGTGGACGCAAAGAGAAAGCCGAGTGGGGAGGCAGTGGGCTGGGAAGAGAGCTGTGCCAGCAAGGATCCAGGTGACGATGGTGGCTGCAGTTGGGCCCACAGGGTCGCCGGAACGTCGCCCATTCCTGGCTTTTTGGTCTTGTACAAACTGGTAGTTTCGACTCTCTCCTACATCAAACTTTCCTTCCTCTTTTATAGGCGAGATTGGGGTATCACCGGGCGAAGAAGTAAAGATCAGGACATCCCGTTACAATAGAGTCTTGTGGGTTCAATTTCTTATTCTGTACGCGTTGTGGAGGAGGGAGGGGGGAGGGAGGGGAGAAGGAGGGAGGAGGTAAGAGGGGGAGATGGTCCCCATGAGAAATCTTCATTTCTTTTCCAGGCAATGAGTCTGGGTTCTACACTTAGTAGTGATCCAGCTCTGTTTGTATATGAGGCCCAAAGACTAATTGGGACCTTCCCCCCCCACCCAAGATTTTATTTTTAAGTAATCCCTACCCCTGAAATGGGGCTCGAACTCACAACTCCCAGATCAAGAGTCACGTGCTCTACCAATTGAGCCAGCCAGGCACCTCGAACTGGGACCTATTTTAAGGCCCGGTCCTCTTTAGAGGAATTTACATCGGCCTCTATCAGGGAGAGTAAGAGGTTGGAGGCCCCCTCTGAGGGCAGGACATAGAAGGTGCCGTATTTATTACAGTATATGGTGCCATTGCATTTACAGAACACACCTCTACCTGAACGATGATTTGCAGGGTGAGGAGTCAGAAAAACCACCAAAACCTGGTGGGCGTAAGGAGGGCCCGGGGATCTCAGGGGGCCCAAGGGAGGCAATGCAACGGGTTGTCTGTCGGGAGACTTGGCTGGCGTGGGTGGAATTCGAGGTGGAGGCTGGCGGTGAGTGCCCCCGGCCGGCAGTAGGCAGAGTTGCACCAGCGCCCATCAAGAAACCCAGCTCCCATCCTCTAAGTTAAGTAGCGGGGGCTGGGGTGTGACTGCTCTCGCCCCACAGAAGGGGGAGAATGGACCGTCCAAGGGGGCTGGGGTCTCTGGAGATCGTTAGTTAAGCTTCCCTTTGTTTGGAGTGTGGGAGAGTTGTTGGCCCAGCACCTTGGCCTTGGCCAAGAAGACGAAGAGAGAGAGGGAGCACAAGCAGGGGGGAGGAGCAGAGGGAGAGGGAGAAGCAGACTCCCCGCTGAGCAGCACTCTGGGATCCATGACCTGAACCACCGAGGCTCCCCTTGACCTTGGCTTCTTGCCGTATCCACAATGGTCTTGACCCAAGTAGGTGAGGCTCTGCAGTTGGCCGGAGAAACAGGTAGATTTTGAGTCGCTCCTGGGGCCAACTTCTGCTTTTCTAAGGACTCAACCTGCCAGGCCAGGACCGCTGACTTTTAATTCCTTTTTCCTCCCGCTCCCCTGCAAGCCGTTTTCAGAGAATCGGGAAGCAGTGTCTGTAATAGTGCTGAGAGATGGGCCGGACGGGCCTGCCCGGCCAGCCACACTAGTTTGGATTTGCCTCCTTATAACGGGGAAGATTTCCACCCAAAGCCGAAACGGGACTGTGGCTGTGTTTGGGGTTTCCGAGTGTGACTCGGGCTTCTGAGAAGCCTGGATACTGCGTCCGCAAAGGTGCGGGGGTGCTGGCCTTCCGAGGGTGCCCACCTGAACCCCCCGGCCAGGCCCACCTTCGGGGGGAAAGGTCTCTAGGATCAGTCCTCTCGGGCCTTGCCCGGGGCGCCCACCTGTGTCACTTCCTGCTCATCCGGAGGAGGCCTGGAGGGACTCTGGTCCTCTGTTTCCCCAGGGTGGGGAGTTTTCTCCAGGAGGTCTTGGCCTATAACCACCATCTAATCATGGGTGGGAAGGACACCCCATAAAAGCCAGTCAGGCTCCCGCAGAGCGGCTTACAAATGACCACGAATCTCTCCGACTTTCTACGTTAGGTGGCATCCTCTGACAGTGGAAGGAAAGGTGCTTTGTAGTTTAAAGGGTCTGCCGCTGTCCAGGGGCCAGAAGCTGTGTTCAGTGATGCCTTCAGGAAGCGCACCGCCCGGGAAGGCCTGAAGCTGACGGGTTTCGATCCCAGAGCCCCGGGAAGCAGGAGGAGTCGGCAGTGGCAGCAAGGACCACGTTCCCGGGGCCTCTTCCAAACTATCTTCCTTTCCGTCAGTGCTTTCGGGAGTGACCTGTGTCCCCGGGGCCCAGACATCAGGCCAGAGTGCTTTCTGGAATTCTTGCAGGGAAAGGCAAGTTCATGCTGGCAGCAGGGTGTTTGAGGGATTTTTCTGGGGAAGTCGGGGGAGTTTTAGGGCTAAAGGAATTTGTTGAAGAGGTGAGGCCAGATTTGGAGGAGGCGAGGGTTAGAGTCCGGGGCCCAGGGGACAGGGCACTGGGGGTAAAGGGGCATAAGGAGGATGGAGAAGGGGAATTTACCGTGAATGTAGATTATAATTTTTGTTCTAAATCTGGTGTAGATTTCTGTTATTTAATCTTGCTAAGGGAGCCCCTAAGGCTAGCCCCAGTTCTCTTTTGTGTCTTCCTTTCACTTCGATCTTAGGTACTGTTAAAAACCAAAATTCCCCCGAGTAAACGTGAGGGCCTAATTGCCTTTATTAAATGCTTCGTGAATCAGGCAGCATCCCATCCAGCAAGCAGAGGGGAGCTCCACTGAGCTGAAGGGAGGGAAAGGGTTATAAAGGCAGAGAGCAGGCATAAAATAAGAAGGAGGAGGAGGAGGAAGAGAAAAAGAAGGAAAAAAAGGAGAAGAAGGAAGAGAAGGAAAAAAAAAGAAGAAGAAAAAAAAGAAGAGAAGGAGGATGGCAGGGAGAAAGAGGAAGGAAGGGAGGAAGGATTTACTAGATGGCTTTGCTCAGTCAAGGTCATCCTCCTAAGGGGGCAGGTGTCTCGGGGAATTGCCTCCATTCCCTCGTGGGGCTGGTTAAGCCTACATTTCTAAGGAGGTTCAAACTGCATTTAGGTTAAGTATTAAATCTTGATTTACCGACGTCGGGGGCCTCGCAGCTCCACGATGGGCCCGTGGTTTTCTTTTTAAAGGTACTAATAAGGCATTCACACAGGATGAAGGCTCGCCAAAATCTTTTCCCAATGTACAAGTTTTTCCGAATGAAAAGGATCCCTCTCTGGCCGTTGACAAGTAGGCTCGTCGGAGGTACACCAGGTCCAATACCGACTCAACCCAGTAAGGCCTTCCATGGAGAGACCCAGAGTTAACTTTCCTGAGTTAGAATGAATGTTTAGCAGGAAAACAAGAGGCATCCCCAGGACGGGTGCAGAAGACGTAGCTGCCAAGATCCAAAAGGCCACTCTGGAAGACGGCCCGGAGAGCAAAGAGCATCACTGCCACAGGTGGTTTAAAAAAAAAAAAAAAAGGCATTTATTCGTGTCTTTGGTCTCCAACAAAAATGAGTCACCTGCAGTCACAGACCTGATCATCTGGGACAACAAGTAGGTGACACTGAGACGGGACTTTCCCAGCACCGACAGGACAACGAGAGTAGAGTCCCCTTGGGGACTGGGACCCCTTACTAAGACGAAGTCCCCCGAGGCCTGGCACTGTCCGAAATGCTGGATCGAGTGGAAGGTTCCAGCCAGCGACACCCCTTCACCATTGCGAGAAACCATAGGAGAGAGAAGACGTTCCTCCTCCCCTCCTATGTTCAATGGCCGGGTCTGTGAAATAAGCTGACAGTGGGCAGATTCACAGGAGAAAAGGTGTACGAATTTATTAATTTTTATTTTTTTAAAGATTTCTTTATTTGAGAGAGAGAGAGAGCGTGCACGGGCGCTTGCGCACGAGTGGAGGGAGGGGCCAAGAGAGAGAATCTTCAAGCAGACTCCCCGCTGAGTGCGGAGCCTGATGCAGGGCTCGATCTCATGACCCGTGAGATCATAACCTGAGCCAAAACCGAGAGTCTAATGCTTAATAGACTCAGCCACTCAGGCACCCCCAAATTTATTAATTTCTAATTTCACATACATGAGAGTATCAGAAAAAATATGTCTAGTTTTTAACAATGGTCAATTATTTAAAAAAAAGGTCAGTTATTTTCGACAGGGGTGTCACGAGCATTCAATAGGGAAGGGATGGTCTTTTCAGCAAATGGGGCTGGGAACACTGGGTATTCACATAGAAAAAAAAAAAAGGGAGGGTTGGTCCCTTACCTTCTACCACGTCCAAAAATTAAAATGAGTCCAAGACCTAAGGAGAGAGCTAAAACCACACAACTGTTAGATGAATCATTGTGAAGATGGGAGAACAATCATAGTTTTAAAAAAACTGTTAGGAAAAAAACACGGGGGGAGATCTTCATGACGTTGGATTTTGCAAAGATTTCACAGATAGGACACCAAAAGCACAGGCAAAATATAGATACATTGGCCTTTATCAAAATTAAAAACTTTTGTTCATCAAAGGACACTATCAACAGAGTGAAAAGGCAACCCACAGAATGGAAAAAACATATTCACAAATCAGATATATGGTAAGGAGTTAGTATCCAGAATATATAAAGAACCCCTACAACCCAAAAACAATCCAATTCAAATATTGGCAAAAAACTTGAATAGACATTTCTCCAAAGAAGATGTACGAATGGCCAATAAGCCCGTGAAAAGATGTGCATTAGGGAAATGCAAATCCAAAGCACAGTGGGAGGGGCACCTGGCTGGCTCAGTCAGTAGAGCACAGGACTCTTGATCTTGAGGTCCTGAGTTCAAGCCCTGCAGTTGGTGGAGAGATTACTTAAAAATAAAATCTTAAAAAAAAAAAAAAAAAAGCACAACGGGATACCACTTCACACCCACTAGCCCACTAGGATAGTTATTAAGAAAAACAACGCCAGAAAATAACAAATGTTGGCAAGGATGTGGGGAAATTGCACCCCCCATGCATTGTGGCAGGAATGTAAAATGGCGCAGCCACTGTGGAGAAGAGTGTGAGGGTTCCTCAAACAGTTAAATGTAAAAGGACCATATGGTCCAGGAACTCCACGTCGAGGTCTATGCCTCGGAAAAATTGAAACCAGGGGCTCAAATGGATGCTTGCCCACAAATGTGCATGGTACCTTTGATCACAGTGGCCAAAAACGTGAAAACAACCTAACGTCCAGCAACAGATGAACGAATAAACAAAAAGGGGTCGAGCCATACAAGGAAATCGTATCCAGCCTTAAAAGGGAATGGAGTTCTGGAACATTCCACAACAGGAACCAATGAAAACACTACACTAACTGAATAAGCCAGACATTAAAGGACAGATACGTATGATTTCTCTCACGCGAGGCATCTAGAATTGGCAAATCCATGGAGACAGAAAGTAGAAGAGGGGTTATCAGGGGCTGGGGGAAGGAAGAATGGAGAATTATTGTTTAATGGGCCCAGAGGTTCTGTTTGGGACCATGGGATATTTTTGGAACCGAATAGTGACGATGACACAATACTGTGAATATATTAATGTGCCCGAATCGTACCCCTAAATAGAGTGAAGGTGGTAAATTTCATGTTGTGTATATTTACACTAAGAATAATAAACACTAAGAACAGTGGGAGAAAAAATAGCATCTGGAAACAGGAAGTGTTTCCAGGTCACGTGGGAGGCCATTGTAAGTGGTGTGGCTTTTACTCGGCCTGAGCAGAAAATCTGGAGGTCAAGTTTTTCCGACAAACTGTGTGTTGGCCAAACTCTTGTCATTGGTGTTGTCAGGTCAGGGCCCCACCAGCAGCCACAGTGAGTGCAGAGGACATCTGTCCCACCGTGGCACCCTGAGGCCCGGGAGGGCAGGGTGGTATCTCAGCCACCACCCCCCAGCGCAGAGCCAGGCACAAAGACGCTGGGCAAGTGTTTGTTGAGTGAATGAACTCCCTTCACACCATCACACAGTATCGACCCCTCAAGTGCGTGGAGTTGTTGAGATCGCTGTGTTCAGCCTCCCTCCAAAGCTGATGGACACTCAGTCCCAGGTCCTCTGTCACCCTCAGACATGCAGGCTGAGAGGGTCAGGGCCTGTTTGGAGGGGAAGGGCGTTGAAGGCAAAAGGGGCAATATGAGCAAAGGCCCAGAGGCAGGAAAATTCAGGGGTCGCTTTTGGGGCTAGATGAGCTGTCTGCTCTAGAAGAGGCCAGAAGGTACAGCTGAAGACTCAGGAGGGAGCTGGGCCACTCAGGGCCAGGGTAAGGAGCGTGGTTTTGTCCCAAGGGCCCTGGGGAGTCAAGGAAGGTTCTGAGCAGGAGAGGAGAGGCGGGGGCATATCTGTGCTTTGGAAAGAGCCCTCTGGCTGCTGAGCGGAGGGTAGAGGGGAGAAGAGACTGGGTCTGTTGTGGGCCCCTTGTGTCCCCGTCACCACCCAGCAAAGAGCAGGTGTATTTGGAATAAATGCACGAAGGAAGGAAGGAACGCAAATTATTGGATTCTTATGTCACTGAGAAAAGCCAAAGCCTTTCCTGGGGCACTCGAGGCCCCATGATCCGGTCCCTTGCCCTCCTGGCTGAGCTGCTGCACAACCAGCAGCATTGTCCAGGACGCGCTGGACTCCATGCTGTTCTGTAATCCGCCAACCTTTGCACCAGGGCCTTTGCACGTGCTGTTCTGTCTTCCTGGAATATTCTTCCCCAGAGCGCTGCGTGCGGGCAGGTGTTGGCTTTTCTGTTTTGCTCACCTCTGCATCCACAGCACCTACGACCCTGTGCAATACTCAGCACAGTGAATTCGCGGCACAGAGATTTGTGGAATTGGTGAATAAATGAATGAGCGAGGTCTGCACATCCGCCTCATCAGTAGAAGCCTGAGTGGGCTGGAGCCGGGGCAGAGGAGGCAGGTGCGAGAGCCTGGGGGTGGGGTGGGGGGGCTATACGGGGCCGTGGCCGAGGGCGTGGCTCTGGCAGAAGCGTGGAGAGGCTAGGGAAGGTGGGGGTGGGTAGGGGGATGGGCACGTGGGTGGGGTTGAACCCGGAATGGGGTGGGATGGACGCCGGGGCGGGACTGGATTCCAGCAAAGGGCCTGGCTCGCACAGCCCCCTTCCCAGAGAGGCTTCGTGGCAGGATCCGTCCTCCAGGCTGACTTGTCCGGGGCGTGGAGATCTGTGGGGCCACTGAGGCAGGACTGAAGGACCTGGAGATTGGAGAACTGGGTATGTCTCCGTGCCCCTTCTGAGGGGCTCTGCCCTTAACTACCTCCTTGTCACCCTGACCCGGAGCCCTCTTGTGGTCGCCTTCCCTCTGCCCCCACCTGGTCTTCCTGAGATTGTTGGAGTGGCACAAGCTATCTGTCCCCTCTCGCCCAGTGAAGTGTGCCGTGCAGTATGCACCCGGCTGGAAAACCTGTTCCGGCGTGCGGCCGCCAGAGCGAGTGCCCAGCTCCTCTTCCTCACACTGCTGCCCTCTGTCGGGAAACCCACGCAGTCGGCTAGCTTTGTTAGAACTAGGTCCTCCATTGCTTTCCGCCGGAAAATTGTTTTAAAAAGCATCACAAATGTGCAATGTCCAGCACGCGGAGGAAGTCCCTTTCCATGGGACACCCTTGTGCAGTGCCCAACCGGCACAACCGTCCCAGCTGAGTTCTGGTTCTGCCCTTTTACATTCCTTGGTGCTAACTTTAAGGGGGCGATGACCCCAATGGGAAAACCAGTACCGGACATTTGGAGCATGTGATTTTCTAGGCTTTTATTTGGGATCTTTCTTGAATGGCTTCTTTTCTCTTAATCACCTGTACACATATCCCCCATACCGACTGAGCCAGCCAGGCACCACTAGTTTTGTTGTTGTTGTTGTTGTTGTTGTTGTTGTTTTAATCAAAATTATAGAGAGTCGAATAGTTCCAAGGGTCATTAATGAACACAGCATTCCCCTTTCTCATTTCCTGTTCCGGAGAGCAGGGTTTCTCAACACTTGTCCTACTGACATTTAGGGCCAATGATTCCCTGTTCTGGGGGCCGATCGTGTATTGTAGGATCCCTGGCCTCTACCCACTAGAGCCGATATGTTTATAGTATGCATCTTGATGTGTCAGTTTTAGCCACATTAGTGATTACCCACAACCTAAGATAAGGATTATTTCCTGTTCACAGACACCTGTGCCCACACCGCAAACACACACCCTCCCCGGCTTCCCATCCCCCAGTGCATTTCATAGATGTGGCTGCATCACATTGCCGTTCGTATGAAAACACTGTCCACGGCCAATCCACTTCGTGGACTAGGATGATCTTCTCCTTCCTTTAACAACTTTTTATTCTCCCTGGAGTCAGTCATTGCCTTGATTTTTCATCTGCTTGGGTTGCTACCTACCTACTGCTACTTCAACTCCAAACCGTTATCCAGGTATACAAAAAAGTTCGAGAAATTTCGTCTTCTTTTTTTTCAAGATAATTTTATTGTTGTGCATTGAACCATACAGTTGCACTAGAGAAATTTGTTTTTATTTATTTAGTTTTAAAGTGTATTTGTTGTTTTTTTTTTTTTTAAGAATTTATTTATTTATTTGTCAGAGAGAGAGAGATCACAAGTAGGCAGAGAGGCAGGCAGAGAGAGAGGGGGAAGCAGGCTCCCCGCTGAGCAAGGAGCCCGATGCGGGACTTGATCCCAGGACCCTGGGATCACGACCCAAGCCGAAGGCAGCCGCTTAACCACTAAAGTGTATTTGTTTTTAAAGGTTTTATTTGTTTATTTGAGAGAGGGGGGAGCAAAGAGAGGGGCAGAGGGAGAGGGAGTGAGAGAATCGCAAGCAGACTCCATGCCGAGCTGGGAGCCCGTCATGGGGCTCAACCCCATGACCCCGAAATCATGACCTGAGCTGAAATCAAGAGTCAGATTCTTAACCAGCTGAGTGATTAAGCAGGCACTCTAGAAGTTTATTTATTTTTAAGTAATCTCTACGCCCAACATGGGGCTCGAACTCACAACCCTGAGATCAAGAGTTGCATCATCTGACTGAGCCAGCCAGGTGCCTGCCGTCCTCCTTCTGTCTGGACTGGTTACCCTCTGTGCTGTGAATCCTGGGACCCCCTTCTCTCTTTCCTGGGAAGCCCCTGTTTTCATGTGTCATATAAAATACCATAGCATTTTTTGGTTTATGCCCTCATTTTGTTGGAGCATATCCTCCAGTAGCCTCCTGATAAAGGATGTATGGGTGGAGATACTTCAGCCTTGTTTCCGATCAGTTATGTGACTTTGGTAAATGACTTCATTGCTCTTAGCCTCAGTTCCAGAGCTATAAAATGGGAATAAATGTTTTTGCTGTTTTGACAGTGGAATGAAATAATACACATAAACCTAGATTGTATGCTCTGTAAGTGTTGGCTACTATTGTCAGATGGAGACCAAACAGAAGGTCAACACGGTTTTAAAATTTTTAATTTTAAATATTATTTCAAAAGTAATGCATACGCTCATGTTATAAAATTTAGAAAGAGGCTAGCGTGTATTCTCCTTCTGGAATTAGAGGAAGTTGTTTGAGACTAACTATGCGAATGAGAACAATTAGGAAGGCTGGATAAAATATTTGATTTTTTTTTAAGATTTATTTATTGGAGCACGTGGGTGGCTCGGTCAGTTAAGCGTCTGCCTTTGGCTCAGGTCATGATCCCAAGGTCCTGGGATCGAATCCTGAATTGGGCTCCCTGCTCTGTGGGAAGCCTGCTTCTCCCTCTGCCTCTGCCTCTCTCTCTCTCTCTCTCTCTCTGTGTCTCTCATGAATAAATGAATAAAATCTTTTTAAAAAATAAAATAAAAGATTAATTTATTTAAGAGAGAGAGCATGAATGGGAGAGGCAGAGAGAGGGCGAGAGAATCTCAAGCAGACTCCACACTGTGCACAGAGCCTGACACGGGGCTCGATCCCACGACCCTGAGATCACGACCTGAGCCAAAACTAAGAGTCAGCCACTCAACCCACTGTGCCGCCCAGGTGCCCCTGGATAAAGTATTTTAAAAATAACTGTCTGGGGGCCCCTGGCTGGCTCAGTCGGTAGAGTGTGTGACTTTCAATCTGGGGATCATGAGTTCGAGCCCCACACTGGGTGTCAAGATTTACTTAAATAAACTTAAAAAAGAAAATGATCTTTAAAAAGTTATTAAAAAAAAAAAACCAACAACACTGAAGACAGCTTAGAACTACAAAGGCAACGAAGACTCGCAGCACCAAGATTTGAGGGAGGAAAGAATCTAGGAAAGGCAAATCTGACTTTTGGAGCAACATTTCCCTTCAAGGCGGCTGAGCATTTAAGAAGCTAACCAGAACTTTCAACATACTGTTAGTGCTACAACAAATACTGTAGTTCAAAGCTTTGGAAAAAACCCAAGGCTTTGGTTGGGACCCTGAATCTCAGAGTAAAGGTAGAGCGGAAACACACTGGGTTTCACAGGAACCCAAGCAGGGTTTCAAACAATCTCCAGCCCTGAGAGGATTAAGGGGATATGATGTGTTAGCGCCCCCTAGTTTAGCTGCGGGGAAGAAGCCGAACACACATGCACACACACAAAAACACCGCATCTTTAGAGAAAAAAACCATACAGCCCAGATTTCCAGAGCTTTCTTATCCCAAACAGAAACTCTGGATCTAAGAAGCGGTAACCCCCATTCTTCCCTACTCCCGACCCAGGGTAGCCTGTATTCTACCTTCTGTGTCTGTGAACTTGCCAATTCTAGATACCTCATACCGGTGGAATCGTAGACTATTTTTCCTTTTCTGTCTGGCTCCTTTCACTTTAGCATAATGTTTCCAAATTCATACATGTTGTAGCGAGTATAGGAACTTCTTTGCTTTTATTTTCTTTATGTTTTTTTTTTTTTTTAATTTTTATTTTCAAGGAGGCTCCATGCCCATGTGGGGCTTGAACTTACCACCCCGAGATCAAGAGTCACATGCTGGGGCACCTGGGTGGGTCAGTCAGGTAAACATCTGACTCTCGATTTCAGCTCAGGTCATGATCTCGGGGTCATAAGATCAAGCCCCGTGACGGGCTCTGCGCTAAATGTATGTAACGTGAAATTTACCATTTGAACTGTATTTAATGGTATGTTTTGGTGCCATTACATACATTCACGTTGTCGTGAAACCATCACCACCATCCCTCCCTAGAACCTTCTCAATGTCCCATGCTGAAATTCTATACTCACTGAACAACAACTCCCCATTCCTCCATACCCCCAGCTCCTAGAAAGTACCATTCCACTTTCTGTCTCTATGCATTTGACTACTCTCAGTACCTCGTGTAAGTGGGATCATACCATATCTGCCCTTTTGTGCCTGGCTTATTTCATTTAGCATATTTTCAAAATCGATCCGTCTTGTAGAACGTGCCACAATTCCCTTCCTTTTTAAGGCTGAAGAGTATTCCATTGTATGTATGCACCAGTGTTCACAAGGAGTATTGGTCTGTGGATCTCTTTTCTTGTAAAGTCTGTCTGGCTTTGGTATAGGGGCAATGCTGGCCTCATAGAATGAGTTAGGAAGTTTTCCCTTCCTCTTCAGTTTTTGGGAAGAGTTTGGGAAGGATTGGTGTTATTTCTTCTTTTAATGCTTGGTAGAATTTTTCAGTGAAGCCATCTGTCCGAGGATTTTCTTTCTTGGGAAGTTTTTGACTACTGATTCAATCTCTGCTAGTTACAGGTCTATTCGAGTTTTCTATTCCTTCCTGGTACAGTCATGGTAGGTTTCATGTTCCTAGGAATTTGTCCATTTCATCTAGATTATCCAGTTTGTCGGTGTTCATAGTGCTCTCTTATCATTCTTTCATTTCTGCAGAATCAGTAGTAATGTCCCATCTTCGTCTCTGAGTTTAATGATTTCAGTGTTTTCTCTTTTTTTTCTTAGTCAATATAGATAAGTGTTAATTTTCAAAGAACCAGCATTTGGTTTCATTGATTTGCTTTATTATTTTTCTATTCTCTATTTTTCTCTGCTGTAATCTTTATTTTTTATTTGCTTCTCTTAGCTTTTTTTTTTTTTTTTTTAAGATTTTATTTATTTGGGGCACCTGGGTGGCTCAGTTGGTTAAGCAACTGCTTTCAGCTCAGGTCATGATCCCAGGGTCCTGGGATTGAGTCCCACATCGGGCTCCTTGCTCAGCAGGGAGTCTGCTTCTCCCTCTGCCTGCTGCTCCCCCTGCTTGTGCTCTCTCTCTGTCAAATAAATAAAAATAAGATCTAAAAAAAAAGATTTTACTTTTATTTATTTGACAAAGAGAGACACAGAGAGAGGAAACACAAGCAACGGGAGTGGGAGAGGGAGAAGCAGGCTTCCCGCAGAGCAGGGAGCCCAATGCGGGGCTCGATCCCAGGACCCTGGGATCATGACCTGAGCCAAATGCAGACACTTAATGACTGAGCCACCCAGGTGCCCCTCTTCTCTTAGCTTTGAATTTAGTTTGTTCTTCTTTGTCTAGTTCCTTAAATTATAGTTGTTAATTTGAGATCCTTTTTTTTTAAGATTTTTATTTATTTGTCAAAGAGTGCACAGCAGGGGGAGGGCAGAGGGAGAGGGAGAAGCAGGCTCCCAGCTGAGCAGGGAGCCCAATGTGAGACTCGATCCCAGGACCCTGAGATCCTGACCTGAGCCAAAGGCAGATGCTTAGCTGACTGAGCCACCCAGGCGCCCCCCTTTTTTCTTTTTTAACGTAAGCATTGACAGCTGTAAATTTCCCCCTTAACAGTGCTTTCACTACATCCCATAAATTTTGGTATGTTGTGTTTTTATTTTCACTTTATTTGTCTCTACATATTTTTATATTTCCTTTATGATTTCTTATGATTCCTTGTGATTTCTTATGTTCTCTCTCTCATTATCTCCATTAGTGTTTAAGAGCTGTAGATATTCTTCATATATTATAGATATCAATCTTTCATCCCATGTATGATTTGCAGATATTTTCTGCCATTTTGTGAGTTGCCTTTTCACTCTGTTGATTGCGTCTTTTAATTCACAAAAGGTCTTGATTTCACTGAAGTACAATTTATCTGTCTGTCTTTTGTTGCTTGAGCTTTTGCTGTCATAGCCAAGAAATCATTGCCAAAGCCAATGTCATGAAGCTTTCCCCCTGTGATTTCTGTTAAGAGTTTTGTGATTTTTAGCTCTTACATTTAGGGCTTTGACCCATTTTGAGATCATGTATATTGTGTTTTGCTCCACATATTTGAGGGCTGTAATGTAAGGATATGTAATTGTCCTATCTTTTTACTGCATTGAGCTTTTTTTTTAAGATTTTATTTATTTATTTGACAGAGAGCCATCACAAGTAGGCAGAGAGGCAGGCAGAAAGAGAGGAGGAAGCAGGCTCCCTGCTGAGCAGAGAGCCCGATGTGGGGCTCGATCCCAGGACCCTGAGATCATGACCCAAGCCGAAGGCAGAGGCTTTAACCCACGGAGCCACCCAGGCGCCCCTTACAGCTTTCTTTTCTAGTGTTGTTGTTTTTTTTTTTTCTCTTTTTTTCATGTCAGCCTGAAAGACTCACCTCAGCATTTCTTGTAGGGCAAGTCTACTGCTAATGATCTCCCTTAGCTTTTGTTTATCTGAGAGTGTTTTAAATTTTTCCTTCATTCTTGAAGGATAATTTTGCTGGATGTGGCATTCTCGGTTGACAGGTGTTTTTCACTTTCGTTTTTGTTTTTAGGATTTTAACTATGTTATCCCACTGTTCTCTGGCCTCCGTGGTTTCTGATGAGAAATCATCTGTGAGCCCTATTGAGAAATGTTTGTCTATGACAAGTCATCTCTCGCCGTGTTCAAATTTCCCTTCGTCCTTGTGTTTTCACAGTTTGACTATAATTTACCTTGATGTGGATCTCCTTGATTTTATCCTGGTTAGTATTTCTTGAGCTTCTTGAATACGTACGTGTGTTTCGTCAGTTTGGGAAGCTTTCGGTCATTATTTCTTCAAATTTATTTTCTTGCTCCTCCCTCCTTTATAGGGACTCTCCGATATGCGTCCTGTTTCATGGTGTCCCACAGTCCTTTAGGCTCTGTTCATGGTTCTGTTTTCTTTTTTGCTCTTCAGGCTGTATACTTTCAAGTGTCTTAGCTTCAAGAATGCTGACTTTTTTTTTTCTCCATCTTCCAAAATGTGCTGTTGAACTCCCCTTAGTGACTTTTTTTTTCATTTCAGTTATTGAACTTTTCAGCTAGAGAACTTCTGTTTGCTTCCTTTTTATAATTGCTCCCTCTTTATTGCTATTTTCATTTTGTTCCTATATCATTTTCCTGATTTACATTAGTTTTTTGTCTATGGTTTTCTTTAGTTCACGGAGCATATTTAAGACAGTTGACATAATATACTAAACTAGCAGTTCCAGTGTCTAGGTTTCCTCGGGATGGTTTCTGTGAAATTGGCAGGGTTTTTTTTTTGCTATTAACGAGCGATACTTTCCTCCTTCTTTGTATGTTTTATAAAATTTTTGTTGTTGAAAACGGGACACTCTGAATATCATATGTTAATTCTTTTTTTTTTTTTTAAGATTTTATTTATTTATTTGACAGACAGAGAGAGAGATCACAAGTAGGCAGAGAGGCAGGCAGAGAGAGAAGGGGAAGCAGGCTCCCTGCTGAGCAGAGAGCCTGATGCGGGGCTTGATCCCAGGACCCTGGGATCATGACCTGAGCCGAAGGCAGAGGCTTTAACCCACTGAGCCACCCAGGCACCCGATATGTTAATTCTTGAAATCTGACTTTATCGCTCCTCAGAGATTGCTGATTTTTGCTTATTGAGGCTGGAGGTATTTGTGATTTTTCCAAACTATTTTCCCCAAGTGCATATTCGTTGTCATGTGTGGTCACTGACCTTTCTGTTCCGTTACTTCTGTGATCATCTGGTGACCTGACAAAGATTTCCCTAAGTGTCCATCTCTGTGGGGCACCTGGGTGGCTCAGTGGGTTAAAGCCTCTGCCTTCGGCTCAGGTCATGATCCTGGAGTCCCGGGATCGAGCCCCGCATCTGGCTCTCTGCTCAGTGAGGAGTCTGCTTCTCCCTCTGCCCTTCCCCTGGCTCCTTCTCTCTCTCTCTCTCTCTCTCAGTCCCTCTCTCAAATAAATAAAATCTTTAAAAAATTAATTTATTATTATTATTATTATTATTTTAGTCATCTCGTGCCCAGTGTGGGGCTCAAACTCACAATCCCAAGACTGAGTTGCTCGCTCCTCCAACTGAGCCAGCCGGGTTCCCGCCTTTGTTATTTTTTAAGAAGCAAACTAGGAATAGGAGGAAACTGCCTTAATCTGATAAACAGTCTCCAAAAAACCTGCAACTGACATCAGACCTCACAGTGACACGGTGAGCACTTTTTCTGTGAGGTTGGGAACAACACAGGATTTCTGCTCTGATCTCTTCGAGACCATTTTATGGCAGGTCCTAGCCAGTGGAATAAAGTCAAAAAGTAAAGCAAACTTATGAGCCTCAGGAAAGGAAGAAATACAATTGTCATTATTTGCAGATGACAAGACCACGTATGTGGAAAATCCAGAAGAATTTAGTAATCAATTTAGGGGACTTTATATTTATATACCTGTAATGAACCATTAAAAAGTATTTTTTATCAGTAAGATTTATGATAGCTGGAAGGGACATCAAGTATCTCAGAATTAGGGGCACCTGGGTAGCTCAGTGGGTTAAGCACCCAACTCTTGATTTCTACTCAGGTGGCGGTCTGAGGGTCCTGAGATGGGACCCTGCATCAGGCTCCATGTTCAGTGAGGAGTCCTGCTTGAGGTTCTCTTTCTCCCTCTCCCTCTGCCCTTCCCCCTGCTTGCACGTGCTCTCTCTAAATAGATAAAAAACTAATATATATATTATATAATATATTATATTATATTATATGTACATAATATATAATATTATATATTATATATTGATATGTATTGTCAATATATAATATATATATTGACAAGCTGGTTGTAAAATTTATGTGGAAATGCAGAAGGCCAAGAATATCTTGAAGAAAAGCTCTACTAGATAACAGGAATTATTACAAAGCTGTATGAGACATTGTGCTATTGATAAAATGATAGAGGAACAGACCAAGTGGAACAGAAGAGAGTTCAGAAGTAGATGCTGACAGATGTGACACTGAAATTATGACAAGGTTGTATTACAGATCAGTGGAATTGGCAGGGAGATTCTTTCTTTCTTTCTTTTTTTTTAGGATTTTATTTATTTGTCAGAGCACGCACAAGCATGGGGAGCAGCAGGCAGAGGGAGAAGCAGGCTCTCCACCAAGCAAGGAGCCTGACACAGGACTTGATCCCAGGACCCCGGGATCATGACCTGAGCCGAAGGCAGACCCTTAACCAACTGAGCCACCCAGGCACCCCTAGATATATCTTTTTAAAATGCAAACAACCCAGTTCAAAAAATGGGAATCAGATTTGAACAGGCATTCTACAAAAGAGGAAATCCAAGTGACCAGTAAACATATGGAAATGTTTTCAATCTTATTTTTTTCTTTGGAGAGAGAGCGTGTGCGAGCAGGGGGTGTGGGCAGTGGGAGAGGGAGAGAGAGAACGCTAAGCAGGCTCCATGCCCAGTGCAGATCCCCACACGGTGCTCAATCTCACCACCCCCAGACCATGCCCTGAGCAGAAATCAAGAGTCAAACACCTAGCGGACTGAGCCGCCCAGGTGCCTCTCAACCTTATTGTTACTGGGAAACTACAGATTATAACCGGAGTAAGACGCAACTACGCAGCCACTGAAAATGGTTCACCCTAAAATTATTGACAGTAGCAAATGCAGTCAGGGGTGTGGGACAACCGGAATTCTTGAGCTTTGCTAGTGGGTATATACATTTGCAGGATGGGGGAAACTGGCAAGTACCCCCTAGGATCGGAGATATGCATACTCTGTGATCCCTCCATTTCACTCCTGGTTGTCTGTGAGTATGCATGGGCTTCAGAAGACACGAGAGTGCTCCTAGATAAATTATTCGTGACAGCCGCAAACTGGACACAACTGAAATGTCAATCGATAGTTGGGTAGCTAAATAAAGCATGCTGTATTCACACAATGGAAAATTACAGCAATGAACAGGAATGACCTTGTGCTGCACGCAGCGTGGATGAATCTTAGAAACATCACGTTTAACAGAGGACGCCAGAGATAAAAGTGTGCGCACTGCATGAGCCCACTTACGTGAGGTTCAGAACTGGACAAAACTATTCCAGAGCGTGTTAGAGGTCAGGACAGTGGCGAACAACAGAGGAGGGGTGGGGGACAATCTGGGAAACTGTCACTACCTTATCTCTTCGTGTGGGTAGAGGTTAAGGATTTGTGCTCATTTTTTATGTTAAAGATCTAGGCACTTTGGTGTGTGTATGGTATGCTTTTATAAAAAATTTATACATTAAAAAATCCAGAAAGAGAGGAGTGCCTGGGGGGCTCAGTTGGTTAAGCGTCTGCCTTCGGCTCAGGTCATGATCCCAGGGTCCTGGGATCGAGCCCCACATCGGGCTTCCTGCTCTGCGGGGAGTCTGCTTCTCCCTCTCCCACTTCCCCTGCTTGTGTTCCCTCTCTCGCTGTGTCTCTCTGTGTCAAATACATAAAATCTTTAAAAAAAAAAATCCAGAAAGAGAATTTTATGAAATGGAGGTGAAACTCTCCCTTCTTTCCCTATCTCATTCCCTAAAAGTGACCCCCCCCATTAAAAATGTGGTAGTTTTTTTCTCTATGCACATGGAAGTATATATATACTATGTAATAGTATATATATGTATGTGTGCATGTAATATATGTAACATTATAATTCACATGTTATATATTCCACACGTCATATTATACATGTATGTATATGTATGCATATGTATATATACAATATATGTAATAGTATATATTATACATTACGTGTTGCATATGCATGACATGTTATTTATACGTATATATGTATATGTATAAATATGTATGTGTATAAATATGTATAATTAACATGTCTACATAGTACAGGTATATATTATATATGCATAATATGTATAAAATCTTTTAAAATATACATTATGTATTATATACATATGTATTACATATGTCTAATATACACTATATGTCTCTCTATATAAAATCTGGAGGGCAGGCAGCTCACTCTTCCGCGCATGCCTTTTACCATGTATGTATCTTGGGGATGGTTCTAAGCCAAATGAACGGCCGGCCACCCTTTGTACAGGCTGCACAGTGATCTGTCAGCTGGCTACACTGTATTTATTTAGTTATTCCCCCATTGATGAATATTCAGGATGTTTCCTGTTATGTGTGACTACAAATAGTGTTGCAACCGACATCTCTGGACATATTCATTTCCGGCACGTGTATCTCGGAAAGCAATAAATTTCCAGAAGTGGAGTTTTTGATGGATCAAAGGGCACGTGCATTTTAAATTCTAGCCGCTGTTACTTTTTAGAAAGTGTGTTCCGTGCTCAAAGAAAAGTAAGCTCGGAAATTTAAGAAATGGGAGTGGGGCAGGGCGAGTGAAGGGAAAGGACTGGTTGGTTCTAGCTTCTTTCCTCCCCAGAGACACTTGGGTATTATAAACTGCAATACGGTGTCGGTGGTCCAGGTGAAACCGGGTGTTTGAGGACAGCGGAGCTCTGGCCACTCTGCGGGGGACCCAGCCAGCAACCCTCAGTGCTGGGCCCGGTGTGGAGGAGATTCCTGGGGGGGTGGGGCTCCTAGAGAGATGGGAGTGAACTTGAGGAGGAGGAGCAGGTGAAGGGATTGGAGAGGGAAAGATGCAGTGCTGGGGACTCTTCTCTACTCATGACTACAACCGTCCTGCCCCAAGTGGTCATCAGGTAAGACGCAGTCTCTTTCTCTTCCACTCTGGATCCTCCCCACCCACCCTCTAGGCTTTTTCTATTCGCTGTCCCATCCTTGTCCCTGTGACTCAACAGTAGGGCGGCACTAAGGGGTGGAGGTGCAGGAATCACCTGGATCCTCTGGTCCCCGTGGGCGGTGACCACCTTCCAACTAAGGCGAGGTTCCTTCTCCAGCCGCGAAGACATCATCGCCAACACGGCTCCAGTGATTTACAGGAACCCCTATTATATTGTTAGCAATGCACTCCGACCCCACAGACCCGGCCCAGGGCTGTCCTGCCTGCCTTGCTGAAAGCTCCCGCTTTAGCCTTTGTTCTGGCATTGAAGGTTATGGTGCAAAGTCGTGCGGTTTGTGTGCGCGCGTGCGCGTGTGCGTGCGTGCGTGTGTGTTTAAAGTGCCTCCTGCGTCTGGGGCTACTAATAGATCTGGGGCACAGTCCAGCAAATAGGGCAGGCGTTGTTTGTTTAAAGAGATGCAGGAGGCCAGGGGTCAAGACGTGAGACTGGCCCAACTAGAATGCTGGGTAGGGGTATGGGAACAGGAGAAGGGCTTGGACCACGCAGACATTCAGGTGCTAAGGTGAGAACTTGGGTCATGAGTCTGGAGGCTTTCTGGAGCCACGCAGTGTTCTAGGATCAAGGACGGCGCTGGGCAGGAGCGGGCTGGAGGAGCCTGCGCCGGGAACGCTCTGGTCGTGGGACCCGCCGTTTCCTTGCTCCGCAGGCCTTTACGTGAAGTTTCTCCGCGGCAGTGGGCGCAGAGTGCTCCTCTCGGGGGGGAGGAAGGGGGGCACCCACCCTGCAGGTGCCCAGCCAGAGTGGGCAGCTCAGAAGGGGAGGGGCTCTGGCAGGGGTAGGAGCCTAGGGAAGGTGGACCTTCAGGGGCTGGGGCGGGGGATGTCTCAGAGAGGACGGTGATTTGGTGATTCGGAAGGACTTGGGTGGCACTGCGCTCAGCAAGTGGGGGGGGAATTCTTGCGGGGGCAGGGGAAATTCTTGCGGGGGCGTGGCCTCTGCGGGACGCGCCCCTTGGGGGCGTGGCCGACTGGGCGTGGTCTCAGGGGAGCTGGGAGACCCAGGGGCAGAGCCGCGGGTGGATGGGACTCTGGGATTCTGAGAGCGTCAGGGAGCTCAGGCTGGCGGGGACCGGAGTTCTCTTCACCCCCTTTCTGCAGACGGTGAGCCCCTTTATGGCCGACACAAATATGACCAGACACGTGCAGTACGGGCTGCTAGCGTCTGGTCATATTCCCAAGACTGCTTGGCAGATGCTGGACACCCTTGGCCTTACCTCCCAAACCTCTGGGTGCCCCGGCCACACTGCGCAGGTGCCTTCGTGGGCAGCCACGGGCAGAGAGCTGGACATTCCCTGGCCCAGCCCCGGTAGTCCTCAGAAGCAGGGGAGGGCCTCCACCTCGGGCTGGAGAGAGAGGAGAGGAGGAGACACGGGGACCCAAGGGTGGGGTGTTCCTGACCCCTCGTACCTCTCCTTCCCAGGATTTCCTGCCGCTCCTCCTCTCGTCCATTTGCCCATTCTCTCGGGCGCTGGGAATAAAGTTTGCAGCTCGGTGGACGAGCTCATATAACACAAAGTTCTTTCATAAGAGCTCTTAAAGAGGCGTGGCCACGTGTCCCCCCTTCTTCCACCCAGGGCCAGGGCTGTCATTAGCAAAGAAGTCCCACACATGGGAATAGAGGGCCAAGCAGGCCGATGGAACAAAACTAGACCTCTGAACCGCTGGCTATTTAGTGACAACTGGGACATCTCAGCCTCTGATAGAAAGACAGTGCTTTTACCATATGGGGTCCAGACAACCAGACTGGCATTTGGAGAAAAACAAAATTATATATAGATCTAAAATTGCAGCGGTGGTGGTTGCAAAACTTTGCGAATATTTTCAAAACCAGTGAATTGTACACCCTTAAAGCAGGAATCTTATGGTAGGTGTATTATATCTCGATAAAAATAATTTTAAAAAAATAGAGACACCCCCCCCCACCAAGTGTATTGATGGCTGCAACTTACTTTGAAATGCACTGAAAAGTTAGGCGAATTAACGGATGGATAGAAGGGTGCAGAGAGTGGATAGAAATATGTGAAGACAAGAATGGTAAAGTGTTAGTAACAGAATCTAAGTGGCAGACTCGTGGGTGTTCACATAAGTTTCTTTTAACTTCCCTGTGTATTTGAAAATCTCCATGATAAAAAGCTGGGGAAAATTCAAGGGCAATAGAATCAAATTTATAAACAAAACTCCTGAGGCAGATTCGGAAACTGGTTAAGAAAATATGATCCCATAAGCAAAGTAAAAACATGACAATCTCAGAGAAAATATTTACAACTCACAGCACACAAAAAAATGTTTATCTCCTTAATACATAAGAAAAAAACAAAAGCCCAAATGGTTTAAAATTTGCAAGAGAAGTGAATAGACGGTTCACAGAGAAACAGGTACGAATGGTCCTTAACTATATGGAAAGATGCTCAGTTTCGCTCATAATAAGGACAATGCCAAGGGAAACTTCTCCAAAGTAGCCTTTCTCCCCTATAAAATTGGCCAAAAGTCATAAGCCAGAAAGCGCACTCTCGTGCATTTGCTGGTGGGGCATTCCAAATGATAACCTTCGCGGGGAGAAATTTGACGATGGCTAACCAACCTGTGCGTTTGCTTTTCCGCTTCTCAGCGCCCCTTCTAGGAAGATACCGTGAAGAGCCACCAGCGCCTAAGGACTAATCAGGGTTGAGAGCGGAGTCAAGCCGGATGCCTTCAAAGAACAGAAAGGAGGCCCAGCGCCTCTGGAACAGGTGCGGCTATTTTTAACTTTCTATTTTGAAGGCTAGTATCCTTATACTATTCATCTAGATTCGCTGCTCATTAATATTTGCTTAACTGGCTTTTCTCTCTCTCCATGCATACGTGATGACGATAATAATGGTGAGTGGCCCATTTGAACGTCCGTTGAGCCGTCATGGTCCTTTACCTCTAAATGCTTTAGCGAGTTATTCCTAAGAACAAGGACGTTATCCTAAAGGCAACAAGGCACTGATAGAATTTAGGAAATTTATCATGGACAGGTACTATTTTGTTCTTTTTAAGATTTTATTTTTAAGTCATCTCTGCACCCGGTGTGGGGCTCGAACCTACAACCCTGAGATCTAGCATCACAGGCTCCACCAACCGAACCAGCCAGGCGCCGAGACATGTACTATTTTTAATATGCGGTCTGTATTCAAAAATGTCCAAGTGTCACAAATATGTCTTTTTTAGCCCTGTTTGTTGTTGTTTTTTTTTCCTGTCCGGGTTCCAATCCAGGATCACACATTCCATTGAGTTGTCCTGTTTCTTTAGCCTCCTTTCATCTACAGAGCTTCTCATCCTTTCTTCGCGCTCGGTGACGTGCACATCTTTGAACCAGAACTGTTGTGAAGTTGAAAAAACGCTGTGAATTTTGTGGAATCCGGGCTTTATTATTGGAATAAGATCTTACGCAATTGAGGATGATGGTGGGGAAAGACGGTCCAGAGAGGGGCGTGGAGGGACAAGTGGGAAATCTCCAGCCAGCCCTTTGGGACCACGGGCGCAGGTGCACAAGTCAGAGTTTTCCGGAAAATCTGGGAAGCTGGCACATCCAGCTGTCAGAGTGGGATCATGAAGGACAACCGGTGAGGAAGTCTCCGGAAGGCTTTTGCCTCCACATCCAGTCATGGGCCTGGGGGTCACCCTTGGTCAGATTGCTGAGATGAGCAGAGCTTGAGGGAGGTCCCATGCTTTTCGTCTGTCTGTCAGTCTGTCTGTCAGTCTCACCACAGCGGAGAGCAAGAGTGAGCCGGAACCCAACAGCACAGCCATGTCTGTCTCTTGCCCCGTCTGAATAGAACCACCGCCTAGAAGCAATGATCAACCTTCACTTCTTCCGCTGAGTTTTCATGCGGTTTTCTCTGTGGCCTGCTCTAACCTTGAACCGCAAGGGGAAAGGGATTCTGAGAAAGGTAGGCGCAGCCCGGCGCAGTTGACCCAGTCCAAAATCACCAGAGAAGTGTGCCCTGCTCCCTCAACTTCTAGAAGAGCTTCTGTGAGATTGGTTATTGGTTACATGTCTCGAAGATTTCACGTGAGACCATCCGGGCTGGGAATTTTGTGGGAAAGTTCATTTGGGGTTCAGTTTCTTTGGTAATGTAGACGATTCGGATTTCCTGCTTCTTCTTGGGTCAGTTGTGGTTAACTCTTCTTTTTCAAAGGATTTATCCACTTCATCTGAGTTTTCAAATGCATTGACATGAGGTGGTTCCTAATGTCCTCTTATTTACCTTTTTCATGCTCGTAGGATCTTTAGGGATGATTCGTTTTAATTCTTGATATTGGTCATCTGTTCTCTTTTTTTTTTCCTTCATTGGCCTTAATAGAGATTTGTTGAGTATATTAACCTTTTATTTATTTATTTATTTATTTAAGATTTTCTTTAACGGAGAGAAACACAGCTAGACGGGGAGCACAAGCAGGGGGAGTGGGAGAGGGAGAAGCAGGCTTCCCGCCAAGCAGGGAGCCCGATGTGGGGCTCGATCCTGGGACCCAGGGATCGTGACCTGAGCTGAAGGCAGATGCTTCACCGACTGAGCCACCCAGGCGCCCCTCTTTACTTATTTTAAAGATTCTTTTTATTTTTAAGTGACTTCTACACCCTGTGTAGGGCTCGAACTCATGACCCCGAGATCGAAAGGTGTGCACTCCACTGACTGAGCCAGCCAGGTGCCCCTAACATTTTAAACAAATGACTTTGCCTTGTTGATTTTTATATTGTATGTTTTCTATTTCACTGACTTCTGCTCCTATCTATATTACCTTATATTCTACTTTGTCTTTAATTCGTTTTTCTTTTTCTACCTTCTTAGATATTTGATTTTAAATTTTACTTTTCTAATATACACGTAAAAGCGAATTTCCCTCTAAATGTAATATTTACGGCCCTACAAGTTTTACTGTGTTGCATGTTTCCTAGCACTCATTTAAAAATGATTCCTTATTCCCATTTTATTTCTTCTTTGACTCGTGAGCCATTTAGAAGTATGCTGCTTAATATCCAAACAGGGAGCTCTTTTAGTTATCCAAGTATTGTAGTGTTCTGATTTATTTTTGTTAAGATTTTACTAATTTATTTTTAAAGATTGTATTTATTTGCAAGCGCAAGAGAAAGTGAGAGAACACGAACTGGGATGAGGAGACCAAAGGAGAGGGAGAAGCAGGCTCCCCGCTGAGCAGGGAGCCCGACTCGGGCTCGATCCCAGGACCGCAGGTTCATAACCTGAGTTGAAGGCAAACGCTTAACCGACTGAGCCACCCAGGCGCCCCTGCAGTGCTCTGATTTAATTCAAAAGTGACTGGAGAACAGGTGTTGGGGAGGATGTGGAGGAAAAGGAACCCTCTTGCCCCATTGTTGGGAATGCATATTGCTTCAGCTGCTGTGAAAGACAGAAGGGAGGGTCCTCAAAAAATTAAAAATAGAACTACCCCATGATCCAGTAATCGCACTACTGGATATTTACCCAAGAATATGAAAACACTAACTGGAGGGGATACATGTACCCCTGTGTTTATTGTAGTATTATTTATACAATAGCCAAGATATGGAAGCAGCCTGTGTCCATTGAGAGATGAATGGAAAAAGAAGATGTGATATATATTTTTTTTCGGACGTGATATATACATATTTTGTTATATATGTATATAACAAAGAATGAAATCTTGCCATTTGCAAAAACATGGAAAGATCTAGAGAGTATTATGCTAAGCAAAATAAGCCACTCAGAAGGATGCCTGTGTGGCTCAGTGGGTTAAGCGTCTGCCTTTAGCTCAGGTCGTGATCCCAGGGTCCTGGGATCGAGTCCCGCATCAGGCTCCTTCCTCAGCAGGGAGCCTGCTTCTACGTGTGCCTGCTGCTCCCCTTGCCTGTGCCGTGCGTGTGTGTGTGCATGTGTGTGTGTCTGACAAATAAATAAATAAAATCTTAAAAAAAAA
>CM052888.1:42462347-42478952 GCA_028534135.1 Potos flavus
GGGGGGGGGTTCTGGGCGACCCGGGGGCGGCCGGCCCCGCCTCACCTGGGGTACACCTGGTTGTGCCAGTGCAGCAGCGCGTAGCGGTCGGTCAGCGGCAGCCTCCGGCGGGCGGCGGTCCCGAGCCACTCGGCCAGCGCGCCGTGGTAGCCGCGCAGGTAGACGCCGAAGGCGCCCAGGCCGGCGGGGTAGGCGGGCGCCAGGCGGCCCCGCACCACGCCCATATCCTCCAGCAGCCGCGCCCGCAGCGCCTCCAGCTGCCCCGCCAGGCCCCCCGGCGCCCCGGGCGCCGCCGCCTCCAGGCGCTCCCGGGCCGCGCGCCCCACCGCCTCGGCCCAGCGCGCGCGCAGCTTGCGGGCGGCCCCCGGCCCCCGGCGCCCGTCGGCCGCCTCCTCCTGCAGCAGCACCTGGCCCAGCTGCGCCACGGCGCCCGGCCCGGCGCCCGCGCCCGGCCCGGGGCCCGCCAGCGTCTCGCGCACCAGCGCCCAGAGCTCGCGCTGCAGGGCCTCGTACAGCAGCGCCACGTCCCGCGCGCGGCGGCCCCCGCCCGCGCCCTCCGCCCCGGGCGGCCCGGGCGCGCCGCCGCCCCCCGACGACGCCAGCTCCTCGGCCTCCAGCTCCAAGATGTGCTCGTCGGCTCGCGCGAGCTCGCGCTGCTGGATCAGGCTCAGGATCTCCAGCACTGTGGGGGCAGAGCGGGAGGTCAGGGGGAGGGTGGCGGGCGGGCAGGCTGGGGGCGAGGCGGGAAAGGGGGGGAGGTAGGATGGCGAGGGGGTGGTGACGGACCAAGACAGGAGTCCCGGGACGTTCCAGGAGAAGGGGTTGAGGGAAGGGTGTGGGCGAGGCAGGTGGGGGCAGGGTGAGGGAGGAAGGAGGGAAAGGGGACCCCAGGGGTGGAGGATGAGGAGAGTGGAGAGGGGTAGGAGAGGGGAGGAGCCGGGAGAGAGGGGACGCCGAGGAGGTGAGGGAGAGGGCCAGGACCTGGGGGAGAGGACAGGAGAGGGTTAGGGATGGACAGAGCTGGGTGGGCAATGGGATAGGTGTCTGGATAAGGGAAGTAGGTCAAAAGACCAGAGCAGCATCAGGAGACTAGGAAGAGGATGGGAGGGGAAGGAAGATGGAGAGAAGTCCTGGGAGTGGGGGTAAGGGATTGAGGCAGAAGGGAGAGGGGCAGCGGGCAGGGGAGGGCAGAGAGTATTGGGGAGTGGCTTATAATATGGGAAGGGGTCAGGATATTTGAGGGGCGAGGACAGGGAAAGGGCATCAGAGCTAGAGAAAGGGATCCGGGCAATGGGAGAGCTGGGGGAAGGCCAGTCTGAGCCAGGTAGGGGGAAAGGGTGGAGAGAAGCAGTGGATAGGGGGGCAGAGTGGAGGCTTGGAGGTGGGGAGAGGTTATCAAGACCACTGATGGGGTCTTCTGGGGGGTGGGATAGCTGTGGGGGTGACCTAAGACTCTGAGTTCAGACTCCCCCAAGAGCCGGCCGCCAGCTCCCATGGGGTTGGGAGGCCTCTGAGTGAAGGCAAAGGGAGGGTCCGCATGGCCCAGGGTTACCCCCGACACCTCCACCCCCCTCCACTTCCTCCCTGGCAGAGAAACTGTTTCCTGGCCAGCGCTATTTCTGCCCATCCGTTTCCAGAAGGCGGGGGCTCCAGTCACCCCCTCCTCACCTCCCTGAAGTGCCCTCCCAGTCCCCAGGGAGCCCGGGGCTGAAATAGCCTCTCTCGCCAGGACGCAGAAGATGCACAGGAAGGGCTCTCCTGAGGTCCTCAGTGCTGAGCCACATGCCTGGGGGGAGGGCCAGGAGTGAGGACGGGGGCAAATGAAGGTGGGGAGACGGAGCCAGGGTTGGGGATCCGAATGGAGTCTCCGAGATGGGACCGAGGGAAGGGATGAGGATGAGATTGGGGTGACATCCGCAGAGGGGACCGGGAAGGAGTTGCGAATGACATCTGGGGTTTGGGGGGTTGTGGAGACGAGGGTGGATTTAAGTGATCGTTGAGGACGGAAAGAAGGCGGAGATGGATATGAATTTGAAAATGAAATTTGGACTTGAGTTGGGACTGGGAACGTGGGCGGAGGTTGGGAATGGGAGGTTCGGGCGGGGACTCCAGGCTGGAGTGGAGACGGGATTCAGAATAAAGGGGGAAGCTAGTTTGGGGTCGGGGTTGCAGGCGGGTGCTGAGATGGGCGGGACACTAAATTGGGGACCCAATTGCAGCTGTAGGCGGGACAGCACTGGCCCCGAGGGCGGACAGTTGTCCTGGCGTTGGGCACAGCGATGGTTAAAGATGGTGTTTGGGCAAAGGGATGGGTTGGCATTAAGCACATGGGTGTGTCCCAAGGTGGAGATGGCTGATGGGGTTGGAATAAGTCTGGGGTGGAAACCAAAAGGGCTTTGAAGAAGACACTGGGGATACGAACAGGGGTGGCGTCTTGAGTTGAACCGCGTCCCCTCCAACCAAAAAAATGATGCGTGAAGTCCTAACCCCACCCTCACCCCCCGCCCCGTGTACCTCCGAATGGGGACCTTATCCAGAGACGGGTTCTTTATAGAGCTACTCGAGTTCAAATGAGGTCGTAGGATAGGCTCCAATCCAGCGTGACTTGTGTTAACAAAGGGGAGATTTGGACACAGAGACAGACATACACAGAGGGAAGATGCTGTGACGTCCCAGCGAGAAGGCCCCGTGGAGACGAAGGAACAGGAGTGGGGTGACCACGAGCCAGGGCACCCGCAGGTTGGCTGGCAGAGCGTCAGCTGCAGGAAGAGGTGAGGAAGGACTCTCCTCTGAGTGTGTGGGACTCGCTGACCGCGGCGGCCCCGGGAACCGAACACGGGCCTGGGGGGACGCAGTCAGCGGATGCGGGACGCAGTTGGCAGGCACTGGGCATGGCGGTGAGTCCGAGATGAGGCTGGGACGTGGGTGGAGGTAGGGATGAAGTGGAAGGTGGAGGCTGGGGGTTTGGGACTGGGACGGAGTTAGGGTTGGGGTTCGGAGTGGGATGGAGAAGGAGAAGAGATTGGGGGGTGAAGGAGAAGGTTGAGATGGGCATGGGGGTCTGGGGCCAGGGTTGGGGCTGGGGATGGGAGGGGGTGGGGTATGGAGGTTAGGGAGGGGCGGAAGGTCAAGGTTGGATGTGGATACTTCTAAAGGAGATGGGCTGAAGGTTAAATTTGAAGGGAGGGAGGGAAGGAGGGTTGGAATTAGGGGGAGGGAAGGGATTGGGAAGGAGGGGATGGGACCAAAGTTGGTGATTATCACAGGAGATGGGGGTGAGGTTCAAGCCGGTGGCGGGTGCTGAGGGGGATGGATTGGGGGTGGGGGTGGAGACGGAGCTGGAGCCCGGGCTTGGCGACAGATATGGGGACTGCAGGGGGACGGACTGGTGTCCTCCGTGGGGGTGGGCAGACGGACGTTGGAGAAGGGAATGGGGATGGGGTCCCAGGTGGAGGCCCGCTCTGGGCAGGGGCTCCCGACTCACCTGACAGAGGCTCCTTCATCTTTGGGGGCTCGGGGACCTTGGGCGGGGGCTCGGGGGCCGCCTCACCTGCAGGCACCACCCTCTCGGCCAGTGACGCGCGGCGGGGCTTGGGCCCGCGTCCCAGTCTCAGGAAGGCCAGTCTCCGGGCAGCCTCCCCAGCCGCCTCCTCGTCGCCCTGGGCTCGGGTCCCCTGAAGCCTGGCCAGGAGGCCAAAGTCTGCCGAGCTCCTGCGGATCCCCGGTGTCAGCACGCGGCCCAGGAAGGAGCGGGGCTGGTCCCCGGGGCTGCCTGCCCGCCGGCCGGGGGTCCAGCCCAGCCGGAAGGGGGCCAGGCCAGCCAGCTTCTCCAGGGTGGCTCGGCGGCGACAAGATGTTCCGTTGGGCAGGGTCCCCAGCTCCCCAACCTCCTCTTCTTCCAATCCCGGCACTTCCTCAAAGGGGTTCCGAGAGGACCTCAGCGGCAGGGTCCCCGCCCGGGACACCTTAGAGTCGGCCACCCCTAGATTCTTCAGGGTGGGCATTTTGACAGGCGGAGACCTGGGGAAAACATAACAGACCCCCCGTGGGACCGACGGCCGTTGCGGGGTGTTGGTGATTGGCGATCCTGCCTCTGCGTGCCGGGCTCTGGTCTGAGCACTCCCCGATCCCACAAGGTTAGTGCTATTCTGATGCCCACTCTGCAGATGACGCCCCAGGTCCCACAGGGACTCAAGGGTGAAGCCAGCTTTTGGACCCAGACCTGCTGATTCCGGGGCCGGAGTTCTTTCCCCCCCCAACCCCCTCCCCGAACCTGGGCATTCAGACCCTCTCCCTGCCTTACTCCTGCCTGGAGGCGTCATCACCTTTGTGGACCCTCCCACCCCACGAGGAAACAGACTCAGAGAGGGGACGCGTCCTTCCCGAGCTGGCACAGCCCGTGAAGGGCAGAGGCTGCCTAGGAACTCAGGCCCCACCGCCTACCCAGACAGCCAGTGACACACATGGGCACCCGCCTCGTCTCCCGTGTCCCACCCGTGTCCGCTCTACCCCACTCTGTTCATTCCTCGAGGAAAGCCTTCCTGGGCAACGTCCAGAACAGGCAAATCCGTAGAGCTAGAAAGGATGTGAGCATGAGCGGGGTTCAGGGGCTGGGAGAGGGGGCTGGGGAGTGACTGCTTAATGGCTATGGGTTTTCCTTTTGGGAAGTGACAATGTTCTGGAGGTACATAGCGGTGATGGTTGACAACACTGTGAAAGTACCATGTGCCCCTGAATTGTATGTTATGCATATTTTACTACCCTTCCCCCCACCAAAAAAAAAAAAAAAAAATTACTAGGTATTTGCCCGGTGAAGGTACTGGGGACACAGTGGTGGCCAAGGCAGACCCAGTTCTTGCCCTTTTGGGGCTTGAAATCTCCCAAGATCTGCACATCCCACCTCCTAAGTCCCTCATCTCCAACCCTCTCTGTGGCCCCTGTCCCAGTCCAAGCGCCCTCCTGCTTCCCCATTTCCTCTCTGGTGTCCGGGCTCTTGTCTTGCTCCCCCTCAGCCCACCTTTGAGGACCTCGTTAAAGCACAAACCTGGTCCCTCTCCTTCTCTTCACTTTGCCTGGCTCCCCAGTGCCCGCGGGACAAAATTCAGCTGCCCTCACCTGCCAGCTGTACCCTCACCAGTGCTATCCCACATTCTCCTCCTCCTTGGTCTAGGCTCCTCGGGGCGTCAGCATTTGTGTTGATCCTTCTACAGGGAAACCTGTTCTCCCCGCTCCATTCATGCTTTAGGACCCAGCCGCAAAGCCCCCTCCTCCAGGAAGCCCTCCCTGATGCCCAGGCTGAGTCAAGTCGTCCCCCCTCCTCAGGATTTCCCCCATCTCAGCCCTGTCCACCCTGAGTTGTCACTGTGTGGGGATGAGTCTATGTCCCCCGCACTGGACTATGAAGCCCCAAGAGGACAGGGTCAGGCTGTCTCAGTCGCTGCTGTGTCCCTAGCTCCCAGGGCTGGCACTCAGGAAATGAATGGGTGCTAAACAGGAAACGAAGGAGGGAAGGACCTCATTCCTTGTGGGCGAGGAGGAGTCGAGCTGGAGGTCAGTAAAGACCAGAGCATGCAAGGCCTCGAAGGGCCATGAGGAGGGACTTGGGCTATTTCCCAAGGACACTGGGGAGCCACGGAAGGGCGCTTTTTAAAATGATGAAATAGTTCAAATATTCAGAAATTCAGAAAAATTTAGAAAACAAACACCCCCTATGCCTCCAATCCTAGCAGCATCTAATGAAAACATTCACCCTATTTGATTCAGGTTGACTTTTTTTTTTTTTTTAAAGAATCAAGCATTACAGACGCACCAAAGCCCCTGCCTGCACCCCACCCCCCAAGGCTCTAGCCCTCCCCCAAGGAAAGCACCTTCCGCAATGCGAATCTCCCCATCCAAGCTGACTTTCACTCTATGCCTCCTGCAGACTTGCAGCCAGAAACAATGTATTGTTTCACGTGGTCTCACACTCTCTAAATGCTATCACGCTGTGCGTATCCAGCAGCTTGCTGTCCGCGGGCTGTTTCTGGGCTCACGCGCGTGTGAGATGGACCCGCGCCTCGCTCTGCGGCTCTAGTTGGTTTCCCTGAAGTGTTGCGTACTATTCCACCGCAGGGGCCGGCAAAGCCGTGTGGGCTGCCGGCTGCCCCCGCGTTCTCCGATCGCTGCACTCGCAGGTGGTTTCGGACTGGGACAGGTTCTGAGCAGGGGAGGGGCAGGGTCGGATCCGGCAGGCGTGCGGGTGGCGCGCGGGTGGCGCGCGTGGAGCATCTGGAAGGGGGCTGGTGCTCAAAGGGGCCCTGAGTGGGCGGGGCTGTGAGCGAGAGCGTCGCCTTTCACGGTGAAGACCCCCTTCTTTCCTCCCTGACTTGAGCCTCCAGACCTCAGCTGTTGTTCCTCAAGCCTCTCTCCAGTCTCCACGGTCCCTTGTCCCCCAGGGAGGCAGTCACCATGGCAACCCTTGCCTGGAGCCCCCAGGGCTGTGGACGATCGATACTAGCCCCCCATACACACACACACACACACACACACACACACACACACACACACGCCACGCACCAATTTCTGTCTTTCATTCTCCAAACAGGCTTCTCTGTGCTTCGTCCCACAAATGGCTTCACCGTCCCCCAGAACTGCCTCTGTCATCTCCCCAAAAACCCCACCTTCCCCTCAAAACAGGGGGGCGCCAACTTCCCTCTAACAGAAGTCAACATTACCCAAACTCGGTTTGCCACTCCCCCACCGGCTGCCACATCCATCCCCGGACTGAGTCCCATACCCCTAAACCATCTCCAACATCCTCGGACCCCACCGCAGCACCTTCTGAGAAGCGTCCCCCTCGTCTTTCCCCTTCCTGGCTCCAACACCCGCCTCTGCAAATGGGCTCCGACATCCTGCCGCCGCTGGCCCCCTCATCTGCCTCCCGGTGCCCGGCCCCTGACTCACTTCCGAGGCATCCCTCAAGCCCCCAGCCTCCCGACCTCCCACAGGATGTCTTGGCCACCAGCTTCCCTCTCTGGGCTCCGGCTCCTCCCCCTCCTCCTCCCCCTCCCCCTCCTCCGCTGCCAGCCTCTCCCCAAAGCCCTAAACCCTCCTCGGGCAGCTCGACCCGTTTGCAGAACTCAGTACCTCTGGTCCCCAAGTCTGTATCAGAGAACAGCCGCCACACTTTGTGTCCACGCTGGACCCCAACCACACCACCTCCCCTCCAGACCTCGCCCCCAAACAATCCTGTCATCAGCCCCGCCTGTTTCAAGTTCATGCACATGTTCCTTCCGAACCCCATCTCTTGCTCCCTGTCCATCCCAGCCCCGTCTTCTCTCCTGTCTCCAATCTCCTGTCTCCAATCCCCCGTCTCTCGGGGATGGAGCAAAGCACCCATCCCTCCCTCTCTGGCCCGTCTTCCCACCTGAACTCAGACGGCATCAGACCCAGCCATGGCTCGGGTCTCGTCTCCCTGGATGGCCCAAGCTCTCCCTGCTTCTTCGAAGCTTCTCTGGATCCCCAGGGTCCCCAAATTCTCCCCTGCTCCTCGCTTGTCCTGCCCTCTCGCTGGCACCCTCCTGAGGTCAGGCCCCACATTCTCTCTTCACCCCCTCCCCCTGCCTCCTGGTCCAGCCCAGATCCAGGGGGGCCCGGGTCTGGGTGAGGGGGTGGGCATGCGAGTCCTGCCCCCTCCTCCAGCACACTCACCTCCTACTCAGTGCCTTCGTCCCTCTGTCCTTGCTGCTGCTGTCCTGCCCTGAAGACACATGAGCCAGAAATGCTGAGAGCTTGGAACTGGGGGGGGGGGGGTTAGAGGAGGTCAATTTCCTGTCAGGAAACCCCTCCCTCTCTGGGGCCAGGGGCGGGAAGGACTCTTTATCTGTCTGCCCTTTTAGGCCAAGCTGGGGTTGGGCTGGGAAGGACAAGGCCACAGTGCAGCCCCCCCTCACCCCCACCCGGAATCGGGCCCCCCCTCCTGCCCGCTCTTCACGCCTTCCAAGGTGACAACACCATCCTGGGCACCCTGGGGAGACTCCCAACGCTGGACACGGGCCCAGAGCTCTCCTTCGGGGTCCTCGCTCGGGAGTAGAGACGTGGACGAAGGTTCTGCTGGCCCAGAAGCTGGGATTAGAGGCAGAAAGCGGGTGGCACTGGGCACGGCTTTGGAATTGTTCTCTCTGCCTAAAAGGCCCTGTCCCTGGGTCCCTGCATGGCTCCCTCCTTCGACATTATCCTGACCTCAGCTCCAGCATCCGTTCCTCAAAGGAGACATTCCCTGAGCAGCAGAGCTCTTCTCCATAACCCTCCTCTCATCCCCTCTCTCCCCCAGGGACTGGCTCTCCTTGGTCCATTCCTTTGTATCGCCTTCCTCAATTTGAATGATAAGATTTCTCTGACTCCCTTGTAGGGTTCTTTTTTTCTCTTTTAAGATTTTATTTATTTAGGGGCACCTGGGTGGCTCAGTCGTTAAGCATCTGTTCGGCTCAGATCATGATCTGGGGGTCCCGGGATCGAGTCCCGCATCGGGCTCCCTGCTCAGCGGGGAGCCTGCTTCTCCCTCTCCCTCTGCTGCTCCCCCTGCTTGTGTTCCCTCTCTAGCTGTCTCTCTCTGTCAAATAAATAAAATCTTTTAAAAAAAAGATTTTATTTATTTGACAGAGAGAGAGAGAGGGAGAGCACAAGCAGGGGGAGTGGCACAGGGAGAAGCAGGCTCCCCGATGAACTAGGAGCCTGATGCGGGGCGGGGCTCGATCTCAGGACCCTGGAATCATGACCTGAGCCGAAGGCAGACGCTTAACTGACTGAGCCACCCAGGTGTCCCTTCCTTGTAGAGTTTCTGACTCTCCCACAGGAATGGCAATTCAAAGCAGAGTTTGCTTACCTTGTTCATCTGTATATCCCTAGATTCATGCCTAGCACATAGTAGGTGCTCACTAAAGATTTATTAACCAAGCGCACACATGGGGATATCTGAAGAGCTCTAATCTGGAAGTTGGGGATGCTTATGGCAGGTGCTGGGGGGGGCGGGGGCGCTGCAAATGGGTGGGGTTTGGGTGGAGTTAGATGCAAGATTAGGGTTCTTTTTAAGGTTTTAGGTTTAGGTGGTCTTTTGGGAGCTCACACCAGCGTTCCAGGTGTTAGGCCTGGGACAAGGGATCACTTGCCCACGCAAAGTTGGGGTTGGTGTGGGATTAGGGTCAGGGCTGGGCTCACGGATCCCTGCTTCTCTCCCGGCCCCAGGAAGGGCTCTGCAGACACTGAGGGTGGGAGAAGTGGGTCAGAGGTTAAGATTCCAAGGTCAGAAGGCCTCAGATCAAGGACTGGATTTGCCAGACAATGAGCCCTGGGAAAGGAGCTGCTTGAGTGGCCAAGAGGGGAGGGGGAGGCTTTGTCCTCCACGGGTCAGTGTGGATCATGGTAACCAGAAGAGGGTGAGTAGCTCTGGCTGAAACCAGCTGGTCTGTTGTGGGCGGTGATAGCTCTCAGAGCTCCTCCTCTTTTTTTTAATTTAATTTTTTTATTGAGATATAATTCACATGCCATAAAACGTAGGGGGGAGAGGTAGAGAGAGCTCTTTTTTCTTTTAAAGATTTTACTTATTCGGCAGAGAGAGAGCACAAGCAGGGGGAGCGGCAGACAGAAGGAGAAGCAGGCTCCCCACTGAGCAAGAAGCCCGATGCAGGACTTGATCCCAAGACCCTGGGATCATGCCCTGAGCCGAAGGCACACACTTAACCAACTGAGCCTGGGGCAGAGAGAGAGATCTTGAGCAGATCTGGTGATCTCCAGATCTGTGACTCCACACCCAGCGCGGAGCCCCACACAAGGCTCAGTCTTAACCACCCTGAGATCATGACCTGAGCCAAAATCAAGAGTGGGTCACTTAATGGAGCCACCCAGGCGCCCCTAAAATTCACCCTTTTAAAGTGCACAGTTCAGTGGTTTTGAGTATATTCACAAGGATGCAGCAACTGTCACCACTACCTAATTCCAGAACATTTTCATCACCTCAAAAAGAAACCCGTAACCCCATAGCCGTTAGCAGCCCCTCCCCATTCCCCCTTGCGCCCAGCCCCCTGGATTGCCCTATTCCGGACATCCACAGAAAAGGAATCATACAGTAAGTGGTCTTTTGCTTCGGGCTACTTTCGCTAAGCATACTGGTTTTAAGGTTCACCATTTTGAAGTCTTCCCCCCCCCTCATTTAGCCTCAGTCCCCCACTGGTGTGGGGCCAGTCCTGGGGTCGCGGGGAACCAGGGCGGGGGCCTGAGGTGTGGTGGAGGGCAGGTGTGTGTAGGGAGGTGATCTCCTGCCCCCTCGTGGTGTCTGGGGGAACTGCAGCTCTCCCTGCCAAGCCTGGGAAGGAGTGACTCAGCTCCCCCAACCCATCCCCAGGACCCCACCCCTCACCCTGCAGAGTCCTCGGGATCTCAGAACTTCCAGAACACCAGCCTGAACTCCTCCCTCTCGGCGTCCCACCATCCCTGAGACTCCTTGGGCCCCATCTGCTGATTAATAGTAATGTCATCCACTTAGAAAGTTCTAATCTGTTCGCATGCATATAGTCTCATTAATTTACTGCACACTCAGGTTGCTGCTATGATTTTGCAGGGACAGGAAGCCATAGTTGTTAAGAGCCCAAGTTCCAGAGTTTGGAAGCCCTCGGTTTCAAATCTCAGTCCTGCCGCTCACCAACCATGTGACCTTCAGCGTGTGATTTTTTTTTTTTTTTTTTTTTTTTTTTAATTCTTAGGCTCTCTGTTTCCTCATGTGTAAGTAGGGCTGATAATCATGGTCCAGCCTCATAGGGTGGCAGAAAGGATAAAGGGCTCAGAGCCTGGCACAAAGGAAGCCTCTGTGAGTCTATGTAGCTGATAGTATCAGCCAGTGATGGATGAGCTGGTAAATGTTTCACAACCTGGGGGGGGGGGGGGGGACTTGGGGTTGGGGGCGGGGAGCCTTGATCTGTGGCATTTGCCAGTTTCCACGGTGTAAATATTCCCACCATGACTAATTTGAACTTGAATTCAGTGATGTCAAGCTACAGTGATGTCACCGAAAGTGTTTTTGGGGGAAGAGATGTGCAGTAGCACATTATAGGGTTTTATCTCTATGAACACACAAGAGATGTAAATAACCTCAGGATCACAGATAATAGTAAAATGTAGTAAAATCATTAGGTCGTGATGAGTATTTCTTACCTTTGTTTTCGATGTAATTTATTTAATTACATGTTTGCATAATTTAATTTTTTATAATGGCTGTTTAACAACCAGTTCCAAAATTCCTGCGACTTTAACAGTCGGCTCACTCGGGCTGACTCCCACCGCGCTGCTGTTAGCATCACACCCTTATTTTAGAAAGGGAAACTGAGGCTCGAGAAGGCGATCAGTCAGACAGGGGCAGGGCAGGGACCCCATCCATCCAAGGGCTGTGGGATTCTGGGGCCAGGGCGGGCTATGCAATGCCCCTCTTTCTCTCATCCCACCCCGGTCTAGAGGGCATGGGTGGTCCCCACAGTACTGCATGACCTCAGCGAGGCCCTTGCCTCTCTGGTTTCGGTTTGCCCACCCCAGTAGCGGCTGTGCCCTGCGGGTGAATACTTACACAGGGCTCTTTGGCACCTGCTTCGGCCCTGCCAGGAAGGCAGCATGTCGATCCTTCCCCTCCCGTTATAGATTGGGAAACTGAGGTCTGTCCTGCCTCACAGAGCTAGAGGGAGAGTCCTCAGACCCCAGCTGGGGCGCACAGGAGAGGAACCGGCTGCCACAACCTTGGGCTCTGGAGTGTTCTGGGAGGTGGGAGGCAGCATGGCTAGAGATGGTGGTCAGGCTTTGGCAGCGGCTCTACCTAGCACACTATGCCCCCAGCACCCTTAGTCCTACGCTCCCAAGAACTTCCTGGGCCCCTCAACTGGAGACAGGGTGGGCTGGGAGGGAGAATGTGGACCGCGCCGTCTGCCTGGCTCTCGTCCCTGGGGGCTTCTCTGCCTCTGTCTCTGTCTCCATTCTCTTCACAGGTCTCTGAGTCTTGGTCTCTTTTTGTCTCTTTTTGCCTCTCCCTCCGTCTCCGTGTGCGTCTCTCACTCCGTGTCTCTGTTCTCTCTGAATCGCTGTCTCTCTGTATGTGTCTCTTTCCCTGTGTTTTCTCCCTCTTTCTTTCTCTTATTGTCGCTCCGATCTTTTGGCTCCGTTGACGTCTCTTTGTGTGTCTGGGCTTCTCCCCACCTCTGTCTCTCTCTCCCTGTGTCTCTTTGTCTCTCCCTATCTCTGCGTCTCTCGGTATCTTTCTCCGCGTCTCTGGCGCTCTGCCCCGGCGTTTCTCTCCCCTTCTCTTCCGGTGAGTCTCTGCTCTCCTGTGAGAACACGCTCCCTACCGACGCGCCCAGACCTGCCTCCACCCCCAGAGCCCCCGGCTAGCCCGGGCCTGCGCCTTTAAGGGCCGGCGGCAGAGGGCGGGGTCTCGGCGGCCCCGCCCTACCCGCCCCTCCCCCTGACGTCCCTTCCTCCCCGGCCCCTCCACCGCCTCCCTCCGCCGCCGCCCGGGCCGGCTCCGCGCCCCCTCCCCGGCCCCCGCCCGCCCGCCTGCCCGCCGTCCCCATGGCGCCCCGGGCCCCCACTGCACGGGGCCACTAGGACCCTCGGCGTCCCCTTCCCTTCCCCGCCCTGCCCCCCTCTCCCGCGGCGCGAACCCGGGTGTCCACGGCGCCCAGCTTTTGAGCTCGCGTCCCCAGGCCAGCGGGGGGGGAGGGGAAGAGAGGGGACCCCGGGACCCCCGCCCCCCCCACCCGGCCGCCCAGTCCCCCGGGACCCGGAGAAAATGTCTTCGCGGACGGCTCTGGCCCCGGGCAACGATCGGAACTCGGACACGGTGAGTGGGGCCCGGCCCCTTGGGGAGCGCCGCTCGGGTTCAGCCGCCGAACCCCTCGTCCTGGGGTGCCCCTCGCCGCGCGAGCTCCTACCTTCATTCCCCGGGCCCGGCCCGGCTTGCCACCTCCCGACCCCCGCCCGGACTTCCAGGCCTCTCGACCCTCCCCCACTCCAGCTCAGCCCGACCCCTGGGGGCGCCCCTCTCGGGACCCCTCTCTTGTCCCACTGCAGACCGCTTCCGCTCGGGTCTCTTCCCTCCAGGAAGCCCCCTCCTCTGCCTTCCAGGAGCCCCTCCCTTCTCCGGCGTGTTCTTCAGCCCCTTCCCCTCCTGGCGGCCCGCATCCGACCACTCGCCCCCTCCCGGATTTGCAGAGCTCCTGACCCCAAGGCCCGGGCCCTGGCCCTCTCCCAGGAAGGCCTGGCCCAGTCCCGCCTCTGGCTCGGCCTTCCCCATCTGGATGTGGGTGCCGGGCTCCCCAGCAGCCCCCCTCTTCTCATTCTCAGCCCTCCACCCCTCTGGATCCTCCCGGATCCTGTGGGCACCCCCTCACAGGAAGCCGGTTTCCACCTTTTCCTGGGCCCGGGGCCCTTTCTAGCTTGTTCAAGGTCTCTCCACTCCCAGGCCTGGCCCCTATCTTCCAAGCAGCCCTGTCCCTGGATTCCCAGTACTGCGGGCACCCCCCCACTGCCCCCCTGGACCCTTCCTGGGCTCTTCTCCCAGGCACAGTCTTGGCCTCCAACTTCCAGGCCCCTAGCCTAGTCTGGGATTTCTAGGCCCTGGACTAGTCTGACTCCAGGCCTCATCCTCCCTGTATCAACTCTTCAGCCTCAAGGCAAGCCCCCTCCCCAAGCCCCCAACCCCTTGATCCCCTCCTAGGCCAGGAGCTTCCTCCCAGGACACAGCCTCTTCCCCTAATCTCCAGGTCCCCATCCCTTCTGCCCCAGGGCCTCCCTCTTCCTTGCCAGAGTGGTCTGGGCTCCCAGGGAAACCCCCTCCTCAGCTTCGGAGGCCTCTCCCAGCTCACAAGGCTGGGCCCCAGATCCTTCTTCCAGAAGACTCCTGGACTCGAAGCATGGGGTCTTGCCCTGGCTGTAAGCCCTCTTCTCTTGGGGTCTGTCTGCTGGAGACCTCCTCCCCAAGTTTCTAGGCCCTTTTGGTCAAGAGGGCTCAGGCTTTCTTTTTCTGGGCTGCCCTCTGCCCAGAAGCCCCTTCTCCGGGACTTGTATGCTCCTGGACCTTTCTCAAAACCCCCTCCTTTAACTTCTAGGGGTTTCCTTGGCACCTCTGAGTTCCACTGCCCCATTGGCTTTAACCCTTCCCATTATTCCCAGGCCCCCATCCCTGTAGCACAGCCCAGAACAGTCCTGGGAGACCTCCCCCAACTCCCCAGTTTCTGATTACTCTCAGCTCTTCTAAAGGGCCTCCCGTCACCCCCAGCTGAGGTCTTTGTCCCTTTCCCCCTAGGCCTCTGCCAGGTCCCTGCACCCCCCACCCAGCTACCCTCACTCCAGATCCCCCACCCGGGAGACTGATCTCCATCCCTTCGTCCTGCAACACCCTCCCTCATAGGGAGCCCCACCCCCGCCGCCGCCACCGCCCACATCGGACAGGCCAGACTCTGATTTGGGGTCTCTGGTGAGCTCCCCGCGCTTCCCCCCAAGTCCCTCAGGAAGTGCCAGGGAGCCCACGGGCCCGGGTTGAAACGCTGTCTCTCTCTGCCAGCCGGTTAGTGCTATGTTCTCAGACTACCGCTTCCTCCTTTCTGAGCCTCAGTTTCCTGCTCTGAAAAATGGGGATGATCCCTTGAGTCCCTCGGAGGGGGAAGCCTAGTCCATGGGATGCGCTCTGCACACTTCCGGGGCTGGGAGTCAGAGGGGCCGTGCCTTCTCCACCTGGGGCTGTCCTCGGTCGGCTGGAGCTCGCGGATCCCCTCCCTGCTCCAAGCCTCAGTTTATCTCGAAATAGGGTTGATGAAAGCACCTCCCTGTTAGGGCTGTTTTTGGGAGCCAGGGAGATGATGTGAGTAAGAAGTGCTTGTCGCTGCGCTCGGATTGTCGCTGTGATTCTTCCGATACGTATGGGTTCAAATCTAGTTTCTGACCCTCCCTAGCTGTGTGACCTCAGGCAAGTGACGTCCCTGCCGTGAGCCTCGGTGTCCTCATCCATAAAATGGGGCTCATCCAAGCACGTCCTCCTCTTTCGTGGTCCAGACTTGTGCCTGGTGGGCATTTGAGGAGGGCCAGTCCCCTTCTGTCCTCTCGTCTCCTGTCCTCCAAACTCGGGTGTGAGTCCCGCTTGTCTGTCTTGCCTGGGGCTCAGGTCTCCCTCTGGAACTGGAGGTCGCAGTTCCTCCCCTGCCCACCCCCCCACCCCACCCCCGCCCGGGTCACCACAACAACGACAGCCGTGTGGGGTCATGCCCCCCACCCCAAGTTCCAGGCCTCCCCCCACCACCTCCGAACTCCCTGGAGGTTCCCTAGCAACAGGCCCCGCTGTTGGGGCGCCAGCCGGCCAGGAGGGAGGGAGCCGGGCCAGCTGGTGGTGCTGGCCAATTTTAGCTCCCGCCCCCGGCCCCTGGGGGGCTCTGTCACCCACTGCCCCAGCCGCCCCTTGCAGGAGTCCCTCAAGCATGCTGCTTTCAGTGGGGTGCCAGCCCGCCCCCAGTTTGGCTCCCCTGGTGCCACCTGATGGGGGTTCTTCTCCAAGCCCTTATCTCGGTAGGGATCAGGGGCCTTGGCAGCCAGGACCCCCACCTCCCTGCCCGCCCGCCCTCCCCTGGAAGGAGACCTGGGGTTGTGAGCAGCTCAGTGGGATGTGGGAAAGAGCTCAGCATTCAGGAGCCAGCAGGCCAGGGATCGAATCCCTGGCCCTCTGCTTCTCTGCCCTGTGACCTTGGCCGAGGTGCTCCCCCTGCTTCAGCCTTGGGGGGAGCGGGGATCCCCTGTCTGGAGAGCGTGGATGGTAACTGGACCCACACGGGAGGCCCCCCAGTGAGGACCCCGTGGGCGGCGGTCCTTATGCACCTCGTGGGGGAACTGCGTGACCTTGACAGGGTACCTTGTCTCTCCAAGCCTCAGTTTCTCCTCTGGAGGGTGAGGAGGTAGGTTCCGCCCTCACTGGGCTCCCATGGGAATTAAATGGAGGCGAGGTGCTTACTAGCCCGGGCCTTGGCCCGTAGTAAAAGCAGTGTAATAAAAACACGTAGGAGTGTGAGTCAGTGCTATACGGAGATGGCGAGGGACAGGGACAGCAGCTCTGGGGTAAACTGTCCCGCTCCGGGCTTCAGTCGCCCTCCCTTAAGAAGGGGATGATGACCGAATCAGACATCACGCCTGTTACCTACCTGGCCTTTCTCCTCCTCGGCTCCCTTTGTCTCCCTGCTTCCCACCCCCGCCCTGGGGAGGGCACGGGGTTGGGGGGCGCAGCCCGGGGTCTGAGCAGAGCCCCCCTCGGCTGGGGCCTCTGGCTCCCTCCACCGCCCGCACCCTGGGCCCCAGCGCTGAAAGGGAGGCACGGTCCCTGGGGCTCACAATCAGGATAGGGCAGCCCCGGAGCCGGCGGTGACCCGCGGGGGAGAGACCCGGGAGGGACAGGACAGCAGGAACAGAACGTCGGGGACAGATGGGAGGGCGGGCATGGGAGACAGTGGGTCAGGAGCTGCCTCGGTTCCCAGGGTGGTGGTGGGGGGCGTCCATGGGGGAGGCCACAGTGTTTCCACGGGAGAAAGGTAACAGTGTGGGGCTGGAAGGTCA
>CM052888.1:42479052-42542212 GCA_028534135.1 Potos flavus
CCCCCCGCCGCGCCCCCCCCCCCCCCCCCCCGCCCCCCCCCCCCCCCCCCCCCCCCCCCCCCCCCCCCCCCCCCCCCCCCCCCCCCCCCCCCGGAGTTGAACTCAGATTGAGGACACGGATTGGGATTGAGGGACGCAGCATTTGGAATAAAATACTGTGGTCCCAGTACCTGGAAAGGAAGTTGGGGGGAGACTGACTGTCACAAGGGGAGCAAGGAGGAGCCTGATGTCTGGGACCCCGAATGCTGCAGAGTTGGGGAGTGCCCAGCCTTTGTGTTCTTGGAGGCGTCTTCTTGTAGAGAGAGATGGGGGGGCCCCCAAAGGCAGCGTGCTTCTCTCTGGCCTGGGTTTGGGAAGGACCATGAAGGGACCGGAGGCCACGGCTAGAGTCAAGCGGCCCAGCCCCCGGGAGCCCCCGAAGGCGGGATCGAACGGGTGCTGCCCACCACTCACGCTCCGTCTCCCCTGTCCAGCATGGCACCTTGGGCAGTGGCCGCTCCTCAGACAAGGGACCGTCCTGGTCCAGCCGCTCCCTGGGTGCCCGCTGCCGAAACTCCATCGCCTCCTGTCCCGAGGAGCAGCCCCACGTGGGCAACTACCGCCTGCTGAGAACCATCGGGAAGGGCAACTTTGCCAAAGTCAAGCTGGCCCGGCACATCCTCACTGGCCGAGAGGTGAGTGGGGGATGGGCAGGGGGCGGGGCACCGGCGTGTGGGAGGAGGGGCGAGGGGAGGTCGGACTTGGCCCTGGCTTTGCTTCGTGACCTCAGGTGACCTCAGGTGAGTTCCTGACTCTCCCGGACAGGTCAGGACATCTCAGATTTGTCCAGAAGAGTCCAAGTAGAATTGGGCTACCATGGGAATTGAATGTAGATGAGGTCCTTATTAGCCCAGGACTTGGCCTGTAGTAAAGGCTGTTTAATTAAAAAAAAAAGTGATGTGGGAGTGGGAGGTGATGGTGAAGGACATCCCCTCTAGAGTGGACCGTGTCCACCTCTGGGCCTCAGTTTCCCCCCCTCAAAAGAGGGATGATGGCAGAGTGCTCATTAAATGTCAGCCTCATTAAATATCAGGAATTGTCGAGAACTCTCAGATCATGGGCAGAGCCGTGCGTTCTGTTTCCAAGAATTCACATGGATTTTGTGTCTAAACCCGGGCCACCTGTCGCAGTGGCGGGCTTTGGTTCCATCAGATCTTGCCGCCATTTTCATGAGACCACACGGGAACTCACTGGAGTTCTCAACTCCCCACACAGTCCCTTTCCCTTTCTCCTTGCCTCTGGAGGACGGCAACATTACCGCGCCCACACAGACCTTGTAACTTAGATACGAAGCCTCTAACTCACACTCGGGGGAGGGGGGGTATGACTCCTCTGTTCCCCTTTAATTTTAGAGGACACGGCTGGAGCGATTTCCCCCGCCTTGGATGAACCGTCTGCTGCCCATACGCCACCCGCACCAGACATACAAAAGACACCAGGCCCCTAGGGTTTTATAGGCATATTCTACCAAACATTCCGATTTTATGCCCATCGTTCCAGAGACTAACGAAGGCGGTCCCACTGCCCAGCTGATTGTAAGTTCTAGCTGGACGATGACCGAGACGTCAAAACGGGATACGAATGCCATTCCAGGCTGGCCCGACTTGTGAACATAGATCCAGAAATCTGAAACAAACTATTAGCAAAGAGCCCCGGCACATTGGTTAAAGAAAGCCGTGCCATGCGGAGCTGGGTTTATCCCGGGAACGCACGGTTCTTTTGAAATCGACAATTCATTCATCTACTTCGCCACATTCCCAGATTCGAGGAGGGAAACCATACGATCATCTCAATACTGGCATGAAAAGTGCTTGACAAAATTAAAAACCCGTTCGTGAGGATATGAGGAAAGCTAACGGGCCCCCTCCCACATGGAGAACACGTCGCTCCCCTTGTGTGGATCTTGAACTTGATTCCAGGGACTTCCTAGAGGACCAGCTTCTAAGGGAACAGGGCAGGATTCTGTAATCCAAGGGATCTGAGGGTGGCCCCAAAACCCTTTGGGAAAGTTATAGAGCTGGAGCTAAGGCCCCTTACTACTGAAAAACGTATGGGACTCGGCCCCAAAGTGCAATTCAAAATAAAAACGTTACCCCACTGCAGGATACGTACAAGGAGAGTTCATTAACTTTCTGATTCTTCCCCCATGGTGACTGCTCAAAGCTCTTTTAAAACTAGGGGTGCCTGGCTGGCTCAGTTGGAAGAGCATGCCGCTCTTGATCTTAGGGTTGTGAGTTCGAGCCCCACGTTGGGTGTAGAGATTACTTTAAAAAAAATTTTTTTTAAATAAACTATATATTTTTTCTTCAGTTTTAAATGTTTAAGAGGTAAACTTGATCAGGGTGCCTGAGTTCTAATCCCAGCCCACAAACTTCCTAGTCATGTAACCTTGGCCAACTACCTGTGCCTCAGTTTCCCAGTTTGTAAAATGGGGATAATGCTAGCACTCATACTGTGAGGATCAAAGGAGTTCTTGTTTGTAAAGCACAGGGACTGAGGCCCGGTGACTCCTTGGGAAATGTTAGCTATAGTTATTTATTGTTTCACAATTCACGTGCTCAAGACAAAGAAGACATGATGGGTGAATGGTCTGAGGTGCCCTCATAAAGGGGCCCCCAAAGGTCTCACTCTCACACATGATCACACAGGCCCTGCTCCGGAATAGAGGATATTTCCCTGTAGAAGTCAGGGAGCACTGGACACAGTGGGAACTGCTTGTGCAAAGGTCCTGAGGCCCAGATCTCCGACCCACCAGGAATGGCCCTGATTGAGGGCTTCCTGTGAGAGGGGGCAGAGGAAGGACACCCCTGGGAGACCTGGGTTGAGAGGGCCTTTCCCAGCTCGAGCCCTTGGCTCCTTGATCTTTTACCCCTTCCTTCCACCTCCAGGTCGCCATCAAGATCATTGACAAAACCCAGCTGAACCCCAGCAGCCTACAGAAAGTGAGGCCTAGGGCGAGGGAGGGGGTTTGGGACAAGGTTGGGAAGAGGGTCATCGAAACCGCCCACCCTCATCTTTCTCTTTCTTCTTTTCTGGCCATGCCCAGCTGTTCCGGGAAGTCCGCATCATGAAGGGCCTAAACCACCCCAACATCGGTGAGGAGGGGAAGAGTGTGGGCTCAGAGGCTACCAACTGGGGCACTTGGCAGAGGAGAGAGTTGGGGCACAGAAGAACCGGCAGTTTTCACAGTTAGAAAGACTTGTTTTCTCTGAGTAATATTGCTGCTCACTGGCTGTGTGACCTTAGGCAAGTCACTTAACCTCTCTGAGCTTCAGTTTCCTCCTCTGGAGTGGGGTTTATAGGAGGGCCTACTTCAAGGTCACTGTGGGGATTGGATAAGATCGAGCATTCGAAACGTTCCCTTCAGAGCTCAGCTGGGGGAGCTGGGCTGCCTAGCACTGCCCTTGCCCTCACGAGGCAGAGGGGAGACAGGATTTAGCCTGGCCTGGATGTGGCCACAGCATTTATTCATCCGCACGTTTGTTCACTCTGGAAGTGTTTATTGAGTGGCTGCTTTATGCCCCCAGCATCTGGCCTAAGCAGGGAAGAAAACAGACACAAATCTCGGCCTCAGAGAGCTAACTTTCTTACGAGAGAGAAGGTAGGAAAGGTGGTGAAGCAAGGCTGAGGAGTTTGGAAAATCTTGCCATCAGTAGGGAGCCATGGAGCGTTCTGGAGTAAGGGTGTTCTGGTCAGCACACGTAGTTACGGAGCGTGGGTGGAGCCGGGGTGGGGGGTAGGGGGTCTCTTCCCACATAACCCCCCTCCCCCCTCCCGGGTTACTCGCAGTGAAGCTCTTCGAGGTGATCGAGACGGAGAAGACGCTGTACCTGGTGATGGAATACGCAAGTGCCGGTGAGACGTCCCTCCCCACCCTGCCCCCTGCGCCCCCGGTGCCCCTCGCTGACCCCACTTGGCCTCTGCCCTGCAGGAGAAGTGTTTGACTACCTCGTGTCCCACGGCCGCATGAAGGAGAAGGAAGCTCGAGCCAAGTTCCGACAGGTGGGGGCGGTCATGGCCGCGGGCGGGGGGCGGGGCCTGGGGGCCTAAGTCCGGGTGTCCGCGGGCCTGCAGGTGTGCTGGCGTCGGCTGTGTGGGTGCGAGGGCGGGCCCGGCGTGCAGGAGTGTGGCTGACAGTGTGGCGCCAGGGTCCCGAAGCGTGTGAGTGGAGCAGTGTGGAGGAGACTTGGGGAAAACAGGTGTGTGGGAGCCCAGACGCGTGGGGCGTAGAGGTTATGCGTCAGGGGGCCCGGGTGTCTGGCTAAGGGGTGTGAGGATCTGATGGAGGCAGGGATTTGAGCCAGGGTGTTGGTCCCTGACTGTCCAGACGCCCCGATCGGACCATACTGGGTGTGTTGGGGCCGAGTGTCTCTCTGCGGGTATGCAGCGTTCTTACGTGTGTTTCCAGATGGGAAGGTCCGGAGGGGACCCGTCGTGACATCCTGGGTCCGAGGCCCCTGCAGGGAGGGTGTCCCGGGGGTCTGAGAGTGTCCAGGGGTCTGAGCGGGGATGCGGGTGTCTGCGTGTCCTGCGGTATTTCCCACCGTGATTAAATGGGAGCATGAGGCCCCAGCATCTCGGCCTCGTGCCCAGGGGAGGCCTGGGGCCCTGGATCTCGGTTGTGAGGAGGTTCATAGGGTTGGAGAGAGGCGGAGGGGTTTGGGGCCACCAGTAACTGACCTTCTCTTGCCTCCCCCTCCAGATCGTATCGGCTGTGCATTACTGTCACCAGAAAAACATTGTACACAGGGACCTGAAGGTGAGCCCCCCCCACCGCATTGCAAGCTCCCCACCTCAGCCCACAGACCCGCTTGTCCCCAGTCCCGCCTCCAGTCCCCCTGGGGATCCCCTATAGCCTCCACACACCCCCCTTCTCTCCCCGTGCTCCTCCCTCAGCATCCAGGGCCCCTTGACTCTTTCCCAAGCTTTTGTGGCAGAGGAAGGCCAGCAGATGGGGGAGCAGGTAGGGAGGTGGGGGCAGGAGGAGAGAACAAAGGAAAAGAAACAAAATGTCCTAGGACACCCCACACGATTACGTGGGTGTTGAACAAGGACACAGGACGCGATAAAGGGTTTACCCCTCTCAGAGCCTCTGGAGCCTTGGCATCTCTCAGACTTTAGGACATTCAGGAACCTTCTAGAACTGAGGTGTTAGAGCCTCAGAGTCACGTGGCCTCTGGGTCTTAGCATCGCAGGCATCTCCAAACTGCAGAAGGAGCTTTGAGAGAGAGAGAGAGAGAGAGAGATCGAGCCCCTGAGGCTAGCTCCAGGCAGGGAAGGGACTCAGCAGGCCCGGACCCCACTCCACACCTCCCTCCACACCTGAGAGAACCACACATCTCAGGGCTTCTCGACCCAGACAGGAGAAAGAAACGCTTGTCCTAAGTCGAGTTGTCTTAACTCTCATTTCTGGAGCACCTCCTGTGTGCTGGGCGCTGTGCCTTAAGGAAGGTCTTCTCAGGGTATCTCTAGTGGAGGACCGGGTTTGTTTGAATATTTCCAATTCCCAATCCGCTGTGACAAATACTTTTGTGAAGTACAATAAAAATGAAGTGGAAAAAAAATGTCCAAAATACAAGACCAATTTTTAAATTATTATCACATTTAAAAAAAAGCCCGTAAAAATTGATTGTCAAATCGTAGAAGTTTCTAGACTCACTCCCTCTGTTTTGTACTGACCCTCTGAGAAAGCCCCTCCAGGCTTGGGAGTTTGCCATCACCTGGAGGAGGCGCGCCCCCTGGTGGACGGTTCTGGAAGTGGCTGAAAGGGACTTCAGGGATCTGGTTAGTGCACGCCCCCAGCTCTGCGGACCACATGGCCTAATAACGGCTAATGTTATATAGCGCTTACTGGGTGCAAAAGATTGTTCTAGACCTTTTAGGATTCACTTACTCCTCAGACAGCCCTGCGAGGTAGAAGCTATGATTATCCTCCTTCTTTGGATGATGAAACCTAGGCCCAGACAAAGTCACTGCCCGAGGGAGTAGGGGACCGGGCCGCCATCAGTACGGGGTCGCGGCGGCGGGGAGGCTCCAGGGCCCGTGCTCCTGTCCGCCACACTCGTCCACCTTCTACCCCTTCCCAGGCCGAGAACCTCTTGCTGGATGCCGAGGCCAACATCAAGATCGCCGACTTCGGCTTCAGCAACGAGTTTACGCTGGGCTCAAAGCTGGACACGTTCTGTGGGAGCCCCCCGTACGCCGCCCCGGAGCTGTTCCAGGGCAAGAAGTACGACGGGCCGGAGGTGGACATCTGGAGCCTCGGCGTCATCCTATACACCCTAGTCAGCGGCTCCCTGCCCTTCGACGGGCACAACCTCAAGGTGCTGGGCGGGGCCGGCGTGGAGCTCTTAATCTCCTGGGCGGGGTCTCCCCGCCCCCAGCCCCTCCCACACCTGCTCTGTGGCCAGAGGGGCGGGGCTGGCCTGAGGTCACAAAGCAGGACGCGGGTCCCCACGGTCAGTCGTGTGACCAGCCCAGGTGGGCTGTGCCGTGTTAGGGTCCAGGGCCCGGGCTTTTCAGCCAGCAGGCTTGGGTTCAAATCCCAGCGCACTCACTCACTCAGGAAACATTCATTGCCGGCCATTGGGGGGTGGGAGGTTAGGTTCTGTTTCAGGCTTTACAGATCCAGTGCGAACCAAAGACACGGCAATCTCTGCCTTCCGACGTCCTGGCCCTTGAGAGCCCACTAAGTGGGAAAAGCCCAACATGACGGCCAGCCGTTGTGTGATGCCGTTTCTGTGAAAAGTCTAGAACAAGCAAATCCAAAGGCAGGAAGCAGGAAGCAGATGAGGGGGGAGTTGGAGAACAGGCTTTCTCTGGCTGGTGGGGGGGTGGGGATGAAAACGTTCTAGAACTGCCTGGTGATGGCCCCATAACTCGGGACTCACAACATTTGACTTGGGCACTCCAAAAAGAAAAATCCCTGCCCTCGAGGGAAAGGGCAGAGTCGGGCCAGAAACAAAATAAATAAGTGAAACGCATACTGGCCGGTGCTCGTTGGGGGGAAAGAGCTACCTTCCGGGAGATGCTCCGGCGGGCGTGCGGGCGCGCCGGTCCTGTCGGTTTGTCCGGGTGCGTCGTTACCGATGGAACGTTTGGGGCTTAGTCACAGACGCCGCGTCCCTCTGTCTCTGAAGGGGACACACGGCAGGTCATCTTCTGAGACGGGGTTACCTTCCTGTCCGCAGCCACGCTCGGGGACAACTGTGGTGGCACAGTCCTGGCTGCGCTCAGATGTCCCCAGCCGTCCTGAGAGTGTCCTTGTAGCTCTTTCTCTCCCAGCGTTCTCATTCAGGCTCCCGCGTTGTCCGCAGTTAACCGGTGTCTTAAAAGTCCCCTTTCATCTCGAGCGGTTCCTCTGGCTTTCGCGGTCGGGCTTTGTGGAGCTTTGTGGCGCTCGGGCCACTTGTGCCGCGGGGCCCCCCTCGGTTTGGGGCGAGCGGCGCTTCCTCGCGACGGGGTTCCAGGGGTGCAAGCAGGAGCGCTCGGTCCTGCTCGAGGTGGCCCGCAAGGAGCGCTCAGGAGGTCAGGGAAGTCGCTGCTGAGGACAGGCTGCAAGAGCAGGGGGACCTGAGTGGTGAGGAGGAGGGAACCCCTGCTCCACAAAGGCCTCAGCCGAGCCGCCGACCCCTCTGAGCCTCAGGCTCCCACTCTGTTCCGCGTCTCTAAGGTAACCAGCCCTGGAGCAGCGATTCGAGGGCTCGCTGAGATCAGGCGTGCAAAGCGTGCACGATCACAGGATAATCTGAACCCCAAGCAGGAAGCCAAGAGACCTTTTCGGAGGGCCAGGCCAGCGTCTCAGCTGCCCCAGGCCCTTGGCACCTCCCACTGTCCTGGTTTCCCCACCAGGCCCCCCAAAACCTTTCCAGGCAAAGGAGACAGGCAGCTGGGGGCAGGTCCCCGCTCTGTCACTTCTTGCGAAGCGACCTGGGACATAGCCCCGTTTCTGACCCTGTTTCCCCACCTGTAAGATGGGGACGTTAAGAGTATCCACTTAGGGCCCAACTGGGTGTCTGAAGCCTGGCCCCCGGCCCCGGCATCCAGCCGTTAGACTCGGGAGCCGCGCGGGTGGTGGTAGTGACGGCCCCGTGGCTGCGTCTCAGCAGCTCATGACAGGGGCAGTGTGGTGCGGGGTGGTGACACGGCGCAGGCTCCAGAGCCACGCCGCCTAGGGTTCAGCCCTGGCCCTGCCACTTTCTGGCCACACGCTCCTCGTGCAAGTGACTTACCCTCTCTAGGCCTCAGTTTCCTTGTCTGAAAAATGGGCATCAGCTCTGCTTCACAGCTTCGTTGTGAGCACACAGGTACCTTGCAAAAAGCACTTAGAACACTGCCCGGCCCTGGGGGTAAGTGCTCTGCTCTGAAAGTGATACTCATTATTATTAAATATTCACGACCCTTCGGGGTTGTGCTGATGGGCAGACCCAGGAGGCTCCCAGGCCAGTCCCCAGTCCCCAGCACAGAGCTCCACCCAGAGACCCCCCCCACATCACCTCCCCCCCCCCCCGCCCCGGGGACGGAAGGGGCTCTCCCTGGTCTGCTATGCGTTGGCGCGTGGAATTCATTTTCTCTGTCTTGGCAGGGCCCCTCACAAAAGGCCCTTTACCTTAAAAAGGTCTGCATGTAGATCAGTTCTCATTCTTTGAGACCGCCAGGGTCTCCTAGCTCTTTGGAAAGACAGGCATGCCTGGGAGAGGGGGGATCGAGGGGTGGGAGGCCGGGTGGGCAGGATCCCACTCCCCCCCAGTCTTCCTCCTTCATAAACCTCATATTGAAGTAGCACTTACTCTGGGCCAGACATCTGCTGGGCATTTTACTTAAACTCACTCACACCCTAGCCTGGCAAGTGGGCGCTGGGACCCCCCTGGGTCCAGAGAAGGAGACTGAGCGCCCAGATGCTGGCTCGCGTCTGACCTGGCTTGTAGAATTCGCCTTCTCTGTGAGATTTCCTCGGAATCAAGTTGTATCCAGGGCTCCCATTTTACAGAAGGGGGGAACTGCGGTCAGGAGAGAGGGCCGGGGTTTTGCCACCTGCTGCTTCTGTGAGGGGATGGGGAGAAAAGATGTGCGTGCGTGCAGGCATGCGTGCGTGCGTGTGATGGGTGGGCAGGTGGGGTGGACCCCTTCCCCAGTAACCCCGTCCCCCACCCCCCAGGAGCTGCGGGAGCGAGTCCTCAGAGGGAAGTACCGGGTCCCTTTCTACATGTCAACAGACTGTGAGAGCATCCTGCGGAGATTTTTGGTGCTGAACCCAGCTAAACGCTGTACTCTCGAGGTAAGCCCCAGCCCCACACCCCTCCCCTTTCAGCCTCGGTGCCCCCTCCCTTTTCCTCTCCTGTGCCCGGCTGCGTAAGGTTCCGCCTGGGAGGGGGAGGGGAGCCAGGCAGCCCGGGAAAAGGCTCCCAGGCCCGTCTCAATGCCACCCCCAAACAGCTTCGCCCACTCCGCCATGCCCGTAATTAGCTAATGAGCTCCTAGGCTGATTATAGGGTGCTGGGGACCCAGATGATGCGGAGGAGGGAGGTGACATCGGGAGGCTCCGGAAGGCGTGCTGGGGGTGCGGGTGAGGAGGCGCTACCTCTCAGGAAGCCCTCGGCTCTAGGGCGTTAGGTCTTGCAGGTGGGGGGCAGGGTAGGTAGCCCTACGTGGGGGCCTGAGTGGTGGGGAACTGTATTTTCCCCCCCGTTTCTTCTGACATCTGTCTTCCCCCTTCCCTCTCCTGCCCCTGATCCCTGCAGCAAATCATGAAAGACAAATGGATCAACATTGGCTATGAGGGTGAGGAGTTGAAGCCATACACGGAGCCCGAGGAGGACTTTGGGGACACCAAGCGAATCGGTGAGAGTCAGGGAGAGCAGGTGCCCTCGCTCCTCTGAGCGACAGGCCCCGGAGCCGGCGTCGGACCTTCCCAGCACCTGCCCCTCTGGTCAGCGCATGAGACAAGTTTGCAAGGCGATTAGGGAGAGCGGAGAAGTCTAGGCTCTCCTCCCTGTGCTGCCACTTTCTAGCTGTGTGACCCTGGGCAAATGGCTTCTCCTCTCGGTGCTTCTGTTTCCTCATCTGTAAAACGGGACAATCGTAGAACCTATCATAGGGTTGTCGTGAATATATGAAATGAGTTAATCTATGTTCAGTACTTAGTTTTGACTATTAAGACACAAAAAGAAATTACAGATCATGTCTAGAAGTGTTTGGGCACAAGTCATCAGTAACCCACATATTTGGGGGGATAGCCCCCATGTGGGCAGTGCCTCACCCACCAACCTCTTTGGTCCCAGATCCTCCAGCCTGGAGTCCTTGAACTCTTGATCCCTAAGCATTAACCCTTAGGAGCTATCCAGTAACCCTCAAGGCCACCATCAGAGTTGGCTGCATTAATCAGGACTTTTATGGTTGTACGGAAGAGAAAACCCAAGCCCTTCTAGCTTAAGCCAATAAGAATAATAATAGGCTGAACCATTTGAAACTGCCATTTTTATAGGTCAAAAATTGTTAACGTCAGCAATTTTATATGGTTATAACCTAATTGTTCTAACTGATTCGTTCACATAACTAAAAAGGCCAGGGTGTGCCGGCCTTCAGGCACGGCTGGATTCAGAGACAGTTGTTTGGAATCTTAGCGGTGGCTTCTTTCCCAGGCAGCTCTGGCCACGGGAACAAGTTGGCAACCGCATATCCTAGCGTCCTGGACACCCCATTGAGAAGAGGAGCCACTTTCCTAAATGTTCCAATAGAAGCTCTAGGCTGGTACCCATTGCCTACCCCTGAACCAATCGGTTTGGCCTTGGGGATAGAATGCTCTGATTGGCCAGAGCCAGGTAGTATGCCCACCCTGGACCAATCAACATGACTTTGGGTCTGGAGCATTCTGAATGGCCAGACCTGGGTCATCTGCCTATCCTGAGCCAATCAGTGTGGTCTTGGGAATGGAAGACTCTGGTCACACTTGGGTCATATATGTACCCGCCCTTGGGGCTTGGCGCAGGCAGGAGTCGGCCAGGTGATCTGAGCAAGAAAGAAATGTTCTTCCAAGGAAATCGGGGTGCTGCTGGCAGAAAGGGGAACGGATGCTGAACAGGCCAGAGAACAGGCGTTGCTGTGTGATGCAGAAACGAGTGGAAGGGAAGGGTCTGGGGAGATTGAACCTCCTCTCCATCCCCCTCTCCCAGAGGTGATGGTGGGTATGGGCTACACGCGGGAAGAAATCAAAGAGGCCTTGACCAGCCAGAAGTACAACGAAGTGACCGCCACCTACCTCCTGCTGGGCAGGAAGACTGAGGTCAGAAGGCGCCAGGGGCATTTGGGATGCGCGGTGCCCGGGGTGGAGGGACTAATGGGGCAGAGGGGACAGAGGCTGAATCTCCTCGTCTGTCATCCTCCTGCAGGAGGGTGGGGACCGAGGCACCCCGGGGCTGGCCCTGGCACGGGTGCGGGCGCCCAGCGACACCACCAATGGAACGAGCTCCAGCAAAGGCACCAGCCACAGCAAAGGACAACGGAGTGCCTCCTCCACCTACCACCGCCAGCGCAGGCATAGCGACTTCTGTGAGTATGGCCCCACACCCTCACGCACCATCCCGGGCCCCAAGGCCTCCAACCTGTGTTGCATCAGGGTTGTCTGGCCAACAGGCAACAAAAACCCCTGCTCGAGCCAGCTGCAGAGAAGGGAGGACTTTTGTATAAAGATGCAGGGACATTATAGGGAACTTGGAGGCGGGAACACACAGCCAGGATCAGGAAGGGATTAGAAACTGAAAAAGCATCCAGAGTAGATAGTCTCTGTTTCTTGCTTCCTCTCTGTTCCTCTGGCTTTTCCTTTCTTATGCATCTTGCCTTACCTTTTTAAACCCAATCTCTCCCCTTCTGTCTCCGTTTTAGAGAGCAGCCCAAGTGATAGCTGGAATCCCTTTGGTCCACCTGTCAGGGATAGAGCTCTCATGTCAGGGTCCACTTGAGATTAAGCCACTGTGATCAGGACATAGGAAGACACATTGCACAAAGTGGCTGCTGAGAGCCTGCCCTCTAACTCTCCTCCGCACTGAAAATTTGAAAGGCTCTTCCTAGTGGAAAGGGGCTGAGCAGACACCTACCTGTACACCACATTCTGTAACTGAAAGATATCACCCACAGAAGATAGAGCTGACCACCACCACCACAGATTAGGCGTGGAAACTTCCAAGAGGTCTCTTACCCACACCCTCCTCAAATACGAATCCTCCCAACTATTCCTTTTTTTTTTTTTTTTTAGATTTTACTTATTTATTTTTGTGAGAGAGAGTGCGTGCACACAGTAGCGGGGGGAGGGGGGGGAGTGGCAGGCAGAGGGAGAAGCAAGCTCCCCGCTGAGCAGGGAGCCCAATGCAGGACTCGATCCCTGAGATCATGACCTGAGCCGAAGGCAGACACTTAATGACTGATCCACCCAGACACCCCTCCAGCCCCTGACAACCACCAATCCATTCCCTGTCTCTACAGATGCCCCTTTCCTGGACATTTCACGTAAGAGGAATTAGACAATATGTGGCCTTTTGTGTCCAGCTTCTTTCACTTGGGGTAATGTTTTCATGCACGTTTTAGCACGGACGCTCACCTCCTCCCTTTTAATGGCCTGGTAATATTCCACATCATGGATCTACCACATTTCGTTTTTCCGTTCATCAGCTGATGGCCATTGCATTGTTTTCGCCGTTTGGTGCTTGTGAATAACACTGCTGTGAACGCTCGCACACCGGGCTCCGTATGGATGTGTGTGTCCCTTTCTCTTGGGCACGTAGCTAGGAGTGGACTTGCCGGGTCACTTGGTATTGCCGTGTTTAGCCATGTGAGGAGAGGCCAGCTCGGTGTCCAGCTCCCCCCTTTTTTGCAGCCCTGCTTTGCAGTGCTTTACTCTGGGACAGGCACTAGCATGGGGATGGGGGGTGTTGGGGAAACTCAATCCTCGGTCCGAAGGGGGAAGTGTGGGATTCTGGATGGCCAAGCCTTTTCCCCTTCCCTGGATTTCCTTTTCCACCTATGAAATAGCCAGACGGGTGCAGAAAGTCACTCAGAAGCTTGTGACTCAAACATCCCTCTGGTTACACCATAGAACCTTAAAGAACACCCACATGGAAACCTTCTGGGCTTCCGGGGTTCTCGGAGGATTGTCGGCGGGTGCCCTGTGCTCGTCATTACAGAGATTGTGAAGGTTCTGGGACTTGGGAGCATGAAGGGTCCTGAGGACGTAGCACGTAGAAGTTTCGACTGCCCTGAGTTCGTGAACATGCTTAAACCCGCTGGTTCGAAGACCATAATTTCCTAAGATGTTCCAAGGGACCAGATTTGTTTGTTTTGTTTTTGAGATGAATACAGTCACGTCCGTCAAAATTTGGCGGTATAAGGAGGGTAAACAGTAAAAGAGTTTTCGTTGAATACCCATCTCCAGTGCCCAGTTGTCCTTGGAGGCAGCCACTGAGACCAGTTTGGGAGAAACTGTTCATACATAAAGAGTTAATCCCCGAACAAGGCAGCTTTGGGCACCAACCCCCTGTGCAGTCAAAAATCCACGTATAACTTCTGACTCCCCCCGATGTAACTGCTAATAGCCCGCTGTTGACCGAGAGCCTCCCTGATAACATAGTCCATCCGCACAGACTGTGCCGTGTATGTTATATACCGTATTCTTACCATAAAGCAAGCTGGAGAACAGACAGTGTCCTTCAGGGAATTGTAGGAAAAAGACCTCTGCAGTACTGTACAGTATTTATCGAAAAACATCCGCATAGAAGTGGACCCACGGAGTTCAAAGCAGTGTTTTCAAGGGTTGACTGTATATAAAGATAAATATGAAAAGGACATGGAGAAGAAGAAAAGAAACATAGGGGCGCCTGGGTGGCTCGGTCACTTGAGCGTCAGATTCTTGATTTCTGCTCCGGTCAGCTCAGGTCGTGAGATCGAGCCCTGCGTCGGGCTCCACGCTCAGCGGGAAGTCTGCTTGAAGAGTCTCTCTCCCTCCGCCCCTCCCCTCCCTAAAGAGAGTTAAAAAAAAAAAAAAAAGATATAAAGATCTATAAATGCAATACTAACATAATCACATACCATAAAGGTAATATTCTCACCTTTTAAGACAAATGATAGCCTTTTAAGATGTTCACGTATATAAGCCATTAAATAGAGATAAATAGAAATCTGTACATTTCCCGCTATACAAATGACAGCATACGTTAGACCTCGGGCCCTGCCTTTTCTGCTCTGCAGTCTGTCTTGGAGATCACTGTGTCTTGGTACACAAGCAGCTTCCTCCTCGTAGCTGCAGAGAATTCCGTCGTACAGAAATAGCTTGACTTCATTTAGCCATTCGCCTCTTAAGGGGCACTTAGTCTGCTCCCAGTCTTTTGGCCTTAAAAGAAAAAATAGTGATGTGGGGCGCCTGGGTGGCTCAGTCGGTTAAGCGTCTGCCTTCGGCTCAGGTCATGATCTTGGGGTCCTGGGATTGAGCCCCACGTTGGGCTCCATGGTCAGTGCAAAGTCTGTGTGTCCCTCTCCCTCTGTCCCTCCCCCTGCTCGTTCTGTCTCTCAAATAAATAAAATATTTTTTAAAAATAGAGATGCCGGGCACCTGGGTGGCTCAGTTGGTTAAGCGTCTGCCTTCGGCTCGGGTCATGGTCTTGGTCCTGGGATCGAGCCCCAGTCAGGCTCCCTGCTCAGCAGGAAGTCTGCTTCTCCCTCTCTGGCCCTCCCCGCCAACACATGCTTTCTCTCTCTCTCCCATAAATCAAATCTTAGGGGAAAAATAGCGCTGCAGTGAATAACCTACACGGGCATGAGGTCACTTCCGTGGGGCTGGGGGGTCCGCGTGTGCATCTGTCATTGGGACAGATGGTGTCGGCGTGGCCCACGCAGAGCTTGTGGCCTGTGTGAGGATTTCTGAGGTTCTAAGGATCACCCAGAGTGGCTTCTGACCTTTTCAGGTGACGCGAGCCCTAACTGTCCCCTCCCTCCACCAGGTGGCCCATCCCCCGCACCCCTGCACCCCAAGCGCAGCCCAACCAGCACCGGGGAGGCGGAGCTGAAGGAGGAGCGCCTGCCAGGCCGGAAGGCGAGCTGCAGTGCTGCCGGAAGTGGGAGCCGGGGGCTGCCCCCCTCCAGCCCCATGGTCAGCAGTGCCCACAACCCCAACAAGGCAGAGATCCCAGAGCGGCGGAAGGACAGCACGAGCACCCCTGTGAGTGCCCAGGGCTGGGGGTGTGACCGCCGGGTTCACACTTTTGGACCCTGCTGTTCCCCAGACCACCACGAAGGACTCCTTGTTCTGTCTGCTCATTTGTTCATCCCGTAGACATTTGAGCGCACTCTCTCTGCCCTAGCTTGTGCTGGATGCTAGCATATAAATTAGCCTTCAGCGTCAGAAAGAAGCACTGTCCTCACTTTAGGTAGGAAGGATTTCGTACAGGGAAGGAGGTACTTACAAAGTTGTAGGAAGGGCTGGCGGGCAGGCAGTGGATTAGACCCACAGGAAGGACACATCAGCACTGCAGAGCTGACCCACTAAGGGGGCTGCCATCGCTGGGGCATGGTTGAATTCCAGAACACATGGTCACGACTTTAATTCAAGACTCAGAAACTTTGTTCTCTACCAGAAGGGCCCCTCGATGCCAGGAACTCTAAAAGCAGGCACGGGGGCTCTGCTGAGGCGAAGACCCTCATCTCATGACCTTGCCCATGTAAGCAGAAGTCACAGGGGACAGGAAGGCCACTGCTGCCCCATTGCCACCTTCCAGCTCTTCCCAAGTGCAAAGATTGGCAGAATCCATTCATCCCTGGATCCTGAGGTGCAGAGGAGTCTGGGGAATGTAGTACTTGGCTCTCCTCCTGCACCTTAAGAGAGGAGGTTTTAAGACCAGAGCTTGAATTGCATGGGTGAGCTGTGTGGCCTTGAGCAAGCGACTTCACCTCTCTGAGCCTCAGTATTCCATCCTATGAAATGGGCTCATTGGAGGACTTGGATTGTTGTGAGGCTCTTGTAAGATCTTGGACATAAACTAACTACCCATAGCATCCAGTTCAGTAAACACTCAGTACATGAAGGTTGTGGTGGTCATTAAGGCAAACCCAAATCTTAAAAAGGTAGAAAAAGAACAACAAATTAGCCCCCCCCAAAAGTAGAAAAAACAAAATAATAGAAGTCAATAAAGGAACAAGAGGAGGTACACTAGAGAAAACCAACAAAGGTACAATCCAGTTCTTGAAAAGATTAATACAGTCATTGAACCCCACGAATTACTAATAATCAGAGATGAAAAGGAAAACTCTGTCCCAACATAAAAAGACAGTAAGAAGATATTAGGAGCCACCTTATGCTGATAAAGGTGACATCTTAGATGGAACGGACAGATGTCTTTCAAAACACAAATAACCTTGCTTGAGAAGAAACAGAAAATCTGAACAGTCTTAGGTTCTTAGTCCAAGACCTGGAATCCATAACTTAAAACTTTCGCAGAAAGAAAATTCCAGGCTCTAAGTGGTGGAATTCTGCCAAACACTGAAGGAATAACACGAACCTTAGAGAAACTTCCAGAGGATAGAAAATGAGGGCTCACTTCCCAGCACATTCGGAGAGGCGGCACAGTTCCGACACACACTCCCTGACCCGAGGGGGGTCGCAGTCCAGGGCAGGGTGGGGATGGGTAAGGGGACAGATATTGACGATACAAAGTGATCAAGGTGGCAGTGGGGGCCCCAGGGAGGCACCTGACTCAGCCGGCTGTATTATGAACCGACACCTGAAAGCTACGTAGGTGTGAATTGAGGGGAAAGGTGGGAGGACTATCGAAGCAGGTGGGCCAGCGTGCAAAGGCCGGGAGGAGACACCAAGTGTGCCATGAATAAGTACGCTACGGAAAGCCTCACGAGGCTCACCTATACCCAGGTGGGGCAGAGCTGGGAGAAGAGTGGGCAAGGCTGCCCCCTGACCCGCTCCCCCTCAGCACCCCTGTCTCAGCTGTGTGACCCTTAGCCTGAGTTGCCGAGATGGCTCGGTAAGCTTTCCTTTCTCCCGGAGTAAACCACCACCTGCTCAGTCTTGGCCCCTACCTCGATTGTAATGAGGGAGGCCAGGGAGGAGAAGTGGGGAATTAAGGGATGTCCCTCCGCCCCCTCACTCCCTCCTGGCCATGTCTCCCACAGAACAACCTCCCTCCCAGCATGATGACCCGCAGAAACACCTACGTTTGCACAGAACGCCCTGGGGCTGAGCGCCCATCCCTGTTGCCAAATGGCAAAGAGAACAGGTATGGAGGGGGGCGGGAGTGGGGTGTAGGGGGCGGGGCTACCCCTTGTGGGGAAGGGGCGCCATGGGGACGGGGGAGTGTGTCTGCCCTTCCCTTGGCAGAGTCTACCCATGTCCTCTCCCCCACCCCGCCCAACCCCCCTGAAAATCTTCCCCTCTTAATTAATTAGTCATCGGCCCCAGGAAAGCAGTCTGCCCTGTTCTCCGCCTACAAGCCTTGGGAAACTGAGTTGATTTTTTTTTTTTTTTTTGAATGATCAATTTTTAGAACTTGAGACAAGCCCCAGAATGTCACAGCTTCAACATCCTCTTGTTGGCTGGTTTTCAGACTAGTTTTCCTGAGTCTGTTCGGTCTCTTTCAGCTGGCATGTGAGGGAAACCAGTGCAGACTGGCTGGAGCATAAAACGGGAGTGAATTAGGGGCGCCTGGCTGGCTCAGGGGGTAGAGCATGCGACTCTTGGTCTCAGGGTTGTGAGTTCAAGCCCCACGTTGGCCGTGGAGCCTACTTAAAAAAATGGGAGGGTGGAGGAGGGAGGAATTAGTTCACAATTCAAGTCCAGGAGGGAGGAGTGGGGCGGGCTTCAGGACAGTGATGAAATGACAGTCCCTCCCATCCGGACTTCAGGGCACGACTCCAGGGTGCCGTCTGGGGAGCACCTGACAAATGCGTGTTCCTGTTTGGTGGGGACAAGATATGGAGTGGTTGAGAGCAGTGATTCTGTGGCTACTAAGTTCTAAGTTCAAATCTTGCCTCTGTACTGTGCTAGCAGGATGACCTTGAGTGAGTCTCTGAGCCTCTGTTTCCTCCTCTGTAAGATGGGGCTGATGTTCTCTGCCTCTAGGCCCCGTTAGAGGGATCCGGTGGAGATCAGGTCCGTCCTGTGCCTGGCATACAAGTGTGACATAGAAGGCATTTGATGAGTGAGCACTTATCTTGTGGTAATTAAATAAAAAGAATAGTGACTATTCATCAAGCAGGAACTGTGTGCCAGGCCTTACTGTGTATTTGCTGGTTGAATGCCCCTAACGACTCTTTGAGGTAGATCTCAGTATCTTCATTTTACAGCTGAGGAAATGAGGCTCAGAGAGGTTAAGTAACTCATCCAAGGCCACACAGCTGATAAGTCAAGGAGCAAAGATTCCTGACTGACTCCAGCGTGTGTATTTGTAAACACTATAGTGCCTAGCCTTCCAGCTTTGGTCGACGGGGTAGCAGTTAGATTGTAGACTCGCTGGTGTAACAAGGAGACCTCAAGGGACAGTGGCTTAAATGAGAAGGAGGTTTAGTCCTCTCTGATAGAGCCATCCAGAGGTAGGCAGGCAGGGTCCTCCAAGGACCCACACTGTTCCTGCCAAACTCAACCCAAGGCTCCAGCTCTGGGACTGAGGCCACAGCACCAGCTGCCACTGCTTCTCAACCAGCAAGAAGGATGGAAAGAGTGGAGCGCAAGCTGCATGCTTTTTAGAGGCCTGACCCAGAAATGGGACAGAGTACTTCCGTTTGTATCCCATTGGCTGGAGAGTAGTCACATGGCCAGCCCTAACTGCAAGGGAGCTGGGAAATGTAGTCTCTGGCTGGGTGGCCATGTGCAATGCTCATACTCTTAGGAAGTTTGGTTACTGAGAATAAAACAAGGAGGACGGATTCCAAGAGAGAGAGAGTGGCATCTGCCACAGTCAGGGCCCCTCTTTGAGATCCAGGCTGGTCCTGGGGTCCTTAGAAAGATAGAAATTGTAGATCTGGCCCCTCCTGTCATCACTGGGAAGGTCTGGAGGAGGGTCCTGGGACGCTGAAACCACCGCTGTGCACACAACATCTTGAGACAATTAGGAAGAGGGTCCTTTCCCACCTGTCAAAAAATTATCCTGGTGAATTTAAGTACGTTTGATGTTCACGTCTATTCCTATCCCGAGTGTGAATAATGGAAGTTCAGAGAGCAGAGTATTTGCAAAGTTGGTTTGGATCCTGAGGTTTGGATGGCAAATGGCAAGGGATTCATCAAAAAATGTATCTGAACCTATTCAACTGCTGAGTTTGGAGAGAAGAGAGGATACATTTGGAGTGGATAGGGTTTAAAGAAAGGGCAGTCTGAAGGAGGGATGACTGAGGAAAAAAGAAGAGTCAGTAAAATAGCTAGGGTTGTATAGTACACAGCCTACCCAACTGTGCATGGCAGCCCTGTCTCTGAGCTCTAAGTTTTTTAGTTTCTGATCTCAAGATGGGAGAGTGCAGAATCAGAGGGACTGGGGCCTTGGCCTGCCTCGAAGCCCCGCTCTGACTCGTCCCTTTCTGCCTACAGCTCGGGTACCCCACGGGTGCCCCCCGCCTCTCCCTCAAGTCACAGTCTGGCTCCCCCATCGGGGGAGCGGAGCCGCCTGGCACGCGGTTCCACCATCCGCAGCACCTTCCACGGTGGCCAGGTCCGGGACCGGAGGGCAGGGGGCGGGGGAGGCGGGGGTGTGCAGAATGGACCCCCTGCCTCTCCCACGCTGGCCCACGAGGCCACACCCCTGCCCACTGGGCGGCCCCGCCCTACCACCAACCTCTTCACCAAGCTGACCTCCAAACTGACCCGAAGGTGAGCCCCATGGGACGTGGGGGGGTGGGGGTGCGGTGGGGGGCAAAGGGGCCTAACCTGTCTTCTACTCTGCTTTGCTTCCTGTACCCCCACATCATCTCCTCCTCGTCTTCTTTCTTCTCCTCCTCCTCCGTCACCCTTCACCTCCCTCCTCACACTACAGGGTTACCCTCGATCCCTCTAAACGGCAGAACTCTAACCGCTGCGTTTCGGGCGCCTCTCTGCCCCAGGGATCCAAGATCAGTAAGTCCCGTCCACACTCCACTGTCCCTGGCTCTGCCTCTCTGTCTGCATGTCTGACCCGTGCGTACAGGGCTGGGGGAGGCGGACTGTGCGTGCGGGAGGAGGGCTGGTCGTGGGGTCTGGCTGTTCATTTTACTCACTTAATGAACATGGCCTCTGGAGCCAGACTCTTAAGGTTCAGACCCCAGCTCTGCTGAGTGACCTTGAGCAAGTCACTCAATCTCTCTGGGCTCTTCTGTAAGGTGGAGATAGACATGACAGTGCCTTCCTCCTAGGGTTATCGTGTGGACTAAAGGAGGTGATATATGGACTGAGCTTAGAATGCTGCCTTGGGAAATGATTTATGTTTATTCACTGAGCGCCTGCTGTGTGCCTGGCCCTATCTTAGACCCCGGAGTAGAGTGAACAGAAGTATAAAATGCCAGCCCAGGCAGAGCTGACATTCTCCTCGGAGATCCAGACAGTAAATAAGTACTGAGAAGAAAACTAGAGCAGGGAAGAGAAGTGCAGTTTTAAATGGAGCAGGCCTCACTAAGGAGGTGCCGTCTGAGCAAAGCCTGAAGGAGGGGTGCGTGTGTGTGTCCATGTCCTATATATAGGTGTGTGTCTCTGCCCAACCCCTTTCTCTTTCGTCTTCCAAATTCTTCAGTATCTTTTTTCCGACCTGCACTAACCATTTCAGAAGAGACGCCCCTTCTGGGCATGGAGAGGGAGTTCAGATCCTGACTCCCCGCCCTCCCCAGCCCAGTTCCAGCCAGCAAGGAGGGACCGGGACCAGGGCTGAGGCAGGGGCTGCCCAGAGTCCTGGAGGCGGTGGGTTGGGGGAGGGGACACCGTATGTGCAGATTAGACACTGCCCCCCTCCCCTCTTCTAGGGTCACAGACGAACCTGAGAGAATCGGGGGACCTGAGGTCACAAGGTGAGTGCCCGTTTCTATACCCCGGGGCCGCCACACTGGCCCCTCCTCCCTTGCGAGCCTCAGACCCTACTTGTGTCCGCACCTCCCCTATCCACCACCCCCATACCTTTAGATGGGACCTGAGCCTTGTCCTCCAGGCCGGCTTCCTGAACTCTCCCTCGGACCCTCCTTCCTCTGCCCGTGCCTCTTATGCCCCGCCCCCCACGACTTCCTCTCGTTTCCGCCCCCACCCGTGCACACTGTCCCTTGACCATCCTTACCTGTTGCTGCTGACACCTCACCTCCTTCCCCCTCTCATCCAACGAGGCACAGCTGGTGCAGCAGCTCGGACACTACCTGTGCAGCCCCACATGGTAAATGGTTTAGGCTTTGAGGGCCAGGTAATCGCCGTCATGCCTGTTCAGCTCTGCCCTTGTCGCGCAAAAGCAGCTGTAGTCAGTACAAAAGCTAACGGGCGTGGCGGGGTTCCAGTAACGCTGATTTACAAAAGCAGGCAGCCCTGTACCTCGCCGGCCCTGCTTCAGTTTGATACAATCCATGTGTAAAAAACCCGTGTGCGAATAAAGGACCTCCCCACCAGTCCCAAAGGTCCCAGGACTGACTCTCATTGGCTGGAATTGAGTCACATGCCCATCCCTAAACCAATGCCTGTGGCCAGAAGGGTGGAGTACTCTGATTGGTGGGACCTGGTCATATGCTCCTCTTTGAACCAATCACAGCAGGCAGGGAGATGGAGCGCTCTCATTGGCCAGAACCAAGTCACGTGCTCAGCCTGGCGCTGAAAGGCCAAGTGGGACTCGCGTAAACCAGGAAGACTGCGCCATGGTTCTCAGGAGGCGCGCTCTTGGTACTTTAGGCGGGACGTTTCTTTGTCGTGCGGGGCCCTTTCACACATTGCGGAACGTGTATCCTCCCTGAACCTAATAAATGTCAGCGGCGCCCCCCCTCCCAAGACATTGCGATAATGAAAAAGCCCCCAGAAATGTCCAGATAGCCCTTGGGAGGAGGTGATGGAAGGAGGTTGCCCGCATCGCTTCCGCTCGCATCCAGGAATTTAGAGACAAGGCGGCGCCTGGCTGCCGCGGAGGCTGGGAAATGTAGTCTCCAGCTGGCCAGCGATCCGCACAGCTGAACCTCGGTCACCGTCCCTGGGGTAAGAGAGGGTGGCGGGCGGTGAGGGACGTCTAGGAGTCTGTCCCCAGGTGGGAACAGTGGGTGGCCTTCCCCTCCTCTCCCGTCTTTGACCGCTAATGTCTTCCCGCCCCAGTTGCCATCTACCTTGGGATCAAACGGAAACCGCCCCCCGGCTACTCCGATTCCCCTGGAGTGTGAAGCTGACCAGCTCACGCCCGCCCGAGGCCCTGATGGCAGCTCTGCGCCAGGCCACCGCGGCCGCCCGCTGCCGCTGCCGCCAGCCACAGCCGTTCCTGCTGGCCTGCCTGCACGGGGGTGCGGGCGGGCCCGAGCCCCTGTCCCACTTCGAAGTGGAGGTCTGCCAGCTGCCCCGGCCGGGCCTGCGGGGAGTTCTCTTTCGCCGCGTGGCGGGCACCGCCCTGGCCTTCCGCACCCTCGTCACCCGCATCTCCAACGACCTTGAGCTCTGAGCCGCCACGGCCCGGGTCCCCTCCTCTTCTTCTCCCTCGTCCCCTTCACCTCCACAGCAGGGAGAGGGGTCAGGGACGGGCGTCTCCCTCTGTCATCACCTCGGTTCCTGCTAATCTGACGTGGGGACAGAAGCTGTCTCCCACGCTGTTCTCCGCGGCCCTTGGGCATGAGAGAAGAGTGATGGGGCCGAGCAGGGGGGAGCTGGCCCCTTCCTGGATCCTCCAGCCGGTCCTGTCCCCCCCTCACCCTACCGGGGGTCACCCAAGGAGACTTTTGGGGGCAGGGCAGGGGCAGAAAGGGAAACTGAGGAAACTCTTCCATCCCCGTCCCCCACCCACCCACCCACCCCCGAGAGCTCAAGAATTAGGCCTTGGGCAGGGGCAGGAAGACTTGCTGAACCTAAAGACTGGAGAATGGGGGGGCTGGGAGTGGGAGTCAGAGAGGCAGATTCCTTCCCCTCCCCTCCCCTCCTGCTCAAACCCCAACCCCCCCTTCCTGCCCCAGGCTGGCGCGGGGCACTTTGTACAAATCCTTGTAAATACCCCCACACCCTCCCCTCTGCAGAGATCTCCCAAGGAGCTGCCGCTGTCACCCCCGGTTTTTAAGTTATTACACCCCCCCTCCTCTTGTCAGCCCCCTCACCTGCAGCCTGTGGCCCAATAAATTTAGGAGAGTCCCCCTCCCCCACGCTGACCCCGGGCTTTTCCTTCCCTCTCCTCACCTGCGAGGGAGATGAGGAGGAGGTGGTGTGTGACTTTGGGCCAGTGGTGCCTCCTTTCTGAGCCTCGGTTTTCTCAGCTGCAGAATGGGTGTAGTGGGGGTGTGAGGGTCAAGGATGATGGTGGAGGAGGGCAAGACAGAACTCGGCCTCATCCACAAGGCCCCCAGTTCCTATATCGGTCCCCATTCATCCACTCACGTGCCCACCCACATGTTATACCGGACTCTAAGCCACTTCTTACTCCAGTAGTACATTTATTCAATAAACAGTCATTGACCTGTGCCTACTCCACGCCAGGCCCAGTGCTGGACACGGAGACACAAGGAGCCCCTGTCTGTGGCGGGCGTGGGTTCTGACACAAAACACTAGAGAAACCGTTACTTTGTGGAGCCCAGAAGAGAGCGGGAGGGGAGTCGGGGAAATGATGCCAGAGTTGGGCTTTGAAGGATGAGTAGGAGTTGACAGGGTTTGGGGTATGCCCTGGGCAAAAGCCTGGGGGTGGGAGTGCATGACAGACCTTCAGAGAACTGTGGGTAATTTCGGTGTGGCTGCTATGTTGGGGGTGGTGGAGAATTAGCAAGAGAAATGCTGTATTAGGACTCATAATGCATCTACACTTAAGCGAGAAGTTTATTCATTTGCTTACGTTCCTTAATAGCGTGGGGGTGCCTGACTTCAGGTATGGCTGAATCCAGGTAGCCAGCCATCTCATCTCGGCTTTTTTCAGTGTGATTTGAATAGTTTTAGCCCGTAGTTTCATCAGACACTCCCTGATGGCAGAGATGACCCCAGCAGTTCCAACCTCTCCTCCCTTTGCCTAGTTTCTGCAGCAGAAATTTCCTCATCGCCAACTTTTGGCAAAAGTCCCATGACAGACTCTTATTGGCCCAGAGAAGTCATATGACCGTCCTTGACCCGTCACTGTTGCTTAGAAGCGGCCAGGCCCCTACCTAGAGCTGGATTTAGAGGAGTTCCTCAGAGGAAAGTCAAGGTGTCCTTAGTCAGAGGAAGGAAATAGAAGCTCAATAGAGCTAAGCAGTAGAGGACGGGGGTTGTTCATACAGGGCCTCATAGGCCAAAGGGCCAAAGCAAGCGAGCTGGGCTTTCATCCAAGGGCACTAGGGAGCCATGGAGGGTTGTATATAGGGATGAGGCTTAGTCTGCTGTGCCTCAGGTGCCCACCTGGAGCATGGTATGCTCAACCCCTGTCTTGTGTTCTTCTTGGGGCTGATAGCAAAGTCAAATGAGAAATGAAGAATGGTAGAAACTGAGTGGTCACTGTTGAAAAATTCAGGGTCTGGGGCAGAATCGCATTACTGTCTTATGAGTGAGGCCAGAATAAGGATCTGCTGAAAGGTGTTTCTATTGAGTCAGGTGGTGGGCACCAACCAACTCTGGAAATCCCAATCCCTAAGTCCTTCCTGTGTGCCCAGCCCTGTGCTGGGGACATAGTGGCGACCAAAGCGGCCCCAGTCCTGCCCTCCAGGGGCTCAGTCCAGTGTGGAGAAAGCTGGATTTAGCTGCATCAGTGATGATCCAGAGTGGGCAGGGCCGGGGGGGGGGGAGCGGGGCAGAGGCTGGGGAAGGCCAAGAGGGTGCCTGTCCCAGCCACGGAGGGCTTCCTGGAGGAGGAACAGCTAGACATGGCGGGTAGGGGGCTTGTGTTCTAGGCAGACAGAACAGCTTGTACGATGCCTGCGGAGCAGGAGAGCGAGAGTACAGCAAATGGCATAAAACTTGCAGTGAGTAGAGTCTCTGGGAGAGATGAGGCTGAGATGTTGGCAGGGCCCTGAAGGTCATGGAGAGGGGCCCAGGCTTTCTTCCAAGGACACTGGGGAGCCATGGTGAGGTTGTAAACAAGGGAGAGGCAGGGACAGGTTTATGCTGCGAAGGGAGGGAAGGAGACAGGAGAGTAGGGAGGAGGTTGGAGAGGGACAGAGGTTGGGAGAGAAGGGGTGCATTTAAGGCTTATGAGGCAAGATGGGCAGGACAGGCATGGTCAATGACGGTCGGATTTGGCTCCGACAGTCCCGCTGGAGCACCTGTGGTCTGTGTGGCCTTGGGGGTCGGGTAGGGAGTGGAGCTGGGGTTAGTGATGCAATCTTCATCTGGGGACAGTGTTGTAAGGGACATCCTGACATCTGAGACGTCTTGTCTTTCTCTCCTAGCCTTCCTGTTTCAGTAATGCCTCTGGGAATGCTTGGGGACATCCCCTGGCCTCAGTTTCCCCTCTATAAAACAGAGCACATCTCTTGATCGCTAAGGTCCCTTTACCTGAGTGACTTCAGGTTTGAAAAAGTGCCTCCTCCAGGTGCCTGGGGCTCTGTCTTCCACTTACTCCGCCTCACGTTTACTTGTGAAACCCTCGTCTCTTTTTGAGGCCACAAGGAAGCTCGTGCTGATGGAGGCCTCGGGGTATTGCGTCGAGTAGAGGTGATCGATGTGGGCAACACCCAATATGTGTTCAGATGCTTCCAGACTTCTATTACCTGCCCCTCCTGCCGCCCCTCCCCACCTCCTTCCTAGGACCAAGCTCTCCAAAAGGCGGATTCCTCAAGACTTCATTGGGATGCTAGGAGCCAAGCCCCAGTCTAGTGGGGGTAAAGAGCATGGGGCAAAGACGTTAAGGTGGGAATCGCAGGGTGTAAGGAGCAAGAGTGTATAGAGGAATAACGGGGAAGGAACTGGAAAGATGAGCCTTCAGCGAGTGGTTCGCATTTCAGTTTGCTCTTGAAGAATCGCAAATAATAGGAGCACATTCTAGGAGATGTGGGGAGCAATGGCAGGTTCAGGAGCAAAGAAAAGGAAGTTTAAAGGAGTGGTAGCCGCTGTAGAGGGATGAAGTGAGAACACACAGAAGGAGGCCAGTGACGAATATAATGAGGTGTATGTGATGAGATGCACGGTAGGTTTCCAACTGCAGGCCCGCGGTCCAAATTCAAGTCTCAGACGTTTGGTTTGGCTTACGTTTCTCCCCTGTGTGGACCCGTTTGAGATCTGAGTATGAGTGATTGGGAGCTGAGGTTGGGAAGGGGGCCGCACGACTCTGGGTCTCAGATTTCCTCATAGAACCGTATTGATTGGGAATTAGACTGTTCACTAACTTTGCCTCATTTTAGAGATGGGATAAAACATGACTAGGGAGGGCAAGCCCCTTTGAGGTCGCACAGCGGCCGACTGCAAACGTCCCTCCTCCTCCTGCTCAGTAACTATCGCACAAAAGTTAGGGCCACCATTGCTTTTATTTGTTGCTTTGGGTGTAGAAAAAGCAGGGGCTCCAGATGTGATGGAGAGCCCTCCATTAGCCAGAGCTCCTGATGGGGGGCGGAGCTCTAGGAAAAGGAGAGGAAGGTGTGAGGAGGTTCCTCATTGGCCAGAACTCAGAGGCCGAAGCCCATTGGCTGGAACTCTGATTGGAAATGGAATTCCGAGGTGATTGGATAGAGCCCCCAGGTGGCCGAACCCCTATAAGTGGAGCTCCGGGGAGAACGGGGCGGGCCCCCGACGGGCCGAGTCCTCCCTTTGGCTGGGGCTCCAGCAGTCGGCGGCGAGCGGGCCGGACGCCTATTTCTGGGCGGGGATCATGTCGTCGATGGACTGGCCCTTTTCCAGCTTCTTCTCCATCTCCACCATGAGCTTCACGCCGTCCACCACCAGCTGCACCTGTTCGACTTCGGACGAGCCCAGCCGATCGGCGTTGGATATGTCGAACACTGAGCCCACAGCAGCTGTGTCCACACCCCCTGCAGGAGCAGAAGGCAGGGGCATAAGGAGGGAGCAGAGGTGCAGGAGTGGGGCCCGACGGAGATGGCGGCACGTACCAGGCGCCTACTGCGTAACCGGTTACATGCATTCGGAGTCTCCTAAATGTCTATTCGTGAGTTCACGTCTCTGGCTAATTTAGACACCTCGCCCCTCAACCATCCAACAAGAAAATATAACATAGTGGGTAAGAGTGAGCTCTGGAGCCCGGCTGCCTGGGGTTGAACCCTGACCGTCCTCTCCTTTACACATGGGAAACCGTGGTCCCTAGGGGGCAGGGGACATACACAATGTATATCATATAGCCATGACGTCCTATCGATTCCTAAGAGACAAAGCGTGCTGACGCCCACTTACAGAGGAAGAAACTGAGGCTCACGGAGGGGTAGCCCTCGTCCACCCCGGAACCCGCGTGGATGCTCCGCCCCCCCTTCCGCACAGGGCCCGCCCCCGACGCCGCCGCGCGCGGGGGCAGAGGCGCACCTGTGCCGCGCTTCTGCAGGCGCAGACGGGTGAGGATCTCCTCGAACTTGGGGTGCTTGCTCAGGTGCGCCAGCTTGACATGCACGCCTCCACGCAGCCCGGTGCCCAGGTTGGACGGGCAGGTGAGCACGTAGCCCAGGTGCTCGTTCCACATGAAGGGGTGGCCGGCTTTCTTGAAGATCTCCTCAATCTGAGGTAAGGGGAGAGGACTGGGGTCAGCGCCAGCGGGCGCCCCCAAATACACCCGCAACCGGGACGGGGTTGGGAGGAAGACGGGGTGAGGACGCGGGTGGGGGGTGCGGTCGGAAAACCGCGGGCGCTGAGCTTCTGAAGGGAGGGGCCGGACCACCCAGGTGGTGCGAGATGCCGAGGGGGGTGGGCTTGAGGACGCTTCGGAGGCGGGTCCTTAGGGGCGGGGCTTGCGCATAGGGTGGAGCCAGGTTTCCCCGGGGGGCGGAGCCTTGGGAAGCGGGTGGGGCGTTCAAGGGGGAGTCTCAGGTCCGCCGCAAGGGGCCCGCTACCCACCTTCTGCAGCCCCACGCAGAAGCGGCGGAAAACCTCCTTCATGTTACCCCCCTTCTCCATGGAGATGACTCGGAGGTGGTCCTCCTCGTTCACCCACACCAGGAAACTCTTGTTGTCATTGTGCCTAGCGTGGGGCAAGAGGAGGCCAAGGCATCAGTTCCGCGTGGCCACCCTATTCCCGGCCTCTCGAAAACACCCCCACCGCTAGGGGGCAGCGGGCCTGAGGAGTTTCTGGTGGTGGCGCCCGCTCCTCGAAATCGCAGAAGCTTTACCCCCCCCCCCCCCCCCCCCGTACACCCTACACTGGAACGTCACCGGATCTGAGAAATCGCCAATCTTAGGATCAAGGGTTTTTAGGGTCTTAAGTCTTCAAACGGCATTAAATTACAGACCCTTAGAATCTCAGAATCTTTGAAGGACAAAAGCTGGGAATCGGAATTGATCAATCTTGGAAACCCTACATCTGGTCTCAGAACCAACCTTGCCTTCACCTTGTGACATCTCAGAAACAGAGGCTTAGAACCATAAAACATTTAGATCTGGAAATGTCTGAAATCACGGAATCACACAACCTGGAATTAGTGGAATCCGAAAACCTAAAAATACTCAAAATCTTGGAACCTTAGAATCATGCCATCTGTATATCTTGGAACTCAGACTCTCTAAATCATCTGAGACCTAAGTTTTCAAAACCTCTGAAAATCTTTGACTACCAGAACTGGGGATTCAAAGGTTCATAGAAACCTAACTAGCAACCATAAAAGATAAAACTAATAGCCAAAATGTTGGGCACTTACTATATCCCAGACACCGTTTTCAATCACTCTGCTCTCCATTTTACAGATGGGGAAACCAGGGCAGAGAAACGTTAAATAAGGTCACACAGGTCAAGGTCACACAGGGGTGGAAGGCAAGGTCACTTTTCTGGGACACCTGGAAACATCGTTTTTATGGTGTTGGCTTCGGTAGAGGAATGGGGAGGGTCGTGGAGGGGGGAAGGGAGACTGGCAAAGGCTGGGACAGGGGACCTCACCAGATGCCACGGGCGTCGGGCCAGTCCCGGGCCATGCCCGAGGCCAGCAGCAGTGGGGACACGGGCTTGTCGAACAGGAAGTGATCGTCAATGAGTTGCTGCTGCTCCTGCTCGGTCATGCTCTTCAGAGGGTAGTATTTCCCCTTGAACTCGCCTGTCAGGCTGTTGAGGGCTGAGGGGGGCCGCACAAGGGAGTGGTCAGCAGCCTGCCCACTGCGGCCTGGGCATGGAGGCGGGGGGCTTGGTGCTGTGGGTGTGCTAATGGCACATGGACACTAGGGCGAAACCCAAATTTCGCACGGATTCTCCCTTTCCCTGACCTTCATGTCCCCTCCCCCCGTAAGCAGCCATGTGCTGGACAAGATGGACAGTCGCCATGTTAGGGATTTGGGGAGCCATCCGTAAAAATTATTATAAAATAGCATGTGTATTATTTGCATATATTCATATATAGAATAAATATATAATATGTGCATATTTGTATATATGCATAATATATATTTATATACACGTTATACATTTTAATATAGTGTATTATATATAATGTTATATATTACACACTATATACTATATTATTAAAAATAATTTATCTAGGGCACCTGAGTGGCTCAGTTGGTTAAGCAACTGCCTTCAGCTCAGGTCGTGATCCTGGAGTCCCAGGATTGAGTCCCGCATTGGGATCCCTGCTCAGCGGGGAGTCTGCTTCTCCCTCTGACCCTCCTCACTCTCATGCTCTCTCTCTAATAAATAAATAAAATCTTTAAAGAAAATAATTTATCTAGGGGCACCTGGCTGCCTCAGTCGGTAGAACACATGACCCTTGATGTCAGGGTCATGAGTTTGAGCCCCATGTTGGGCGTGGAGCCTACTTAGAAAAAAAAAAAAATAATTTGTGTAAACTTCCAGTTAAATAAATTATATTTTAAAACACAGGTAGGGGCGCCTGGGTGGCTCAGTGGGTTAAGCCTCTGCCTTCGGCTCAGGTCATGATCTCAGAGTCCTGGGATCGAGCCCCACATTGGGCTCTCTGCTCAGTCGGGAGCCTGCTTCCCCCTCTCTCTCTGCCTGCCTCTCTGCCTACTTGTGGTCTCTTTCTCTCTGTCAAATAAATAAATAAATAAAAATCTTAAAAAAAAAAAAACAAAACACAGGTAATAAGGGGCACCTGGGTGGCTCAGTCAGTTAAGCATCTTACTCTTGATTTCAGCTCAAGTCGTGATCTCAGGATCATGAGATCGAGTCCCGGGTCAGGCTCTGCACTGGGTGTGGAGCCCACTTAAGATTCTCTGTCTCCCTCTGCCCCTCCTCTCTCTCTAAAAATAAATAAATAAATACATAAATTAAAAAAAACACAGGTGGTAAATATTCAAGCTCCCTGGTGATCTAGTGGCTAGGATTCGGTGCTTTCACTGAGGTTGCCCCCTTACAGTCTCTCTGCTCCGACCTCTGCCCACAGTCTGTTCCCCACTCAACGGCCAGAGGACTCCATGAGATCCTGTGGACTTACTCTGCTCACCATCTTCCCAAGGCTCCCATCTCCCTCAGAGTCACAGCTAAAGCCCTCCAGACGGCCCACAAGGCTCTGCACAGCCTGGCCACCCATATCCCTCCGACCACATTTCCTCCATGTCCACTCAGCTCCAGCCACACTTTCCCACCTCAGGGCCTTTGCACTTGCCACTCCACCTGCCTGAAATTCTTCAGATTCCTTCTTGTCAATCAGGTCTCAACCCCTCCCTTCTTCCTTCCTTCCTTCCTTCCTTCCTTTCTTTTTAATTTTATTTATTTATTTGAGAGAGAATGAGAGAAAGAGAGCATGAGAGGAAGGCGGGTCAGAGGGAGAAGCAGATTCCCCACTGAGCAGGGAGCCCGATGCGGGACTCGATCCTGGGACTCCAGGCAGTCGCTTAACCAACTGAGCTGCCCAGGCATTCCTCAACTCCTCCTTTCTAAGAGAGCTCCCCCCAGTCATGCCGCGATGCACCCTTGTTTTTTGGCTACATGGCATGTTGGAATTAATCATTCTTTGGTTGGTTTCTGTGCTTCCTCTTATCTCCCCACCAGGCTGACAGCTCTGAGAGCTGTGACCTTGTCCATCTTATTCATCATGGGAGCCCCGGCTCCCTACTCAGGACCATAACAACCGTAAATGTTTGCTGGCTGGCTGACTGGCCGGCTGGAGGTACCATTGAGGGGCTGCGTGGATCGGTTCAGGGTGCCTTGACAGCGCCCCCTGACTTCCACCAGGGGTAATGCTGCCGGCTGTCACTCATCCAGCACCCATGATTTACCAAGCTCTTTCCAGGGAGGAGCAGAGCGAGATCTGGCTGGCCCCAAGGGTGTGTGGGGTGGGGGTTCTCACCTTCCACGGAGAGTTTCTCCACTGCCCGGCGCTCGCCCCGGGAGCAGTGGGGAGGCAGAGTGTAGCCCTTGATGCTGCGGCCCGTGCGGACGCGGCTGCTGAGCACGTAGTTGGGGTCCAGGTCGTCTCCTCCCTGGAGGGCAGGAGGGGTATCAGGGCTGGGCATGCTCCCAGTTCTGACTCTCTGCTAATTCCTTTGGCTCCTCCTTGTCCCCTGGCTTCTCCCACCGCCACCCTGGCTCTGCCTCTCCCCTCCCTGTCTCTCCCTCCGCCTTTCTCCCAGCTCCTCCTCTGTCCCTCTTTCCCTCCCCTCCGTCTCTCTGTCTCTGAATGCTCCTTCCCACCTCCATCCTTCCGCCTCTCTCCTCTATCCCTCGCCTGGCCTGGGGGCATCTGACCTTGAGGTTCTCATGGTTGAGGTCGGTCTTGTGCTTGTCAGTGGGTTTGAAACCCCCGTGCCGGTCTTGGATGATGGGGTCAAAGAGATCCTTGAATACTTGGTAGGACTCCTCGTCGCCGGCCACACAGCCCACGGTCATGATGAAGGGGTGACCTGGGGGTTCAGGGTGAGGTCAGAAGTGCCTGTCCCCAGCAAGGAAGGCCCGGGCTCCTGGGTCCGGTGTAGACAATTTGTGCGCGTGCGCACACGTGTGTGTGTGTGTGTGTGTGTGTGTGTGTCAGTCTCAGCAGGCTCTCATTCAAGACCTCTGGGTCAGAACTACAGAGGCTGGGGGGGGGGGATGGATGGAGAGGGAAGGCTGAGAGAGGTCGAGGGGGCATCTGGCGTGAGGGAAAGGCACTGGGGGCAGGGCAAAGGAGAAAGAGTCTCAGGGGCCCAGTTACAAGGTACTAAAAATATTACCATTTTAGAGTCCCCAAATCACGGACTCTTCCTTCACCGAAAAACTTTCAGAAATGTATTAGACTATTGGCTCCCACAGATAGTAAGACACTTGAAAGACCCTCATATTCCAGATGGGGAAACAGAGGCCCAGAGCGAGGGGGCGTCTCTCTTCAATCACACAACGAGTTAGAGGCTAGGACCCGCTCTCTCCGGGCTCTGGTGTCCTTGGAGAAAGAACCGCAGCACCAATGACATCCCCCGCCAGACCCCGAGGGCGAGCTTTGTCCCAGGCGCTGCTCCAAGCCCTGTAGGTGCACTGACTCCTTTGTTTTCACGACGTGGGTGCCCATTTTTCAGATGTGGAAACTGAGGCCCCCGAGAGACGGAATGATTTCTTCACATTTTACTCGTGTGCATTTGCAAGGGGTTGGCCACGCGCCGGGGGTCGCCCCAAGCCCTCCATACGTGTAGCCTCATTTGTTTCTCACAACGGCCCCTCGAGCATGGCCCCCATCTTCCAGATGGGAAAACAGAGGCCCGGGGAGGTGGGGCCGAGGCGTGGCAGGCAGCCTCCAGAGACCAACCCCCCCCACCCCCCCTGCCCGGGTCCCTGTCCACGCTCCGGCAAGGAGGCTTACCTGGGTTGTCCACACCGGTCTGGATGACATCGTCCAGGGTGAAGCCAGATGGGGTCTCCTTGTCCCGCAGCTTCTTGTAGAGCTCCAGGGTCAGCACCTTGGCCATGTGGTTGTTATGCTTGCTGAGGTCGGGGTACTCCTCCTCAGGCTTGTAGTTCAGCTTGAACTTGTTGTGGGTGTTACCGAAGGGCATGGTGGCGGCGTGGGGGGCCTGGCGGGCAGGAGCGGCGGTGGGGAGGTTATCTCACCTCCAGCAGAGGCCAGCAAGGGCAGAGCAAGGCTTTGGGCTCAGACCCAGTCCTGTCTCAGGTGCTGTGTGACTTGGAACAAGAAGGGTCCCGTCTCTGAGCCCCTGTGACTGGACGGGATGCATGGGGACTCTATGGGTAAGATCCCAGCTCTGCTACATACAATAAGCTGTGTGACCTTGAGCACCTGGCTTAACCTCTCTGTGCGTCAGATTACTCATGGGTATGGGGAGGTCATAATAGCCCTCATCTTGGGGGCTTAAAGGACTTCATGTATGTTAAGTGCTTGGAATATTCCTGGCACACAATAAGCATTATTTTGCTTAGCTAGTATTATAATTATCGTTGCTATTATTTTAAAGGTCTGCGTGAGGAGCTGGGGAGAAGGTGGAGGGTGCGGCTGAGAATGAGTATGTGAGCAGAGAAAGGACGTTCTCTCCACAAAGGTTCTGATCAGTTAGGGGGTGAGGAGCAGGGCAGAAGGGAAAGCTGGGTGGTGGTCCCCTCTCTTTGCCGACAACTCTCTGGCAGGGCTCAGTTGAGAAGGAAAGCCCAGCCACCGTGGTCATCAGAGCTGGGTTCAAATCCCTCCTGTGCCCAATCCCGTGCTGTGTGACCCCAAGCCAGGTGCTCGGCCTCTCTGAGCCTCTATCGCCTAGAAACTGAGCCTGGCCCCGGGGGTTGCCAAGACGAGTCTTCTGGCTCAGGGATGTGACTGGCTGAGCACACGTCCCCACATGAAGTTGGGGCCTGCTACCTCGAGGGGTGAATGCCGTGACGGTTATTATTAATTTAATTCATAAGACCCGGGAAGGAGGAGGAGGGACGCTTCAGTGGTGGTGGTGGTGGGAGTGGGAGTTGGCCGGCAGCTCCAGGAACGGGAAGCAGGTAGAATGGTGGGAAGGAAATCGGGACCAGGGTGAGCTGAAGCCTGAGGCATCAGGCCAGGGGCGGACGGAATTCACGAAAGATCGTTGGAGCTACTATCCAGGCTTGGGGATTATTTATAGAGTCTAGCCGACTCCTCCTCCCCCTCCCCAGCTGCTGCCCCCCCACCATACCCCCCCCCCACATTCCTGGGGCTCCATTTGCACCAAGTCAGCAGCCCGGAGACAGGTGGGCCAGAGTGGCTGGGAGGACACGCATCCAGGCCTCAGGGCTCAAAGGCTCCCAGCCCAGAAACCCCCCCTTCAGGGCGTCCCACCCCCACCCTGCGAGGGGCGCGTTCGCAGAGGGCGCTGAGGCAAGCTGGGGGAGCCCCAGAGCCACACATACACTCGTCACCCGTAACTCCCCAGATCACACCGTAAATAGAGTCACACACCCGCTCCCATGCCCAGGGACACACCCAGGATCCAGACAGCCATGCAGGTGCCACAGAAAGTCAGAGGCAAGGTCACACCGTTGTGCGGGACACAACTGGGGACGCGCAGAATTGCAAATGCAATGACCCCGCGGACTGATGACAGACAGACCCCTCCCGCGGCTTCTAGCGCCCAGTGCTGGGGACATGCCATCACAAACACAGGCCCAGCCTGAAGCCTGTTGCAGGGGTCACAGCTGGCAGCTGCCAAGACTCCTTTTGTCTCCCAGATCCCTCCCCATGACCCTGTGCCACAGACCGGGGGTGGGGTGGGGGGGGTGGGGGGGGGCTCACAGGTGGAGGGGACTCCCAGACCCGCGGTCAACCTTCCCACACACTGATGACCCCCCTGCGTGTAGGAGGATATGGGGCAGACTCCTGGGACCAGATCAGCTGCTGGCCCCTTGGGGACCCCAGTCCGGACCCCACCCTGACTCCCACCCCCGGCAGTACCTGGCGGGGCTGTGCGGAAAGGGGCTGTCTGTATCCGGAGGCGACACTGACCCGAAGGAAGGGCCCGCAGCCCCGGCCTTATATAGGGGGGCCGGGCTGTGCTGCTGGCTGGGAGGGGCTGCCCCCCAGGGAAGGGAGCTGGAGGGCAGCTGAGCCTCTCACCTCACTGCCTGGGCACTGTGCCCACCCTGAACCCAGGCATGCCTCGAGCCCAGCCCCATGGCCTTGTATGGGCTGCCCCAGGGGCTAAGCCCAGCCCCCTTTCTCCCCATCAAGCTGATTCCCCCACCAAGTGCTGAGTCGGGCTGGCAGGGACCGCTGGCCCCCCGCCCAGGACACGAGACCCTAGCAGTGGACGTCCCAGGCACGTAGAGGCCACTCCACTAGGCCGCCAGACCCTCTGGCGCTGGCCAGGCCTCTCCTCAGCCCCCAGTGGCCTTGACCTGGATAAACAGCAGGTCCTGAGCCCCGCCCCTGGGGAAACCTTGCAGTAGTCCCCAGGGGGCCAAGTCTCTGGTATTGCAGAGACTTGCCCATGGCCACCCAACTATGGGGAGCACTCGGCCCCAGCCCAGGACTGCACGCAGAACAGCCCGACCCCAGAAGCCCGTGTTTGGATGCACTTTCCTCCTCGGGAGTGAGTGGGAGGGAAACGGAGGGTGTCCCGAGCTGGGAAGATTCAAACTCAAGGCCGGGGTTGGAGGCGGCGGTTGCGCTCCCTACTCCAGTCGGGCGGGCCCGGGCTGACGCTTTGAGATTTCCCCAGCGCAGGGGACAGGGAAGGACTCATCCTGGAAGGGAGCTTATTTTTAGAGGGCGCTTCGCTGTCGCCTTTGCAAAGACCTAGACCCGAGGTGCTGGGGCTGGGCGGGGGCGGGGGGGGGGGGAGGCAGGGACAGGTGTTGAGGGGGTGGGGTCGCCACGTGTCCGGGTTAATTATAACCAGGCGTGTCGGGTGTCCCCGGCCTCGCCTCCTTACAAGGGCAGCCGCCGTCCCGGGAGGCCGTCCCCGCCCGCAGGGGAAGGGGGGCTGGGCGGCCACTCGGGTCAGAGCCCAGCACCCGCCAGACTCGCGACTCGCGCACGTCCAGATCTCGGCGGAACAGGAGCTCTCGATGAGGACCGGGACCTCAAGGGCCGAAAAGGGCATTCTGTACACGCGGGGACGGCTAGAGGAAGCCGTTTCCTCTGCCTGGGAGGCGCCGAGATTGCAGGGCAAGCCAGGAGAGTCCAGAGTCCGGGGGGTGGGGAGCAGGAGTCCAGGGAGCGCCTGGGATTACAACTGAGAAGAGACCGGCCTTTTACCTCTGGGGTTCCTCCCTCCTCTCGGATCTCCCCCGTTTCCGCATTTCTTGCCAGGCAGGAGGGGTCTGATCTAGGGAAAGGGGGCCCTCCTTGCCTTTCCCCAGATTCCTGGTGGGGAGGAGGTGCTTAGAAAACTTCTCCTTGGGGCCCAGCCCCTGACTTCTCCACCCACTGTCCCTTCCCGCCAAGGTCAGAATGGCAAAGTTCTCTTTCGTGGCTAGGGAAACTGAGGCTCAGAGAACTAAAAGGAACTAGGCTAGAATAGAGAGGCATGTATCATTTCAACAATTCTTTATTATTTTTTTTAACAATTCTTTATTTTTTAAAAAAAGATTTTATTTATTTGAGAGAGAGCGAGAGAGCACAAGCAGGGGGAGAGGCAGGGGGAGGAGAGGGAGAAGCAGGTTCCCCACCAGGCAGGGAGCCCTACTCAGGGCTGCATCCCAGGACCCTGGGATCATGACCCGAGCCAAAGGCAGAGACTTAACTGACTGAGCCACCCAGGTGCCCCAACAACTCTTTATTAGGCACTTATGGGGGACACAGCAGAAAACAAGACAGTTGGTCCCATAGAGGTGACATTGGAGTGAGCACAAACATGTAAATATATGACATCATGGTGGGGTCGACAGGGCTTTGACAGAAAATCAGAGAGGGTAAGGGGTCCCCCTAACCAGCAGGGGGGGGCAGGTCAGGCCTCCCAGGGGAAGTGAAATCTGAGCGGAGACCTGAGGGAGAGGTGAGAGCCAGCCATGTGAGGATCTGGAAGGGGAACAGCAGGTGCAAAGGCCCTGAGGTGGGAGTGGCTTGGCAAATCTGAGCGACGGGAAGAAGCTGGAAGGCTGGAGCAGATGGGTCAGAGAGGAGAGTGGGAGGAAGGAAATGAGGGTTAGGAGCCGACCTGTAGGACCCCAGGGACCATGAAGGAGTTTCCATCTCACTGCAAATGGATGTGAGCCTCTGAGGGCTGTGAGCAGGGGAGACAGGATCCAGCCCAGCCCACCCGCTGGAGCCCTCATAACCACTCATGGGGACATTTGACATTCCTTTTGGCCATAGAGCATAGGAAGCACTTTCTGTGTTTGGGGAGTTTCCCACTCTATGACAGCCTCCTTTAGAGAAGCCAAAAAGGCCAGAAACTCAGTCTCCCAGAATCCTTTGCAGTAATATTCCAGTCACGTGACCTGGGCTGAGGGAAACAAACACTCCAGCAGGACCTTGCGTCATGAGCTCTACTCCTTTATGTTCTTCCAGTCTCATAGAAATAGTTGGCCTGGGGGAGCCAAGACCCTCATGGTGTATCTTCATCCCAACCCCCAACCTTCCAAAGCCATCCAAAGTCTCCAAAGCCTGTCCATCCTTCCTCCTACCCTAGCTCAAGACCTACTCCACAATCTCCTTCTGCCCTAGCCTCCTCTCTGGTCTGCCCTGATCTGTCCCCTCCCACCTACTCCCTACCTTTCTGACCCCTCCTGCTAGAACCTGCTATGGCTCCCCAGTGCCCTCAGGATAAATGAGTATTTGTTGACTAAGGAAATAATAGTAGCCTTGTCAGTCAATTGGAAACCCCTCTACCCAGCTTATGCAGAAAGGGCCTTACTACCAGATATAAGGTGCTTACAAAATAATTGAAAGGGTTGAAGGAGCACGCTCTGGGCTAGACCACCAGGAACATCTCTCGCCCCAAGAACCATGCTCCCTTTGGACAGCTGGACATGCCAGAAAGAGGTTAGCATGGATGGTGAGAGGCCACTCCACAGTCCCCACCCTGACCGTTAAGAATTATGGAGCACTGCCATATGTCAAGTACAATGCTAAGTGTTTTACATATATTAACTCATTGAACACTGCCAACGATAAAGCTCAGAAGGGCAAAATGACTTGCCCGAGGTCACACAGCGGGGAAGGGATGAGCTGGGACTCAAACTGGCACAGGGCTGCCCAGAGTGGGTCCAGGCTTTGGTGAAGACGACTTACAGGTCTCTCGGCAAAAGTCATATTGTCATCCCAGAATCCCTTTCAAGGCAGGTCTCCGGACCCTGGTAATTTGTACCTCCTTCCCCATGCCCCCCCCCCCCCTTCATCACTTCAGTCATCTGGCTTCAGGGCTCAAGCACTTTATGTGTATTAAACAATTTAACTCCCCGGCAGTCCTATGAGGCGGGTACTGCCGATTTTACAAATCAGAAAAGTGAAGCCCAGAGAAGTCAAATCACTTGCCCAAAGTCACACAGCTGGGAAAGAACAGAACCACACTGGTTAACCACGTAGTTAGTCCCTGAGTTTGTATTCCTCATCCCTCCCGATCCCACCTCTTCCCGCTGAAGCCCCATTTTACAGAAGACAGATGCTGAGGCTCAAAAAGGCAAGGAGTTGCCCAAGGTGACAGGCAGTGCTCTAGAATTTCAGAGTCTGTACTCTTCCTTTCACCCCCAAACCCCGGTGTTACAGAGCAACCTTGCTCCCAAACCCTCCCTTTTATCCACCACCTCCCCTGTCCCTGCCCCTCCCCTAGGGATGAGGCTGCCCCCTCCAGGAGAGACCGTGGGAGGCAGCACTCCACCCCCAGGGCCCGTCACCCCAGAACGCTCTCCTTACTCAACCCCAAAATTCCTCTCCCAATCCTGGCAGTCCGCGATGCCAATCGGTTCAAGGAAGACAAGTTATAAATCAAAGCCAGCCCCAGAACTAGAGAACCAGAGATGAAGACAGTTAAGGACCTGTCCATTCCTTCTTTTTCCCCAAGAGCAAGCCCACTGCAGCCCTGTAATCAACTGGATGTCAGCCCCCCAATGTGGTGGTGGTGGTGGGAAGACAGGCAAATAAGATAGTCTTTCATGACTCCCCTCCAACCCCACTCCAGTCCCTCCGAATCGATTGTTATCAACATAGCTATATATTTTCCTCTAGGTGTTGCTTTAGCTGCCTCTTAATCTCTTAATGTTGGTTTTTGGTTGTTTTTGGATTCAATTATTTCAAATTTATCCTTCGTTTTGAAAATGTTCTATTTGGAGTGAATGGATGGTCACATTTATTAATATTTTACTCCCTTGGGGGCACCTGGGTGGCTCAGTTGGTTAAGCATCCGATTCTTGGTTTTGGCTCAGGTCATGATCTCAGGGTCGTGAGATCGAGCCCCACATCAGGCTCTGTGCTCTCTCTGCCTCTGCCCCTCCCCGCCCCACCATGCATGTGTTCTCTCTCTCTTTCTCTTTAAACAAAAAACAAAACAAAACAAAAAAAATTAATTGCCTTCTTAGCACGGTGAGCAATGCATCAGTCTCATAAAAAAAAAAAATTAGTCTCTTAAATTATTTACCTCTTTATTGAGGTATACCTTATATACTGCAAAGTGCCCTAATCTTAAGATCAATGACCGTTTACGTTATCTGTACAACTGAGTAACCACCACCAAGACCGAGCACTCTGAAAAGCTCTCTCATTCCCCTCTCTTTTCCAGTGGAACCGCTATCCTGGCTTTTAACATCATAGTTGAGCATTGCCTGTTTTTGAACTTCATATAACTACAATCGTACAGGATATCTTCTCTTTTGTCGGATTTCTTTTGCTCGACATTCTGTCCGTTGAGACTCGTTCATGTTGTCAAATGCAACAATAGATTGTTCTTTGGCGGATTTTGTTACATAGTAATTTGGTTATTGGTCATTTCTAAATATTTTCTGATTTCTGGTATGATTTCTTCTTTGTCTTATGGTGGCATTAAAAAAATCTTTTTACTGGGGCGCCTGGCTGGCTCAGTCAGTAGAGCATGCGATTCTTGATCTGGGGATCATGAGTTCAAGCCCCATGTTGGGTGTAGAGGTTACTAAAAAAAAATCTTTTTGTTCGTGGATAAAAGATGAGACATCACCTGATGAAATAATATGCAGCTATGAAAGAGAATGAAGCTAGAGTGGGTGCCTGGGTGGCTCAGTCGGTTAAGCATCCAACTCTTTTTTTTTCTTTTTTTTTTTGGATTTTAAAAATTTAAATTCAATTAATTAACGTATAATTTATTATTGGTTTCAGGGGTACAGGTTGGTGACTCATCAGTCTTACATAATACCCAGGGCTCCTTTCAACACACATCCTCCCCAGTGAGTGTCCGACTCTTGATTTCAGCTCAGGTCATGATCTCAGGGTCATGGGATGGAGCCCCGCGTTAGGCTCCGTGCTCAGCACGAAGTCTACTTGAGATTCTCTCTTCCTCTCTCTCTTCCCCTCCCCCTGTTCACACTCTAAATAAATAAATATACAAACAAAATATATTATTTTAGGGGCGCCTGGGTGGCTCAGTTGGTTGAGCGTCTGCCTTCAGCTCAGGTCATGATCTCGGGGTCCTGGGATGGAGTCCTGCATCAGGCTCCCTGCTCAGCGGGAAGCCTGCCTCTCTCTCTCTCTCTGTCCCTGCTTGTGTTCCCTCTCTCGCTGTCTCTCTCTCTGTCCAATAAATAAAATTTTTAAACAAAATTTTATTTATTTTTATTTGAGAGAGAGAAAGGGAAGGGAGAGAATCCCAAGTAGACACCCCTCCCCGCCGCTTGAGCGGGGAGCCTGATAAAGGGCTCGATCTCACAACCCTAAGATCCTCACCTGAGCCGGAACTAAGAGTTGGACACTTTTTTTTTTTTTAAAGATTTTATTTATTCATTTGACAGAGAGAGAGATCACAAGTAGGCAGAGAGGCAGGCAGAGAGAGAGGGGGAAGCAGGCTCCCCGCTGAGCAGAGAGCCCGGTGCGGGGCTCAATCCCAGGACCCTGAGATCATGACCTGAGCCGAAGGCAGAGGCTTAACCCACTGAGCCACCCAGGCGCCCCTAAGAGTTGGACACTTAACTGACGGAGCCACCCAGGATATTATATAAGACTGATGAGTCACAGACCTGTACCCCTGAAACTAATAATACATTATACATTAGTTAATTGAGTTTAAATTTTAAAAATCCAGAAAAAAAAAAGAGTTGGATGCTTAACGGACTGAGCCACCCAGGCTAGGTTGGATGCTGTCTGATTCAAATTGATTTTTGCTCAAATAAACCCTTACAATGTGTTTTATGCCTCAGCTTCTTTTCATTTCTTTTTTTTTAAGATTTCTATTTATTTGACAGAGAGAAAGCACAAGCAGAGGGGGCAGCAGAGAGAGAGGGAGAGGGAGGCTCCCCACTGAGCAGGGAGCCTGATGCGGGACTCGATCCCAGGACCCCGGGATCATGACCTGAGCTGAGGGCAGATGCTTACCCGACTGAGCCACCCAGGCGTCCCCTCAGTTTCTTTTTGAAGAAACTTTTGTGGGGTGCGGGCCGAAGACAGGCAGCCACACAAGGGAAGCCTTTCTCATGCCTGAGTCAGTCACAAAAGGAAACACTCTCCGCCTCCGAAGGTCTAGTGTCAGAGCTGGCAGGACCCTCACTCTGCCATTGGCCAAAGCAAGTCACACGACCACACCCAAAGTCAAGGCCATCATTCAGCCTAACCGCCCCATACCCTACCTACCTACCCTACCTGACCCCGTTCTTTTTATTTGTGTTTTTCTGAAATGGGCATTCACGCTCGTACACACACACACACAATTCATATCCGTGAAATATTTCTGGAAGGATATTAGAAACTGGTAATCATGTTTGCTTCTGGAAAGGGTGTCTGGGGATCAAGGAGAGACAAAGACCTACTTTTCAGTCTATAGTCTCTTGTTCTCTGTGAATATCATTTCTGATAGTGCTTAAATTTTTTTTTTCTAAGATTTTATTTATTTATTTGTCAGAGAGAGAGAGAGCACAAGCAGGCAGAGAGGCAGGCAGAGGCAGAGGGAGAAGCAGGCTCCCTGCCGAGCAAGGAGCCCGATGCGGGACTCGACCCAGGACCCCGGGATCATGACCCGAGCCGAACGCAGCTGCCCAACCAACTGAGCCACCCAGGCGTCCAGTGCTTAACTTTTTATAGCGAAAAGAAAATGGTGAGCTTTTTAAAAACTGTGGCCAAGAGGGGTACCCAGCTGGCTCAGTCGGTAGAGCATACAACTCTTGATCTCAGGGTTGTAAGTCTGAGCTCCACATTGGGTGTAAGGATTACTTAAAAATAAAATCTTGGAGCACCTGGGTGGCTCAGTTGGTAAGCATCTGCCTTCGGTTCAGCTCATGATCCTGGGGTCCTGGGATTGAGCCCCACATCGGGCTCCCTGCTCGGCGGGAAGCCTGCTTCTCCCTCTCCCACTCCCGCTGCTTGTGTTCCCTTTCTCGATGTCTCTCTCTTTCTCTGTGTCAAATAAATAAACAAAATCTTTAAATAAAATAAAATCTTAAGAAAATAATAAAAATAAACAAAAACTGTGGCCAGGAGGTGAAGAGAAAAGCCCCCAACTCATCTACCCATTTTCCTGACGTGGCAAAATAAGGCCTTCAGTGATAGGATGGGGGTTTTGTTGAGCGCCTTCTTGGTGGTGGTCTTGGGCAATGGATTTCTCCTCTGAGCCTCAGCTTCCTCATCTTTAGATAGGACCAGTAATAATATCTACCTCAAAAAAATTTAAAAACAAAAGCAAAATAATAATGCCTACCTCAGGGGGTGGCTGTATGGATTCAGGGGCTCTGCTAATCCTTGGCTGTGTGATCTTGGACAAGTCACTTGGCCTCTCTGTGCCTCATCTTCTTCGCCTGTGAATGGGGACAATCATGGCCCCCACCCTATCCGGTTGGTGTACATTCACGGAGTTAATTTACAAGCCTTGCCATAGGGCCCACCCTGGGTTAGAACTCAGAACCGCCAGCCCTCACTGGTGTTGTGCAAAAGTGCTTGGCATAGGGCCAGCCGAAAGAAATGGTCACCTCAGTCAACACTTTCTCCTTTCAACCTTGATCCCATTTAATCCTCAGCACTATGCTATATGGGAAGCGGGATCGTTCAGGTTTTATAGACTTAGAAATAGGTGCTCAGAAACATTGCTTGCCTCAGGTTATATGGAAAGGAAATGGCAAGATCAGAATTCGAACTCAGATCTGCCTGACTCCAACTGCCCCCCCCCGGCCCCCCTGTTTACCACGTGCTACTCTGCTCTAAGCCATTTACAGGGATTACTTGCTAATCCCCACAACAGCCTCACAAAGTAGGTTACCTGGAACCTGAGGCCCAGAGAAGTTCCTTCCCAGCTCAGGGGTCACACAGCAGGCAGGTGATGGAGCTGGGATCGGCACCCGGCTCCAGGCCCCGCACTGCGCCTTCGTAAGCCTGTGGCAGATCCAGAATTGATGTCCAGCGCCCTGAGGCCAACCCAGTGCGGGGAGGAGGGAAGGGTTCTTGTCTGCCCCCTTCTACCCTGTTCCCTAGAAATACCTGGGAAAGTTAGAGTGTGAGTTTGAGTTTTACTGGCTGTTATTCAACCGACAGCTATTCGCCCGACAATTCGCTCTGTGTTCAGCCTGTGCTGGGTAGCGCTGGGGACGCCATGGTGCCTGAGACCGTCCCCTCCTGGGATTTGCATTCCAATGGTGGAGACGGACCCGTCCTCAAGACAGCGATGACCCAGAGTGGGCAAGGGTGAGACGTGGGAGCCCAGGAGGCTGCTGGAGCCGGGAAGGAACGTCTCATCCAGCCTTGGGGGTCGGAGAGGGCTATCCTGGAGGAGGGAACAGCTGCACTGGGGCTCAGAGAACAAGGGAGCAGATGGCAGGTGGGCCGACGCCCAGAGGAAAGGTGAGGATCTGCGCAGTAGTCTGGGGCCTGGACCGCGGCCCGGCAGCGCCCTCTGCTGGAAGCATCGTGTAGTGCAGCGACCCAGGTACCGCCCGAAAAGCCTCGCGTTGAACCAAATTCTATGATTTGAGAATCCTCCGAGCCCAGCTTTGTCCAATTTATGTTTCTAAGACTTGATTCATTCGGTCAACCACTGAGCAAATACTTATTGAGCACGGACTGTGCACCAGGCTAGTGCTAAAGACACAGCACTGACGATACAGAGCCCTATCCATCCATTAACTATTCAATCCTCGCAGCCGTTGACTCTCCCCATTTACAGTTTCAGAAAATAGACACACAGAGAGGTTAAGTTCCTTGCCCAAGGCCTTCACAGCCAGTAAGGGCTGAAATCAAACCCAGAGCCCAGTTTTTAGCCATTACAATTACCTCGCCAATAATGTGATGAAACATCATAATATGACCGCATTACATAAAATAATTTTAGGCCCTGAAAAGTTTCGTGAACAAGATCAAGCAGGGGAATGCGGTCTTGTTTTGGTGAGACGGCGTAATTTAGGAGGAGCAGTCAGGGAAGGCCGCTCGGAGGAAGCGGCCTTTGCGAAGCTCCCAGACTAACGAATGGGATCTATGGGAACAGAGGTCCAAGCAGAGGGCCCAGCCAAAGGAAAGGCCGGGCGGCGGCCGGCACAGCAAGAAAGCGGTGGGTCCGGGATCCGAAGTTTCCAAGATTCCAGCTGCGCCGAAACCCGGATTTTCAGGGTCCAGCGTGCTAAAGTCGTCCTCGGATTCGACGGGCCCGACAGCCTACGGGTTCGTCCGCGGCGGTTCTTCTATTGCCTCAGGGCCGGGGCCGCGGGGCTCCACTGGAGCGGGGCGGTGGGCGGGGTCGGCCTCACCTGCGGGGGGCGGGGCTCCCGGCCGCCCCGCCCCTCGGAGGAGCGGCCCGCGGCTAAAAACCCAGGGCGCAGGTGGGAGCGGCGGGGCGTGCGCGCTGTGCGGGACGCGGCGGAGCGGGTCCCGGAGCCGCCGGCGCTCAGGTAGGCACCCCCGAGTGCGGGGAGGGAGTTCCGGGGACTGCGAGGATGGGGGCGGGGGCGGAGGGTGAGGGCTGGGCCCGGCGCGCCCTTGGGCCCGCTGGCTTGGCGACGGGGACGGGCCTTGGGGCCCCTGGGAGCCCCCTGCCCCGCCCTGGGGTTCCCCCGGGGTCCGGAGGCCCAGCTGGGGCCGCGCCCCTCCCCCGGGCGCAGGTAAACAGAAGCGAAGACGGGGCGGGGCCAGGGGGGAGGGAGGGGGCCCTTGTGACGACCAGGCGGGGGAAAGCCCGGGGGGCGCGGGGCTGGGCCTGGCCGGCCAGGGGGAAGGTGTGTGGTTTAGGGGGCTGGCCGTGCTGGGGGCCTCCTGCCTGCTGATGTGGGAGTGGAGATGGTGCGGGTGAGAGACGGTGTACGAAGCTCAGGTGTGTGTGATGGAGGACGCAGCTCAGGTGCGTGTGCGATGGTGTCAGGCGGTGGGTACGGGTGAGAAAGGCAGCCGGACGGTCCGTGGAACCCTGCGCGGGCGCAGAGGGACTGTGGGAATGACGCGGAACTGTTTCAGAGATATGAACACGTGGGAGACCTCTGATTGTCCAATACTGGGGCCGTGTGTATGGGAGGCTGTGTGTATGGAAGGGAGGTAAACTGTTTATGGGATTAGAGGCCTGACCCAGAGCTTGCCGGGCTGGGGCAGTCTGGGGGTCCTGCGGGACTGCATGGCCCGGGTGTGTGTGTGTGTGTGTGTGTGTGTGCCTGTGATTAACACTGTCAGCTGTGCGGTTGTGCGCATGTGAAAGGGAGTTTGTTGTTCGCGGGACTGAGTGTGGGCAAAATCTCGTGAAAAATGGTTGGGGCTGTCAGAATGACTTTCCATGAACTTGTGTGATCGTGACTTTGTGGGGCTTGTGAGTGCAGTGTGCTATGCACACACACATGTACGTATAGAGACAGAGATCGGCATATGCACCCACATATATGTAGAGATTGGTGGCAATCCACGGATTCTGTGCCTTTCTTACTGAGTGTCTCAGTGTATATGATCGTGAGCACGTGAGGAGATACCCCAAAACTGGGCTGCTAGAGGGTATGTGCAGAAACCATGGATCCCCTCTGTGTCCCCACCGCTGCAGGTGCCTGCCACGGGCACCCACCTGGGACAGGACCCCTGAGTCTGAGTTCAGGAATCGTTGGTATGCCCACGTTCGGAGCTCTGTGTCCCTGCGTGCGAGCCGCGTGCAGGTGCGTGCATCCCTGGCTGGCCCAGCAAGGACTTGGAGGAAGTGGGGAAGAAGGTGACAGGTCCACAGTGACTCCCAGAAGTGAGTGTGTGTGTGCACGCGCGCGCCTGGAGGAGGCACGTGATGGAGAGTTAGCTGCTTGCAGGACCGCCTGAGTGTGAGAGAGGGACGTGTTGTGGGGGTACGTGCAAGGGGACAGGTGAATGGGAGTGATTTGGGATTTGGTTATCTTTTCTTTCTTTCTTTTATTTTAAAAGATTATTTATTTATTTATTTATTTGAGAGAGAGAGAGATCACAAGTAGGCAGAGATGCAGGCAGAGAGAATGGGGGAAGTAGGCTCCCTGCCGAGCAGAGAGCCCGATGTGGGGCTCAATCCCAGGACCCTGAGATCATGACCTGAGCCGAAGGCAGAGGCTTTAACCCACTGAGCCACCCAGGTGCCCCTGATTTGGTTATCTTTTCACTGGTGAGGGGGCACAGAGTTTCGATGTGTGTTGGCTTTTATTCCCCAGATGAAAATAGACCTGTGTGTTAGGTTGTATTTCCAAGAGAAGAGCGAGCGTACATGTGTCATTTCTAGAAGAGTATGTGTGTGTCTGTGTGTACGTGCCTGAGTTAGTGTGTTACATTAGGCTTTTTTTTTTTTTTTTTAAGATTTTATCTATTTATTAGAGAACGAGGCAGGGAAAGAGTAGAGGGAGAAGCAGGCTCTCCACTGAGCAGGGAACTGGATGTGGGACTCGATCCCAGGACCCCGGGATCATGACCTGAGCCGAAGGCAGACGCTTAACCGACTGAGCCACCCCGGTTCCCCTGCATTAGGTTTTTTTGAAAGGAAATGTGGATGTGTGGGACTATATTCAATTTTATTTTCTAGAGGAGACAGCGTGTCCAGAGTATGTTGTGTTTCTGAGAGGAGAATGTATATTACGTTCTATTTTTAAGAAGGGAGTGTGTGTACATTGAGTTGTATTTCTGAGAGGGGAGCGTGTGAATGTGTGTGCACGTGGGTATGAGCAGGTGTGTTTCTGAGAGAGTTTGTATAGATTGCACTGTATTTGAAAGAAGAAAAAGCCTGTATTCCATTTCTGAGAGGAGAATGCGTGTGTCACGTTGTGTATTTAAGAAGGGAGGGTGTGCGTGTGTTGGGGTCTGTCTCTGGGAGGGGAGTGTGTGTGTGTGCCTGTGTGTGTATGCGGGCTCCAGAGGCATCACGGGCTGTCATTGACCTTGTCACCCACAGACAACCACGTGAAGTGCCCCCCGTGAGACCCCCCCACCCCATTAGCATCGAGGCCTCAGACTCTGAGCTGTCACATGGCTAGTGTGACATCCCTGGGCTGTGGCTGCCACATGTATGTCCCAACATGCCTCGGGCTGGCTGAGCCCGTCTGCGGTGGAGCAGGGAGCCCCTGTTCCCCTGGGATCTGTCAGCTCCTCAGGTCCTAGGAGCTGACACATGGGTCCCCCCCACATCCGGATCCCCCCAAACCTGGAGGGCTCCTCTGCTTCCGGCGCCCCAGCCCCTTGGCCCTCTCCTCCCGCCCCACCCCCAGTGGTCTGACTGGTTCCCAACAAAAACACCCTAAGAATGAGCTCACGGAGAGGCCGCCGCCTCCACACGCCCCGCCCCGCACGCCCAGCAGAGACGGGCGCCTCCGGTCCAGGTCACACGGCCGGCGGTGTTCTGGGCCCGGGGATCTGGGGCCCTTGGGGTGGACGGGGCGGACCAGGTGAGCCGAGGGCAGGTGGGAGGCCACGAGACCACGGTTTGCCCTCCTGGGGTTAGTTATACGTGGGGTTTCAGAGTTGCCCGCAGGACAGGGCCCACGGCTGAGGACCGGCAAAGCCAGACTAGAATGTTCCCAGTCGCCGGCCGGCTGGGATGGGTGTGGGACAGGGAGCCGGCCAGAGTGAGGAGGGGACGGAGACAGAGGACCGGCTGGGATGGCTGGACAGGGAGACAGTAGGGAAGGGTCCTGATGGGCCGGCTGACCGAGCCGTGATTCCCCAATCCCCCCCACCCCCCTCTACCCTCGCAGGAGCAGCAATGTCCGTACAGGTGGCCGCCCCTGGAAGCGTGGGGCTGGGCCCAGAGCGCCTGAGCCCCGAGGAGCTGGTGCGGCAGACGCGACAAGTGGTGCAGGGGTTGGAGGCCCTGCGGGCTGAGCACCATGGCCTGGCCAGGCACCTGGCTGAGGCCCTGGCGGGACAGGGCCTGGTGGCCGGCTTGGAGCTGCTGGAAGAGAAGCAGCAGGTGGTGAGCCACGCGCTGGAGGCCATCGAGCTGGGACTGGGTGAGGCCCAGGTATGCGGGGGCCAGCTCTCCAGATACGGGGAGGCGGCCGGGAGGCTGGCAGGAGGCCCGGGGATGGAGGAGACAGACAAGCCTGGAGTAGGGGAGGCCTGGGGGAGCCAGGCCGGGGAAGGAGGGCTCTAGGCTGGAGCGGGATTCCTGGGCAGCAGCAGGGGTCCTTGTGGGGTTCAGGGGCCCCTGAACCCAATGGCATCCATTTGTAGAACTCTGGGTCCTGGGGAGACTTTGGGGTCACACGGGTGGACTATGAAGTGTCCCGACACGTGATTTGCGTGCTTGCGTGAGATCAGAAGGGTCCCTAGACAGGATTTGTCTCTGCCCCCCCCCCCCCCGGAGTCTCTGCACATCCTTGAATCCCATGGAAGCATCTCTGTAGAAGCCGGGGGCTCCTGGGTGGAGCGGGGGCGCTCCGGGCCGGGCCCCTGACCCCCGGGCCCCCACAGGTGCTGCTGGCCCTGTCGGCGCACGTGGGCTCGCTGGAGGCAGAGAAGCAGCGGCTGCGAGCCCAGGCCCGGCGGCTGGCCCAGGAGAACGCGTGGCTGCGGGAGGAGCTGGAGGAGACGCAGCGGCGGCTCCGGGCCAGCGAGGAGGCCGTGGCTCAGCTGGAGGAGGAGAAGAACCACCTGGAGTTCCTGGGGCAGCTGCGACAGTATGACCCGCCGGCGGAGAGCCAGGTGCCGTGGGGGGCAGGAGGTGCGGGGGCCCGCATCCTCCCTAGACACCCTGCAGACCTGTACCCCCCACGGGCCCCCAGTGCCCCAGATCCTCCTCCCAAAGCAGCTCTGGACCCCTCGACAGCCTTCCACGACCCCCAGACCCACTAGAATTTCCACGGAAGTGCCCCAGCATCCACCAAGCCCCCAGATCCTCCCCCAAGCCCTGAGGAAACCCCCCCGAGGCTCCTGACCACCACCTCCGTCCAACCCTGAGATCCAGGACCCCAGTCTCTAAAGCAAACTCCCAGCCCTCTTGACCCCCCCTTTCCTGCCCTCTGCAGCGGCCTGACTCCCCCCCTCGGCGAGACAGCCTGGCCTCCCTGTTCCCCAGTGAGGAGGAAGAGAGGAAAGGTGGGTGTGGGGGAGCCCACAATCGGGGGGCCGCTCTGGCCCAGGGGACGAGAGGCTGAGGCTGGGGAGGGACCGTGAGACCCGAGGTGGCCACAGCGCCACCGGCCAGGCCGACCCCATGTTCACGTCCCTCGCCTGGGATCCCGATCTCAGAGTTCCGGTGGGGATGGGGCGCCGTCCCGGGGGCCAGCGGGGCAGTGAGGCAGCTACGGTCCTGGGGGATGTGCGCCCTTTCGCGGGGCAGGAAGGCTCGGGGGCCGGCAGTGCCCTGATGCCCGCCCGCCCCCCGCAGGCCCCGAGGCAGTGGGCGCCGCAGCGGCTCAGCAGGGCGGCTACGAAATCCCGGCCCGCCTTCGGACCCTGCACAACCTCGTGATCCAGTATGCGGGCCAGGGCCGCTACGAGGTCGCGGTGCCACTGTGCCGCCAGGCCTTGGAGGACCTGGAGCGGAGCTCAGGCCACTGCCACCCCGACGTGGCCACCATGCTCAACATCCTGGCGCTGGTGTACCGGTGAGCCCGCGGCCGGCATGGCCCTGGGCGGGGGGCCGGCATCCTGCTCTGCCAGCACGGGGCACCTGGATTGGGAGGGCATTGACAGGGACCTGGGGAAACCACTGGGACCCAGGCGAGGAGTCCGAGAACGTGGGCAAGACACCCCAAAAGAGTGGGGAAGAGCCCCGGGGTGGCCGGAGGCTTGCCAGCAAAGGGAGCCTGTGCTAGACTTAGAGGGCGTGGAGACCCCCCCCCCCTAAGGGACCGCGGAAAGGGGCCACCCCAGCGTGGCCAACCCCCTCCATCCCTGGGCCATCTGACAGGGACCAGAACAAGTACAAGGAGGCCACAGACCTTCTCCACGATGCCCTGCAGATCCGGGAGCAGACACTGGGCCCTGAGCACCCTGCAGTGAGTGGGGGCCTGCCTCCCTCACCCTGACCTGCCTCCCCCCACCCTGACCTGCCCCCCCGACTGCCTCCAACTTGCCTCCTCCCACGCTGACCTGCCCCCCAACCCTTACCTGCCACCCCCCCACCAGCCTCCCCCCGACCTTGACCTGCCTCCCCGACCCTGCAGGTAGCCGCCACCCTCAACAACCTGGCCGTCCTCTATGGGAAGCGGGGGCGTTACCGGGAGGCCGAGCCCCTGTGCCAGCGCGCCCTGGAGATCCGGGAGAAGGTACTGCCCCCCAGCCCGGCCCCACCCCGCCCCTGCAGCGTCCCTTGTCCACCAGCCCTTCCTACTTGATCCTGACACACTACGTTCAGTGGCTCTCGCCTTGTAGCCCTTATCATCGGATACTGTGAGCCCCCAGTTTGAGCCTGGATGACTCAATCTCTTGACCCCACTACCCTGGACTTTTGGAGAACGCCCCTGATCTTGACTGTGACCGTTCTTCTGCATCACCTCATATGCCCCCAGCCCAGTCCTCCAATCCCAAAGATACGACCACCCTGACCTTGACCTGATGAATCTCGTTTCTGTAACTTCTACTCTCCGGTCCATGTAACTCATGTACTTTCCTCACGGATCCTAAGAACCTTTCCCCGTGACCCCCATCATGTCTCCTGGCATCGCGCGGCTCACCCATTCCCCCCCACCCCAACCCCCAGGTCCTGGGCAGCGACCACCCGGACGTGGCCAAGCAGCTCAACAACCTGGCCTTGCTCTGCCAGAATCAGGGCAAGTTCGAGGAGGTGGAGCAGCACTACGCCCGCGCCCTGAGCATCTACGAGGCCCTGGGCGGGCCCAACGACCCGAACGTGGCCAAGACCAAGAACAACCTGGTGAGGGCGCCGCGGGGCACAGGGACCACTCAGCCCTGGGGCCAACGGCCACGGGCCCCCGGGGAGAGGCGCCCACTGGCTCGAGTGGGCCCCTGGAGCAGGGGTCCCCTAAGACCTGGCCTCCGAGCTGGGCCCTGACTGGTGAGATCGCTCGGCACATAGAGGACGTGGAAGCCTCAGGAAACACGCAGGTTGGTGGGGCCGGAGGACAGTTCCAGAGGTTTATTGAGCTCTAGACCCCCTTCTCAGTCCTTTAGGGAAAGCACCGTCCATTTCTTAAAGGATCCCAGGAGCTAAGTGCTCCCGTCCTCCCATTCTTTCTGCAAATAAACTGAGGCACAAAGGTTATGTCACTAGTCCAAGGTGGAGCAGGAACCAGTCCCCTGCCCCAGGTCACGAGGTGGGGGGAGGGGACAATGTGCCCGGGGGAGCTCCAGATCCGAGGCACGATCACTCACCCTCCCCGCAGGCCTCGGCCTACCTGAAACAGAACAAGTACCAGCAAGCAGAAGAGCTGTACCGAGAGATCCTGAGCCGCGAGGACCTGCCTGCCCCCCTCGGTGAGCCCCCCGCCCTGCCCCTGCCCCCCAGGTGACTGCTCCGTGCCCCCACTGCACTGTCCCCTCCTCTGTTCCCAGGAGCTCCCAACACAGGCACAGCTGGTGACGCCGAACAGGTGAGAAGGGAGGACGGGCTTGGCTTCGGCTCGTGGGGTGGGGACCAGAGGAGAAGGGGGGACTGACTGGGGTCCCGGGCGCCCTCTCCAGACCCTTCGTCGAAGCAGCTCCTTCTCCAAGATCCGTGAGTCCCTAAGGCGTGGAAGCGAGAAGCTGGTCTCCCGTCTCCGAGGCGAAGGGATGGCAGGGGCAGCCGGGTGAGTGTCCGATCCACGTAGCGAAGAGCCCCAACAGCTGTAGCTTCTGCAACCCACGCTGCTCTGTCCTGTTCCAGAACCTTCCATGGTTCCCATCTCCTCTGCCACACGTACAGTCACATCCAGTGCCAGGCAAGCCTTGCCTGGAGCGGGAGGCAGACACTCTGGGCCTCACCCGGCCACCCTCTCCTTACAGGATGAAGAGAGCCATGTCGCTCAACATGCTGAACGTGGATGGTCCGAAGGCTGCTGGGACCCAGGTGAGGGGGGCCGGGGGCAACAGTGGAGCACGGCGCCGGGCTGGTGCTGGAATGGACCCGCGAACAGGAGAACGGACAGGTCCTGGTTGAGCTAGAGCCCGAGGGACGGACACGCTGGCCGCAAGGATGCTCAGGGGTGACCCTCGTGGCCCCCGGAGCGGAGCCAGGTCCTGCCTCGCACCCACACCTCGCCGTGCCTGTCTGCAGCTCCCCAATCAGCACCTGAGCGAGGCCGCGCGCGCCGTCAGCGCCAGCACCCAGGACCTGGGCCCCCGCTGAAGGTGACAGGACCGCGTGGCTGCAGCGTCTCAGGAAGAGCGGGGAAGGGGGGAGGGGCGGCCTTTCATCTCCCTGAGTGGCTCCCCCTGTACGGGGCTCCCCGCTCTCCTCCTGCGAGTAAAGGCTATAGATTTGGAAGCCGCAAACGTCTGCCTGAGGTTTCCTGTGAGGACCGGAGGCCACCTCCCAAGTCGCTGGGCCCCAGGCCCAGGTGAGACCCCGGGGTCGCCCCACGCCTTTCCGGGCCCCGTCCCCACCTGGAGCTACAGCTGCTGGGCGATCTGCTCTATCCTCCGCAGCGTCTCCTCCGACTCCAGCTGCTCCAGGCTGAGCAGGGACAGGCCCAGCTGGTCCTCCTGAAGGACAGGGGACAGGCATTAGCTCCGGGGCAGGGCCGGACAGCGGGAGCGCTTCCCCCAAACGCCCCCCTACGCCCCCGGGGGCCAAGACTGGAGAGCCAGTAGCGACAGGAGGTGGCCTGCCCGGGATAGGGCGGGATGCTGGAGTCTAGAAACACCCATCTAAGGGGGAACATACCCTCCCTGGCCTGAAGGAGGGAGAGGGCAGCCAGCCAGTCCCCCAGATGGGAAAGGGGGGCTCGGCCGCTCCCCTGGGCAGGGCTAGGGCCCTTCCTCGAGGAGCTCAGCCTCGGGAGGGTGAAGGAAAGGAGGGTCGGCCCCCTCCAGCTCACCCGGTGGAACGGCTGAGCCATCTGCCTCAGGAAGTACTTGGCAACCTGGACCCCCTCGTCCACGGTCAGGTTGAGGTTGGCATCCGTGAGGTGCTCCTGGATCCAGCGGGGCAGTTTCCCTCGCTTGTCCGCCCGGGCAAACCGCTGTCAGCAGGAGGGAGAGGGAGAGAGGGAGGCCATGAGGCCGCTGGCCGGCGAGCCCGGGCCTCCTTCCCCCTCCGGTGATGGGGGTCGGGGTGGGGAACAGCCTGGTAGGCAGAGACCCCTGCGCCCATACCTTATCGGCAAAGACCATGAGGCCGTAGTCCGTCTTGCCGCGGATGGCCCGACCCACGCACTGGGCCGCGTGGCGCATGGCGTCGAAGGTGAGAAAGTCATTCTCGCGGATCTGGAACTGGTCCCGCAGGTATTCAAGCCGCGCCTGCCCGTGAGAAGAGTGCCGAGTGGTCCCTCCTGCCCCTCCCGCACGTGCCCCAGTCCCAGGGGGAGGGCCCCAACGGCCCAACTGTCCCAGGGACCTGCGGTGCTGCTCACCTTGAGAATGCGGCTCTGGGTGTAGACGTAGGGGACCCCAAACATGATGACCGCGCGCCCATAGTGGTGCACTGGGGGAGCGAGAGCACACGGGGGTTACTGGGGGAGCGAGCACGGGGGGGAGGGTGTTACTGGGGGGCGGGCTGGGGGAGCGAGAGCACGGGGCGGGGGTTTACCGGGGGGGGGTTACCAGGGGGCAGGATGGGGAGTGAGAGCACGGGGGGGGGGGGTGGTTTACTGGGGGTGGGTTGGGGGAGCGAGAGCACGGGGCGGGTGGCTGGGGGAGCGGACCTGCGGGCCAGGGACTGGGACGGAGGAAGGGGGAGGTCCCTGTGTGAGCCCAGACTGGGGGGGGGGGGTCCCCTGGGGGAACAGAAACAGCCAAAGCTCCATGCAGGCACCTGGGAAGGGGGACAGCCTGGTCCACTCACCAAAGTCGATTCCCTCGGACACTTTTCCCCGGGCCACTGACAGCAGGATGGCTCCGCGGCCATTCTCACAGGCCTGGGGAGGGGAGGCCGAGACAGGAGATAGGTCCCCTCAGGCTACCTCCTCCTCCGGGCCCCCTGCGCTCAGTCCCCCGGCACCCCCTGCCCCTGCCCACCTCCTGGTACTTCTCCAGGGCGACACTGGTCTCGGCCCCATCTTGCGTCTCAATGAAGAGTAGCTTATTCCTCTGGATGTTTTCAAGAATGCCCTGGGGAGGACAGCAGGCAGCTCAGGCTGCGGGTTGGCACAAAGTGGCGTCAGGGCACAGGCGTCCTGGCCCGGCTCAACTCTGCCCCGGTTCCTGTGCAGCCGACCACCTCTCCCTGGCCCCCGGCGGCCGGCAGAGACTCGGGGCGGTGGGGGGGGGAGGGGGGGGGAGATTGCTGGCTGGCCTCACTCCTGGTGGGAAGCTGTGATTCCAGGCATGGAACCCTTCCCCGCGCCCCATCTTTTGGACAAGTGGGGCAGGCATATGGCCCAAGATGGCCAGGTGGGACGCTCCACCCCCCGGCTGGCACCGAGTGGAGAGGCGGATGTAGGCCAGGCGGAGCCGGGCTGAGGCTGCCCAGAGATTTCCGTGGCACTGCACTAGCTTTGTGAGAGTCATCAAAGGGACAGACGGGGGGGTCCAGAAACACCCCCACACAGATGGCTCACCTGCACCGCTTGGGGGGGGGGGGGGCGAGTGCTTTCTAGTGAATGAGGCTGCGGTGCCTGGAGCTCCACCGGGGGAGAGAGAACCTTGACCCTGACCTTACACCTCACACAAAGATGCGAGATACCTCGCAGACCCAGATGTGAAAGCTAACACTCCCAGGCTTCTAGAAAAAACACAGGAGGTGAGCTTCAGGACCTTGGGGTAGGTCTTTCTTAAATAGGTCACACAAGACAGGATGTGGACCTGGGTGGCCAGCAGCCACTTTTCCCACGGTGTGGAAAGCACCAGCTGAGGGCAAGACCAAGGTCTAGACCGAGTGGACAAGGGCCCCCCACCCCGTTCCCTGGAGTGTGGGTCACCCTAGAGGCGCCTGCTTCCACCAGCCGAGGGCTGGGCCGTGGTGCAGAAGTGGAGAGGTCACAGCGGCCCCCCCACCCCCTCAACCTGCCAGCCACCCAGAGCCTGGCCACGGGGAGCCCCACTTCCAGAACACTCCATGACCTTACCCCTGCACTGTCCTTCAGGGGGTCGAGTGTTTAACCTGGATGTGGGGGGAAGGAGGGGGACTAGCGTATACGCTGTTTATGCTTTGAACCATCTGTTTTACACACTGTTCTGTCACCTATGATACGCATCACCACTCATAACACAAGACCAACGAGGAAGAGAGCCAAGAGCTAAGGAAGGGGGGGCCTCCCCGGGGAGCGGGCGGTGCAGCGTACCTGCTCATACCAGGAGGCCACGGTGCTCTCCATATACTGGTAGCTGGTGAAGAAGGCCACGATGCCGTCGGGGACCACGGCGGACATCTCCAGTAGGAGGTTCCCATAGTTCCGGATCACCGCTGGGGGGGGGGGGCGGGTGTCAGAGGTTGTGCAAAGGTCCTGCCCCCCCTCCCTTGTCAGAGCTTTCCTAGCTAATGCCCCATCTTGAATTCGGGGTTTCTAGAAAATGCCACTGAGGCCCCCTGGAGGGCTCTCCACACACATGCTCTTCCGAGGCCCCCGGGGGAGACTGCCCCCCACCCCTGCAGTTAGTTGTGCCCATGTGACGCAGTTAGCCTTGCCCATGGCCAATGAAAGCGGTGCAGAAGGGGCCGTGGGTCACTTCTGGGGGAACGCCCTCACGAGGCACAGCACCGTTACCAGGATCCTTCCTGTCACACGTCACCGCCGCGGGGACGTGTCCAGTGGGGAAGGTTCCCAAGGTGAGGAGACACGGGGGCAGGCTCCCGCCAACCCACGACAGCACATCCCGTGAGCAAGAAGTGACAGCAGCGCTAAGCCGCCCGGACTTGGGGCTGTTTGTTACTGCGGCCTGAGAGCCCCCGATACACTCGCCCCCCCGAGAACCCGGGCGAGCCGCGCCCACGAGCAGCGTACCGATATCCTCCCGGGTCTCGAATTTGGAGCTGATGGCCACCTGGTCGTTGCCACGACCGATGATCTGCAGAGAACAAGAGACGTCAGGATAAGCGAAGGGCAGCAACCACCCCGATGTGCCGGCGGCCCACTGGTGCCGGGCTCGGCTTTTCACGGACTCGGGGTCACCAGTGAACCTTCGGCTCCCCCGTTAGCCGTACTGCCCGGACGGATGACCTCAGGCCCGGAGGAGGTGAGCTGCCCGGCCCGGGTCACGTGGCAAGTCAACGGCAGCGGCAGAACCGAGCCCGGCCGTCCCGCCGGCCGCAGCCTCCAGGCCACGCGGCTCCCGCTGGACATGCCTCACCACGAGCTCGCCCGCCGACAGCCACGGGGGCACCCCCGCCGCCCCCCGTCAGCAACTCCACTGATCACGAGGCAGCACGTGGCTGTCACGGCCTTCAACCCCGAAGGGTGATTCCAAAGCCAAGAAACTCCAGGAACCCCAAGTGTTTAACGCTGGCGCCAACTCCTGTAGTCCCGACGCCTGCCGCCCCCGAGTCTGTGCGCGGGCCTGGCTGACCTCCCGCCGTCTGCCGGCTCGAAACACGTTCCCGCCGAACCAGGACTCTCCCTGGCGGGAGCTGCCCAACCCCACTACGAATGTCACATCCCACACAGCACCTGCTTGGTTTTTAAAGTCTGGAAAATTCTCAGTTCTAGAATACATCTGGCCCAAGGGATTCGGAGAAGGGACTGAGGGCCCACGTTATGATGCCTGTTTTACAAAAGAGACTGAAGCACAGCAGAAGGGTCATCATCAAGGTCACGGCCAGAGGACGAACTAGGCAGAGCCCACGTTAACCAAGATGTGGACTGAGCGCCCACCGGGCCAGGCCCTGGCCACGTAAGCGTTTTATACCTGCTCTCTCACTATCCCCTCAACCTCGGGAGGTCAGGGGGGATGCATTCCCATTTTACAGATTAGAAACTGAGTCCTGGGAAGTCACACCCCCAGAGAGAAGTCACATCGAGCCCAGATCTGTCTGAATCCAGAGTCTGTCCCCTCGGCTGTAAAACTCTCCTGTCTGAACAGCATGGGGAACAGAGGGAGGAAAGGCGGCCCACCTCCCCTGGCCCAGCATCCCCCCGCCCCCCACGCACCATGGGGCAGAGGCAGACCCGGGCCAGCGTCATGGTGAAGGTTGCCATGGTGACAGGGTGGAAGTCCAGAATCTTGGGGTAGATGTCCAGCGGGGACAGCGTCTGTAGCAGGGACAGTGGGAGGGATCTTAGCAGACCTGGGCAGAACCGGGAGCCGCACAGTGGAGGGCTGGGGAGCGGGGGCGGAGAAGGGGCCTCACCCCCGAGGTGATGATGACTGACTGGAAGCGCTCGAACACGGGTTTGATGGCCAGTGAGGCGTCCATGCAGCTGCAGGAAGCAGACGGGGGTGGTGAGGACCACGCTGGAGCCCCCGTGGTCCGTTCACACCCCCACACGGGGGTCGGGTCTCACCTGAAGTGCAGGATGGGGTTGGCAATGGTGGGGGTCCTGTCATCAAAGGGCTCGATGATGATGGTGAAACCTACGAGCGGGTGAGACTCCTGGCCACTGGTCGTTGCCACGCCCACCCGGCCACTCTCTCCTGCCCCGTTAGGGACTGGGACCAGCCACCAGTTCCTCAAGCTTAAAACCCAGGCATCGGGAGTCCACAGTACAGCCCAACCTGCCCACTTCTCGGAGGGCCGACGCCCACTCAGGGAACATCACGAGTAGAGAGCACCAAAGGTTCACTCCTCGGACTCTCCCGGGGCCGCAGGAACCCACACGGCCACTCAAGCCCAAGCCTGGAGACTTCCCCGGTGATCCTTGTCTCTAAACCATCAGGCGGGTCAGTTCTGCCTCCAAAGCCTATCTGCAATCTGACCGCCTCCCCACCCCCTCCCCCACCATCACCTCTGGCCTGGTCTATTGCAGTCACCTCCCTGGGCTTCCAGCTCCCACCCCTGCTCCTTTCCCAGCAGCCAGAGGGACCCTGTGAAATCCCGAGTCAGGTCACATCCCTGCCCTGCTCAGAAGCCCTGCACAGCTCCCCAGGCCCCTTCCAGAGTCCAAAATAGTGAGACCCTGCCGTGCTGACCCCATTTCCTCCTGGCTCACAGGCCACCTCCTGCCTATCTTTCAAAAACTACCAGGCTCACTACACCCCAGGGCCTTTGCACTTGCTGGCCCCACAGCCTGAAAAGCTTCCCAAGGCAGCTGGTTCCATGTGGTCATTTGGAGCTCAGCTCAAACGTCAGCGCCTCAGGCTTTCCTCGGCCACTGCAGGCATGCTCCAACATGGCAACGCTTTTGTTTCTCGTGAAAACTGTTGCTTTCTGGAATTATCTTCCTTATTTGTTTGAATCTCAGCTACCTGTCCTCCCCTCTGCAGTATAAGTTCCAAGAGATCAGGAATGAGACCCCTCTTGGTTCCTGCCACTTCCTCAGTGTTAGGCCTGGCCCGTTTTTCGAAAAAAAATAGGTGAACGAATGAATTCACATATTCAATTTCACTTAATTAAAAAAATAAGTAAAAATGAAGACCTCTGTGCCCAGCCCTGTACTGGGGACAAAGCGGGAACCAAGAGAGCTCCGGCCCTGCCCTCCCCGGGCTCACAGTCTGATGATGGGGGCACAGTCCTGTCCCCAGAGAGTGACCACTCAGAATAGACAGGGCTGGGACAGGGGAGCCAGGAGGAGGGGAGCTTGACCCAGCCTGGAGGCCAAGGAGGGCTTCCTGGAAGAGGGAACATCTCTAACAAGCCAAGCCTGACAGAGTAGGAGATAACTGGGGGGTAAGGAATGCTGGGACAGGTGTCCCAGGTAAGACAATGTGAGGTGTTGGTGGATGGGCAAGTGGGAAGGAGAGGAGAAAGCCAGTCCCAGAAGGAAGATGGGGTGGGACAGGGGGCTGGACACAGAAGGAATCTTCTAGCGGGACTCGCTGCTGACGGGTGCGGGGTTTGGGGGACAGCCTCTCCATCCTCTGGGCTGGTGCAGGGTGTCAGGAGGCCTGACCTGGTTTCCAGGATAGAGCAGTAATCCCCGGGGATCAGACTGAGCCCTTGGCCAGCTTAACGGTGAGGAAGGGGAGGGAGGGCTGACCAGTAAAGCCTCGGGAACACCTCCCCTCTCCCTGGCAAGCTGGACACCTGAGCACTGCCCCCCACCCCAGGCACCGGGTCCTACCTCTCTCCAGCCCCAGGTCCCTGCCCCTCCCTTGCTCAGAACCTCCCATGGCTCCCCACCTCCCGGGAGTAGAAGGGCCAACTCCTTACCACACCGCACAGGGTGACACCCCAGAGCTTCTCTGCCCTCACCCGCCCCATCCTACTCCACTCTGCAGCCAGAGGAGGCCTCTGAAAATATAGATCTGAGCACGAGGCTTGGCAAACTCAAGATCTATCTGTGGAACCTGCCGGCACTCGAAACAAAGTCCAAACTCCTGAGCCCAACCCTACAAGGTCCTGAGCATCCCAGCCCCACAGACAAGCCTCTGGACGCCGCAAGGACCCTGATTCCGGCTGCCGGGGGGCCTGGCAGAGGCAGGAGATGAGCTTACCTTTGGCATAAGTGCTGACGAGGGTGGCGAAGTTAGCCAGGAGGGTGAGGGGAGAGAAGTCGGCGAGGTCCGCGATCTCCAGGGTGTGCAGGAGGGAGCGGAGGCGTTCGGCACAGAATCTGGTGCGGAGGCCAGACGGGGTCAGTGGGGGCAGCGGAGCGCCATCGGGACAGCGACCCCTCCGCCACCCTCGGCGTGCGGTCACACATGCCTCCCCAAGGTGGTCGGAGAGGACAGAGGCTGGGGCTGTTTCAGTCACCCGTGTCTCCACACGCCACAACTGCACAGACCAGTGACCAGACCCTCCAGGCACGTGGTCACACGATCTCATGCAGGTTCTTGGTCCAAAGACGAGACCCCCAACCACGCCGAGCATCCCAGTCCTGCACGGCCGCACACACACACTCACACCCAGGACCGCTCCCACTGTGTCGGTCACACTTGGCCACCCTGATGACACACACAGCATCAGAGTTCCACAGACTCACAGAGGACAACCCCACAGACCCTCGTGCGTGCGCGCGCACACACACACACACACGGCCACGCGGTCACAGACACCGCCAGTGAGGCTCGAGGTTGTCACCCCTCCAGGGCAGGTCACCGGGCAGGGGCGCCCGGCTTCAGAGTCAGGCCGATGGTCAGTTTTAGAACCAGCCTCCGAACGTCACGGCTTCGAGTCTGACTTCTCGATGTCCCCCAGCCTGGCTGGATCAGGCGCCCCCTGGGGGCTCCCCCATCCCAGCCATGCCCGCTCAGGGTCGTCCCAGTCTGGGGACCGGTCTGTCTCCCCAGTGGGCCCTGAGCCCCAGGAGGGCAGGGCCAGCACTGTCGTGGTCACGGAGCAGGCACTCGGGGAACATGGTCCTATGTTTGCCCTCACGAGTCTCTCACGAAGAGGGACAGATGAGGCCACCCCGAGGACCGTCCCACCCCCCGAGAGGCAGGGCAGCCCCCATGAGGCGCTGTGTGGCCCTGGCTGATGGCTTGCCGTCTCGAGGCCACACTGGCCTCGTCTGCAGCCAGGGATGCCGTACAGAGTCCACGAGATACGGAACCTCAAGAGCTTAGCTCATCGCTGGGGCTCGAGACAGGGGGGCTTATTTCTATCACTGCTTTCTCGTGTAACTGCCACAGAAACCAGAGCAACGGTGACCGCCCCGTTCCCACTCCACAGAGGAGGAAACTGACGTTCAGAGATACCCGTGACCCAAACTAGCAGAGGAACAGGACAGAAGACCCCACCCCACTCCCAGGCTCTGCTTGCTCTGTGCTGGGAAGGCTGACCCACCCCTCGGTCTGCCCGGTGCCGGTGTTTCTGCCCTCAGGCTTCGGGGGGACAAAGAAGAGCACCGGCAGGAGACCGGGGTGCAGGGCACCCACAGCACTTCTCCCCGCGAAGCTCCCACCCTGCCGGGTTCCTGTCCGGGGCCCCCCTCCTCGGCCACTCCTCAGGCGGCTCGGCGCGCTCTGGAGGCCCCCCCACGCGCTCCTTCTACACGCATCGCGGACTCCCGACACTGGCAACATGGGGGCCCCGGGAGCGGAGGCCGAGGTTCGGGGAAGGCCCAGGGTCCGCCCGCCGCAGCCGCGCGGGGCCCCACCTGAGGGGCTTGCGCTGGATGCACACGCGCTGGGCCAGGCCGCTGAGGAAGGCCGGGGGGCTCTCCTGCACCACGTGCTGGACCCGCAGCCGCCACTTGACGTACTCCAGCAGCCGCCGCAGGAAGCCCAGGAAGTGCTCGGCCGTGCGGATGGAGCCCGGGACAGCCTCTGCGGGAGGAAGGCATCAGCCACTGGGGCGGGGGCGGGCCAGGGGGGCGGGCGGCAGAGGGGGGGCGGGCGGCAGCGGAGAGCCGCGGCTCACCCTGCAGCACCTCGTCCGGAAGCACGGGGTTGGCCAGGTGGGCGTCCGTCTCCCGCGCCGCGCTGGCCTCCCGCAGCCCCTCCACCAGGCGGCGGTACTCCTCCCTCAGCCGCTGCTCGTCGGTCTCCTTGATCCTGCAGGCGAAGGGGGACAGGGCTGCTGGCCCTGGGGGCACGCCGGGCAGAGGGGCGGCGTCCCAGGAGAGGCGCGGACCGCACGGCAGGGGCAGGGGCGGGCCGCGGAACCCCTACCTGAGCACCGTCTTCTGTAAGGTCTCCAGGTTGCCCTGGCAGCGGTCCAGGGTCCGGCGGGTGAGGTTGACGCTCATGGAGTCGATGCAGACGTTGTCTGGAGAAGAGAGGGGAGGGGCCCGGGCCGGTCAGGGGCCGCCGGAGCTGCTGCAGCCCCGGCGGAGGGGCCGGCGTCCCCGGGCGCCCCGCTCCCGCCTCACCGATGTTGTGGGCCTCGTCAAAGACCACGACGGCCTTGCGGGCCAGCTCCTTAGACACCAGCTCTGCAATCTTGGGGTCCAAGAGGTAATGATAGCTGTAAACCACCACGTTGGCGTGCAGGATCTGGGGGCCAAGGAGGGCAGGGTCAGCCCAGACCACGCGAGCGCACCCTGCCCCGCCGCCCCCCACCCTGCACCCCCACCAGGTCCCACCCTCACATGGGCAAGCGACACACAGTAGCTAATGGACAGAGACGGACGGACATGCAGGCGGGCCGGCGGGCTACCCCGCACTGCTGCCCCCTCTGCCCGGCCCCCAGCAGCCTCCTCACCGAATACCGGGCAAGGAAGTAGGGGCACCAGCCCTGGCGCCGCCCCAGGGCCTTCAGGTCATCCAGGTTGTAAACGCCGGCGGGGAGAGGCACCTGGCGCCCATGGACATCAAACTCCTGGGGCGAGAGGGTACCCAGGGTCAGGGAGGCCGGCTGCTACGGCCGTCCCGCTCTCCCTCCCTCAGCCCGGCCGGCAGGCACCTCGTAGAAGCGGCAGTGGGGCAGGCTGGGATCGTG
>CM052888.1:42542312-42577951 GCA_028534135.1 Potos flavus
GGGGTGCTAGCCTGCTCCATCTGCAGTGAGAATGAGGAATTCTGGGGGAAACATAAACATCAATGGTCTCATTAGTAAGCAGTTAAGACACCGGGGAGAACTTAACCACAGGGGGTGTAAGAGCTGCGTGACCCTTAGACCCTTACACTGAGCTCAGGGTTGTGAGTTCCAGGCCCCTGTCGGGTACGGCGTGGAGACTGTAGTGCGTATCTGCAAGCTCCGGAGAGAGATCTTAAAAGTTCCCATTACAAGAAAAAAGTCTTTTGCGACTACGTAAAGTGACAGATATTAACTAGACTTACCGTGGCGATTATTTTGCAGTATATACAAATACCGAATCATTACACAGTACACCTGAAACTAACGTTATATGTCAATTTTATTCCGATTAAAAAAAAAAAAAATCAAGCCTTGAACAATCTTTAGCATGTAGATTAAGGAGAACTGCTTTATCTTTACAAACAATAAAACATGGGCGCCTGGGTGGCTCAGTCAGTTAAGCCTCTGCCTTCGGCCCGGGGAATGATCCCAGGGTCCTGGGATTGAGCCTTGTATCAGGCTCCCCACTCAGCTCAAAGTCTGCTTCTCCCTCTCCCTGCCGCTCTCCTTGCTGTGCTGTCAAATAAAATAAAATCTTAAGAGAAAAAAAAATTTACAAACAGGAAAACACCCAGAACCTTGACCAAAGAATCAGAAGAGGTTCTTTTTTTTTTTTTTTCAAATAAATGTATATCTCTTTTTATTTATTTAAGAAAGAGAGACAGAAAGAGAGAGCGTGCATAAGTCGGGAGGAAGGGCAGAAGTAGAGGGAGCAGCAGATGCCTCCGCTGAGCAGGGAGCCCAATGCAGGACTCGATCCCCAGGACCCCGGGATCGTGACTGAGCTGAAGGCAGACGCTTAACCGACTGAGCCACCCAGGCCCCCCTAGGAGGTTCTGATGGAACAGTCTGAGACCCTGCCCTACCCCCTCTGTGGGTGGCACCATCGCAGCCCAGGGCTGCCCTTTCCCATAACAAAACCTTTGCCTTCACCAAGGTTGCGGCTGACCCTTCCTCCTCCCCTCCCGTTTCATCAGTTGCCAAGGCCTGTGCTACTTCTAATTATCACCCATCACATCCACTGTTTCTCATATTCTTACAATTAACATTATATAACATATATTCCACGAGTCACCACATGTAAAGTGCTTAGAACACTCTTTGGGGGTAAGCCCAACAGTTTTGTAACATCATTTACTAATATTCTACATGTCATGTTATTACATATATTGATATCACGATTTCCAATGTTTTAGTATTTTGTACATGCTAAGGGCTATATGCTACATTATCTCGCCTAAGCTTTCTTTTAAATTATTGAGATATAACGGACGTATAATACTGTATTAGTTTCAGGGGTCCAACATAATGATTTGATACGTGTAAATACTGCAAAATGATCATCACAAAAAGTCTAATTAGTATCCATCACCACACAGTTACAATTTTTCTTTTTTCTCTTTTTTTTTTAAGTAAACTCTACACCCAACGTGGGGCTTGAACTCACGACCTAGAGATGAAGCATTGCGTGCTCTACCAACTGAGCTAGCCAGGAACCCCACCCTTAGTGACTTTAAAATGTACAGTATTATTAATTACAGTCACCACGCTGTACATTACATCCCTGTGACCTATTTGCTTTATAACTGGAAGTTTGTACATTTTGACCCCCTTCGTCCATCTCACCCACCCTCTCCCCCTTTGCCCAATCTCATCAACTGTATGAAGCCGGTAATTAATGACCCCCATTTTACAGAAAAGAAGACTGAAACCCCACTATAAAAATCACCTTTCCAAGAATACATGACTATTACGTTTCCGAGCCAGAAAACCTGGCCTGCCAGACTCCAGGAACCGCCTTTTTAACCTCTCTCGGGCTGAGGAGAAGGTGTGTTTGTCTGGGCCACCTTCTCAGGAGTCAGAGTTTGACATGTGACAAGTCTGCGAGTGTCCCTGCCATTCTCCCTGAGGGGTCTGGTTTGGGGATCTAGGACTCTGGTCAGATGGAGGTTTCCTCAACCCTGAGGCTTGGGGCCAGGGGAGAGATGGGCACGCACCTCAGGATGAACACACAAGTTCTTCCGGGAGCTCAGAGCCAGCCCCAAAAACGGCAGCTTCTCACCCTCCTGCTTCTCATAGAAGTTGAGTAACTTTCGCAGCTCTTCGATCACCTGTTCTCATCGAGGACGGAGGGGGACTCCAGCATAAGACCCTGCCCAGCCTGGCCCAGCCCCTTCCCGGCTTCCCCAACACCCCCACAAAGCTATGAGGGCAATCACCAGGGGGACCAGCAAGTCCTGCGGGAATGGGGGAGCCCCACGTTGGCCCTGGCTCACCTTCTCAATCTCAGGCACAGTCCTCGAGCAGTAGATGAGCTTAGTCACCTCCATTGGATACGCCTGCCGGTGACAATGGACTCAGCCCCCATTGGACCCCTTCCCTCTGTCTCCCCCTTCCCCGGGCCCAAGGGTCACTTACCCTCTGGTATGCCATGATCAGGGCCAACAGGGACACAGTCTTCCCAGTGCCTGAGGGCATCTCCAGGACTCCATGACCCTGCATGTTGAGAGGAGACAGAAAGAACTTCAGGGACACAAACTCTGGGGACCACTCCCAGAATGCCACCATCTTGAAATATTGGGACGACAACAACAGTTAAAAGTCTAGGCCCCAGGGGCAGTGGGTTTGATCCCCACTTTTGCCACTCTTTGTTGAGTGGTCTTAGGCAAGTGCCTTCACCCATCTGGCCTCAGTATCCTCATCTCTAAAATGGGCTTAAGGGGCGCCTGGCTGGCTCAGTTCGGAAGAGCATGTGACTCTTGATCTCAGGACTGTGAGTTCAAGTCCCACGTTGGGTGCAGAGATTACTTTTAAGATTTTTTTATTTTTTTATTCATTCGATAGAGAGAGAGATCACAAGTAGGCAGAGAGGAAGGCAGAGAGAGAGGGGAAGCAGGCTCCCCGCTGAGCAGAGAGCCCGACGCGGGACTTGATCCCAGGACCCTGAGATCATGACCTGAGCCGAAGGCAGAGGCTTAACCCACTGAGCCACCCAGGCGCCCCCAGAGATTAGTTTTATTTATTTATTTTTTATTTTTATTTTTTTTAAAGATTTTATTTATTTATTTGACAGAGAGAGAGCACAAGCAGGCAGAGTGGCAGGCAGAGGGAGAGGGAGAAGCAGGCTCCCTGCCGAGCAAGGAGCCCGATGTGGGACTCGATCCCAGGACCCTGAGATCATGACCTGAGCCGAAGGCAGCCGCTTAACCAACTGAGCCACCCAGGCGTCCCCAGAGATTAGTTTTAAAACACACACACACACACACACACACACACACAAACTTTAAAAAAATAAATAAAATGGGCTTAATAAGCACTTCTTCAGATCATGACTGTGAGGACTAATGAGAAACTGAGGGTTAAATATTTAGCATGGTAACTGATACACAGTGACCCATTTTTTCTTTTAATTTAGCAAACACTTCCACAGCACTTACTCTGTGCCTGGCACCCCTTCTAAGTTCTTACGTCGGGGTTTCTCAACCTAGGCTCCACTGACATATGGGGGGTGCTGTCCTGCGCACTGCAGAATGCTTAGCAGCGCCCATGGCCTCTACCTACCACATGCCACTAATACCCCCCCTCCACTAGTATGACAAGCAGGACAGTCCCCTACTGCCTCTGGGGGTCAAAAGCATCCCCAGTTAAGAACTACTGCCTTATTTACTGAATTAACTCCCATAACCTTCACGTGAACCTCTGAGGGCAGGCAACGGTACTAAGCCCATTTTACAGAGGTGAAAGCCGTGAAACAGGGAGATGAAGGGATTCTCCCAAGGGCACACAGCTGTGGGTCTAGGATTCCAACCCAGAGAGCCGGCTCCAAAGCAACGCAACCTCTGATAAACGTTAGGTGCTGCTGTTATGAACTATTCTTTTAGATAACAGGAGCTTTGGGAGCGCCAGCTTACGTTCCTAAAACCTCGAGGTCCAGCCATCTCCGTTCCTAGCCGGGCGGGCCGCAGTGCACCTGTCGGGTGGGACGGGACGGGCCGGGCCCACCCACCTTGGCGTCCAGCGTGCGCTTGAGCTCCAGCATGTAGGAGAACTGCTCCGGGTAGATGTAGTCGTAAGGGAAGTAGACCAGCAGCCCGTCCACGTTGAGCCTGGCGGCAGGGGGCGGCCGGTTCAGTCCCCCGCCCCCGCAGCCCCTCTCCAGCCCCCACACTCCCCTGCCGTCCGGCCGACGGGGGTTACCTGCCGGCGCCGGTTCCCCCCGGGCGTCCCCCAGTTCCCCGCGAGCCTCGGGTCCCTTCGGCGTCTCCTCGCTGACCATCCCCGTTACCGCCCCGCGGGTCCCCGCGGCACCCCCTCGCCCCACCGGGGCCCCGGGCGCGCCCACTGGTCCCCCCATCTTTCAGACCCCACCCCAACCCCGACCCGCTCGCAAGCAGCGCACTCGAACCCCTTCTCACTTCATGGCGCCGGCCGCGGAGAAAAGGGGCGTCGACCCGCCTCCCTCATAAATATTCAGGACGCAGGATCCGTGGGGAGCCCTCGAGGTGCCGCTCCACCTTTCTCACGACTCTATTGGCTGATCCCGCCCGTCACTCTACTGCGGCGATAATGCGCGTGCGCACAGCAATGCGGGGGCGGGCTCCCGGGAGAGGAGGTGCGGGAGGCGTTGCTGAGGATCGCAGAGGAACGAGAACAACGCATGAAGGAAGAGAACCGAGATAATCGATCCCATTCATTAGGATTTGGTCTTCCTCCATCTGCCCAGACCATCTAGCAGCGAATAGAGTCTAAAGGAACTGACAAGGAAGTTGAGGACCCTTACGGAGCCCACGAGTTAGGAATGGCTTCGTCGCACCAGACTGACGTGCACCTATAAAATGCCTGCTGTGTCCTAGACTTCTCGGGGATGAATAACTCCTCCCATTTAGTGAACGCCTACTGTTTGCCAGATACTGTACGCATCAGGCAGTAATGCAAAGGCGTTGAGGCTTGGTGGCTAAGGTGTGGACTCTGGAACCAGAATGCCTGGGTCCAAATCCTGGCTCCACTGTCTCCCAGTCCTGTGACTTTGGTCAAATTAGCTTGTCATCTGCAAAGTAGGAACAATTAGATTATCCACAATGTAGAGGCACCTGGCTGGCTCAGTCGGTTCAGCACAGGACTCTTGATCTCAGAGTCATGAGTTCAAGCCCCACATTGGGCATAGAGCTTACATTAAAAAAAAAAAAGTAAAAACAAATATTAAAAAAAGATTATGATGTAGGGGCGCCTGTGTGGCTCAGTGGGTTAGGGCCTCTGCCTTCGGCTCAGGTCATGATCTCGGGTCCTGGGATCGAGCCCTGCATCCGGCTCTCTGCTCAGCGGGGAGCCTGCTTGCCCCCCCCCCACCTGCCTCTCTGCCTACTTGTGATCTCTCTCTCTCTGTCAAATAAATGAATAAAATCTTAAAAAAAAAAAAGATTACGATGTAGATGATGCTTAAATTAACCCGCATAAAGCATTTAAAACTGGGTTTAGTGGGTACTCAGCATTCAGTAGCTAGGAGCTTTTATGCAATTGTTCAACAAATAGATATGGGGCCTCTACTGTGTGCCTGACCCTGTCCTAGGCCCTGGGAACACAAAGGTAACAAGACAGCCCCTGTTCGTGTCCTCAAAGAACAGACTTTAAACATACACGTAGATATATGGTTACAAGTATGGCAAGTGCTGTGACAGGAAAATTCTGGAAACCATAAGGGCTACATACAGGAAACTATGGGGGTGTGGAGTGGTCGGAAAAGCCTTCTTTGAGGAAATGAGGTTTGAGTAGACACAGGAAGTAGTGAGAAGGAACCAACCAGCCAAAGCAGATGGATGAGAGAAGAGGAAAGGGTGTTGGTGTTCCAGCCAGAGGGAACATTGTATACAAAAGTTCTGCAGCCACAAGAATGCTGATGGTGGAAGGACAGAGGCAAGGACAGAATAGAGAGAAAGCAGCTGGAGCGAGAGGAAGGGCCAGGCCAAAAATCCTTAGGGTGGTCTGCAGAACCCTGTTTAACCAGCATACCCCCTCACCACTCCCACACCAAGCACCTTACCTCTCTGATTCCCTCCTCTCTGGCTTAGCTCATTCTATTTCAGCCACATTGTCCTCCATGCTGTTTCCAGAACACTCCAGGCACATCCTACCTTAAGGTCTTCGCACCTGCCTGGAATGCTCTTTCCCCTGACGTCTTCATGGCTGGACTTCATCACATCCTTCAGGTCCTTGCTCCAGTGTCACCTTCTCAGTGGCACCAAATTAAATTCAACCCCCCCCCCCATATACACACACTCGCAAACTCATATGCTACCCACTGTGGCTCCCTCCCTTGCTTTCTCTTCAGAGCCCATCTAACCATCTGACATACTAAATATTTGACTTATTTACTTTAGAAGGTCAGCTCCGTAAGGACAGGGATTTTGTCCATTTTACTCACTCCTCCATCTGTGGTGCTTGGCACACGGTGGGGAATCAATAAATATTTGTCGAAGGGGTGAATGAACCAGTGTGGGCGGGGATGGTGAAATTTGCTTTGTGAACCCGTAAGTCACTTGGGGTGCCTTGTGCACATGAACCAGAAGGACTACGACCGGCAAGCAGACCAGTCCGTGGCTAAGGCGAGGGCAGTGGCGAGAATGACGTCATTGAATCCTCAAGACGGTCCCATAAATCACATCCTTTTATTATCCCCATTTTACAGGTGAAAAAGTGGCCTCAGAGAGGTGAGGTGAGTTGCTCACAGCCCATTTTATTCCAGGGTCCGTGTGTCTACGTCTGCGTGCGTGAGAGTTTCCGGAGCTGATCTAAGCGGAGCAGGAGAGTGAGGCTCGAATCCTCTGTTTAGCCGGGATTAGAGAAGGAGCTTCGTTGATACCACAAGGCTCAGCGAGAGAGCTGGAGGCAGTGGGCCACCCAAGGTTCTTCCTTCATAATTTCCCCCCCTCATTTGTTAATTCATTCATTCATCCTGTATTACCTGAGCCCTGTGCACATCCTGAGCTGGGGAGCCAAAGGCACCCAGGGGTCACCAAGACACCCTCAGCCCTGATGGCTCCTTGCAGTATGACATCCAAGGAGAATAAAATGGGGAGAACCTGCACAACGTGACCCCAGATAGTTGGGAGTAAATCGTGGAGATGCCTTCCCACTGTTTGCACTCGCCATGCAGCAGCTAGCCCCATCTAGCTGCTTAGTCCTCTGCTTTCTTCTTGTCTCCAGTGGTGTCCTGTGCCCGCAGCGCCATCACCCCCACCTTACCCTGCCTCGCAGGTCTCAGAGACATCCCCTCCTCCAGGAAGCCCTCCCTGACCACCGCCCCCCACAGCTGGATCAGGCATCTTCTCTGAGCTCCCCCATCCCATCTGTGGTTACCTTGTTCAACCGGGTGGGGGAAAGGAGGAAGGACATCTTAAAACCCAGAATATAATAAAATGAAATTGCGTATTGGACTGACATGAGCCAGGCATTGTAGTAAGCACTGTGCTACCTGCCTGATGTCCTTTCTCACTATTCCCCCTGCTCCCAAGCCACTCCTCCTAGCCACACTTGGCTTCCTGGCTCTCCCGCGCGGGCGCCGGACCTGCAGGAGCCGACTCAGCTGTATAACAAATTACCCTAAACGTAATGGTCGAGGATGACAGCATTTATTATCTCACGGTTTCTGTAGATCAGGAGTTGTGTGCAGCTGCAGACATCCCAGCTCATCTGGGAAACGATCCGCTGCTAAGGTCACCAGGTGGTTGCTGGCAAGATTCATTTCCTTGCCGGCTGTTGGCCAGGACCACCTGCAGGTCCCTGCCACGCGGGCACCTCTCAAGGCAGCCGGTTTCATCCGATGGAGAAGCAAGAGAAGCCCAAGAGAGACAAGCAAGGAAGGAAGCAAGGAAGATGGAAGTCACTGTCTCTTCCAATCTGACGTCAGAAGTGACAGCCCATCACTTTTGCTGTATTCCGTTTCTTAGAACGCATCCCAGGGCGCCTGGGTGGCTCAGAGGGGTGAGTGACTCTTGGTTTCAGCTTGGGTCCTGATCTCAGGGTCTCAGGGTCATGGGATGGAGCTTGGCATGGAGTCTGCTTGAGATTCTCTCTCTGCCCCTCTCCCCATTTGTGCTCTCTCTCTCTCTCAAAATAAAATTTTTAAATCTTAAAAAAAAAAAACCAAACAAGAATACATCCCCTACAGCCAGCCCATGGTCAAGGGAAGAGGTTACTCAAGGGCATGAACACCAGGAGGGAGGGATGATCCAGACCCTTCTCCTGTGGGCCCCCTGCGGTCACTGGTCCCTCTGTCTGGAAGGCTTTTCCCCCATGTCTCTGCGTGGCTTCCTCCCTCACCTCTCTCAAGCCTTCTGGAAAGGTCCTTTCCTCAGCAAGAACCTTCCTGACTACTCTATTTAAATTGCATCACTCCCTGGGTAAGGCTGAATAGTGGTCCGCAGAGATCTCCATGCCCTGATCGCTGGAACCTGTGGACATTCCTTTATATGGCAAGAGAGACTTTGCAGGTGTGATGAACTTAAGGCGCTTGAGATATCCAGGCATGCCTAAGTATAATCACTGATGTCTTTATAAGGGGGGAGATCCAACAGCGGGACAGAGACAGAGGTAATGCAATAGGATCAAGACGCTACACTGTAGGCTCTGAAGACAGAGGAAGGGGGCAGAGCCAAAGAATACAAGGAACACGGCTCTAGAAACTGAAAAAGGCGAGGAAACGATTCTCCCGCAGAGCCTCGGGGAGCACAGCCCTGCCAACACCTGGACTTCAGCGAAACTGATTTTGTACTTCTGACCTTCAGAACCGTACGAAAATAAATCTGTTGTTTAAAGCCACTGAGTGTGGTGTCATTTGTCACAATAGCCACAGGAAATGAATATATGTCCCAATCAGGTACAAGAATGTTTTTTCCCCAGTGGAGAGCAGCATCTGAGATACTATTTTTTGCTTATTATTCTACTTATTGTCTGTTTCTTCCACTTGAATATCAACTCTAATGCCATGGTCATTTTATAACTGTTTATTAGGGACAATTTCAAATGGACACCAAAGTTGAGGAAAACTGTATGAAGATCCACATCCCCAAGCTTTGTTAATTGTCAAACGAGGACTGATCCTGCTTCAGCTACACCCAAACCAGTCGACTATTTTGAAGTAAATCCCAGGCGCCCTATCATTTTACGATAGGTATTTCAGATGAATTTCTAAAAGTAGAGACTCCCCGTAGAAACATGACCACTCTATCCTTAGCACACTTCCAACAAAAGTAGTAATTATTGATTAATTTCAAAGGTCCAGAGAGTGTTTGAATCCGAGGGCAGGGACTCCTGTCTCATTTACTTCTTCTCCTTTGCTGCTTTATGTGGGCAAAAACATGATTAAAGATCCTGAGATGGGGAGATCATCCTGGATTATCTGGGTGGGACCCAGAGAAGGGAAAGGGGAAGAAATCAGCACAGAAATATATAAGAAAATTTCCTGGAACCTAAGGCTATGACTCTCCAGATTGAAAGGACAGACTTAAGGTCAGAATGATTAATGAATAAAGACTACAGTAAGGCATATAAATGAATTTTCAGAACCAGAGAAAGAGGGAAGATTCTAAAAGCTTCTGGGAAAAAGAGCCAAAAAGCCAAAAAATCCAAAAACAACAACGACAACAACAAAAAGTCAAGAGGCACCTGGGTGGCTTGGTTAAGTGTCTGACTCCTGATATTGGCCCAGGTCATGATCTTGGGGTCATGAGATCGAGCCCTGCACCAGGTTCTGTGCTGGGCATGGAGTCTGCTTGAGATTCTCCCTCTCCCTCTGACCCTCCCCAACCCACTGTCAGGGAAGCGAGCTCTTTAAAAAAAAAAAAAAAAAAAAAAAAAAGTCAAATACAGGTTCAAAGGAAAGGAAAAGGAGAATGGAAACAAATCTAAGAGGGGGAAAAAAAACAGCTTTCCCTTGTTCTCTAAACTTGCATTCCAAGTCACGGTACAAACAGATTTGAATGAAAAAGGATACACATATTTCCAAGCTAGAATTTTATACCCAGCCAAACTATAAAAAAGTGGGAGGGTAGAATGAACCTATATTTAGTTTTTAAGAACCCAAAAATATTTACCTCTTCTTCACCCTTTTAAGAGAACATCTGGAGGATGTGCTCCACCAAAATGAAGAGTCAATCAAGTAAGACAGAGATGTGGGATCCAGGAAATAGTGTCCAACTCGGGGATGTCCCGGGATAGGGCACAGGCCTAGAGAGCAGCAAGTCCAGATGAAAGTAAGAGAGAGGACTCCAAGAGGAAGGAAAAAAAAAAAAAAAACTTGAGTGAACTGATAGGAGTATGGACAATCCCACAGAACATTTGGAAAACATTAAGTTTAAGTGCATATAAAATTGAACATGTGACAAAAGTAATCATTAATTCTCAAAAATCTTAAAGTTTGTATGAGGAGGGAAATGCTAGTATATTACATAGCTTTGCAGTGAAAACATTTACATATTACATTGTAAAAACTATGATTGATATAAAAATTATGACATGATTTCATTGGGAAAGAGAAAGGGGCATCAGCATGAGGTCAAGCCTCCCCTACTGTAGTAGGAAGTCCGGTAAAGAACATTTAAAATTGGCTATCAAGAAATAGCAGTATCAGCATATTTAGAAACATGGAAGAAAATACTAGAAGAAACAGGTAAAGCAGTTGAAAGTGGTTGTCTCTAGAGAGCAGAGGGGAGTGGAGAGAAATGGCACAGAGGACTTCTTTTAATTCATAAATATTTTTAGTATATATATATATATATACATATATATATATATATATTTTTTTTTTTTTTTAAGTAATTTCTACACCCAATGTGGGAATCAAACGCGTGACCCCACTTTTGACTGAGCCAGCCTGGTGCCCCGGTACTATTTGGTTTTTAGAGTATATTCACGGGGGCGCCTGGGTGGCTCAGTCAGTGAAGCATCTGCCTTTGGCTCCAGTCATGATCCCGGGGTCCTGGGATCGAGTCCTACATTGGACCATCTGCAGGTCGGGGAGCCTGCTTCTCCCTCTCTCTCTGCCCTCCCCCCTGCTCCTCACTCACTCTCTGTCTCAAATGAATGAACAGAATCTTAAAAAAACAATAAAATAAAAATAAAGCATATTCATGAAAACTAATCAATAGTGATAGAAAGCACAACTGTGGTTGACTGGGAAGAGGCACGATGGAGCTTCCATATAATGGAAATGTTGTGTATCAGCTCTATCCAGTAGAACTTTCTGGCATGAGGAAAATGTTCTCTATCTGCACTGCCCCAAATGGTAGCCACTGGCCACACGTGGCTACCGAGCGCTAGAAAAGCGGCCAGCGTGACTGAGAAATGATCCTGAATTTTTATTTAATTTTAATTAATTGAAATTAAAAAAAAAAAAAAAAAAGAAATTTAAACAGCCACATGAGGTTGGTGGCTATTTGTATCGGACATCGACAATGTTGTTGCCTTAGGATTTGTCAAGAAATAGACAGAGGAGACATATGCCTGTGCTTTACCCAAAATCAGTTTACACAATAAAGAAGTAGGGCAGAAGCAAAGGGAAGTCACTCTTCAGGGTCATACGCTCAACAAGGCCACACGGATTTCGGGAAGATAAAGCCCCATCGGAGACGGTCTCCCAATCCATAATTTCAACACACACGAGCACAAGGAAACAATCCACCATGAGCGAGAACCAGCAGACACAGCGAATTATAGAAGTACATGGCCCCACACTTCAGATGATAGAATTATCATACAGATAGTATAAAATAAGCTTAAAATGTTTAAAGACATAAAGGAAGAATCCAAAACATGAAGAAAGATCGAGACACTACCCAAAAAAAAAAAAAAAAAAACCCACAAGAAAACTCCCCACCTCCCAAAAAAACCCCACAAAAAACAGGTGTGTTTGGAAGAGGAATTTAGCTTGGATTGGATTTACATGACAGAAATTCCTTAGAAAGGGGCTTCCTTAAAACTGGTTTGTCAAACACGGTAAGGGTGATGAGCTCTTATTAGGTCAGAAGGGGATCTAAAGAGAGGGAAGTCAATTTCTGTGCAAACTACTTTTATTTGTAAGGAAAAATGTCCCCATTTGGTTAGAAAACCAGCACTGGGTGAAGGCACTTGAGTGGGGAGGTGTGGAAACCAGTGGGTCTCGCCTAGCCCTGGAGAGATGGGGACAGAAGTGACTCCCAGGGAAATCCAGTGGAGATGACACACCCCAGGCTCCCCTGGGATGGTGTGTTGCCTTGTTTTGAGGGGGTGGGAGGGGTTGGCAGCAGGAGTGGGAGGCACTTTGGACAGGATCTGATTTGGCAAATGGAGGAGCTTGGGGGGAGAGGGGGAGTCTCTTGCCTCCAATGATTCCCAGCCCCAAAGGGATCTCCCGTGGCTAAGGCAGTTTCTAGACTTAAGGCTGAGGTTCTCCTTCCCCCCTGGGCTTCCAGGGAAGCAGAGAGCTGGAGGTGAGGACCCCACCCCTGTAGGGCTTGGGGTCCAAGGAGATGCAGCAGTTACCCAGGGAGAGGTCTGGGGAAAAGGCAGGGCTTCTTGCTCCTGCCTCCCTTGGCAATGACCTTCTGTGCAGCTAGACCTTATTCCTCTGAGTCTTCACCCTGGGGAAGAGCTGAGGGAAGGCAGAATCTTTAGATACCAGGAACTCTCCCTCCTTCATCCTAGCCCCAAATTTAATGGAGTCCCCTAATCCACTCCCAGACAGATGGGCTGTCTCCACCCTCCCCTCCCTTCCTAACAGACTGCTTCAGCTGACTCCCAGATCGCTCCAGAATCCCCAAGGTCCCTGTCCCGACCCAGCACCAGATGGAGCCTAGAGGTGATCAAATGGAATTTTCTGAGGCTTCCATTCTGCCATGAAAGAAACACCTGTCTCTCTCTACCACCATGGCTGTCTCGTTGAGACCTACCTCTGCCCATCCCCAAATTAAAAGGATCTTCTCCCCCAGGAATATAATGGGATCTTCTGGTCTCTCCCCTTAACCTAGTACAATCTTCCTCAATTCTCCCATCCTTTTAATAATGGATTCTTCCTCTTCCTCCCCCTTGCAGCCTAACAAAAGCTTCCTCCCCACTACACCAGTAATACACAATTCCTTTAACTTCCCCTCGTGCCTAAAATGGGATTCTTCACGTTTTCCCTTGGCTAAAATACATTCTTCCTTGCCTCCCAGTAATATAATTAAGGATGATAAAAAACAAAAACAAAAACAAAAAGAAACAAACAAAAAACATTTGATTGCTCATGAACCAATCAAATAACTAGTCAGGCAGTGAGTTCCCCACAAAGTACCACCAGGAAGGGGCTCTTTCTCCCCAAACTGTAAGGGGCGCCCTCCCTCACCTCCCTTATGTTATTCTAATTGGTTTTCCTCACCTCCCCATGACCCGTAATGGATTCTTCCGCCCTACCTCTCCCCCAGTATAATGGACCGGTCCTCTTGCTCCTCTTTTTTCCCAGAATTACTCTTTTCCCCAAATAGCCCCAGGACGCCGATACAGTATCTCTTCTTTGTAGAAGAGAGATTTTTTTTTTTGCTCACCCCAAAGTAGTTACGAGGAACGTAGCCCTCCTGCCCATGCAGCGAGGCCCACCACCAGTCCGTCTCCTCAGGTCCGTCCCTGCGCAGCACGGTGACCGACTCGCCCTCGCGGAAGGACAGCTCGTCGCCGAACTCGGCGCTGTAGTCCCAGAGGGCGTACACCGCCCCGTTGTGCATCAGCCCCATGCTCTGCTCCACATCTGAAACGCGAACCCGCAGGGGCTGTGAGCACCTGGTGGGGGTGGAGGGCTGCAGGCGTCAGAACACTCAGGGACATGAGACACGCTGAGGACAGGGACAGGCCCTGGGATGTGGCACCCATCTCGCCCCCCCCCCCCCACGGCAAAGTTGGGTACCCCTGACTGGAGAGGGACGCCTAAGCTGGAGTCAGCTGCCGGGGACTGGCAGATTCTGACATTCGAGAACATCAGGGGGCCTCAAACTGGGGTCTCCAACCCCCGAGGCAGGGTCAGTGGTCCCCATCCACTCTTGGACATCGTCAAGTCCCTGTGTCACTCCCAGAGGTGCGGTCAGCTACACACACACGCACCCCCACCCACCCACCCACCCTCTGCCTTAAACTACAGTTTCCGTATCTCAACGCCCCCTTCCGATGGTACAGCCCTTCCCCGCCTCCCCCTAAGTGGTCCCACCTCCCCCCTCCCAGATGGTGAGTCCACATTGCTTTCCCCCTCCCCAAGTGACAAAATCTCCAGAGGATGCACTAACTTCTCCGGAGGGTACAGCTCACCCCTCTCCCCCGCCCCGTTAAGTGGTAAAATTTCCATCAAGAATTTAGCTCTCCCCCTTCCAAATGGTACAGTCCACGCTGCTCCCTCTCTCTAGTGGTTCAGTCCACCGGGTTCCAGTTCCGCCTTCCTTCCCTGCCAGGTCTTGTGTCCAGTCTCAACTTGACCCTCACAGAACTCTCCACATCCGAGGCAGGCAGAACAGTCCAAGCGCCCCATCTCATAGGCTCCACCTCCCTGTACAAATGTGTAAGGGCCCAATGTCCCGCCCCGAAGCTTGGTCTATTTCGTGCCCCCGTGGTGCAGTCCCCATCTACCCCTGCTCGCCCACAAGCCCCAAGGTTCAGTTTCTGCCATTAGGTGGCTCACCTCTCAAAACACTGCCCCACCCCCAGATCCTAGAGCCTGATCCAAGATCCCTGATCCAAGATCCCTCCAAGTGGAAGAGTCCCCGAGCCCCTCCCCAGAAGCCACGGCCTGCTCACCTGCCCAGCCCTATGCCAGGTAAATGGTATCGTTGGAACGTCCAACCCCCCATGCCCGCGGGTGAGAAAGCAGGTGCACAGTGCAATCTCCAAGTCCCCTCTTCTTCCCATAGGTGTCCAGTTTGCGTGGCACCGTGCCTTTGTCCCTCCATCCCTCGAGGTTGGCAGTCTGCTCACCCCACATACCCAGCTTTACACCTGCCAAGTGAGAGGACCAGTCCCGCTCTCCCGCAGGTGGTCCATCCCGCCACCCTTCCTCTGTGATCCTGCCACTTGATTGGTACAGTCCCCACATCTCCTCCCCTGCGACCGCCAGTCTTGCCCCTTCCCCCTCCGCAATGGCCAGCTGGGCGGCCCGGTCCCCACCACCTCCTCCCTCCTCCAGAGGCGTGCCTCGCACCTGCCAGGTAAGTGGCGCAGTCAGCGTAACCCTCGCGGTAGGGGTCGCACTTCTCTATGGCGGTGGCTCCGTCACTGAGCGTGGTGGCGAAGATGGCTGCGCCGTGCTGCACCAGCGCCGTGCAGATGGCTGTGTCGTTGCACGACGCCGCGCAGTGCAATGGTGTCCTAGGCGTGGAGGCGTGCGTGAGTGGCCGCGCATTCGCCCGCAGGTGCCCCGGCCAGCAGCGCGGTCCCGCCCCGCAAGGGTCAGGGTCAGGGTCAGGGCTCACCAGCCGTGGCTGTCCGGGGAGTTGACGTTGGCACCGGCCGCGACGAGGAAGTCCACGATGGGGTAGTTGGCGCCGCAGATGGCGTTGTGCAGGGCGGTGATACCCTCCTCGTTGGGCTGGCTCGGGTCGTTCATCTGGGCGGGCGGGGGACACGGAGGCGGAGGCTCAGTCCCCAGCAGTGGCCGTCCCTTGCCCGCTGCCCCCACCCCGCCTGCCCTGCACTCTGGCAACACTCACCTCCTTCACCGCCTGCTGCACCACGTCCAGCTCCCCGGTCAGCGCGGCGTCCAGCAGGAGCACAAGCGGGTTGAGGCGCGCGCGGCGGACCTTGCGCGGGGAGCCCGCCTTCCGCAGCACGGAGCGCATCTCCTGGGGGTACAGGTGGGGGAGGGGGGCTTCGGTGACTTGGGGGGGTGGGATTATTAATATACCCATTACTTAGAGAGGAAAACAGAGGTTCAGGGACCCGGCGGCAGCCGTCCCAGGTCATCCAACTAGACAGAGATGGGGCTGGGATTGGAAGGCAGGGAGGTACAGAGGCTGAGTCCAGACGGCCATGGGGAAAGGGATGCCTTAGTTCTATAGCCTTTGATTCCCTACAATAGTCAGGGAATCTGGATATTGGCCCCTGAGACCTGAAAGGAAGCTGGCGGACCATCAAGCTCATGACTGTGGAAGCCAGATATTTAACCCATCCACAGTCTTACTGCTTTTATAAAATATAAATGCTATGAAGCCCACGTAACAGTTGTCCAATGTTAATTCCAGATGTTCAGAATGAGAATATTTAGCCTCTTATTCCTTGTGCTTTCTTATTTTTGATGTTCACAGGTCCTCCTACAAGATTCATTTATTCAGAACATGTAGCATTTTGTGATTCTGGTCTTTGATGTCGATGATCTCAAGATCCCAGAATTTGAGATCCCAAGAGCCACGGATTTCAAAATTCTCTGAGGTTCAGTTATTTCAAATTTCCAATATGTTGTGAGTCCAGGAATGCTAACTTAGGCCATGTCAAATTGCTGAAGACCCAAGACATTGCATTCCCAAGATTCTATGGGAAATTTAATGTTTTATGGTTAGACTTTCCTTCCAACAGATTGGAAGGAGATACTTAAAATGTTAATCATGGTTCTGCGTGCTGTAATTTTTGGCCTCTTTATTCTTTTTTTCTATTTCTAGTTACTACGGTGTTTGTGTATGCTTTTCTAGTGGAAAAGCTTCATTTACAATATAATTCTGGGGGTACCTGGCTGGCTCAGTTGGTATAGCATGAGATTCTTGATCTCGGGGCTGTGAGTTCAAGCCCCAAGATGGGTACAGAGATTACTCAAAAAAAAAAAAAACCTTTGGGGCACCTGGGTGGCTCAGTGGGTTAAAGCCTCTGCCTTCAGCTCAGGTCATGATCTCAGGGTCCTGGGATCGAGCCCCACATCGGGCTCTCTGCTCAGGAGGGAGCCTGCTTCCCCCCCCCCTCTCTGCCTCTCTGCCTACTTGTGATCGCTCTCCTCTCTGTCAAATAAATAAATAAAATCTTAAAAAAAAAAAAAAGAATAGTGGTTAATGGTTAAGTGCCAGGCACTATTCTAAGCGGTATATTCATGTATGTAATGCTCCGAGCAACTCCATGGTTTCTCTCATTCCCATTTTACAGATGAAGACGCTGAAGCCCAGAGAGGCTAAGTATCTTGCAAAAGGTTGCACAGCTGATAAGTGCCATGGAGCCGGGATTTGCAGCCTAGCTCTGCAGCTGGTGCCCTTAATCACCACGCCCACAGCCTCGGAGACCAGAGACTTGTTCTTGCAATTTTGAATGAAAGGAGCTCTGAGTAGTGTCAGAGGACACCCTGCGCCTTAAGCGAGAGGTCATTCTGAGTTGCCACTTCAAGCCATGCACAGGCGTGCTGAGGTCTGAGAGGAGAGAGCAATTCCCAGAGAAGGCAGACATGAGAGACTGTGCAGCAGCCTGGGAGAGAAATAGTGACTGTCTTGCTTTAGGCAGGCTTTTCAGGTCCTGGAATAAACCCACTGACACACTCATTTCCAGGTGGTAAGACTCCAAGATTCCTGAAGGGATGCCCCTGGGGACAGGTGATTGGAGAGGAGCAGAGGAAGTCTCTGTGTGGCCACAACTTGATTGCGAATGCCTCTCCTGAGACATTCTCCTTGTCTTCAGAACACAGGCGCTTCCTTGATTAAAGACTACATTTCCCAGCCTCCCTTGCAGCCGGGTCCCTGGCCAATTGGAAGAGGCAGATGTGAGGCGTGCCATTTCCAGGTTCTGTCCTAAAAGGGAAGGGACACGTCCATGTGCTAATAGACCCCCATGTTCTCCTGTATTACTTACCATGCTCTGCAGCTGCTCCTGTGGGCTGGCCTGGGGCAGGGCCGGGGGTGGGATGGGAGCTGGTGGGGCAGGAGCAGGGGGCCCTGCCCTCGCTTCGGATCCCTCACTGATGGAGGACAGTTCGGGCTCAGGCCCGCCGGGCCCGCCATGCCGATGGAAGAGGCGGCTGATGAGCTGCTGGTACTGCTTCTTGTGGGTGGGGGGCAGGGCTACAGCCGGGCTCTGCTCCATGGAGCCCCTGCGTTTGAGCGGCCGCGGTATCTCGGCCAGCACCCGTGCCACCTCCTCCAGCTCCGGTACTGACTGGGCCTCGGGGGGCAGGGCTGGCTGCAGCCTCGTGGGGCTGAGGGGCCGAGCTACAGCGCCTTCATCTGCATCACCGGCCTCCAGCACTGGTGCCAGCAGCCCCTCCAGCTCTGACTCGGGCTCCAGCTCCGGGGGAGGCTTGGGGGGGCCTGGAAGGAACAAGAAGCCCATCAGCGAATGGGTGCCTGGGAGAACCCCAAGACTCCCCTCTCCAAGCCCACAAGTTCCAGGACCCATAACCAGCATCCGATTTGCTGTGTGACTTCAGGGCCGTTCCTTACTCTCTCTGGGCTACTTTCCACGGGCTGTGAGTAATATATGATTGTGACAGCTTCCATTGATCAAGCACTTAGCACGTGCCTGTCTTACTGAATTCTCACCACTACCCACTGAGGTAGATACTGCTATCATCTCCTTATTACAGAAAAGGAACCTGAGCGTCAGGGAGGGCAAGTTAGTTGCCCAAAGCCACTTGGTTGCGATTTCAACTCTGGTCCCTCTGACTTTGGAATCTTGTGCTCCTACCATCACGATAGCCTTGACTTGCTGAGATCCTAAGAACTTCCTTGCCTATCCTCTCAGGCAGAATATTCATGCTGGGACTAGAATCCTGGTGCCTGATGGTCTCTTGGTCATATTTCTCTATCAGAGCTTCTAAAGCAGGTAAAACTAGTAATGATCACTCTCTACACACCTTCTTTCACTGAATGTCCCTCACAATTCACAGATGACAAAACAGAAACTCAGACAGGTTAGCTAATTTATGCTGACTCATATAGCAAGTCAGCAGTGGAGAGGGGCTCAAAACCCATTTTGCTTTAACTCTAGGCCCTGTGCTGGTCTCACATACACAAACATATTAATAATTATTTTAACTAATAAAATAGCTACTGAAATCTTCCTATATCAGGCTCTATTTTAATGACTTTATATGGGTTAAATAATCTAATACCATAATCAATAAGATGGGCTCTATCACCTTTTACACTCAAAGAAACTGAGGTCCAGAGAGGTTAAGTGACTTGTCCAAGGGCACACAGCATGGAGCCAGGCAGTCTGATTCCAGGGTCCATCTTAACCACCATGCTCCCCCTAGCTCCTGAGTGAATTCCCAAGCTCCTCTAGCCTCGCTCTCTGCGGGGACAGTGTCTGGAAACGGGTGTCTGGCTGAGATGGCTCCCCCAGCTGTTCTGGTCCCCAGCCATTTGTTCTCCCTCTAACCAGCCCTCTGGGCCCCCCCACTGTTGACTCACCTTCACTTACAGGGGGCCAAGTCTGTTGGGGAGGTTGGGGGCCTGGGGCAGGGGGTTGAGGCTGTGGTTGGGGTTGGGGCTGGGGAGGGGGCGGGGGCTGGGGCTGAGGGGGCAGCTGGGGTTGAGGGGGTGCCTGGGGCTGCGGAGGTGCCTGGGGCTGGGGAGGCAGCTTAGGCAGGGGTGCTCTGGAGAAGATGGGGGAGCCAGGGAGCATGCCCCTGCTGGCCCCATGCTCCCAGAAGGCATTCTGCAGCCTGAATATCATGCTGAGGGGGATGGGGCGCTGGCGCGGGGCTGCACGGGGCTGGGGGCTGGAAGGGGGCATGGGGATGCGGCTGACAGGCTGCCAGCTGCGGGGCAAAGTGCCTGATGGCGCCGGGGAGCCCAGCGATCTGCGGTAGCTGCCCACATCAGAACGTCGGTCGTTGGCCAGAGGGGAGACCTTGTAATTTCGGGGCAGAGTGGCGCTGGTGAGGTTGTCCTGGGGGAGAAGGAGGGAAGGAGGAAAGAAGGGGCTCAGGTGGGAGGAAGTTAGGGGGAGGGAATGATAAAGGGGGACGGAGAAGAAGGTAAGGACAAAAGGTCAAGAAGGTCAGGAACTCCAGAGGGAGTGAGGGAAAGGGGGTCAGGGTGGGGTACAAATCCAGGATAAAGAAGGAAGAGCTTGGGGTGGAGGGCAGGGAGACTGGGGGTGCAGCCGGGAATGGGAGGTGGTCCTGACCGCACTTCCGGCCCCTGCCCCCAGCACCCCGCCCCACCCTCACCTTGCTGGTGGCCCCCAGCCCATCCAGGCTGCTCTCTCTCCAGGGTAACAGCTGCAGGCCGGGCGAAGCGGGCCTTGAGAAGACGTCCAAGCCTGCAAGGCGCGAATCATTAGGGTCTGGGGGCTGCCTCTCCCGGCTCCCCCCCTCCTCTGGTCTTCCACCACTCACGTTCGTAGCTCGCTGTCTGCGAAGATTTCTTCTCATACGCCACGTCCAGGTCAGACTCATTCCAGGCTTTGGGGGGCCGCCGGCGCAGCGTTAAGTCGTCTAGGGAGAGGTGGCGAATCGGAATATACCGGGAGGCTGGTCCCAGGCGTGCATCCCTCCCACCCCCCAAATGAGGCCCTCTCTTTCACCTTGAGCTCGCAGAGGTGGAGCGAAAGCGCTACCGCCCGCGCCCAGTAGGGGGCTCCCAAAGGCCACCGGCGCATCGTAGGCTGAGGTCTGGGGGCGTGGTGAGGGCCCGCGCTCCGGGAAGAAGGCCTGGGGCCCCTCCGCCAAGGGGCTGCCTCGCGGGGAACCTGCGCGGCCCAGGAAGTCGAAGGGCGTGGGGGGACCCTGCTGGCGGAGCGAGCCGGATCCGGGCCGCGGGGACGGCGCACGGCCGAGGGAGCTGCCTGTGCCATCGAAGGCGCGGGGCCGGGGCGAGGGCGCGCGGTCCAGGCTGCTATAGGCATCTGGCTGCAGGTAGAGCGGGGTGCGCGGTGACGAGGGCCGGCCTTTAGGGGACAGCGAGCTGTAGGGGTGCAGAATCGGGGCGCTCTCGGAGCGTCCGAAAGAAGCGTCTGCACCGTCGGTGGCCGCCTTCCGGGGAGACCCACGGCTGCTGAAGGGCTCGGGGACTGGGCTGGAGCTGTACCGGGACGGCTGTGGGGAGGCCAAGACATTGAGGGGACAAAGGAGACATTGGTAGAAGGGTTAGTAGATCAAAAGAGGTCATCGGAAATTAACCTAAGGGGAGTTGGAGCGGGGCTGGAGGGTCAGGCACAGGGAGCCCTGGTGAGGGGGTACTGGCGAGACAGCCCTGAAATCAGGGCTGAAGTGCCCTTCTGCCTCTTAGGAAAAGACCCTTTTCTTCCAAGGGTCCTGGTAGATGTCCATTTATATTGGTCCCCTCTTTCAAGTGCTCTCAAATAGCCCACGGCCTGTACAACCCGATAGGACAGAACCCCAGGCAGAAAGAAGCTGGCTTTGGGGGCCAAGGTGGGGACCGAGGCGAGCAGGCTCACCCTAGGGGGCGCTCCAGCCTGCGAGCCGGGAGGCGTGGGTGAGTCGGACCACAGCGACTCCAGCTGTTTGGTCAGCTCGTCCACCTTGGCCGCCGCCGTGTCCAGCTCCATCTGCTTCACGTCCATGTGCTTCATGGCCAGAGCTGGACAGGAGGGAGGAGCGGTCAGCAGCGGGGCGGGGCCTCCGGGCAGCGCCCCGCCTCTACCCTTGAGGGCCCCTCCCGGGGCAAGCCCCGCCCCCTACCCCAGCTCACACTGGAAATTCAGGTCCAGGAGGTCCCTCGTGCTCTGGAATGCCTCGCTGTCCATGGTGCCGGCCGAAGCGGGGCGCCTGCGGAGGTGTGTTGGGGGGGCGGGGCGGGGAAGGGAAGCCTTCTCAGATCGCGCCCGCAGGGAACCAGGGGTTCTAGAACAGCCAGACAGGCCTTTACTCTCCTAGCTGCTTCCACTGGAAGCGCTATGCCCCGCCACTTCCCTGGCCGGGAAATGCCAACTCCTTCAAATCCTCCTGGATGCCTCTGGACAATTCACTCTCTTTATGTAGCTCCTTCTCCATCTTTCTAGGTCAGTCCTAATAAGACTTGAATCACTCCTTCAACAATTGCCCGCTCATTACCTACTGTGCGCCAGGCATTTGAGGGAACAAAGAATGCAAAAGTAACCATCAATTACTGAGTGCCTACTAGGACCAGGAGGCACTACGCTAGATGCTAAGGATATCTTTTTTTTTTTTTTTTTTATGCTAGGGATCTTTTTATTTTTTTAAAGATTTTTATTTATTTATCTATTAGAGCTCGAGCGCAAGCAGGGGCAGCAGCAGAGGCAGAGGGAGAAGCAGGCTGCCAAGCAGAGAGCCCGACGTGGGGCTCGATCCCAGGACCCCTGGGATCATGATCTGAGCCAAAGGTAGCCGTTTAACTGACTGAGCCACCCAGGTACCCCATTAGGGATATTTTTTTTTTAATAATAATAATTGTGCTGCTTACCATGTACCTGTGAGAGTTGCTTGAGGGCATAATGAAATAAAATAACAACTAGTAACCAAAGGGCCACTGCCTCCTAGAACTGTGCCAAGGACTTGCACCCAATACTGCATTTGATGGTCAAAATCACGGTAGCAGGCCAAAAAGTGGGGCTCAGAACCCTCTGTTCAAGATCACCTTGCAAGTAGTTGGCAGTATTAGGTTTCACACCCGGATCTAACTTGTCAGTCTGAGTCGTCGCGACCAGACCTGGCAGAGTCCCAGAGGACAGGGACCTGGTAGGTCAGGGACCCAGCATCCACAGGAAGAACAGGGAGGTGGCTGGGGGTGGCTGGGCTGCTGTGGTCACTGGGTCAGTGGGAAAGAGCCAGGCCACAAGGAACCAGTCAGGCCAGCACCATCCCCATCCCCATGGTAGCCACCACGCCTGCCAGCTTTGCCACCTCCCCGGGCTGCACCAACCCCTTAGCTTTGGAGGTGCAGGCGTGGGCAGTGGGGCGGGCTGGCGCATGCTGATTCTGGCCTCTGTCTGGGAAGCCTGGGAACAGAACCTGTTGGGGCTGGTGGTTCATTTGGGTGTGTTGGGAGCGTGTGACCTTGGGCAACAAGTCCCATCCATTCCTCGGCCCTCAGTTTCCCCAACAGTGAAAGGAGGAGGCAAAGCAGCTATTCTAAGAGACCCTGAGAATTTAGGCCTCAGAAAGTAGAGACTACAGGAATCGGAACTCGGGGCTTTTAGAACCCCCGATACACAGGAAACACTCCGTGTCTGCTAAAATACAAAAACGAACAATTCTATGCAGCCTCCGGTGCCAGCATTCTGGCAGCGAGATGTTCTTTCGGGGGATTTCAGGATTCCCAAATTTCTAAGACTCTCCGATCCCATGCTGACATCCCCTGGCTCTAAGGAAATGCCAAAGCTGGGCGTGGGGCCCTCCCAGGGCTGGTGCGGGCAGACGGGTTATCGGGGCCACCAGGGGGCGCTCCGGGTCACGCCGACAGCGCCTGAGCTCAGACCCGGGGAATGCGCTGCGGGCCTGGGCAGGTGCCTCACCTCCCGCGGCAGTGGAGCGGGGGGGCCGGGCGGGGCGCGAGGGCAGCGCGGGCCGCGCCTCTGTTCCCAGGCCCCTGCCCTGCACTTCCAGCTCCCGGTTCCCCCTCCTGCGGGCTCTAGTCCACCCCTGGGTACCCTCTCACCCCAGCTCCCACTCCTCCCCTTCCCCTCCACTCCTAACTCCCGTTCCCCGGAACTCATGCACTCGCCCAGGCCAAGCAAGTTCTTCGGGGTTAAGGATTCCAGGGGGCTTCCTGGAGGAATCATCGTCCTCAGTGGGGATCGAGACAGAGCGGCAGGCTAGGCTGGGAATACCCTGGTTGGAATACTACATTTCTGTCGGGACAGACTGACGCTGGAAGAGACCCCACCCTCTCCGGGACGTGGTGTTCCCCTCTGTGGACGACTGTGGCCTTCCCTTCTCGAAGTCTCTACCGTGGACTAGTTTATATAGTTTCTCTGTGCCTCCGTTTCCTCGTGTGTATAATGGGGGAATTTATACGCTCTCCTCAAAAGGGCGTGAGGTTTCAGTGACATAATTTATGTACCGTGTTTAGAACAATGCAGGGCACCAAATAAAGTTCACACATAGAGGATTCTTAATTACGGACCTTCCTGGGCTGTTCATTAAGATAACATAGGATCTGACACACAGTGAGGGCTCGAGACCCAGAGGAATCTCGTTTTTTCCACAAAAGAGCCCTTTCGATTCTTTCTGAGAGTCTAAAAGCCCTGGGTTTTGATCTCTGGAGTCTCGACTTCCTAAACCCTAAATTCTCCCTGTATGTTAGTGAGTTCTGGCTCGTGGTCATCCCCAAAAATTCAGGCAGAGAGGACATGGGGCGCCCTGGAAGATTCCAGAGAGAAGGCAGCAAAAGCCCAGGGTGTGGGCTGTGCCGCTCTCCAGCCTTAGTTTCCCCAGTGGAGCGGAGGGAAGTCGCTGCCCGGGGTGGACTCAGCAAACTGCCTTCGGGCACTAGCCCGAGACCTCTGTAGACAGTGGGAACAACCCCACCCACCAGCGCCGAGCCTGGCGCGCTGTGAGCTCTGTCTTGGCAGCCACAGTTGGTTATTATTTTTAATTTCATCTCAAGCTATCACCGAATGCCCTTCAAGCCCAGACATTAGGAAGTTCTTCCCTCTCTCATCAGAACCCCCTGCCTCCCCCACCCCCTTGTTTAATCCTCTCACATGACGCATGGGGGTGGAGAGAAGAGGGAGACAGACAGAGGGAGGTGCCCGTGCCTGTCCTCCCCCAGCTTCAAGGACAGACACACACCTCCAGAATTAGCCTCTATCCCTCGCTTATCTCCCACACTACCTCAGGTCAGACAGATGGGGGTGGAGGTGACATTTCTCACCTCAGGGTCAGGGCGAGGAGCCCTAGGAGGAGGAAGGTTAGTCAGAAAATCTGGTGGGAATGGATGGAATCCTGTCCCCCAGGCAGCTGCAGAAGAAAGAAGCTAAACTCTAATCAGCTCTGCTATCTGAGACAGCTGCTCAGAAGGGGCCAAACTCCGATCAACTCTACCTGTGTGACCTTTCAGCCTCAGTTTACCCCGTCCTCTCAGTGTCATGCCTGTGTAGTGCCCAGCCACGCAAGCCTCCCGGAATCTAATCCCACCTTCTGGAATTCTGCCCTGGGTTCTAGAACCCCCTTGGCAAACCCCAAATATTTCCCACCTCCAAGGGGTAATGGGAGGCTCCCGCCCCCACCAGGGGGCGCCCTGGGGTGGAGGTCCCTCCTCTGGTTAGGCAGGTCCGACGCCCCGGTTAATGATATGTTGGGGATCTCGCAGCCGCACGCAGGTTGGAGAACTGCCCCGGTCCCCCACACAGGCCCCCACCCCCAGAGCCGGAAAGTGTAGGGAGGGCCGGAACACAGCCTCCAGAGGGACCTCGGGGGCTTGTCCTGCTACATTTCAGGGCCCGGAGTCCCACTATCCCCATCCCACTCCTAATTCTGCCTCGAGACCTAGAGGTTCGGTGGAGAAGGCAGCTGGAGGGCGTCAGGGATGGCCGCCCTTTCCAGAACCCCATCAGTCCGAATCTTGTCATTTCTGCCCAGGACTCAAGGATCCGATACCCCAATTCTACTCAAAGCCTCAGGCTTCTGAGAGCCCCCAATTCATGGGATTCAGGAGTCCCAGCTCCAGCGTCTCCCCAGGACCATGGCGTCCGAGCCCTCCATCCCAAGAACTCAGGCATCAGAGTCCGCTCTCCTTTTGCCCAGTAAATATGAGTTCTTTCCTTCGAAGGACCCTGGCATCTGCGCACCCCCAATTCCGCCCTGGTACTCGGCGTCCGAGTCCCCTCCCAGTCCTCCCAGGGACGCGGTGTCGGCCTCCTCCAGAGCCGCTGGACCCCAGTGGGGTGGAACTCACGGATCCGGGGCAGATCCTGGCACCGGGGGACTTCCTCCGGCTCCGGCTCCGGCTGCGGGGAGCGGAGGACGGGGCGGGGCAGGCGCCGGGAACAGGTTAGACGACGTGACTCCGGCTGTTGAGAGGCGGGTCCCGGAGGGGAGGGGGAGTAGGGGTCGCCTCGAGCACCTTGGGACTTGTAGTCCTGGAGGGGCAGTACGCAGCCTGAGACGTTCCCATTGGGAATCACCGAAAGTCCATTTCAGGGATAGAAAGGGCGAGGTCTGGAAGCCGAGGGCGATCTGACCACGTAGATAAAATCGACTTTAACCTCTCCGTGACTGAGGGAGACAGCCTCCTGAATCCCTGCCCCACCCCTCGAGGCAAGGTTCCCCCTTGTACAAAGAAGGTTTGGACGCCACCAAAGGGGTAGAAGGTTAGAGGCTGGGGGAGACTCGCATGCCCCGTCCCTAAGGCGAGAAGAGAGCCTCGCAAAATCAGTATCCCCTCGAGTCTCTGAGCCTCAATCTCCCCGTCGATGGGTTGGATCTTTACAGATTTTCCCAGCAACAGAGTCCAAAGTCATAGGCTGGGACTACAATCCCCAGCAGCTTCCGCGATGGACGTCGGGCGCCTCCCCTCCTCCGGTCCTCTGGGAATTGTAGTTCGGAGTCCGCAGGGGCGGCGCCCGTGTCTCGCCCACGCTGGGGAACTGCCTGGTGATTCCCGGCTGAGGGAACGCGTACCTTTCCCCTGACCCTCCTTCCGCTCTGGGAAGCCGCTCACACCCTGAGAAAGGGAGACGCCCCAATTCTCGAATAGCATCCGAAATCACGGCAGAGGGGGCGAGAAGTGGCGCTGACACACCCGCCAGGAATGCAGTCGGGTCACCCTGTCTAGCCGCGGTCCCGAGACTCCGCCCGCCGCCCCAAGCGGCGCGGTTTCTGTGGAAAGGGGCGTGGACGCGACCCCCAAATCTGTGTCCACGTGCCGCTGTTTACACGCGCCTCCCGCCCCCCCGACGGAGAAAGGTCGCTTATCAAGCCTTCTACTCTCTCTCCCATTCTCAAGGCCTTCAGGAATGTCCCCCACGCGCTAGACTAAGTCCTCGGCGGCATCTATCTGTCTCATTTGGTCCACAAACCCCGCCCCTTGGCCCGCACCGCCCCACGCGTGTTTAGCTCAGGAGTCTGGAGGCCCCGCCCCGGGGCCCACAGGCTCCTCCCTCTACGTTTCCCGCTCCCTACGAGTTCAGAAGCCCCGCCCCTAAGCTGGTACTTCAAGCCCTCCGGAGGAGTTAACCCATTTCTCCATTTTCCCACTTGTCCCACTCAAGTTCCGAATTTCCCAGGCATCTGGGGCTCCCAGGAAGGGGCTGTAACACTGAAAGCACGGCCCTGCCAACCTAAACTCTTACCTGTCTCTTTCAGAATTTCACACCAACCGAGCTTCCTGTCTCTTTAAGAGTTAGGAGCTACCAATGTGGTGGCCCCTTTAAGGCGACGTTGGAGCAAATAATGTTTGAGAGATTGGGGGGGATACCTGCCGGGACCCGGCGAGGCGCTAACTCCCTTCAAGCAGCTTATCAGCTACTTTGGGGAGCAGATTTTGGGGAAAAAACGTCTTCCTCGGTTGTCTGCTGTGCACAAGTGGAAATTCCTCCCACTTCTGCTCGTAGAACGAGCGGGCTCCGAGCGACACCCCCGCGCTCCCGCACCACATGGGCGCTCCCGGACGGAGCCCCGCCCCCTTGTTCCACGTGGTCAGCTGCGCCACTCCGGTGGCTCCTGGCGGCTGGGTCTGAGGGAGGCAAGGGTCCCGGGATGGCGGGCACCCCGTCCGGCGGTGAGTTGCATCAGGGCGGGCCGGCAGGGTGCGAAGAGTTGGCTGCCGGGAGGAGAAAGGGGCCCCCGGGGGCGTTCGGACGAAAAAAGGGACATCCCAGAGACAGGACCTGCGGAGAGAGTATTTCCCGCGAGGAAGGCACTTCCGACTGAGGGAGGGTCTCGGGTGGGGGAAACCACCGGTGGAGGGAAGGGCGCCCCTAGGAATTGGCTCAATGGAGATATGGGTGCCCCTGGGGAACAGACAGGAGAGAAGAGACCGGGTGAGGGGATTGAGGCGCTCAGGAGGCTGGGACCAACGGCCGGTAGGCGCCCTGGAGGATTGGATCCGCGGGGAAGTGTCAGCAGACCCTCGTTTCCTCTTCTGCAGGTCCTGCTCCGTTCTCCTGTCCCCCCAACTTTACCGCGACGTCCCCAGCTTCAGAGCCCACTCGCTTCTCTTTGGAGGTGTTAAGGGACCCAGATACGGAACTGTGGCTTATCCAGGCTCCTGTAGACTTCGCCCCAGACTGGTGAGTGGTCCCAGGCCATCTCCTGGGAATACTCCCCACTCCCGTGGCTGAACTTGGGGGAAGTTTAGAGGGGCTTTCCTCAGGCACTCAGGGCGCCTGGGTGGTTCAGTTGGTTAAGCATCTGATTTTGGCTTTGGCTTAGGTCATGATCTCAGGGTCCTGGAATCAAGCCCTGCATCATCGGGAGTTGGCTTCTCCCTCTCCCTCTGCCCCTCACCCATGCTGGTGCTCCCTCTCTCAAATGAATAAATCAATCTTTATTTTTTTTAATGTTGTTTCTTAGCTCCTTTCCTCCCTTTCACTAAAAGAATCTGATGAAGCGTCTCCCTTCCCCTTTCTCCTTTCAGCCTCAATGGGCGACTGGTGCCTCTCTCGGGCTCCCGGATTGTGAAAGGCAAGTTGGCAGGCAAGCGGCATCGCTACCGGGTCCTCAGAAGCAGCGGCCCCCAAGCTGGAGAAGCAATCCTACTGGCTCCCTCAGGGGAGGCAGAAGGGGGACTCACCTGTGCCCCAGCCCCCCAGGGCAGCCTAAGGATCTTTGATGGTCCCCAAGAATCCCCATCCGGGACTCTGCTGCAGCCCATCCCAGCAAGCCTCCCGCCACAGATCCCCCCTGGCCTGAGGCCTCGGTTCTGTGCTTTTGGAGGCAGCCTACCAGTAACAGGGCCTGGGTCCGTCTTGGCACCGAAATCAGCAGCCTCGAGGAAGAGGAAGAAGAAGAAGCATATACTGGAGGCCTCAGTTCCCCAGGAGGCAGTGAATGGGTTTGGGGCCCTGGAGGCATCACCTGGAGGTGAATGGGCTTTGGGGTCCCCAGATGGGGATGTGAGGAAGAAGAAAAGAAAGCGGGAGCTAAAAGAACTAGAGGTGATGGAGCTCGTGGCAGCAGAACCCATGGCTGAGACGTCCGAGCCCCCGGGAGCACTGTTCCCGTCCACCACCACCACCATCACCACCACCACCAAGAAGAAAAAGAAGCCCCAAGGGGCAGAAACGGACGAACCAGAAGAGCAGACGCCAGCGCCTGAAGAAAAGACAGTGGAGCTGGAACTCACAATTAAAAGGGAGCCTCTGGAAGAGACAGTCTTGCCTCCCACCAGGAAGAGGAAGAGGCAGAAGGGGACGGAAGGGAGGGAGCCAGGGGAAGGGAGGCCAGCCGAGGCTCCACTCCTGCTGAAGGTGGAGCCCCAGGAGGAAGCCATCCCGCTGCCCTCCTCGAAGAAGAAGAAAAAAGAAAAGGGGTACAAAGTCATGTCGGAGCCCGGGACTGAGGCGACAGAGCCGGAGATAGGCCCTCCGGCGCTCCCAGGGGAGATGGTGGAGCCCGAACCGCCACACGAAGTTGAGCCTCCGGCTGAGGCCGCTCCGGCATCCACCAGAAAGAGGAGGAAGAAAGAAAAATGGCCAAACGCGACGGGGGAGCCTCAGGGGGAGCCGGAGCCGCCGGGGGACCTCGAGCCGCAGGCAGCTCTAGCAGCCACCAAAAAGAAGAAGAAAGAACGCAGCCACAAAGTGACAGAGCCAAGGGCCGAGGTGAGCGCCCCCCAGGCTGAGGTGTTGGAGCTGGAGCCGCCGGACGAGGGGGAGCCCGAGGCCAGAGCAGATCCGGCATCCACCAAGAAGAGGAAGAAGCAGGGCCGGGGAAGCGGGGCGCCGGAGACGGCAGCCCAGGAGGAGATGCCCGAGCCGCCACTATGTCCGGAGTCCGGGGAGGTGGCCCCGCAAGGACGGGAGAAGAAGCGGAAGAAGCTACAGCAGGATCCTGTGTAGACTCCTCCAGGGAAACTGAGGGCTGCAGTTACGAAAAGCTGGAGGTGACCAACCGGGCCAGCAGAGAGCGAGCGCGGGGGACCCTCCCCCCTCCCCGCCCCGGGTGCCTGCCCCAGCACGCCAGCAGCAGCCTGGGCCAGGAAAATGCTTTATTGTTACACTGAGGGCCCCCTTCGCAGCTGCGGTCATCGGGGCACTTTCAGGAAGGGCTCGTGTAGGACGTCAAACAGCCTCCGGGCCTGGATGAGAGAGAGCAAGAAAGAAACGAGGAGCCGGTCATTAAATGAGCCATTTGTTTGCTACATCCGGAGTGGGCTTTGCTTCTTTCCCTCTCAGCCAGAGCGGGGTCTAGGGGCTAGGAGAGAAAGAGCCGGATCTTGAGTCCGTCCCAGACGGGCTATGTGATTTTGGGCTGGTCCCCACCCTCTCTGGGCCTCCGTTTCCCCCAGCTGTAGGAGAAGCACTGTGAGCCTTCTAAAATCTTAGAGCTTTGGGATCTGAGGTCCCTTTTATTTGGAGCTCCCTCCTGCCCCTGGCCCCTCAAGCCCATTCACACAGCTCTTACCTTCTGGGGTCCCAGGCCTGGGCACAAAGCCAGATCTTCCCGCGATGCGGCCATGAGCTGTTCCAGAGACTGAGGAAGGTGGGAGTGAAGGGTCAGAGATGGGGAGCCCGAGACTACCCTGCACCAGCTGATCGGGGCTCTAAGAGATCCCAGGAAGGAGGTGAGGTCCTGTGGGAGGGCAGGGGAGGCAGGAAGGATGGGGGGTAGGGGAGCAGAGAGGTGGAAGGAAACAGTTGTGTGTGGAGGTGGGGGGGTTCCTTGAAAAAGCAAAGGGGTCAAAATGCCCATTGGGACGAGGGAACCATTCCTTACCCCAAAAGTGGTCAGGAGGGTCTGACTGTCTGTTTTGTTGACCGACTTCACGGTGGTCAGGCATTCAGTGACCTGGAAGGGGAGGAAGAGGCAGAGATGCATCACGAGAAGAAATGACCCCAAGAGGGAGCCTGTGGGGGGCAGTGCTGGGTCACCACTGTGTCCCTGGACCGCCCTGCATGCAGGAGGCGCTCAATAAATGCCTTCTTCTTTGATTAAAAAGTTCATCTCGCTGCGGGTGCCTGGGTAGCTCAGTCCGTTAAGGGTCTCCCTTTGGTTCAAGGTCCTGGCATCCAGCCCCGTGTCGGGCGCCCTGCTCAGTGCAGGGCCTGCTTCTCCCTCTGCTTCTGCCTCTGCTCCTCCCCACCCACCACCACTGTGCTCTCTCTCTTGCAAACAAATAAAATCTTTAAAAAAATAAACTTTAAAAAATATAAGTTAGTCTCAGAGTGGTTCCCCAGCCAGGTGAGAGGGTGTCAGTCACATGATGAGAAGATAAATGCCATTTCTCTTGAGTTGGTTCTGCCCAGGGGAAGACCACAGGCTCTGCAGTCCGATGTGAGTTCAAAACTACGGCCCACTGCTAACTCCCTGTGAGGCCTGGCCTTGGGAATGACCTCTTTTCAGGCAAGTGGAGGCCCCTAAGAGTACCCACCTCAGGGGTGGCGGTGGATCTCCACCATTATTTGGTCGTTAGAGCCCAGGTTAGATACGTCATTCAGCCAGTACTCCCTGAGCACTCACCGAGTGCTGCGTGTGCTGGGGACACAGCAGAGACCGAGCCAGCCTGGCCCTCCTGGGTCTCCCAGTCCAGTGTGGGAGACCATTCAGCTCCTGACAGTGGTGACCCACACGGGCAGGGCTGGGAGGGGGGGACCCAGCAGGGGCACTTGACCTGGCCTGGGGATCAGGGAGGGCTTCCCGGAGAAGGAGGCATCAGAGCTGAGATGTGAAAGATGGGATTAGGCGGGTAGGCAGGCAGAGGGAGCAGAAGGGCACAAGCTTAGAGGAGGTGAGCCAGGTCTGGGAGAAGGGACAGAATGCGAGGACAGGGGCGGACGGGGCTGCTGGGCGGAATAGGCAGGGCCTTGTAGAGTGTGGTAAGAAGGCCAGGCTTTCCCTGAAGGCACTGGGGAGCCACAGGAGGGTTCTGAGCTGGGGAGGGCAGAATCAAGTTTGTGCTGAGGAAGACCCCTCTAGCTGCCAGGTGAGTGAGAAAGGGGAGAAGGAGCTGAGAGTGGGATGGGGAGGAGAGGTAAGAGTCAGACCCGGGAGACGAAGTCCTGCTCCAGCTTCTCCATCAGGAGGTCCGCCGGCTTCTGCTCATAGGCCTTGTAGGTCTCCAGGTATCGCCCGGCCTCCTCGGGGCTGGGGTGAGAACATTCGGGTCAGCCAGGGGGAGGGGGGCATGTTTTAGACTCAGTTCATTATGACGCTAACTCTAATATAGAGAGAAAAATGAACTTTCCTCCTCTAAATGTCCCCTGGCGACAGCCCTGGCCAGGCGCACCTTTGCTGGCCAAGGGGCCGAGCTTCGGAGCCTAACCTGTTATGTTCAGGTTGCCCCTTCCCACCAGAGTGACCCCGGTCAGAGCCAGTGATTTTCTCTCTCTGGGCCTCAGTCTCGTCATCTGTAAAGTGGAGTGGATGGCAGAATTGTGACAATTTAGGAGCCACTGCTCCAAGCACTCAGAGACCTGTTTAAGAAATATAGCTATTTGGGGCGCCCGGGCGGCTCAGTCGGTTAAACGTCTGCCTTTGGCTCAGGTCATGATCCCAGGGTCCTGGGATCGAGCCCTGCATCGGGCTCCCGGCTGAGCGGAAAGCCTGCTTCTCCCTCTCCTGCTCCCCCTGCTCTGTTCCCTCTCTCCCTTGTCTGTCAAATAAATAAATAAAATCTTAAAAAAAAAAAAAAAAAATATGAGCTATTCTGGAAGGGAAGCGGGTATGGGGAGTTTGAGGGAGAAAAAAACCAGAAACAGTGTTACTCTCTTCCCAGCCCCAGGAAGACCGAACAGGAGGCATTCAGTCCCGACTGACGGTTTTCAATCTAGCACGCCTTCAAGAGAAAGGCTGCCGGCGAGCTGACCGCCGAGTCTTAGTATAGCCGCTAACGTGACCTGATAATCGCAATTTTCACGTCAGGCACAGGTTCTTCTGACCTGTAACCAACTGCTTCGAAGGTAGGCGACCTAACCAAATCTTCACAAGGCTCTATCTGTGTGCGGAAGAAAGTAACTCAAGTTTATCGGCACTGGGAAAAAGCTGGCCTTTTCTGTTTGGGGAACTTGCGAAGAGTGAGTTGAGTCGAAGTAAAGGATTCGAGGTTGAGGCATCTTAGCCTTCAGATCCTAGCTAAAGAGCAGTGTTTTTTTGATTAAGTGATGGTTCGTGTTCTCGAAAGAAACATTCATTTTTCTAATTCTATTTTTTTCCCATTAGACGGGCTTCGCGGCTTTTCTCTTCGGCAGGATTGTTACGGTTCTTAATAATTTGTTCAGGACCCTCACGTTACCATGTGATGTCCGGTCCTAGAATTTGCTTTCTTTTTTGCACTCTGCAATATAAGCAGGATGTCTTCCCGTGTCAGCAGAAGGCCTCTTTTATTTAACGGTTGCAAAATATTCCATGATTTGCACGTAAAGACATAGGAAACAGTCCCCTTCGTGGGGGCCTAGCTGCATGCCAGGTGCTGCTCTAACTCATTATGGTCAGAAGCTTCCAGAACCCCCACCCCCCCCAAGCTCCTATGAGGCACTTAATATTTTCAAACCATTATACAGAGGGGGAAGCAGGGACCAGCGAGGTGGGGTCACTTGCCCAAAATCACACAGCTGGCTGAGAGAAACAGCACCTCTAACTTTACGTGACGCAACTTCCCACAAAATAAAGTAATGTTTACACTTGCTTTTGTTTTAATATACAACTAACTCGGGGGCATCCGGCTGACTCAGTCGGTAGAGTATGCGACTCTTGATCTCTCAGGGTCGTGAGTTCAAGGTCGTGACCCGGCCTATCTGCCTGATGGAATATCACAGGGCTGGGAAAGAATGCGCATCCAGACAATGGGATATTATTGAGCAGTAAGAAGTGAGCTCTCAAATCACGAGGAGGCATGGAGGAACCTTAGAAGCATACTGTTCAGTGAAAGAAGCCAATCCGAAAAGGCTTCCGTGAGGGAAGAGGAAACTTCTACGGTCTCTGCCCAGCGGTTCCCAGCACAGAGCTCGGGAGACCCTTGTACGTTCCTCAGTGAGAAGAGCACGAGGACCATCTTTGTTCTCTGTTTTTTAAAGATTTTATTTGTTTGAGAGAGAGAACGACTGGGGGAGGGGGACAGGGAGAAGCAGACTCCCCGCTAAGCAGGGAGCCCGATGTGGGGCTCGATCCCAGGACCCCAGGATCATGACCCGAGCTGAAGGCAGACGCTTAACCAACTGAGCCACCCAGGTGCCCCACATCTTTGTTCTACTGACATGACTGACATGAGTCACATGGCTGCTGGTCACCAGAACCCATCAGAAGCTGTGGCTTTTCAGCCCCACCCACGTAGGAGCTGGTAATGGAAGTAACAGTCGATTGTGCCATAAAATCCCAATACCAGGGGCTTCGGAGCTTACAGATGGGCAAACACATCAATACGGGGAGGGTCATGCACCCCAATTCCACAGGGACAGAACGGCGCTCAGGACCCTCCCAGACCTCTCATCCTATGTCTCTCACCATCTTGCCCTTGATTCTTACCTTTTATCATGTCTTTTACTAAACGAATAAATGTGTTTCCCAGAGTTCTGTGAGGCACTGTAATGAACCAAACCCAAGGCCGGGGGGAGAGGGGGGCAGGGTGTCCCTGGAAGCAGGCTGGTCAGAGGTCCAAGCTGGGCTTGTGACTGGCGTCTGAAGTGGGGGGCTTGGACTGAGCCCGTGGACTGAGCCCTTCCCCCGAGGGACCTGACGCTGTCTCCGGGCAGACGTGTCAGAGCCGAGTTAAACCGTAGGACCCCCAGCTGGTGCTGCAGAGAATGACTCGGCTGGGGAAAAGCTGGACACATCTGGTGACCAGAAGTGAAGTGTTTTGTACGAGTAGTAAAAGCAACATGGGAAAAAGACCCACATTAGGGAAGAACTGGGGTTTTTTAAAATATGCATATGTACATAAATATGTATATTCCAGCTGTGTGACATCCTGAAAAAGGCAAAACTGTGGAGACTAAAAAGATGAGGGGTCTGGGGGTGGGAGGGATGAAGGAGTGGAGCACAGGGCTCTTTAGGGCAGCGTAACTATTCTGTGTGGTCCAGTAATTATGGACACTTACCCTACCTTTGTCAAGACCCACAGTATGTACAACACAAAGTCAACCCTGATATAGGCTATGGCCTTTAGTTAATATATCAATATAGGATGGGGCGCCTGGGTGGCTCAGTCAATTAAGCGACTGCCTTCAGCTCAGGTCATGGTCCCAGGGTCCGGGATCGAGCCCTGCATTGGGCTCCTTGGTCAGTGGAGAGTCTGCTTCTCCCTCTCCCTCTGCCACTCTCCCTGCTTCTGCTCTCTCGCTCACCCTCTCTCTCTTAAATAAATAAAATCTTTTTTTTTTTTAAGATTTTATTTATTTATTTGACAGAGAGAGAGATCGCAAGTAGGCAGAGAGGCAGGCAGAGTGAGAGGGGGAAGCAGGCTCCCTGCTGAGCAGAGAGCCCAATGCAGGGCTCGATCCCAGGACCCTGAGATCATGACCTAAGCTGAAGGCAGAGGCTTTAACCCACTGAGCCACCCAGG
>CM052888.1:42578451-42597877 GCA_028534135.1 Potos flavus
TGCTTTCCTGAGGTCTCCCAGTTAGGAAAACGGGGTTCAAGAATTTAATGAAGGTATTTGGGATGCCACAGCCTCCAACTCTTAAGCACCACTGGGAGGGGGCCCACCTGCTGCTTCACAAATCTCAGAGACCCAGTACTTCCCTCCCAGTGCAGAGCCTAACCCAGCCCTGGGCATGGAGGGAGAAGTGCTTTGAGATTGTTGAAGCCCAGAGAGGGGGAGGCCCTGGCTCAGGGTCACAAGGCAGGTCTGAGGCAGAACAGGAGGGGTGAGCGAACCCTGATTCCCAGCAGAATCTTGCTTCCCTGGTTCCATCGTGGGGAGGAGGAAGGAGATGTGGAAGGCTGGAGGGACACAGGGGGCAAGACGGGGAGCGGGGGAGGTCGGAGGTCAAGGCTTCCAGACAAAAGCGCAGCCTCCAGGCTGCCCTCCACCTCTTTCCCCCACGCCCCCTCTGTCTGCCACCAGTCTGGAAGTAGGGACAAGGACTAGGAGATGACACAGCAACCACCAACAGGCAGTGACTCGGCCCTGGCAGCAGACAGGGAGTGACCCCTCGTTCCCTGCCCTGCCCAAGCCCCTCATCCCTCCCACGGAATAAAAGAGATACACAGGAGACACCCAGGCTGCCCAAAAGCTGTCACACCCCGACACAGGTGGCCCATGCGTCCACACAGCCACAGGCACGTAACTCACAGGGTCCCGCAGGCATTCGACCTTCACCCCCGACCTGCAACACACGCCGCCACATGCCGAAGCACACGGTCAAGCAGTCCCCCCAGCACACGTGACCCGCACACCTTTGTTGTGGTTGCACATGGACACTCTTCACACCATCATAACAAGGGCTGATTCTTCCTGAGCCCTCATGTTCATTTCCTTCCTTCTCACAACACTCCTGTGAGGTAGGAACCGTCATTCAACCTGCAAGGAAATGGAGGCCCAGAGAGGTGAAGTCACTTCCCTAGAGTCACACAGCACATGAGCGGCGAAGCTGGGATAAGAATGCAGCGCCTTAGCTTCAGAGCCCATGTTTCTATTTTACTTATTTCTTTTTTTTCAGATTTTATTCTTAAGTAATCTCTACACCCAGCATGGGGCTCGAACTTCCAACCCCGAGATCGAGAGTCACATGCTCCACCTTCTAAGCCAGCCAGGCCCCTGACCCTGTGCTTTTAATTATTTCATGAGTTCACATGTAGATGGCCAATGCTTGTGCAGACACTGGGCATTTATGCCCTTGACCGGCGGACCCAGAATCGAGGTGGCCTGGGCTTACATCCTGGTCCCACCACTTGGTCGTTGGGTGACCTTGAGTTACTGATGTCTGATGTTCCTCACCTGGGAAAGGAGGGCAAGAATCGTGCCCAGCTCATGGGGCTGGTGGGGGATTACGTGAGGTGACGATCAGGAAAGCTTCTAGAACATGCCTGGCACGCTGTAGGGATTTGTTTTGTTATTAAAACAGAACTACCCTGACCTTTGCAGATAGAGACCCTCCCAGAGATGTCAGCTGGCAGAGATACACAAGGTCACATTATAACTCTCTTGAGACACAGACCCTTTTGTTTTCATTGCCTTCTTCCTCCTTTTTTTTAAAGAATTTATTTATTTATTTGACAGAGAGAGAGAGAGATCCCAAGTAGGCAGAGAGGCAGGCAGAGAGAGAGAGGGAAGCAGGCTCCCCGCCTAGCAGAGAGCCCAATGCGGGGCTTGATCCCAGAACCCTGAGATCATGACCTGAGCCGAAGGCAGAGGCTTCAACCCACTGAGCCACCCAGGCGCCCCTGCCTCCTTCCTCCTTAAAGACATCTTTGAAATTATATTTTATTGGGTGCCTGGGGGGCTCATGTGACTGGGGGTCCGACTCTTGATTTTGCCTCAGTCTCGGGGTCTTGCACTGGGCTCTGCACTCAGCAGGGAGTCTGCTTGAGATTCTCTCCCTCTCCCTCTGTCCCTCTCTCTCTCCCTCAAATAAATAAATCTTCTAGAAAAATAATAAAATAGGATTATTATGACTACATTCATATAAAGACATATATAATACTATATATTAGAACATTTTCTTTTACCTAGAAGTTCAGGGTTTTTTTTTCCTTCTGATCTTTTTTTTTTTAAAGATTTTATTTATTTATTTGAGAGAGAGAGAGAGAGACGGAGATAGTGAGAGAGAGCATGAGTGGGGAGGAGAGGGAGAAGCAGACTCCCGCCAATCAGGGAGCCCGTGTGGGGCTCGATCCCAGGACCCTGGGATCATGACCTGAGCCGAAGGCAGATGCCCAACAACTGAGCCACCCAGGGGACCCTTTTCTTCTGATCTTAAAATAAATTAATTTTTGGTGGGCCCCTAACATTATCATAGGCCCAGTACTGTGCCATTTGTGTCTAAGGGAAAAGTTGGGCCTGGTGACCTCCCCCCCCAAAAAAACACACAGAGTCTCACTCACACACACACACAGATATGTACACCTTGCCCACAGAGCATGGGGTGGGCAAAGCAAGTCTTTCTTTGGAGGGCTCAACCCCAGGGAGCTTACAGGAGGAGGAGGACTGGAATGTGGGGGAGAGGGCAAGACCTCCACCCCCCCACCCTCCCACCCCACCCGGGCTCCGCAGGGCTTAGCTCTGCATGGGGAGGGGGCAGGGGCAGCCCTCAGCCTTCTGGCCCCACGGGTGTGGGCTGGGGTGGCAGTGAAGCTCCCCCTTGCTCAGAGCAGGGTAAACAGCCCTGGGGCCAACTCTGCCAAAGGCCAGCCTCAGCACATCCTTCCATCCTTCCTTGGGTAAAACTGGTGGTACCCTGTGCCTCGGTTTCCCCACCCACAGAGCAAGAAGGCTGGATGGCAGTGGGCTCTGAGAGTCCTTTCAGACTCCTAAATTTAATAATGCAAAGGAGGAGGAGGAGGAAAGCAGGTGCTTAGGAGGCTGTGCTTAGTTCTTTCACGCGCGTTATCCCAGTTAATCCTTACAACGCGCCGGCGCCATAAGGAGGTTGTGTTATTATCCATGTTGTACAGAAAAGAAACTAAAGAGGTGCAGCCTTCTTCCTAGTTGTTTGTGTGATCGTGAATGAGCTGGGGAATCCGGTTACAGCGCAGATCTGGTGGAGCCTTTGGCATTTCCAGCAAGCCCCTGGGTGATGCTGGGGTTTCAGCAGCAAGAGAAAGGTCTGTGGGTATTTCTGTAGCATGGAGTGGGGGGAGGGGGCGGTGCGCGTGCAGGTGTGTGCCCTGCTGTTGTGACTGTCGCCTCCGTGACTGTAGGGCCAGGCTGGTTAGTGATTTGCAGGCTCCTTGGTGCCCAGCATTGAATGGTATCACTGGCTAGCCGGGCCAGCTCCCCACTGAGCAGTCCTGGAGGCCTCCTGGAGGCGGTATCTGTGGCGTTTCAGGGAAGCCAAGTGGTCCAGACTGGGGACTGCTAGCGTTACTTTCTCAATACACTGGCATTTGGAATTCAAACTCCCCATTCACCGTGGCTCACAAGGTCTGGCGTAACCTGGCCTGTGCCAGCTCTCCGCGTTCTGGACGCTGCGGTCTCCCTCCCCGTCTTCAGGTCTCTGCAGGTGCTCTGCCCTCTACCTGGAGCACTTTCCCTGTTGCTTCCTGAGCCTATAATCTCCTCCTCCAGGAAGCCCTCCCTGGGGCAGCCCCCCTCCCAGCTCTTCGTCTCCGGGTTCATCATCCTCTGGGGTCTAGGGCTCTTTTCCCCACTGGGCTATACTGTTGTTGAGGCCTGGGCTGGGGCTGTCCCAGTCACCGCCATGTCCCCAGCACAGTGCCTGGCCCCCCGTAGGCGCTCAGTAAACATTTGCGGACTAAATGAATCTTCACCATTCGCTCATTGGTGCATTCAAACTCTGACAGATTGTCTCAGGCAGAAACATATCTGGGCCTCTCTGTTCCTTTGCCATCACACTGCGGGAAGGGGGAAGATGTTCTAGACCCGTTGACAGGCGGGAAGGCTGCACGTGGGTGTCGGGGCCTGGCTGCAGATGTTGACCAACAGTTGGCCTCCTTGTCCTTCATGCCTGGGTCCAAGGGGGAACTGATCTGAGCTGGTGACCTTGGGTCTTTCCAGGGGTGGGTTGGGGTGGGGCGGAATAGACACATTTTTCAGGGCTGAGAAGAAGGCTGGGTTTACAGAATCCAAATCGTGGGGACAGAGAGACACTCACATGCCTTTCACTTTTGTCTGCAAGGATACACAGATACCGAAGTCAGTGCACAATCACACGCACAGTGGGAAACACGCATTGCCGCGTGGACACATCGCAGAGGCGCGCGGACACCCCACCACGCAGAGACCGACAGGCACTTTGTGCGTCTGCAGAGACACACAACTCCACACGCATGAACCGGCTTAGACTCCCCCAGAGCTGTGGACGCACAGAATTTCTTAGCTAGCCACAGTCGTGCCAAAGGGGCTCCGTTGACTTGCCCAGAGTTGCATTAAAACCTATAGACCAAGGCACGCAGATACACGGAATCACACACCCAGCTCCCACGACTGTGTCCGCTCTCTCCCACGCACGCTCATACCACTCTCACACACACGGTTCCACGTATGTGCGCCTGCAGACACGGCTAAGCAGAGGCCACTCTCAGCTGCTGGCCAGTCTCAGGCCCCGGGGCCAGGGGTGCTGTGGACCGCTGTGGGGACTCGCTTCTCATTCACCTGCAACCCAGACCCACCTAGTGGGATGGCGTGTCCCTAGCTGTAATCACTCTGCGCAGGGGGTGGCAGGAGTGTTCAGCGATGTTGGAGCAAGCCGGGAGAACTTCCTGGTGGAGGTGAGTCTGGACAACCACCGCCAAGTCCTGAAAAGATTTAGATGAGGAGTGAGTCCCTCAAAGCACTCTCTCCCGACTGTGGATATGCAAGACCAAAGAAGGGGAAGCAGGAGAGACTGTGGGAAGCTAAGAGGAAGGACCAGACCAAGGTGGTGAGGGTGACTGTTTTGGAAACTTTTCCGGCTGGACTTAGGGTGAAAATAACAGGAGTTATTTAATAATAGGGCAGCAGTCGTTTAAGAAAACTGACCATATGACAGGTGTTACGTTATACAGAACCACTCTATCTTTTCTTTTTTTTTTTTAAGTAAGCTCCACACCGTGTGGGGCTCGAACTCACGACCCCAAGATCAAGAGTCACATGCTCCACCGAAGGACCCAGCCAGACCCCTCACCCCCATTTTCTCGTGTAATTCTTCCCGTAACATTATAAGGAGGGCACTAGCTGTGTGACCCTGGGCAAGTAACTTAACTTCTCTGAGCCTCAAGGTCCTCATCCGTAAAGTGGGGAGAACAAGGGCACCTCCCTCCTAGCGTTGTTTTTAGGACTCAATGAGTTTATATGCAAAATGCTTAGAGCAGTGCCTGCCAGAAAGTCTGTTCCCCGCGGGCGAGAGTATTATTATCCCCATTCCCCAGATAAGGAAACTAAGGCCAGGAGGCCTTAGGGAGCTTGCCCAACTTGCAGGCTTGTGGGGAGTGAGGTGGCAGCCCAGGCAGGGAGGCTCCGCTATCCCGGGGTGGATGGCGGCAGGGCCTCCCCACCTAGGGTTGCGAGTGTGCGAGTGTGCGTGCCTGCAGGTGTGGGTGTGTGTGTGTGCGCGTGCGAACGTGCTTGCGTAAGTGCATCGTATGGCGAGTCCATTGTTCCTCCGACCCCATGGTTCTCTGCGCAATCGGCCTGGCCCTCCCCGCCCCAGCAGGTCATCCAGCCGCTGCCCACAAGCCACAGCCTCCCTGTCACAGCCACAGGGGCTTCCTCCTCCAGCTCCTGGGCCTCCCCGCTGCTCTCCGCCCCACGCTCTCCCTCCTGCACCTCCAGGACGCCGGCGGCCCTAGTGGTCTCCCGCCGGTAGCCGCCCCATCCCTGACTCAGGCCCCGTGCCCCCTCACTGACCCCCAGGCAGCCTGCCGGCCTCCGCAGCCAGACGGCCGCGCGCGCGGGGGAGTCTCATGGGGGGGTCACAGCGGGCCACGTGCCCGCACCCGAGGTGGCTGAATTCCGCCTGTGATTCAGTCCGCTTGTCTGGTCTGCCGGGGGGTGCCCCGGCTGGGTGATGTCAGTGGCCAGGTATGCGGCCCGGGGTTTCTCTGAGGTGACTCAGGCGCCTGAGCTACCCTTTTCCTCCTGCAGTAGACACTCCGGGCAGCTGTCCAGGGCGGCCAGCGGGCCGGCGGCTTGACACTCCCTTCCCGGCCCCTTCCACGCCCTCCGCAGCCCTGAGCTGTGGGAACAGCGGCATGGAGGGTAGGCACTTGGCAGGGCACGGAGGCTCCGGGCCCAGCTCCAGCCCTGCCAGCCCAGCGGGCCTTCCCCACCTCCCCCCAAGACCCAGACTCACAGGTTATTATGGGATGAAATTCATTCACTCGTGTATTCATTCAGTCATCCATTCAAACACATCTACTCAGCAGGTCCCCTGTGTCAGGCACTGTAGACCCTGGGGACAGAGCTGGGACGGAGACAGACAGAAATCCATCACAAAGCCCCTAGAAGGGTCTACACACTGTAGCTTCTGATCATTGCTAGTGTTACCCCCTCCCCAAATTCCATTCCCCCAGCCTGCAAGACCCAGGCTGGTTTCTCCTCCTTCAGGCCAGGCAGCTCTCCAGAGAGTTCTAGCTTCTTTTAATCCTTAGCCCCTAACAGTCCTTGGAAGAAGTCCTTTTTGGAATCTGACCATCCACCAGCCTGCCTCAGCAGATTCTCTTTCTTCCCTTCAACTGTCTGCATGTCCCGTCCCCTTGAAGGATTTGCACCTCTACTCTTCCCACCCCCAAACTCCACCCCTCCTCGGCCTTCGCCAGAACCTTGAGCTTGGCAGTGATGATGTGATCGGGCCTTGTATATCCCGGCTGCTCACTGAATACCTACCCCAGAGCCGAGACTTACGGACACAGGTTCTTTTGGCCACAGTAACTTCTGGGGAAGGGCTGTCATCATGCCCATTTTATAGGAAGGAAACGGAGACTCAGAAGTATTTTGGTACCCACTAGCTCTGGACCACACAGCCAACACCCAAGTCTGTAACCTGAATTCTGGACATGTGCATCTGGGGCCACGCAAAGAAGAAGGAATAATACCACTAACAATCCAAAGTGATATTTTGGTAAATGTTTATTTTGTGCCCGGCACTTTCTAAATGGTCCCTAGATGAATGCATTCACTCTCCACAACAGTCTCACGAGTGGGCCGATTATTATCCCCATTTGACAGATGAGAAAACTGAGGTATGTAGAGGTCCTAATGCTAAAACAGAGAGAACCATGCAGTTCAAGTCCACAGATATTGACAATTAGGTCTTCCTATGCGTCCCACAGTGTGGTGGGTGCTGAAAATTAGAGCTCACAGCCAGAGGCAGTGCCCCCTCCTGTGATCCGAACCACGCACAGGAGACACCACCTCGACTCACAGAACCACATACACAGTTACACCGACATTTGACATGGACACACATGAATCATTGATTCATTTACTCAATGAATAATTACTGAGTACCTACTGTGTGCAGGGCAGTGCTGGGGACCAGCAGTGACCACGACAGCTCTGGGCCCCGCCTTCATGGGGCACACAGTCCAGTGGGAGAGAAAGACGGTAGACAAACAAAGGTATAACTAGAAATTGTGGCAAATGCCGTAGAGAGAACTCTAGAGATAATCTACTCACAAAAACAGGGACCTGCATATAGTTAAACACGCAGATGACATATACCAGACCCAGAACGACACGCACACAAGGAACCAGAAATGCAAACCAGAGGCAAAACCATACACATGCACAGGTACTCACACACTTACTGTTTCACCTATGACCACACACACACACTTTACACAGTTAGCAGGGCTCCAAATACCCATATATCCAGATACACAAATTCGAGCTGGGGGAACTCTCAGTCCCGTAGTCAAAGGAAACCCTCATGATCGTGCTTTCACACCGGAAATACGTGATGTATGCATTGTCACTGGTCAAGTCATGCCCCTCTAGTCAAGTCGCATCCACTCACACTGTCACACACCCAGTTTCTTCCCTCTGCTTGGAGATTCGCCCCAGCCCTGGTCACATGAAGCTACTGGCTGGGGGGTGTTGGGGGGGGTGAGTTGGGGATGAGTTATTAGACCCTCCCAGCTGTGGACAGCATCGCGGACACGGGATGGAAGGACCGCGGGGCTGCCTGTCCGAGGAAGGAGGCTCGAGAAGGACAGGCAAGAGAACAGAACCCGAGGGGAGCGGGAAAAGGAACGGGAGGGAGCTCTCGGGCTGTGGCTCCAACTGTGTGTGCAAGGACTGGTTGGGACCTACGGAACAACAGTGCACCCAGAAACCCGGAGTCTGAGGCAAAAGCTTGTGTCTATTTTGGTTGTTATTGTTTGGGGGAATATGAGACAGCCAGGGCGCAGGAGACGCTGGACAAACAGACATGCCGGGGAGGAGGGGGCCCAGACGAACAGATACCCAAGCGGAGGCGGTCCCGGGTCAGACAGGAGGAGAGGGCGACAAGCAGACGGCGGCTGTCTAAAGGCAAACCGGCAATTTGGGGACCCGGTTCTCCCCCGCTCCCATCACCGCAGCCCCCCCGCCTCCCCCCCGGGCTCCCGGTCCGCCCGTCTGTCCGCCCGGGCCGGTGCAGGTTGCGCCCTGTGCGGCCGCGCAACCGGGCCGGGACAAACAGCCTTCACGTTGCTAGGCGACGGCGTTCCACAGCCCGTCGCGTCACCGCGTCTGCGCGGGCGGGAGGGGGGGGCGCGCGGAGACGGCGGCCGCGTCGTTTGTTGACGTTGCCTAGCAACCACGTTGGTGCTGCTGGGCAACGCCGGCCGACTGTTCGCTCTCTTAAAGGGGCAGGAACATTTTACAGGCGCCGACTCGGCGGGGAGACTGAGGCGCTGCAGAGAGTGGAGAGGGTCGCTCCCCAGGCGTCGGGGAAGTGGAGGGGAATGGAGGCCGGGTTAGGTCCTCTCGAGCAGAGAAAGAATATGAGGCGGGAGCTCTAAACTAAAGTGAGATGTTAGTGTTAGATGTTAGACTGATTGCACGTGTGCATAGGCGCGCTGTGGGCACGTGCGGGGGGAATGGGTGGCAGCGATAACGGGCCAGACCTGGGTTCAAATACCCGCTCTGTGACCTTGGCCTGTGACTTCCTTTCTCTGAGCCTTTTTCCTTCCTGAAATGGATGTGATAGCATCACTCACCTGCAGAACTGAGACTCTGTGAAGTCCCGTTAAGCACTTACTTAGTACATAGTAAGTGCTCCGTACATAACGGGTACAATTATGCTATTTAGTAACTGGGTTCTGTCCCTGCCTCACTGGGTTTTGGAATAAATGACACGGTGTTTGTAAAGGACTTACTGCTGCACAGTGCACTCAATACATGGGGGGTGGGGGGCGTGGTCTTATTACTAGTGTTTGTATTTCTCCTTCCTCCTCTGGAAAGAAGCTCATCAGAGGGCATTGACAGTCATTGTCCTTCCCGGTGCCTTGGGGTGCAAAGGCTATGGAATCAGGCAGATAAGGTTGGAATTCGTGCCCTGCTGGATCCTGTCTGTGTGACCCAGAGCAAGTGCCTTGCCCTCCTCCGGCCCTCTGCTTCCTCCTCAGTGAAATGCATGATCGCTCACATCTCGCAGAGTCACTTCCAGATACTGGTCCTGGGTGAAGGGGTCCCTTCTCGCTGGGTGTGTCGGGTCAGTGCCCCATGTCTGCAGCGTGACTCACAGGGCTATGTTATGTAAAGCTCCTAGATTGTGCACAGAGGGCAGGTTATATAAATGTATTTAATGTGCATCCTACCTACATACCAGGGCTGGGGAGGAGACCTGGCTTGGTGAGTTTGCCATTGCCCAACCATGGCCCCGGCTGCTTCTAGGAAGTAGGGCCTACAAAATAGGGGCCGTGTGTATACTGTCTCATTGAAAAGGTTCCCCTCTTGGGGTATCTCTAGCCCCCTTAAATGGCTGTCTTACTGCCTGCCTCTTCATGTGTGTGTCTCTCTCTGCGTCTTTCCGACCCGTATCTCTCTGCCTCTGTCTCACTATCTCTATTCATCTCTGTCTCTGTCCCCCCTAAGTCCCTTTCTGGATCTCTGCCTACCCCTGGTGCTCCCTCTTTTCCTGAGTCTCTACTCATTTCTGGGTCTCTCTCTCTCTCTCTCTCCATCTGATTCTTTTTTTTTTCTTTCTTTCTTTTTTTTTTTTTATTTAACTCCCAAACTTGTTCCCAAAGGGATTGCACCAATTCCAGACAGCACAGGGCCCCTCACAGCGGACTGCTGTGTGACGTTGGGGTGGGCCTTCTGGTCTCTGAACCTCTGCTCTTCCCTGGGTGCAAAATTAGGCAGAGTAACTAGTACAGGCCAGTAGGGGTCTCAGTCACCTAGGGAGCTTTTTAAAGGTGGCTTTCTCCAGTCCCGCACCCAGAAGCTGTGGGTCAGAGTCTCAGAGAAGGAGGTGACAGGGGATTATAACCTCTGAGATCCAGCCCGGATGCTTCTGATCAGCTAGGCAGAACCGCTGACCCAAAGCCTCTGACCCACCTGTCCCGTTGCCAGCTTCTAACGCCACCTGATAGGTGAGGTTCTGTGGAGACAGGTGGCCAGGGGCAAGAGTGATTTCCACTGCAGGTAGAGGGTCCTGAGTGTGGAGATTCGAACGACAGACTGAGTGGGGGTGAGGTTGGGGTCAGAGACAGAGAGAGAGAGAGAGACAGCAAGACAGAGACTGAGAGATAGAGACAGGATAGAGTCAAAAGGAGAGGAAGAAAAATAGGGGAACATCAAGAGACGGCGAGGGACAGAAATTCGGTGTTTCGGGGCACGCTGCCCCGGAAATGCACCTCCACGGCGGAGGGCCACGTCCCCGTCTGCGTGCGAGTGTGGGACCGCTTAGCAGGTTGCTGCAGGCAGCGCCAGGGTGTGCCAGGACCAGTGCTGGGATTAAGTGTGGGAGGCAGGGGAGGTTCTGGGCGGACTCCCTCTGCATGTACCTGCCTGCCTCCAAGCAAGTGTCCTGGGCCAGCATGGGTGACTCGCTGACAACCTGAGCACCGCTAGGGCGGCATTCTCCCGCTGGGTCACCCCTCCGAAGCCCAGCGGGTAGGGCCAAGGACGATCTTGCTCCCGGGGTCCTGGGGCTCATGTGGGGGTCCTGGGGCTCATGTGGAGGAGTCAGAGTGTAGCTCCGGGCACTGAGGGTGTGGTGAATTTGACAACAGTACCACCTTTGGAGCCTGACCGAGCTGTGAGTCCCAAGGCAAGCTGAGTGACCTCTCTGGGGCTCAGTTTCTGCATCTGTGAAACGGGGGTCATAACGACTTCTTTGGAGATGGGTTGCAAGCACGAGCTAACATGATGGTGACTGCTGCCATCTACTGAGGGCTTGCTGAGAGCATGCTTGTCAGCAAATTCTGCAGCTTTGAGTTCAAACACCTCCGGAATCGAGCCCTGCGACCCCTGGGTCCAAGTCACCATCGCCTGTTCCATGGACCATCGCCTGAGGCTCCTCGCTGGTCTCCCTGCCTCCCCCCTCGCCTCCCAAAGTCTATTCCCCACATACAGACCCAGGGATGCTGTTCAAGTCAAAGTCAGTTCATGCCCCTCTTTTTGCTCCAAACCCTCCCATGGCTCCTGACTCAGAGTAGAAGTCAGAGGTCTCACTATGGCCCACGAAGCCATGCACGATCTAACCTGACTCCCTCTCCCTGTCTCTGCCGCTCCCCTCCCCTTTCTCTCTCTGCTCCAACCACACACCAGACACGTTCCCACCTAAAGCCCTTTGCACTTGCTGCTCCCATGACTGCGATCGTCTTAGCCGGGTGCCTGCATGACAGTCCCCTCACCCGCCTCCGGTCTTTGCTCAGACATCACCTTCTCCTGTGGGCCTTCCCTGACCGCCCTATTTAAAATGGCAAGTCCAACCCTAACTTTCTCCCCACTTCCCCAGCACTCAGGACTTCCCAATGCCCTGTCTGCTTTGCTTATTTATCCGTATGTACTGTTCACCACCTCTCTCCCCGCCCCCAAAGCAAGAGCTCCTGGGAGGACCGAGACCTTGTCTCCTTCACTGTCCCAGACCCAGCACTTAAAACTGCACCCGGCGCATAATAGGTCCTGGATCCATAGTATTGCATGAATGAATGATGGACGGAATGGGCCAGAACTGTGCTAACGAGCTCTCAGTTGGTGAATTAAGTGAATCGTCACCACAGCCCTATAGGCTAAGTGCCTTTTACAGACGCAGAAACTGAGAATTGGAGAGGGGGAATCCCCGTGACAGAAGTGCAAAGGCCCTGATTATCCTGCCTTCAGAGGCGTCCCTGCGGGCCCGGGGCTGTCTGTGTTCATCTCGCTAACTCTGTGTTCATTTGCCCCCCCACGCCCCTCCGGGTCCTTGCTCGCAGTGTCTCGTGTCTTCGTGGTCTCTCTTCATCACTGAGTCTCGGAGCGCTCCCGGTGGCTTTGGCCTTCACGAATTTCTCCGAGCTTCTTGCTCCGGGTCCCGAATCTCCAGCCTGCGTTGCTGGCTCTCGCTCTCCGGTCTCTGCGCCCTGCAGGCCTCTGGGGGCGAGGGCCCCGGGCTCCAGTCCGGGACCGAGGCCTCGCCGCCACCCGCCACCCGCGCGTGCCCGGAGCGGCCGGGCTGGCTCGGGCCGCCCCGGGGCGGGCGGGGCCTGTTGCCCGGAGACCAATGTTTTGCCGCCGCAAACTGGGTCTCTGGGCCACCGCGGGGGGGCGGCCTGGGAACCCGCGCCCGGCGTGGGAGCGGGCCGGGGAGGGGCGCCGGCCGGCCTGGGGGCGGGGAGCGGCCGGGAGGGAGGGGCGGCTGTCGGGAGGGAGGGGATGGGGGGGACAAGATTGGAGGGGGATGAGGTTGGGATATCCGGGCAGTTTCGAGAAGACAAGAGGGGACTGGGGACTGAGATTAGGGACAAGAAAGAGGATTAGGGGTCAGTTTGAGGGTGGTGGAGGGGGGGTTTGGGGAAGATTGAGATCATGGGGCAAGCTTGGCGGGGGGGGGGTGGGGCGCAAGGGAGGAGATTGGGAACGCGGAGTAGGAAGGTGGAGGAGGAGTTTGAGGGAGCCGGAAGAGGAGCCCCGGGATGGGCGAATGAAGGCGGGCATGGGAATCTGGAAGTTTCGAGAATCACAGTGGCGAGAATCACAGTGGCGGGAGTGAGGGCCGGGAGCTGGCGGGGGAGGCGGAGTGCAGAGGACAGATATTTGGTGGTTCGGGCAAAAAGCTGAGTTATAGGGGAACTAGCATTGAGGGTAGAGAGTTTGGGGGGAGTTAAGGATCCCCGAGGAGAAAGAAGGAGGAGGATGAAGGGGTCCGGAAACAAGGGTGAATCAGAGGAGGGGGCACCCCTGCCACTTCGGGCTCCTGGAGGGAGGGGCACTCCCCGCCCATTGTCCCCGGACCGGTCAGGACGTCCGGCGACATCCCTGGGGATGCGACGTCGGGTTGTGTAACACAGGCAGGCCCGGGGGAGGGGCCGGAGTCGACTCCGGTTCCTCTCCACGCCCCATCCCAAGGGAGGGACAAGGGTCGGGATACCCTCGCGGCTTGTGACATCACAAGTGGGCAGAGTCCACCTGAGGCGCGAACTCGTTTTCTTGGTCATCCCTTTGCCCCACTGGAGAAGCAAGGTCTGGGATCCAAAACCCTCGGTGGGGAGGAGAACGCTATGGATGCCTTTAGTTGAGGGGCCCTGATGGCCACAGCTTTTAGGGAAGAGGGTAAACTGAGTCCCAGAGAACGCTGACCCCTTTCATCTGATTCCGTCGTTCAATAAAGATGTATATTGAGAGAGCAATGTCCCAGCTACCGTCCTAGGTGACAGGGACAGAGCAGTGAACAAAACATTAGTCCCTGATCCCAGCAGCCTTGGGCTGACCGGTGATTCTGAGCCCAGACCAATGCCACCCCAGCCCCACTTCCTCGAAGCCAGACGTCCCTCACTAGACACAGCCCAAAAAGGTGGATCCTCACATCCAGCCTCTGGGTGGCCCTTCCCTAGTGCCAGGGGCAGAACACGTCTCTCAGCTCCTGAGTCCCTGGTCTTTGCATGACTCCTCCCTGTCGCCCCCACCCCCATCCTATGGCCTGTCACTTCCTCCCATCCCCATCCCCCCCACAGGGCATGACTAGAGATGCTGGTTGTTAACAGGCAGTTGGCGAATCACTCGGACGTCATAACAGCCCGCTGTGCTATCACTGTGTCCCTGAAATGTCATCAAGCAGCCTCAGTGTCCTATAAACACCTCTGGGGTCCTGCGGGCCTGAGGAGGGGGTGCTGCCCTGCTTCCAGTGATAACTCAGCCACCTCCCCCCAAGGAAGTGATTTCATTCCATCCAAACTCTTCATCAGAGGGCTCTGGAAGCCACCTTTCTGGCTACTCTCACTCCTCCTCCAGGCAGCCTTCCTTGAACTCTCCACTGGGTTCTCTCTACCCTCCCTCTTCCCCCCTGTGGTTTCTGTTTGGGGGCTCTAGACTCTGGCCTTCCTCTGGACCTTCCCTCTCTGACCTCACCAGTTCCCATGCCTTCAATTTTGAAAAGCCGTCAGAGCCAGGTGGGTGAAAGGACTTCCCTACACCGCCCCAGGCCTCAGTTTTCACTTCTCTAAGATGGGCACAGCACTGGTGCCTGGCCCGCACACTGAGTGGTGATTTGAGTAAGGGCATTCCTGGGCTGGGTCTAGCACAGGCCGGGAAGGACATGGTGAGAGCTCTCTGAATCCTATTGGCCAATGTACACAAGAAATAGTTAATAGTGACAAGTGGGGATCAGAGGGACGAGGGAAATGTACTTTTTCAAGGTATGACCTTGGTTTTGCCAAGACATTTTCCAAAAATTAAAAAAAAACTTTACTATTTAAAATTTACCATCTCTGGACTGATTTTGGAACTTATCTGGGTATCCTCCACCCACACCTGCTCCTTCCTCCTCCTAGGCCTCATCACAGGGGGATCCCCACCATCCACCCTGACACCTGGGCAGGGACCTGAGCCTTGTCCCAGGGGCTCCTCTCTCTCCACAGTCTCTTGGCCACCAAATCTGGTCCTTCCTGCCTGTGTCTCATATCTGCCATGTCCTCCTCCCCCCCTCCTCAGCCTACATCCACGAGGCTGGAAAGATCTGACTAAAGCATAAATCTGCCCTTGTCTCTCCCCTGCTCAGAACCTGCCATGACTCCCCAGTGCCCTTGGGGGGTAGTTCAGGCTCCTCAGCACGACCCACAGGACCCAGTTCGGTCTGGCCCTTGCCCTTGCCAGCTTCTTCTTCTTCTTCTTTTTTTTTTTTAAAGATTTTATTTATTTATTAGACAGAGAAAGAGCGCACAAGCAGGCAGAGCGGCAGGCAGAGGGAGAGGGAGAAGCAGGCTCCCCGCCGAGCAAGAAGCCCAATGTGAGGCTTGATCCCAGGACCCTGGGATCATGACCCGAGCCAATGGCAGACACCCAACTGACTGAGCCACCCAGGCACCCACTTTTCCAGCTTCTTAATTCCTTGATCCCAAATACATGATTTTTCATGCCTTAAAGACCTTCCAGTTCAATCCCTTTGCCTGGAAGTGAGGTCCCCCAGCCATCCAGGCAACAAAATAAGCAGGCACCTGGCTGAAGCCTGGTGTCCTTTAGCGACAGGGACCTTACCACCACTTGAGGCCTTCCATCCACAGCCAAGCACTTCTGCCCAAGCCAACATCTGTCTACTATACCCTGCTTCCTGGGGCCACACAGGACAGGCAGTCCCTCTGTCCTCTGATGTGTCGGAGACTAGAAGATGTCAGTCTTGCCTTTGAAGCTTTGGAAAATGTGGTATAAGATCCCTTGTGGCTGATGCTTGGACTAAGTCACGGGATATCAGAATAGGAAGGGGCCTTAGAGGATCCAAGTGCAAAGGGGACACCTAGGCTCAGAGAAAGCAGGGTTCTGGCTGTCCCACTGCCTGTCCCCAGGCCTGGAGCTGTTGGGTCCAATCACTGACTCGCAAGGGAGGAAAGAACTGTAGCGGATTTAGGATTGGGAACAAAACAGTGAGTGCTGGGCCGTGCCCTGACTCTGAGGATGCAGAGACCCCCATATTGGTGACGGAAGACCTGCGCCTCGTCCCCAGCCTGAATCCTAACGCTGGGCATCCGGTGAGGAAACTGACCCAGACCCAGACCCAAACCTACCGGGTCCACTGTAGAAACAAACCAAGAAGTCAAAGAGCCTCACCCCCACCCCTCAGCTTGTTTAACTTCCTGTGATCTCCCCATCTCCCCCCGCAACGCGCCCCTGCCCATCAGAAGTTGGGCTGAGAACTGGGATGGGGAGGCGGGCAGAGGCAGACTCAGAAAGGTAACAGATCCGGCGCCGTGGCTGGGGGAGAACAGGGCCAGGGCTCCGGGATGGGTAGGTTGAGGGCTGGGGATGAATACCCGTTGGGGACACGGTCGCGGGGCAGGGCTGGGACTGAAGATTGGGAGAGGGAAGGGGAGTGGAGGGCCAGTGGTCAGGGATGAGGGATGGAGGGGACGCTGAGGGTGGACGGGGACAGGAGATGGACAACGCGGGGGGCAGCGGGCAGAGGGGAGGGTGAAGCCAGGCTGGGGGCAGCGCGGTGGCCAGGGCGGGGGTTGGGAGGGGTACCGGCCGGGACTGCGCGGCGAGGCCCCGCGGAGCCCGGCACCATCCTCCGCCCCCCGCTGCCTCCCCTTCCGCTCCCCGGAAGCGCTGAGTCGTCCTGCCTTATCTGGGGGCCGCTATTTCGGGCTCGGCTCGGAGCGCGGCGACTATTTTTAGCGTCGCTCGGGTAAAAATGGACGCGGCGCCGCGCGGGTTCCCGAGGCCGTGCGCGCCCCCTCGCGAGAACTGGGGGCCGGGGACGCGCGCCTGAGTCACCTCCCTCCCGGCCGCCCCCCTGCGCGGCGAAGAGCGCGGCCGGACGGCCCCGGACGCCCGCATCCGCTCGAGCCTCCCGGGTTCCGCTCGCCCGGGCTCAGAACATTCCAGGAACGTCGGGACGCGTCCACCGGGGCTCGGGCAGCCGCGGGCGGGCTTTGGACCGAGGCGCCGCGCCCCCTGGCGGCCCCCGCGGGGATCGCAGGCAGGAGCTGGACCAGGGGTCCGTCCGCCCGCGGACCCATATGATTAATGAGGAAACTGAGGCTGGAGAGGACCCGGGTTGGGGCCTTGCAGCATGAATTGCGAGGTACGATCCCTCTGCTTCAGCCTAGATACCTCTCTCTCTCTCTCTTTTTTTTCTAGATACCTCTCTTAATGGGAAACTCATTACCTCTCAGAAGTGGTATTTATCTCGTCATTCAGCGGATGTTTATCAAGGCGGGCCGTGTGCCAGGCGCTGTGGCGGGTGACCTGGACAGAGCAGTGAACAAGATAGACAGATTCCTGCCCTCGTGAGGCTAATGAGGAGACTGAAAGTAAATAAGATGTTTTCAGATTGTGATAAGTGCTGTAAGGAAAGTAAAACGGGATGATATATTAAAATAAAGGGGGATAAGGGCTCCTGGCCGGCTCAGTCGGTGGTACAGCATGCGACTCTTGACCTCGGAGTCGTGAGTTTGAGCCCCACACTGGGTATAGAGATACCCTGAATGAATGGGGATATTTTGGCAAGAGTAGACAGGAAAGGCCTTTTCCTGAGGAGGTGATGTGGCGGCCACCTGATGAGAAGGGGCATCTGAAACGACCTTGTGTTTTGTGTCTTTTTTTAACCATTTTATTTTTTAAATAAATATTTATTTATTTGTCAGAGAGAGAGAGAGAGAGCGGGAGAGAGCACAAGCAGGGGGAGCAGCAGGCAGAGGGAGGGAGAAGCAGGCTCCCCCACCGAGCAAGAAGCTCCATCCAGGACTCTATTCCAGGACCCTGGGATCATGACCTGAGCTGAAGGCAGACGCTTAACCTGCTGAGCCGCCCAGGCGTCTTGACCTTGTGTTTTAATTCAACTTCCTCATCCCATTTCACAGATCTGGAGGCAGAAGCCTGGAGAGAGGGCCCCTGCGTGGCTCAGTCGGTTAAGCAGCTGCCTTCAGCTCAGGTCATGATCTCTGGGTCCTGGGATCGAGCCCCGAATGGTGATTCCTGCTCAGCAGGGAGACTGCTTCTCTCTCTCTCTTCCTCTGCCCCTCCCCACCGCTCGTTCTCTCTCTCTCAAATAAATAAATAAAAATCTTTATTAAAAAAACAAAACCAAAAAACAGCCTGGAGAGAAACCAGCTGGGCACTGAGCTTGCAGAACGTAGACTGCATGATCTCCCAGTTTGTGATTGTTCAACTTCAGATCTCATCCCATGCCCGGGACCTTATTACCTCCCAGCATATAGAGACCATCCATCCTCAGCGGTGATAAATGCATTAATGTTTTAAAAATAACAGCTACAGGGGCGCCTGGCTGGCTCCCCCGGGGTGTGCGACTCTTGATCTCAGGGTCTAAGTTCCAGCCCCACGTTGGGTGTAGAGATTACTTAAAATCTTACCAAAAAAAAAAAAAAAAAATTAGTGCTATTTATTCAGCACCTAGCCTACTCTTCGCAGAAAAGTCTGCTAAATGCCTCACCTGCGTTATTTCACTGAATCCTCTCTCTAGACCTAGGGGGATAAGATACTATTCCCGCGCTCCATTAACAGGTGAGGAAGCGGTTTCCCCACCTCCCATTTCTCCCAGCCACATGGACATCTGTAGCTTTGCCAGCCTTCCGCCTGCTGCTTGTCCTCTGGGAAACCACCCCTTTCTAAATTTCAGTTCGCCTGTTTATCTCACCCCACTCTTCCTTTCTGGGGAAGAGAACATGATCCAGGCCTAGCCAATCAGAGCGTTCAGTTCTTCTGCCTTCTGATGACAGTGCTGGTTTCAAGGGTGAACATGTGGTCCAATCCAGTTTGTGCGTGATGGAACCATTGGGCAGGAGACCTTTCTTCCCTCTGAGGTCACTAAGCTGCTGGGGCCACGTTTACTACTTCAAGGAAAGTGCTCTGGAGAAAAAAATCCGAGAAATATGGAACCTAGAGATTGGACAGTGACCTCATATCATATTTGAGCTCCTGGATCAAGCTGTGACTGAAGCCAGTATGACCCCTTGAACTCTTTCTTTTTTTTTTCTTTCTTTCTTTCTTTCTTCCTTCTTTCTTTCTTCTTTCCTTCTTTCCTTCCTCCCTTCCTTCCTTCTTCTTTCTTTTTCTTTCTTTCTTTCTTTCTTTTTTTTTCTTTCTTTCTTTCTTTCTCTCTTCTTTCTTTCTTCTTTCTTTCTTCTTTCTTCCTTCCTTCCTTTCTTCCTTTCTTTTCTTTCTTTCTTTCTTTCTTTCTTTCTTTCTTTCTTTCTTTCTTTCTTTCTTCTCTCCTTCCTTCTTTCCTTCCTTCCTCTCTCTCTTTCTTTCTTTCTTTCTTTCTTTCTTTCTTTCTTTCTTT
>CM052888.1:42598377-42617342 GCA_028534135.1 Potos flavus
TAAGATTTTATTTATTTATATGTCAGAGAGAGTGAGAGAGAGAGCACAAGCAGGCAGAGTGGCAGGCAGAGGCAGAGGGAGAAGCAGGCTCCCTGCTGAGCAAGGAGCCGGATGTGGGACTCGATCCCGGGACCCTGGGATCATGACCTGAGCCAAAGGCAGCCGCTTAACCAACCGAGCCACCCAGGCGTCCCTAATATTCTTTTTTTAAAATTAACATATAATGTATTATTTGTCCCAGGGGTACAGGTCTGTGAATCATCAGTCTTACACAATTCACAGCGCTCACCGTAGCACATACCCTCCCCAGTGTCCATCACCCAGCTACCCCATCCCTCCCACCTCCCTTCCCTCCAGCAACCCTCAGTTTGTTTCGTGAGATTAAGAGGCTCTCATGGTTTGTCTCCCTCCCGATCCCGTCTTGTTTCATTTTTTCCCCTCCCTATCCCCAACAACCCCCCGCCCTGCCTCTCAAATTCCTCATATTAGAGAGATCATATGGTAATTGTCTTTTTCTGATTGAGTTTTTTCGCTTAGCATGATACCCTCTATTTCCATCCATGTCATTCCAAATGGCAAGATTTCATTTTTTGATGGCTGCATAGTATTCCATTGTATATATATACCACATCTTCTTTATCCATTCATCTGTTGATGGACCTCCAGGTTCTTTCCATAGTTCGGCTATTGTGGACATTGCTTCTATCAGCAATTTTTAATGAGCTATTGTACATGTTTTTTGTTGCACTCAGTCTTGGAATTCCAGTGTGGATTTCATACTCATAGCTCGTCTTGTTTTGGACCAGCCATGTTTCAAACACTCAAGAGCGCCACCATTCAGCCAAAGGTTGCCATATCTGACAACGAAGCCAGACAGTTGCCTGACCCCGGATGTAGGAGTGTGGCTTCCTCAAAGTCCAGATTTTTTTTTTTTTTAAAGATTTATTTATTTATTTCAGAGAGAGAGAAAGAGAGAGCAGGGGGAGGGGCAAAGGGAGAGGGAGAGAGAATCTCAGGCAGACTCTGCACTGAATGCAGAGCCCCATGCGGGGCTCGATCTAATGACTCTGAGATCATGACCTGAGCCGCAATCAAGGGCCAGCCACTTAATTGACCGAGCCACCTAGGTGCCCCCTTCAAAGTCCAGATGTAACACGTGACAGTGTTCCCCCAAGGAGACAGTGTCTTGGCTTACAGTCAAGACCCTAGACTCTAGGGTCCCTTAATGGCTTAGTTGGTTAAGTATCTGCCTTCGGCTCAGGTCATGATCCCAGGGTCCTGGGATCGAGCCCCACATCAGGGTCCCTGCTCAGCGGGGAGTCTGCTTCTCCCTCTCCTCTGCTCATGCACGTGTGCTCTCTCTCAAATAAATAAAATCTTAAAAAAAAAAAAAAAAAAAAGACCCTAGACTCTGAAGTCAGACCTCGGGGTTCCAATATTAGCTCTGTAACTCCAACCTCTTGGCACCTCAGTTTATTCTTCTATAAAAGGACCTCAGGGATTTTGTGGGGACTAAGTGAGTTCATAGATATTAAACACTCGGAATGGAGCCTGGCATAATTAAGTGCTGGGTGAGGGCTGGCTTTTACTATTGTTTGGAGTTTTTGTGTAAGAGAAGGTCCCTCAACCCCACATTAACAGTGGAAGAATGGGGGCGCCTGGGTGGCTCAGTCAATTAAGCGACCGGCTCTTGGTTTCTGCTCAGGTCATGATCTCAGGGTCATGAGATCGAATCCCACATGGGACTCTGCGCTCAGCACAGAGTCTGCTTGTCCTTCTCCCTCTGCTCTTTCCTTCTCCCTCCCCCATCTCTCTCTCCGTCTCTCAGATAAATAAATAAAATATTTAAAAACAGTTGAAGAAGGAAATCTCCCTTCAAGACTCCCCATCCTCGGCGTGGAGGATGCCGGGAATTCGTCGGCAGCACACACCACCTCTAACAGCCTCATGTAGGATGTACAGGTCACCTGGGTTGTCAAGGGGGGGGGGTGCTCCAGCATTCCACGCTGGAACGGATGTGTGCCGTCACGAAGCTTGGGACACCTCCCAGTCCAAACTCTGCCGCGTACTTCCCTGTTCTCAGTTTTCTCGTTCCATCTGTGTAATGGGTTGAATGATGCTCCCCTACCCCACCGGAGACATGTCCACCTGAGCCCTGGGGATGCGAGCTGCTTTGGGCAAAGGGTCTCTGCAGATGTAATTAAGGGAAGGCTCTCAAGACGAGATCACTTTGGATTATCCAAGCAGCCCCTCAACTCAACAGCACGTGTCCTCACAAGACAAAGGCAGAAGGTGATGAGACACAGATAGGAGAGGAGAAGCTTTGTGAAGACCCACGGAGAGACTGGCGTGATCGGGCCACAAGCCCCAGGAGTGCCTGGAGCCACCAGAAGCTGGAGGAGGAAAGGAAGGATCTCCCCAGAACCTTCGGGGGGGGGGGGGGACGTGGGGGATGGGGATTGTGGCCCTGCTGCCGACACCTGGATTTAGGATTTCCGGCTTTTAGAACGGTGCGAGAACAAATTTCTGTCGTTTTAAGCCACCAAGCAGTACCCAAGTTTGTGGTACTTTGTTAGGCAGCCACAGGAAATGAATACAATCTATTTGGGGGCCTGTCTCCTCCACTCGGAAGGCAGAGTTTCTGTGGTTTTCAGATACCATCTCTTCCAACCCTCTGTCACAAGAGGAAACTGAGTCTAGGCAAGGGGGCGGAGCCAGACCAGACCCCAGCCCGCCCTCCCCCACCTTCCTCATCCAAGATTCAGAGGTCCCTGTGGAAACTTGCAGGGTATTTTGCCTGTTGAAAAAATATATAGACTGTTTATTGAGTTTTCTTTTAAGGCCGTGGTTGAAAACACAAGCTTTAGTTGGAATCCTGGATTGACTGTTTACTTGCTGTGTGGTCTTGGGCAAGAGAGTAACTTCTCTGTGTCTCAGTTTCTCCGTCTATAAAATGGGGATAATAAGTCATCTTAGAGGGTTGTGATGTGCAGTGCATGAGAATCGATCAACCTTGCCATTTGACATAGTCCTGGAAGTCTTTGCAAATGCTATAAGACAAGAAAAATAAATGAGACGGAAAGACCGGAAGCCAAGGCAGAAAACTGCCATTTGGATCATTTTCAAGGAAAAATGGAAAGAATCAGCAAGTTATTTTAGTATGAGAATTCGGCCAGATTGCCTGCTAGAAGGCCAACCACCAAATATTTGTGTTAATGGAATTTTATCTGTTGTTAAAAATACAAAGATAGTTGGAAATCTTGCTTGTTTGTTTGTTTTAAGATTTTTAAGTAAACTCTACATCCAGGGTGGGACTCAAACTCACAACCCCAAGTTCAAGAGCTGCACGTTCTTCTGACTGAGCCAGCCAGGGGCCCAATAGCTGTAGGTCTTTAACCAACAATGTTTAATAGCAGTAATCAGCTAGAAATTATAATAAAAATAAGGAGTTAACAAACCAAAAAAATACCACCTGCATATACACTGGTGACTCTCAATTTTTTTTTTTTTTAGAGTTTATTATTTTATTTGAGAGAGAGAGAGAGCACAAGCAGGGGGAGGAACAGGCAGAGGAGAGGGAGAAGCAGGCTCCCTGCTGAACAGAGAGCCTGATGTGGGGCTCGATCCCAGGACCTGAGCTAAAGGTAGACCTTTAACTGGCTGAGCCACCCAGGTGCCCCAATGTTCCACATTCTTGTCCTTTATATAACACTTATCAGGTATATATGATTATTAGTTCAGTGATTTGTAAACTTTTTGGTCTCAGGACCCCTTATGCTTTTAAAAATTATTAAGGACTCCAAAGAGTTGGGTTTTTTTTTTTTTTCTTTCAAAGAGTTTTTTTATGTGCATTATATCTTTCAATATTTACTGCATTAAAAATTAAAACTGAGAAATTTAAAAAACTCTTGATTTTTTAAACTCTTGATTCATTAAAAAATAAACAATTTCATGTTAACATAAAATCATATATATATATATTTTTTTAATTTTATTTTATTTATTTATTTGACAGAGAGAGAGATCACAAGCAGGCAGAGAGAGAGGGGGAAGCAGGCTCCCTGCCGAGCAGAGAGCCCGATGCGGGGCTCGATCCCAGGACCCTGAGATCATGACCTGAGCTGCGGGCAGAGGCTTTAACCTTCTGAGCCATCCAGGTGCCCCAAAATCATATATTTTTTAATTAAAATAACCATAGACTCCAAAACAAGAAAAAATTTAATGAGAAGAGGAACATCGTTTTATAATTTTTGCAGGTCACTTTAATGTCTGGCCTCAAGAGAAGAGAGCTGTGGGTCCTCATGTCTGCAGCCGTGTTTAGTGTATTGTGATATTAGACAGGCTACACTGTGCACTCGTGAGACAGTGAATGTGGAAAAGGCAGGTAAGTGTCTTAATATTATTATAAACATCTTAACCTCTTGAATCCCTTTAAAGAGGGCTGGGGAACCCCCTCTGGGGTTCCGTGGACTGCACTTTGAGAATCACTCCTTAGCTTCAGGTTGGATAGAGCTTAGAGACGGTATCTGGGGAAACTGAACACCTTTGGGGACCAGGTGACCTGGTTCAGGAGACAGCTCTGACTACAAGCAAGATGAGCTTGTATGTTCTCTGAGCCGAGCTACTCTCCGAGCTCAGATATTCTCTGAGCCGGGGCTGCTTCATCTCTAACGTGGGGATAGGAGTCGTTAAAATAGTAAAAGCACCTCTCCCTACTAAGGTTATAGTGAGACCCAGAGGAGATGACTCTCCGACTGGCGTCTGGCATGGAGCATACGATAAACATTTGCTGTTATAATTTGGGAAACGTCATTCTATTACCAACACTTTTTGTTCATGTAGTTAATTTCTCCGGAGGCCCGTCTTGTGCTGGGCGGTGCTAGGGACGCGGTGATGACTGAGATGGGCTTGGCCCTGTCCCTGGGGCGCTCCAAGTCCAGCAGGTCACAGCATTTTCATTTGTGGGGGATTACCCTTAGCACCAGGTCCCTAAGGGACATGAGTTCTTAAAAATGGGGAAACGGGGAAGGGCATTCTAGGCAGTGGGAGGAGCACGCAAGGAGCCCTGGAGACGGGGACAGCTCTGGTCTGGGGACTGACTGGCCAGGTTATTGTGTTACTCTGTCCCCAAGATGCTTCAATCCTGTTGCTTTTGGGACATTGGTGTGCATATCTAGGTGTTTTTTTGTTTTTGTTTGTTTTTTAAATCTCCCTTCCTTCCCAACCTCTTTTTGTATACGGTTAGTCTCTGGAGGGGGCACTGGCTGGCTCAGTCGGTAAAGCATGCGACTCTGGATCTCAGGGTCGTGAGCTCAAGCTCCGCATTGGGCGTAGAGGTTACTTAAAAAAATAAATAAGCAAACAAAGTTAGTTCTTTGGTTCTGGGCCCTTCACGGGAAGTCCCACCTCTGATCTAACCTTAGTCTCTCGTGCTGCAGATCTTCCCTTTTGCTGTATATCCAACCCCAGGGACCCGTGCAGACTTGGGACGGCCGGGCAGAAGAGGTGCCCGGGATGGCGCGGGGTCGGGGCCGGGCGCCTCCACTGTCCCCCATCCGGGGGCCGCCGCTCGGGGCCGGGTGAGTCAGTCCCCGGCGGCTCCCGCGTCATGCAGGCCGCTCGACTCCGCGCTATTTCGGGCTCCGGGCGCTATAAATAGAGGCTCACGGAGCGGAGCCGCCCCCCTCCGCTCTGGCCCCCCTGCGTCCCCAGCCCCGCCGCGCGATCGCCGGGCCGCGCGTCACTGCGGCTAAGTTTAGAGGCGGGTGGGGACGCCGGCCTGGTCACTGCGCCCCTCGGCCACACCCCCGCTTCCAGAGCCTTCGGATCGCGGCTCTGTGCCCCCCGCCCAGAGTTCCTCCGGCGGAATTAGGGGCGGGGGTGCCCATATTCTCCATCTCCACTCCAATGCCTCCGAGGAGCAGAGGAAACTCAAAGTTAGGATTAGGGGAAGGTTTGGGACTGGAGCAGGGGCCTGATTGGAGAAGTCACCCGGGGAACTGGAATTGCCGCTGGGATTTGAACTTGGAGCGTTCGGAAGGAGGACGCGGAATCAGAGTGGGGACATGTGAAACATTCAAGCTCGCCACTCTGGGAGCCGGGAAGTTTCGAATCCAGGATCCGAAAGTTCTATTGGGGAATCGAGTAGAAATCAAACTTGGAAATGATGTGGAACCGAGGGCAACTTTTCTGCACACTAATGCCAACAGGCTCGGTGTTACATTAACCGCACGCCGCGGGGCCTTTGCCGCACTTCTGCCCCGAAAAATCGAGTCGGAAGTAGCGAAGGGGCCGCCCGCGCGGGGTCTTGTCCCCGGGTGGGGGGCGAGGGGGATTCTGGCCGAGCAGCTCCCGGCGCCCCTACACCCCAAATCCTCTTGCGGGGCACCATCGCCCCCTGGCGGAAAAGGCTCGAGTTGCAGGTTCGTTTGGCACTTCATTCCCCAAAGGGAGAAACTAAGTCCTGCCCAGGTTGGCCTCTTTCTAGGCCATCCAAGGCCATCTAGGCAATCCAAGGTTGCCCTTGGATTCAGGGACACATTTCCATGGTCCTTCTCTGTGTCGCTGGGCCCTCAGTTCCCTCATATGTCAAATGACCTATTGATACCTAAGGGGAAGATTATTGCGAGACCTTAGCTCATAGTAAGCGCTCAACCTATTTTGATGGGACTCTAGTCGGTGGCAGCATTTTTTATTATTTATAGAGCCCCTCAGCCTGTGACAGTGTGAGGAGCCCCCCTCCTGCATGACTGCCTCACAGCACCGTGCTTTATCTTCTTCATAGTGCAGGTGGCCATCTGAAACTCTCTAATTTGTGTGTTTCCTTCTCGTGGCCTGTCTCCTCCGTGAGACCATCAGCCCCACAGGGCAGGGACCTGGACTGACTTGTTCGCCGCTGTGTCCCCCGTCCCTGGCACATAGTAGGTGCTCAATATGTAGGTATTCAAGGGATGGGTGAACCGTCCATCTCGATACAGTTCGCTGTGGTCTTAATGAGTCCTCAGCAGTTACAGATGGGGAAACTGAGGCCCCAGCAATGCAGTTGCTTGCTGTAGCGCGTGGCCTCTGTTCTCTGCTCATTCACACAATACCGGGTTTGGTAGCCCCTTCCGGTTGCCAGGCACTGGGGGGGGGGGGGGGGGGGGGGGGGGGGGGGGGGGGGGGGGGGGGGAGGTACACGGTGATGCAGCAGTGGCCACAACAGCTCTGGCCCCTGCTGTCCAGGACTTGGTTAGGGCTATTTTATTTATACGACAAACTCAAATATAGCACCTACTGTGTGCCAAGTACAGTTTTAGGCTCGTGACACGTAACTCATTCCATCCTCCTAATACATCTACTATTGTTATTCCCTTATTTATTTATTTATTTATTTATTTATTTTTTAGATTTTAAAAAAAAATTATTTGTCAGAGAGAGAGAGAGGGAGAGAGAGAGAGAGTATAAACAGGCAGAGGGAGAAGCAGGCTCCCCGCCAAGCAAGGAGCCCAATGTGGGACTCGATCCCAGGACGTTTGGATCATGACCTGAGCCAAAGGCAGATGCTTAACTGACTGAGCCACCCAGGCGTCCTCCCATCTTATTTATTTTTAAAGTTTATTTTATTTATTTATTTTTAAGTAATCGCTACACCCAACATGAGGCTCAGTCTCATGACCTGGAGATCAAGAGTCACTCGCTCTACCGACCACGTCAGCCAGGCGCCCCATCCCCATTTTAGAGATGAGCAAACTGATATGCACAGAGAAGCTGAGCGGCTGGCACAAGGTCACACAGATAGCAGATGACCTTGGGGGAGAATTATACCCAGTGATGAGCCTGCATAGGTAGGAGGGAGAATCATGGGGATGGTATGCTTCCTATCAGCGACCCAGAAGCCAGGGAGACAGAAGACTGGTATCTTCTTCTTCTTCTTCTTCTTCTTTTTTTTCTTTAGTTTTATTTATTTGACAGAGAGAGACACACCGAGAGAGAGAACACAAGCAGGGGGAGTGGGAGAGGGAGAAGCAGGCTTCCCGCCGACCAGGGAGCCCGACATGAGACTCGATCCCAGACCCCCGGGATCATGACCTGAGCCGAAGGTAAATGCTTAACGACTGAGCCACCCAGGCATCCCAGGACTGGTATCTTCTAACTTTGCAAGAAAAATAACTAGGAACCCAGAATCGGAGATTCCAGTTGTGAGGACGAAATGAAGGTATTTTGAGATGAGCAAGACTCAGAACGTGACTATCCAGAATGCTCTCTGAAAGCATTAGAAGGGAATGGACTCTAGCAAATAGTAAAATGAATTCAGAAGGAAGGTTATAAAAAGTAACGGAATTGTTATGGGTTGACTCCTGTCTTCCAAAAAAGATATGATGGAGTCCTAACCCCTGGTACTTCAGAATGTGACCTTATTTGGAAATAAGGTCTTTACAGAGATAATCAAATTACAATGAGGTCATTAGCATGGGCCCTAATCCAGTTTGACTGGTGTCTTTATAAAAACACGGGAGTTTAGGCACAGAGACAGACACACACAGAGAAAAGATCATGACACAGAGAGAAGATGGCCATCTACGAGCCAAGAAACTCCTGAGGCTACCAGCAGCTGGGAGAGAGGCTTGGAACAGTCCTTTCCTTGTGCACTCGGAGGGAACACAGCCCTGTCAACACCTTGACTTTGGACCTGTAGCCTCCAGAACCGTGAGACAATTCATTTGTTAGTTAAGCCACCCAGTTTTGGATACTTCATTACAGTTCTCCCAGGAGACTAATACAAAAATGTATTTATGAATCAATCGTACAAATAAAAATTATTTATAAAAAACTTTTATAGTAGGCTCCTACCAAAAGCTGAAATCGTTGGAGAGATAGGGGCAATCAATATATTCAGGTATATGAAAAAGGTGTCTTTTAATTAACCCATCAATTGGGGCACCTAGGGTGGCTCGGTTGGTTAAGTGTCTCCCTTCAGCTCAGGTCATGATCTCAGGGTCCTGCGATCGAGCCCTGTGTCCGGCTCCCTGCTCAGCCGGGAGTCTGCTTCTCCCTCTGCTCCTCCCCTTTGCTTGTGAGCTCTCTCATACTCTCTCTGTCTCACATAAATCTTAAAAAAAATTAAACCATCAATTCATTGAAATTCCAATCTCAAGCTCAATAGGATTCTGCATGGAAATAGAAAAGCAGCTGCTAAAATCCATCTAGAAGAGAAAAGGTGTAAGAACAGTAAAGACAGATTTGAAACTGAACAGAGGGGGGACTTGCCTGATGTGATCACAAAATGTATTAAAATAAAATCGTTACACAGTACAGCATGGAAGCAAGGAACAGATATAGAGATTAATAAAACTTAACAGAAATGCCACAAATAGGGGTGACTCAGTAGGTTGAGCGACTGCCTTCGGTGGGGATCATGATCCCAGCGTCCTGGGACCTAGCCCGGCATTGGGATCTCCTCGCAGTGGCGAGTCTGCTTCTCCCTTTCCCTCTGTGATCTCTCTCGCTTTCACTCTCTCTCAAATAAATAAATAAAATCTTTTTTTAAAAAACGGACAAAGGATATGAGCAAGCAATCCACAGAAGACAAACTACATACGACCAATAAACTCAACAAAAAGATGTTCTCTCTCCTTAGTAACCAGAGAGCCGCAAGTTAGGACAGTGTGATGCTGTTCTTTCAGGAAATGACTAATACTAACTCATCAACCAGGTCTCTGCTCAGATGTCCCTTCCTCCAGGAAGCCCTTCCCTACCCTGGGGCTGGGTTGGATGGCCCCTCCCCACCCCTCCCGCCGGGGGTCCGGGATCTCATCCCAGCCTTGCCCACTCCTGGTGGTCACTGTTTGGGAACTCGAGTGTGTCTCTCCCACTGGACTGGGAGCTCCAGGAGGACAGGAGGGAGCTGTGGCTGTCAGTGGTCACCGCTGAGTCGCTAGCACTGCCTCGCACAGGGCCGGGAACAGAGGAGGCGCTCGGGGAGTACGCGTGGAAAGAACGAACGAATGAATGTGGAAACCGAGGCCAAGTCAATGGCAGAACTGGGATTGTGAACCCAAGTCTGGACTGAGAGGAGGAACCTAATTTGATCTCCCGCCATTCCCCCCCACCCCACTCCACCCCACCCCCGCACTGAATCCTGTCCGGAGCCCGAGCACAAGGAGGTGCCTCATAAGGGCATCGAAATTGAACTCGGCAACCAGAGACGTTCAGGTGGCTAGGTCAACCGCTCTCTCCAACCCAAACCTCCGCAGTCCTCCAGGACCATAGAGAGCTGCGCGAGGACCGCCCCTCTAGAAGCTCTACCCTCTGGGGAACGGTGAGGGCGGGATCGAGGGCTAGAGAGGCCGGAAGTGCGGCGAGCCCGGGGACGCGCTGGCCGCGTCGGCGGTGGGAAGCCGCGGTACCTCTCCGGTTTTTGACTCACGGCTCGGGGGCAAGGAGGTGAGTCCTCGCGGCGCTCCGACAGCCGGCTGGGTCGAGAGGGGCGGGGGAGGGGAGGCGATTGGCAGCCACAGGAGCCAATCAATCGTTGCAGTGTCTGAGGGAAGGACGAGATGGAGCGAGGGGAGGGTATCAGGTGCGAGCCTTGGGGGCGGGAAGGAGGGGACAGAGGCTGGACTGGGCCAACGCAAGGCGGGGAACAGTGAGGGCGGGGCGAATAGAAAGTGGGGCCCTGGAGGGGCGGGGCTAAGGAAACGTCTGGACCGGTTAGGGGCGGGGCGAGCTGAAGGTGGAGGCTCCGTGTGGGCGGGGCTTTAAGGAATCTGGGGCACTGGGTGTTACGGAACTTGATGCTGTGGAGCCCCGGGATTTTTGGGGTGGGATGGCTGTGAGTGGGGGTTCCTGCTGGGAGGATGGGAATGCAGGCGCTGGTGTCTCCCTCGCCCCCGCCGCCATGTCTTCATTTTCAGGCCCCAGAAGAACGTTGGGATGGACGAAGAGGGAGTGCGGCAGCCCGCTGGGCCACCCACGAGGAAGAAGTTCTTCATACCGCTGGACGAGGATGAGGCCCCTCCTGCAGGGGTAGGACGAGGAGATGGGGAGAAAGCTGGGGGGGGGGATTGAGAGGAAGGAGGACAGGAACGGTTCTGTGGCCACCCGTGTGGGTTAGGAAATGTGGCCTGGGTCACCTCGGGAAAACACCTCTGCTTTCCGCTAGTCTGTTTCCCTATCTGTAAAATGTCATGGTGATTCCAAGAGAGGGCCCGAAGTAGGGACCTCGAACCGGCAAGCCGCGGGTGGCCTTGGGATCTGTTTTATGTGGCCAGCACCCTGGTTTGCAAAACATCAGTTTATTGCTGACGTTTGAGAATTGGAAGGCTTTGCAATTAAAAAATCTGCACTTTTGACATCTTTCGGTAAATGGAAGGAGCTGACAACACAGATCGCATTCCTACAGGAAAACAATTGGCTGGTGCTGAGGACTGGCTGTTCCCTCCGTGCTAGGAAGGAAAAGTGGGCTAAGGATATAGGGGATGATGGGGGAGAGGTGCTGCCTTAGGTGAAGGGACTGCTTCTCTGAGGAGGTGACATCTCGGCAGTGATGTGAAAGAAGTGAGGGAGGGAGCTATGTGAGAACATCTGGAGGCAGAAGGGACAGCCAGTGCAAAGGCCCAGGCAGTTTGAGGGCAGCAGGAAGGCCAGTGGGGCTGGACTAGAGAAAGCAAAGGGAATGAGGTGAGAGGTGAGACCCCCTGAGGCAAGGGGGCAGGGATAGATCTTCCAGAGTCTTGTGGGCTATGGTGACAGCTTCGGCTTTTGCTCTGAGATGGGAGCCACCGAGGTCTCCGAGCTGAGGGACATGAAATGACAGTGAACAGACTGAGGGGAGTAAGGGGTAGGCAGGGAGCCGGTGAGGAGGTGACCGCAGGGGTCCAAGGGCGAGGAGACGGTGGCCAGTGGCCGGGACTAGTGCAGAGGCTGAGGAGTGGGGAGAAGGGGCTCGATTTTGATTTTGACACTCCCCTCCCCTGCACAGATCAAGCCCTTATTCAAATCCACCCGGAGCCTGCCCACCGTGGAGACCTCACCTCAGGCAGCCCCTCAGACGTATGCCGAGTATGCCATCTCGGGACCTCCAGGAGGGGCTGGAGCACCACACCCCCCGGGGCCAGAGCCCCTGTCAGGAGAGACCGTCAATCAGGCCCCCAAACCAGGGGCGAAATCCAGCAGCATCATTGTGAGCCCCCGCCAGGTGAGGAGGGGATGGAGAAGTGGGGGAAACTCGGGTTATGGGGCGGGGAGTTCTGCTGGGCAGTGGAAGGAAGTCGGAGCTCTGGCCATTGTGCTCTGGGCTGGGCCCCTCTTTCATTCATCCATTCAAGTACCGCGTGTGAGTTGAGGTTGCCCCGTGTCCTGCTGTTCTGTTATGACAAAAATACCATAGACTGGGTAGTTTAAACAGCAAACATTTATTTCTCCCAGTTCCGGAGCCTGGGAAGTCCCAAGATCGAGGCCCTGGCAGATTCAGTGTCCAGGAAGGACCCCGGTTCCTAGACCGCTGTCTTCTCACTGTGTCCTCACGCAGCAGAAGGGGCAAAGGAGCTCTCTGGGGTCCCTTTTATGAAGGCACTAATCCCATTCACGGGGGCTCTACCCTCATGACCTAATTGCCTCTCCTCACCTCCTAATACCATCACATTGGGGGTTAGGATTTCCACATGTGAATTTTGGGGGGACACAAAAGTTTAGTCTCTAACACCCTGCCTCTTCTTTTTGGGGTTGCGACCGCTTTAGTGCAACCAAATTTCCCATCCCGTGGGTTTGTTCATGCATTCAAAAACTATTTCTTGAACACAGGCCTGGGTTCGAAACCTGCTCTGGCACACAGTAGCTGTGTAATCTTGAGCAAGTGACTTAACTCATCTGTGCCTTTAAAACGAGGTTTCATCCGCCTGCAGTCCGCGGATAGGTTCAGAGGTTGCCAGGTGCTCGTTCTAGGCTCTGGGGATAGAGCGATGGATGGGCAGCGGGTGAGGTCTCCACCGTTGGCGGAGCTCCCGTTCTGGAGAAGAGCGGCCACTTACAGAGATAACAGTAGGACCCGAGAATGTGAAAGATGCTCAATATTGTCTGCCACCAGGAAAATGCAAATCAAGATCACAGTGAGGTAGCAATTTACCCCCATGAGGATGGCTCGCGGCAAGAGGCCGTAGAAGGGTCTCGAGGCCATGGAGGAATTGGAACCCTCATGGGCTGCTGGTGGGATTGCACGACGGTGTAGCCACCTTGGAAAACAGTCTGGCAGTTCCTCAAACGCCTGGCTGGCTCGGTTGGTAGAGCGCATGACTCTTGACCTCAGGGTTGAAGGTTCGAGCCCCAGGTTAGGTGTAATTACTTAAAAAATACATAATTTTTAAAAAGGATTTGATTTGTTTATTTGAGAGAGAAAGAGCAAGCATGGGGGGGGGCAGAGGGAGGACAGAACCTCCAGCAGACTCCCCACTGAGCATGGAGCCCAATGTAGGGCTCGATCCCATGACCCTGAGATCGCGACCTGAGCTGAAACCAAGAGTCGGATGCTTAACCAACTGAGCCCACCCAGACGCCCCCCACAAAAATAAAATCTTTAAAAAGAAATAAATATGAGTTACCGTATGACCCATCTAGGTAGATGTTCAGGAGAAAAGACAACATTCAGCCGTACAGAATCTGGGGCACGCACGGCCCCCAAAGCTTTGTTTCCAATAGCCGAAAAGTGCCGACAACACACATGTCTGTCGGCTGACGTCTGGCTCCTTTCACCCAGCATAAGGCTTTCAGGTTCCTCCACGAGGTAGCGCGTGTCCCTGCTTCCTTCCCCTTCGCGGGCCAAGGGTCTCCCGGCATGTGGGGGCGGCGGGCCGGGGTTCTCCTCCCTCCGCTGTTTGAGGGGAGGAGATGTTCAATGTTCAACGCTGCCCTGAACATTTGCGTTCGGGTTTTTTGGTAGATGCGGGTTTTCGGTTCTCTGGGGAGTTTATGCAGGCTTGGACTTGCTGGGTCATGGGGCAGCTCTGTAGTGAGCTTTTTTTAGGAACACCCAAACCATTTTCTCATCGTTTTACATTCCCGCCAGCAGTGGGCGGGGTTCCAGTTTGCCCAGATCCTTGTCACCTGTCCTTGTCTGTCGTTTTTGACCGTTTCGGCCATTCTAGTGGGCATGAAGGGGACAAAGTAATCCTTTTCTAAAAAATATTTTGTTTATTTGAGAGAAAGATCACGAGCGGGGGTAGGGGTAGAGGGAGCCAGGAGCCCAATCCGGGGCTCGATCCCAGGCCCTTGGGATCATGGCCTGAGCCCAAGTTAGACGCTTAACCGACTGAGCCACCCAGGCGCCCCAAAGTAATCCTTTACAAATGAAAATAGGGGGGCGCCTGGGTGGCTCAGTGGGTTAAAGCCTCTGCCTTAGGCTCACATCATGATCTCGGGGTTCTGGGATCGAGCCCTGCATCGGGCTCTCTCTGCTCGGCAGGGAGCCTGCTTCCCCATCCCTCTCTCTGCCTGCCTCTCTGCCTACTTGTGATCTCTCTCTGTCAAATAAATAAAATCTTAAAAAAAAAAAAATGAAAATAGGATCCTGTCTCAGGTAGACGTCCCACCTGGTGGAGGAGTGGGAGAGGGACACATCCATGACCAGGCTCGGGTCTCCGGTTGCTGGGGCTGTCCCTGAAGTGGGGCCGGTTGGAGGGGCAGGTGTGAGGGCTGATGCTGAAAGCACTTGGGATGCAATGAGGCAGACTTCCTGGAGGAAGTGTCCCGCAACTCCAGGACACACACGTGGGGCCAAGGGAGAGGGCTGAGTTGGAGAGACTTAGGGACCCTTTAGTTAAGGCCCAGGGCTGGGGGGAGGGACCTAGATCAGAGCCAGAGCACTAAGGACGTTTTAGGCTGAGGAGGTAGACTCTGGCGAAGAGGACGACAGGCACAGGCAGGAAGAGAGTGGAGAGGTGTGGACAGCGGTGGGGGAGGGGGCCCTGCACTGGCAGTGGTCCCAGGGCCATCCTGGCTAATGACTTTGGCCCTTCCTCCCTCCCTAGAGGGGCAACCCCGTGCTGAAGTTTGTGCGGAATGTGCCCTGGGAGTTTGGTGACGTTCTTCCCGACTACGTGCTGGGCCAGAGCACCTGTGCCCTATTCCTCAGGTGAGCCCGGAGGGGCTGCCCCGCCTTCTAGGGAGGCCCGGGAGGGTGTACCGGTGTTCTAGACCATTCAGTGGGGCAACGCGTGTGGCCCTGTTGGCTCTGGGGCTTGGTCGGACCTTGTGTGGGAGGAAGAGGTCTTAGCCTGGAGGTGCCCAGAGTCAGAAGAGTTGCAGGCGCAGACTCTGGGTCTGAGGGAGGAGGGGCTGCGGGCATGGGCTCCTCACTCTGAGGGAGGAGGGGGCTGGGGGCCTTAGGCTCCTGGGTCTGAGGGAGGAAGGGCCTGGGACTTGGACTCCTGGGTCTGAGGGAGGAAGGGCTGGGGGCCTGGACTCCTGGGTCTGAGGGAGGAGGGGGCTGGGGGCCTGGACTCCTGGGTCTGAGGGAGGTAGAGCTGGGGGCCTGGACTCCTGGGCCTGAGGGAGGAAGGGCTGGGGGCCTGGACTCCTGGGTCTGAGGGAGGAAGGGCTGGGGGCCTGGACTCCTGGGTCTGAGGGAGGTAGAGCTGGGGGCCTGGACTCCTGGGCCTGAGGAAGGAGGGGGCTGGGGGCCTGGACTCCTGGGTCTCAGGGAGGAGGGGGTCAGGTCACTCATGTCCCAGACATCCAGGACAAGTTGATGAGAGCCAGGGTTTCTTTACCCTCTGCCCCCGTGAAGTCTGTTCCCTCTCTATTGCCCGGGACCCCTCTAGACAGAGCTAGAGGGGGAGGTGAAACTTCCAAGCTCCCTGCAAGGTGGGAGAGCTGGCGGCTGCTGGGCAGAGATGTCCCCTAGTTCCCTGGGTGGAGAAGCCACCCCACCAGCGCCCTCTGAGGCCAGAGCAGACAGTCCCTGGGATGGGCCTGCCTCCCAAGACCAGCTGCACAGTGTCCCCTGGTCCACGCTCTCTGAGCCCTGGTCTCCTGTCCTCTGCCCAAAGCCCAGCTCTCTTCCCTGCCTGCGTGAAGAACCTGGGGTCCATCCCTCCAGGGAGCCAGACCCAGGCAGCCTTGCTGCCGGTCCCGCCGTGCCCCTACTTGCTGGGTGACCCGGGCCACGTCACGTCACTTCTCCCAGCCTCAGATCCCTGTGTTGCCCACGCCCTCTGCCTTCCAGCGAGAGCGAAGAAGGGCTCCCGGGGTCTCGGGGAGACTGAGACCTCCCAACCCCTCCCTCTCCCCTGCCCCCCAGCCTCCGCTACCACAACCTCCACCCAGACTACATCCACGAGCGGCTGCAGAGCCTGGGGAAGAGCTTCGCCTTGCGGATCCTGCTTGTCCAGGTGGACGTGGTAAGCAGAGGTCACTTCCCCACCGGCCTCATTGGCCCCGTCTGTGGGATGGGGTGTGTTGGGCCTCACAGCAGCCAAGTGGAGCGTCGAATCCCGAGGGAAGGTGCAAGCTGAAACCTCAGTGAGGAACCACCTCTCACGTCTGAGCTTGACACCTTGTGTTGGCAAGGGGGTAGGAGGGTAAAATCATCCGTCTCTTCCTTCCCCACCCACTTCGGCTGAGCCCTCTGCCCCCTAAATGTGTCTTGAATCTCTGTCACCCTCTATCCACCCAGCCTGGCCCTCCTGGGCCTTGGCTCCAGCCTCTTCCCTTGTCTCATGGCCTCCAACCTCAGTGCCTCCCCTCCTTAGCAGCCAGAGAAGTTTCCCTAAAGCACAGATCTGCTGTCCAGATCCCTCTGTGGCTCCCCAGTGCCCTCCGTGGCCCGTGAGGCCCTGTGTGACCGCCCCCCTGCCCCACTCTCTGGGTTCATTTCTAAGCTTCTGTGTGGTCACTCCTTTACATTCTCCATCACACACTGTGTGAGTCACAATTCCTTAAGCCCTCTTTCCCCTGCCATCCTTTGGACAAGCTGTTCCCTATGTCTGGAATTCCGTTTTTGCTCTCCTTTGCCCCCTTCGCTCCTCCTCATCCTCCTTCAGGTCTCAGCTCAGATGTCTCTTCCTCCAGGAAGCTCTCTCTGATCCCCCGGGCAGGTCAGATGCTCCTGCTCTCCCATCCCAGTCCTGGCCACTCTGGCTCATCACTGGACGGGGACAGTTTTATCTACCTCATCAGACTGTGAGCCCGAGAGGGCAGACCCTGGGCTGTCCTGGTTACCGCGGGGTCCCGGCATTGCTCCGCACAGGTGGCCTCCCGCTCAGAGCTTAGCGAGTGTCAGTCAAGTGGAAGGTTTTTGGTGTCCTAACCTACTGTGTTTTCAAGACTATAATTCCTGGGGTGCCTGGGTGGCTCAGTGAGTTAAAGCCTCTGCCTTCAGGTCAGGTCATGATCCTGGGGTACTTGGATCGAGTCCCACATCGGGCTCCTTGCTCAGTGGGGAGCCTGCTTCTCTCTCTGCCTCTGCCTGCTTGTGCTCTCTCTCTCTGACAAATAAATAAATAAATAAAATCTTAAAAAAAAAAGAAAGAAATTCAATTAAAAAAAATTAAAAAAAAAAAAAGACTATAATTCCTTGCTTTCTACCAGATTTCTCATTCTGATTTTCTTTTCCACCCAGAAAGATCCTCAGCAGGCCCTCAAGGAGCTGGCCAAGATGTGCATCCTGGCTGACTGCACCCTAGTCCTTGCCTGGAGGTGAGACCGAGGCTCCCCGCCCAGGTCAGGCTCTATCCCGAGAGTCATTCTGCCAGCCCCTCCCACTCCCCTCACCCCCAGACCTTTCCTTCTCCTGCCATGAATTCCTCCCATATGAGCCTCATCCAGGCACTGCCTGCCTCTGGGCCTCAATTTCTTCATCTTTAAAATAGGGTCTTAATATCTTAGAGGGCCGTGGTCACGAAAGAAGGTGACCTAGATCCGATTGCCAGGACCATACGAGGCACTGATGAGTTAGACATAAGGTCTGTCTGAATGATTAATTCCACATCTAGGTTTCTAAAGACTATTTAGAGTGGCTAATCTCTTTTTTTTTTTTTTTTTTTTTTTTTTTTTTTTTTTTTTTTTTTTTTTTTTTTTTTTTTTTTTTTTAAGATTTTATTTATTTATTTGACAGAGAGAGAGAGAGAGATCACAAGTAGGCAGCCAGGCAGGCAAAGAGAGAGGGGGATGCAGGTTCCCTGCTGAGCAGAGAGCCCGATGCGGGGCTCGATCCCAGGACCCTGAGATCATGACCCGAGCCGAAGGCAGAGGCTTTAACCCACTGAGCCACCCAGGCGCCCCTAGAGTGGCTAATCTCTAATTGGAAAAAAAAATATATCCCTTCCTCACGCCATAAAAAAAAATTAAATCCTGACAAATTAGAGACATTAAAAAAAAAGGCATTAGAAGAAATCTTACAGGAGAATATTTTTTTATAATCTTGGGGTAGGGAAAGTCTTCTAAAGCAAGACCCAAAACCCCAAAGCCATAAAGGAAAAGGTTTGGCTGATTTGAGAATATTAAAACTTTAAAATTTTTGGGTAGTAAGAGATACTGTAAATAAAGTTAAAAAACAAGTGACAAATTATGAAAAAGTACTTGCTGTGCATATATATATGTACATATACATGTATATATATGTATATATATAAAATACACACAACATCTCTAATTTATATGTGTATATATAAGTTATATTTATACAGTGTTAATACATTTAAATATTTATACTTATGTATATATATTTAAACATGTTCGTTATATATTTGTATATGTAAAGAAATTCCCACAAGTCAATAAGAGCCCAAATAAGGGGGCACCTGCGTAGCTCAGTTGGTTAAGCGTCTGCCTTTGGCTCAGGTCATGATCTCAGGGTGCTGGGATCTCACGTCCAGCTCCCAGCTCAGCAGGAAGCCTGCATCTCCCTCTCCCACTCCCGCTGCTTATGTTCCCTCTCTCGCTGTCTCTCTCTGTGTCAAATAAATAAATAAAATCTTTAAAAAAATATAATA
>CM052888.1:42617842-42658779 GCA_028534135.1 Potos flavus
GCTATTTGGTCATAGTTAAATGCACGGCATCTATTACTATTATCAATTCTTCACACACACATTTTTTCTTAGGTCTAAAGGCAGGACCATGAAGCGGGAAGGAGAGGTTACCAACACCATCAGCAGGGACGTTTCATGCTAAATTTCGTTCTCTGCCCGCTCCAAACCCGCATACCTCCCAAACGCCCGGACCGCGTGCGGGACCAGCGGGGTCCGAGACATACATCCTTTGTCCAGAGGGGAAAACTGAAGCTGAAGCTCAGAGAGGGAAAACATTTCCCCGAGTCAGGGCCACCAGGACCGAAGCTACCAGAAGCCTCGGGACTCCACTCCCACCTCCACTTTCATCTGGAACATCACAGTCCCTCCCACTCCGCTCGGGACTCAGTTTCCCCGCCTACGTGGCTACACCACACCAGCCAGGGTCTCTTTCTGGGGATCTGACCTTCTTCTTGAGTGAGGGCGCTGCTCCACCGGGAGGGCTGGGAGGGGCGGCCAAAGGTGAGAAGTACCCACTTACTCGGGTCTTCCCCAGGCTAGTTTCAGAGCCTATTAATACCAGCCCCCGGGGCGGCGCGGCACTGCGCAGGCGCGGGCGGGTTCCGCAGGCGCGCGGGGTGAGCGCGCGAGCGAGCGAGGGATTCCCTCTGACGTAATTGCTAGGATACCAAACAAACACTCTGCCGCGCCGGCCGAGCTCCTTATATGGCTAACTGCGTCACAGGAACTCCTGGGAGGCGGGGCCGGGATCCCCTCCGGCCGAGGGCTCTGGAATGCAGCCCCCACGACCCCCAGGGCCGCGAGGGTGATGCAGGTGGACAGACCGAGGCTAGGGCAGACTTCTTGCCGGACGGCGCGGGGCTGAGTTCAGCAGGGCCGGAGATTTTAGGAAGTTTGTGGAGCTGGGGTAGGGTGACGTAAGCAGGGAGGCGGGTCCCGGGCATATAAATACAGGCTGGCGGCTTTGGGGTTCATTCATAAGACTGAGAGCTACGGCCTCGGCAGGGACAGGCGGAGCTGGAACTTGGGGACTTGATTGTTGTGATTCTTCTTGGGGGGTGTGAAGTTCAGTTTGGTGTGGTTTTTTTTTTTTTTTTCCGGCGAGAAAGTTTTGGGGACGATTCTTCTAGATAATTCTACATTTTATTTTGGAGGAGCGACTTACTCTTTCTGTCTTCTTTATTACTCCCCTCCCCCCGTGGGACCCGCTGGACGCGTGGAGGAGACCGCACCCGAAGCCGATTCTGTACAGCAAGACAGCGCTTTCCGCCTCTGGGGGAGCGATCCCCCCCACGCCCCTGGGTCCTACGGAGCCTGGACTTTCAGGAGGCACAGCGGCATCTTGTGGGGGCCTGGGCACCGCAGAGGAATTGCACAGAAACTTTGCCATTGTTGGAGCGGGACTCTGCCCCCATCCCGAGTTTCCTCGGACAGCGCGCTTTGGGGACGCGCTCGGCTCACCCCGGACTCGCACCTTTCTTTTCCACCCGGCCATAGCCTTGGCTTCCCGGCGACCTCAGCGTGGTCACAGGGCCCCCCCTGTGCCCAGGGAAATGTTTCAAGCTTTCCCCGGAGACTACGACTCCGGCTCCCGGTGCAGCTCCTCACCCTCCGCCGAGTCTCAGTATCTGTCTTCGGTGGACTCCTTTGGCAGTCCACCCACCGCCGCCGCCTCCCAGGTAAGTTCTAGAGGGTTGGGGCGCTGCTTTATGGACTTTTTTTTTTTTTAAGTCAGGTGTGGAGAGAGCAATCCCTCCACCCTAAATAAAGACGCACCAAAACTCGGGATCTGAGAGGGAATAGGCTCACCGCGCACTTGGCAAACTGCAGAGTCGGGACGTGTTTGCAATTGGTGGTGTGCGTGGATCGCAGGGAGGGAACGCAGAGGGGTAAGCTTTGAGGGTTGGGAGAATGCTCCGTTCAGCGCAACGTGTATGCCGTAGCAGGGCTGAGAACTTTTAGCTTGCTCCGGGACTGTTCCCGACTCAGGTCCCCAACTTGAAACTAGCGCAGTTAGGCAGGTGGGGGAAATTCCGGGGAAGCTTCCAGTAGCCTCCTGCCTTTTCTTTCTCTATCGGAGCGCCTACTCCAGCATCGGGTTGCCCTGGATCCGGCGGGCGAGCCGGCCTCGAACCCTCGCTTGGAAGTTCTGCCTCCGCCTCCTGCGCGGAGACGTAACGGGGGACCCGTGCGTAACGGCTGACGCGCTGGAATCCTCCGTCTGACGCGGGGCACGCACGGCGCGCGGCGCCCCCTTCGTCCGCCCCGCCCCTGACGTCCCGGAGCGTTCTATTTTGGAAGGCCAGGGCCACGTTGCTAAGGGAGGGGGCAGCCTGGCGTTCCGATTGGCCGCCGCGGCGCGGGCTATGGCCAATCAACTTTCCCTTCCTATTTGTAGGGTGCATTTCCCTTCCCCCGTCTCCGTCCCCGGAACTCGTGGTTCCTCGGCGCTGGGGTCTCTTTTACGGGCCTCTAAAGGCAGAGCGAGGGGATTCCTGTCGCGACAGGAGCGATCGTCTGCGATCCCATGGGTTCGCGAGGATCTCGCGGGGATCAGGACCCTCCGATCTCAGGGGCCGAGGGTGTCTGTGTGCCAGGGTCTCTTTGGGAGACATGGGTGGCCGTCACCGTCTTCTCCGGGCACACACAGACACAGTCCCAGTCCCTCTGCTCCGGACGCGCGATCCCTCCGCTGTGTCCGAAGACAGGACTAGAACCGCTAGCCCTAGGGGAACCAGCCAGGTGGTCTCCAGGAGCCCCGCCCCCTCTGGGCTTCCTGGACTCTGATTGGCCACCGAGCCAGCCCATCCCTCACCACGCCCCCTGGGAGAGTAGTTAAGCCTCCCCAGCCGTCCTAGGATTCCATTTGGGGGTGGGGGTGGATGAACGCCGCTCCGGTCAGGGGCGCGGGACCTGCACCATTCTCCCTCCGTGGCAGTCAGAGGGAGCCCGATCGTCACTTTTCTCTACCTGTCCGTTCACCGTAATCTGTCTCTTGTCAGTCTCACTCTGTAGAGAGACAATTACTTGAAACGTTGTTCAAAACTCCTAGGGCTGTCCCCCAACACCCTTTTAACTAAGACCCCCGCCCCTGCACGGAGGTCTCATGGACCTTCCAGTCGCTCATCCCCCCGGCTCAGAGGGGTGTGTGTATGTGTGTGAGTGTAGAGGAAGGCTTGGCCTAAGGCCTCTCCCTCTCCCTCCCCTTGCCTCTGGGGTGGGGGTGGGGTGTTGTGGCTGTGTGTGTGGCTGTGACTCCTTCCCGGGGGTTCTGTCACCCGGCTGTGTCCAGCCTCCTCCCCACCCCCCCCACCTAAGAGTCACCAACCCGGGGTGTGATTCACCACCCGCTGGAACCGTGCAACCTTTCCCCGAAGAAGAAGGAGGAGGTAGAAGCCAGTTGAGCAGAAATCCTCTCATTAACCACTGCGTCACGGTGTAGTGGAAGGGTGGGTGTTGTGGCTTTTTGCCTGTGACACACACATCCACACCCGCTCGCCCTGTGCTCACTCACGGGGTCGGTGTGTGCATGTGTGTTGGGTGTGTGTGTGTCGGTGTCTCTGTTTGTGTGTCTACGCCTGTGTGTGTATGTGTCACCCCGTAGGAGTGCGCCGGTCTCGGGGAAATGCCCGGTTCCTTCGTGCCCACGGTCACCGCGATCACAACCAGCCAGGACCTCCAGTGGCTCGTGCAACCCACCCTCATCTCTTCCATGGCCCAGTCCCAGGGGCAACCACTGGCCTCCCAGCCCCCGGCCGTCGACCCCTACGACATGCCAGGGACCAGTTACTCCACGCCAGGCATGAGCGGCTACAGCAGCGGCGGAGCTAGTGGCAGTGGCGGGCCTTCCACCAGCGGAACCACCAGTGGACCTGGGCCTGCCCGCCCGGCCCGAGCCCGGCCTCGGAGACCCCGAGAGGAGACGGTGAGTAAGGGGCATCCCAACTTGGCCTGGGAGTAGGAAGCAAGAGAGGCGGGAACTCTCTCACCAGTGGGGTGAGGGACCACCAAGGCCTTAGTGCCGCAGAAACCCTAGCATCCTCGCCACAGTCAGGGAGATCTAGAGGGTTCTCCTGTGGCCCCTGGGGGTTCTGGAAGAAGAGGGGTTTGGGACAGATAGAGGCGGCGCGCCGTGTCCCCAGACCTCATGGCCTCTGTCTCCCCTACCCAGCTTACTCCGGAGGAGGAGGAGAAGAGAAGGGTTCGCCGGGAACGCAACAAATTGGCAGCAGCTAAGTGTAGGAACCGTCGGAGGGAGCTGACTGACCGACTCCAGGCGGTGAGCCCAGGCCCTGGGGAGGGAGGGGTGAGGGTACACGGAAGGGGGGCTCTCCCCCATCCTCTGCCCCTCGCCACCTGCGCCCTGGTCCCGGGCCAAGAGCCAGCGGTTCCGCAGGTGGAACTAGGTACGGGCGTGGCTAGGTAGGGTAACCCCAGGCGCACACAGAGACCCTCCCACACTCCCGGCCATGCCCGTGCCGGTTTATGACCTTTCGCAGAGGTCCTGTCCTTTCTTCTCCCTTCTGGGCTCGGGCAAGCCATAGCCCATTTTTGCCTCGGTTTCTCCATCTCTTCCATCCCTCCCGGAATCTTCCAGGCTCCTTCTAGCTTTGACGTTCTGGAGAGTCTGGGAAGCCAAATGCTTTGATCCTATATCAGTTTCTTACGACACGCACCCAGACCACTCAGACCCTGGGCAGGTGGCATCCACCAACGCCCCCTTCCCTTTTTTACAACTTACCTTGGTCTGGGACTGGTGCCTGCAGGGCGGCCTGCTGCCCCTAGAGGAAACTGGGGAAATCCTCTCCTTTCCCGCGCCACCGGGTCTCTTCCCTGGGAGACAGAGGGGGAAGGGGAAGGGCGGGGAAGACGTGGCATTACAAACACAGAATGATCGTTCATTCATTCAACAAACCTCCGAGTGCCTCCGGCAACCAGAGCCCTCCATGTACCCCGCGCCCCTGCTCAGTTCCCACCGAACACATGGCGGGTGGTGGAGGGGACAGGCTCCTGGAAGGCGAGACCCTCGCCCCAAGTCCCATAGCACATCCGGACCCCATATCAGGGGGTCTCGCCGCTCAGTCCGGAGCTGCCTTCCAGCCCGGGGCCTCAGCAGCAGGTGTAAGGGACATGGTTTCAGCCATGCCCACCTTCTCCAGTCACTCACGGCCCTTTTCTCCTTCTTCCCCCTCCTCCGTGGGACCGAACCTCAGGAGACAGATCAGTTAGAGGAAGAAAAAGCAGAGCTGGAGTCGGAGATCGCTGAGCTCCAAAAGGAGAAGGAACGTCTGGAGTTTGTGCTGGTGGCCCACAAACCGGGCTGCAAGATCCCCTACGAAGAGGGGCCGGGTCCCGGCCCGCTGGCGGAGGTGAGAGATTTGCCGGGGTCGGCATCCACTAAGGAAGATGGTTTCAGCTGGCTGCTGCCGCCCCCGCCACCACCGCCCCTGCCCTTCCAGACCAGCCAAGACGCATCCCCCAACCTGACAGCTTCTCTCTTTACACACAGTGAAGTTCAAGTCCTCGGCGACCCCTTCCCCGTTGTTAACCCTTCGTACACTTCCTCGTTTGTCCTCACCTGCCCGGAGGTCTCCGCGTTCACCGGCGCCCAACGCCCCAGCGGCAGTGACCAGCCCACCGACCCCCTGAACTCGCCCTCCCTTCTTGCTCTGTGAACTCTTTAGACACAAAACAAACAAACACACGAGGGGGAGCGATTTGGAAGAGGAGGAGGAAGAGAGAGAGGGGAAGAGACAAAGCGGGCGTGTGGCCTTCCTGCCTCTCCTGTCTGACTCTCTGCGACCACTGTCATCGGACAGGAGGACCTCCTTGTGTTTTGTGCCGCCTCTTGTTTCTGTGGCCCGGCGAGGCCAGGAAGCTGGTGACTTTGGGGGCAGGGGGCGGGGAGGGAATGGACCCCCGCCCCCAGCTGCCTGTTGGCCCTTTCACCTCAGCCCAACCTCTGGGGGTGGGGGTGGGGGGTTGGGTGGGGCGCCTCGCTTTGGGCGGAGGGAAAGGGGTGCTGGTGGTGGGCTGCGGGGTGGGCTGGGCTCTGCTCCAGAGAGGCCCGACAAGGAAATGCCACAGACCACGGCCCCACCACGTCTCCCCCACCCACCCTTAAGGGGGTGACCAGGCTGGTTCTCCCCGCCCACCCCCCCGACCCTAGCTTATTTATCCACCATTTCCACGTGGTTAGATCCTCCTCAGAATTGAGCCTCCCTTTAAGGGAAGTTGATGCCCCTTATGATAATCTCCTTCCCTCCCACCCAGACTTAGTCTGAAATGTGAACCTCCCTCCCTGGCTGTCCAGCCTTCCCCCTCCCGGCAAAAGTGGCTCTGATCTGAATTCTTGGCCTCTTAAGGATCCCCCCGAATTCGGCCCCCAGCCTTCCTTTTCTGATTACAGTGTTACCCCAAGCCTCCTAGCCTGGCTCAGCCTTCCCTCCCGGCCTTCCTTGCTGGGCCTCTCTGATTCAGGCAGCAGGGGGCGCTGTGATGCCCGTCCTGCTGGAGTGCTTTATACTGTGAACCGAGTTGGCCGGATTGTGGGGGGGTGGGGGAGCCTGGTGGGACAGAACCCTTCGGGAGGGGGAGCGGATTGTGCCCCCCTCCCGCCTCAAAGCTTTTCCTTGGTCTCCCCTCACCCCAGCTGCTTCCTTCCTCCCCTCAACAGTGAGTTAGACTCCAGGGGTGACAGGATCGAGAGTGGGGGTGACAGTTACCCCTCCGCGTGGCCTCTGTCCTCAGGACCCCCAGCCCCAAGCCCTGGCCTTTTTCTTTAAGGCCTGTCCCCCTACCCCGGCCTAGGACGCCAACTTCTCCCTCCCCGTGGCACCCCTACATCCTTTCTAGAAAGGGAGCAATGGGAGGTTGCCAGGGGACCCCCAGTATTTTTTCCGGAGAAGATTTAAAGGCCGAGGCTTTGGCCCCCAAGCCCCAATATTTTCAGACTGGCAAACTCGAAGGGGCTGGACTCCCGCAGTCCCAGCTTCCCGGCCCAGCCCCCCAAGCCCCGATTCTGGGTTCGGGCTGCCCCGCCCCACTCGTCCTTCTGCTTCACCCCACGAGAATTCTCTCGTGAGGCGGATTGATATTTTTTTAACTTCGGGTGGGCCACGCCGCCTTCTGTGCTGCATGGGAAACATTCCACGTGCCCCGTCCCGCGCCCCCCGCCCCCCCGTCCCGTGGCTATTTATCCCTTTCCTGGTTTCCGAAAGGCACTTATATCTATTATGTATAAATAAATATATTATATATGGGTGTGCGTGTGCGTGTGTGAGCGTGAGTGTGTGAGCGCTTCTGCAACGTCGGCCTAGGTCACGTTGGCCCCCAAAGCAGCGCCCCGTTGACTCGGAAACACTGTTTCTGGAAACTTCGAGTCAGCCTGTTTCAGGCTCCCTTTCCTCTGGCTGTCTTTCGCTGTCTCTCCTGATTGTCTCGGCCCCCCGGTGGTTCGGGGCAGTCTCTGGCTGTCTCTTTCTCCAGCGTCTCTGTCTTTTCTCTGCCTGTTTTCACCTGGTCCTTTTGGATCTGTCCGTTTGCTGACTGTCCCCGATCCTTCAGCTGTCTCCTGACTCTGGGTTTGTTGGGGATGTGAGATTTTATTTTTGTGAGTGAAGCCTGAGGGATCGTAGACTTCCACAATCTGTATCTTTTAAGGATTCTGGGTGTGAGTGTGAGACTGTGAGCCGGGGGCCTGTCCCTGCCGGACCACAACTTATTGAATCCCTCCCCCCACCCCCCTCCCCTCCGCCCTGTGCTGTATTTGTGATTCTCTTTTTGTATTTTGCACCTGACCCTGGGGGGCTGGGGCCGGCCGGCACTGGGCCACTACCCTCCCACCATGGTTCTGCACTGTCGCCAATAAAAAGCTCTTAAATATGAGTCTGGCACACTGTAGGGTCTGTTTGTTCCCGGAGAGGGGGCCATGCCCACGCTCCACACATTCTGAGACTCCCACCTGTGAATCAGTCTACAGCAGGACAACAGGACAGAGGAGGCTAGGCAGTCAGAGAACTTCCCACAGGGTCTGCCTCCTCTCCGAGGGGATGAGGCAGAACAGTGGGCGAGAGGTCCTGAAATGCCAAAGGGTGTTTTGGGGGGTTTCTTGACAACAGAGGAACTCACCCAGACCCTGTGGGCTGAGGACAACCTGAGTGAAGGTGGGACAGGTTGAGAAATTTGAATCACACATCCCACAGGACCAAAGCCCAGCCAGTGTTTACCAGTCCTCAGGGTTTTATGAGACACAAAAACATGTATCACTTTACACCGAAGATGAATTTCCTTTGGCTTTTCATGCGGCCATATTTTCTGGGTTATAAACATATAGGGGTCCACCTAAAATGGGCTGAACCAAAGATACCATCTAACGTAATTTATTCATCAATAGGAAACATTTCCTAAGTACCTACTGTGCGCCCAGCCCAGTGCTGGGCAGTGTTGGGGACACAGTGGGGACTGAGACGGCTCCAGGCCCTCCCCTCCTAGGGCTCACAGTCCAGAGAGGGACACACACCTGTCGGGGATGATCTCAAGGGCACAGAGTTGGGGGAATCCATGAGCCCAGTGGAGGCACATAACCTGGTCGGGGAGACAAGGAAAAGATTCCTTTTGAGGAGAGACTGCTGAGCTGAGTCCTGGAGGCTTAATGGAGGACATTAAAGGGGATAGAAAATGATGCACTGAGCAGAGCACAAAGAGCTGTTGGTGGGGAGAGGGCTTGATACATTAAGGGAGCTAGAGGTTCACAGAGCAAAAGGTGTGGAGAAATTGTTCAGCAAGGACCAGATTCTACAGGCTTACATTCCGGACTAAGAGTTTAGATTGTCTCTTTCGGGCACTGGGGAGCCATAGCAGGTTTGGAGTGCAAGAAAGGTAGGGGAAGGCTTGTGCTTTAGGAAGACAGCTTTAACCACTAAGTTGAGGGTAGCTGGCAGAGAAAGGGGCAAGACCGGGGCAGGAGACCAGGGAGGGGTCTAGAGCAGGGACACTGGTGTGTGTTGGGGAAGCTTGGAACAGGGCCAGGGCCATGAGATAGAGAGGAGAACGGGAATCAAAAAGACAGTAGGAGGCAGAACAGAGAGGACTTGGTGAAAAGCTAGCTTCAGAAAGACAACACAGGGCAGTAGTAAATAGGTTGAGCCAGGAGTCTGAGAGCCTACCAAAATTGGGTGACTTTGGACAAGAGGCCTCATCTCTGTGAACCTCAGTTTTCTCGGCTGCAGAATGTGGCTATGAGGAGTCAGGGAGCTCATGCGTGCCGTTGCTGAGTCCAGAGCGAAGGTGCAGTCATCACTATCCTCACTGCTCTTATTGGGGCCACTTTGATCCCTGGCCTGGAATATTCCCCCCTTCCGTTGGTTCATCCCCCTCATCCTTCAGGTGTCTGCTCACATGTAACCCTGACATCTCACCTGAGCTCAGGTCTCCCTATTAGATGGCCTCTAAGTTCTATACTTGCCTTCCCAGTAGTTATCATCTTTGTAGCTGTTCACTAAATGTGTAATTAATGATTGTTTAATATTTGTCTCCTTCCCTGGACTGGGAGCACCATGAGGCCAGGGCGAGGGCTGTGATCAACATTGTATTCCCAGCGCCTGGCACCAAGGAAATACTTGTCGAATGAGTGGGTGAATGAGTGCGTGAATGAATGAATGAATGAATGAATGAATGAGTATCTGACCGATGAATAAGTATATGCGTGATTAAAGACGTGAGTGAACAAATGACTGAACGGGAGAATAAGCAAGCGAAGGGGAGAGATCCAGAATGATTTTCATCATCTTTTGGAATCATCTTTGATACTCCCAGTAAAAGTGTAACCGTGGGAAATGAGACCCGCGTGGCGGAGATTGAACTGTGAAGCAGCTGATTGCAACGATGTTAGGCGCCGGCTCCAGGGACCCTCTCCTCGACAGCCCGCTCTAGTGTCCAGTCTCATGGGAGCGAAAAAAAGGACGCAACCGTCCCGCCCGAAAGGTGGAATTGAACCACTCTGTCGCTAGACAGCTACAGGTTTGAAGCCTGCACCCCAGACCACTGAGGATCATCCGGGCAAGACACTCCTTTTCCCACACAGTTATATAAAACTCAAAAACCGTTATCTTTTTACAGTTATGGTCACATAGCTTGGGAGGGTGTGAGATTGTTGACTCCGATATCTATAAATTCTCCCCAACTACGACATATATCCTTTCAAAATGTTACCTTTTTCTTGCATGGGCATGATTCATCCTCTCTTTGGAAACCGTCTTCATTTGCATAGCGCCGCGCATGCTGGGAAGCGGCGTTCGAGGACGGGGCCCACTCACTTCTAGATGTTAAAGGGTCCGAAGCCGTTTTTTCCAAGTGAGAAGTTTGTTTTTAAGAGGAGAAAGTCATAAGTCGGCTTTCAGAAGCCCCTTCCCTGAAAAAATCCGAGTTGGAGTGAGGTAGTTCCTGCTAGAGTTTGATTTAGCCCAGCCCCGGAGATTCCGGGTAGGGGGTTATGGGGCTGGTGCGACACCTGCTGTTCCTTTGTGGAACTTCAACGACCTCCAGAGTCCTGTGTTCATTCAAATATTTATTGAGCGCCTGCTAAATCCCGGGCACTGTTCTAGGCAGCGGGATGACAGAAACTCTGCCCTCATTGAGCTTAAGACACTAGAGGTCATCAATTTCTGCCTGTGTTTTATGGCCAAGGAAACCGAGGCTTACAAACGGATCGTACCGTACCCCAGTTCACACAGCCCATCCACCTGGGGGAATCAAACCTGTGCCATCCCAATTGTCATTACAAAAAAGTGACCCTTCTATAATCTAAGTCAGTGATCCTTTGACAACGCTATCGTTCCGGACCACATAAAACCTACCCAGGGCTCCCATCTCAGAGTAAAAGTCAAAGTTCTCACCAATGCCCTACAAAATCCCTATATTCAGGGATACCTGGGTGGCCCAGTCGGTTAAGTGTCTGCCTTATTACGATCCCACGGTACTGGGATCGAGCCCCGCGTGGGGCTCCCCTCTGAGCAGGGAGCCTGCTTCTCTCTCTCCCTCTGCCTGTGCTGTCAAATAAATAAAAACTTAAAAAAAAAAATTCCCATATGCTAGTTCCTTTCACTCCTCTGACCCCGTCTCCTAATCTGCTTTGCTCATTTACTTGGCTTCTGGCATACAGATCTCACACCAGGCATCAAGCATGCTTCTTTCTCAAAGCCCTTGTGTTTGCTGATCCCCCTGCCTGAATCTCCTTTCCTCCACATGTTCACTGACTCACTGCCTCCCTTCACTGGGGCCTCTGCTCAAATACCACCACCTGGTGAAGTCTTCCCTGACCACTCAGTTTAAAATAGCAAGTCCTCTTACTTCTTACCCTGATGGGCTTCTCTCCACCTCTCTGAGCACCACCTGCCATGTACTACGCCTGTTTGCTAATTCTCTGTCTGCTCCCACTAGAATATCACTTCCATGAAACTGTGGACTTTATTTTGGCTTTTTCTGAGTCCCTGCTGCCTAAAGAGTGCTTGAGAACTTAGCACATGCTCGGTAAATATTTGTAGGATGAATATAAGATTACATTATCCTTCTCTGAGCCTTGATGTCCCCGTCTGGAAAACAAGATTAGTACAGCTGATTTCAATGGAGGAATCGCAATGAGCAGACGGATATAAAAGTCTGGGGAGGCACTCAATAAAGGCTGTTTCAAACTCCAGACTGTTTCCAGCTTCTAGTGAGGGTGGGCTCACTAGAAGCCAAGGATAGGCTTGGGGGCTTTAGCCATTCTTGGACCCATAATCTCAACCAGTCTCTCTTCCTCCATCCTTTTTTTTTTTTTTAAATAGTTTTTTGTTTGTTTAATTTTACTTTGATGTGATCTCAGCACCCAATGCGGGACTCGAACTCACAAGCCTAAAATCAAGAGTGGAACACTCACTCCACTGAGCCGGCCAGGCGCCCCCCTCCATTCTACGTTACAAAGCAACACTATCTTATGGAAAGTGTGAATAAAAGCATCTTTGGGAAATTTCGCTACTTTTTAATTTGGAAATTGAAAACATAGTCCCTGCTTGGCAGATCTAGATCCAAGAGAAGCCCCCTTAAGCCCTCTTTTTTTCTTTTTTGTTACATAGCTGCTGCTAGGCAACCCCTACACACACAAAGACGGGCTGTAACTACTAGTCCTATAACATCATTTTCTGTCTCCTAAAATGTGACATGCGTCGCTAGAGGCAAGTGCGATGATTTTAGGTGATGCACGAACAAACAGTTTAAACGTTAATACTTTTGTGTTTATTTTTACTGTTACCTTCTATTCCTGGCGAGTGATACTGACTTCCTTGGTGGCGAAGTAACATTTCTTTTTAAGAGACATTTGTTTTATTTTTAATTTACCAATTTAAAGAAAAATATTAGATGAAAAGCAGAATGGGTGATAGATCCTAAGGGTCGTGAGGGGACGACCGAGATTTGGGAAACAATGCCATAGCTCACAAGCAGCTTCTGTTTACTGGGCATTTAGTGTATGGCAGGCCCTATGCCAAGGGCTTTCCATGTTGCGTGGTTATGGTGACAGTTTTCCATTTGAGGAAACTGAGGCTTCAAGAGGTGAAGTCACTTGTTCGAGGTCACACAGCCAAGAGGTAGTGAAGCTGGGATTCAGATCCAGGTCTGTGGGTCATTAGAACCTAGTCTCCCGGGCGCCTGGGTGGCTCAGCCAGTTGATTGTCTGCTTTCAGCTTAGGTCATTGATCCCAGATCCCTGGGATTGAGTCCCCCGCTCAGCGGGGAGTCTGCTTCTCCCTCTGCCTACTACTCCCCCTGCTTGTGCTCTCTGTCAAGTAAATAAATAAAATGTTTATTATTTTTTAAGATTTTATTTATTTATTTGACAGAGAGAGAGATGACAAGTCTGTAGAGAGGCAGGCAGAGAGAGGGGAGGAAGCAGGCTCCCCGCTGAGGAGAGAGCCCGATGCCAGGCTCGATCCCAGGACCCTGAGATCACGACCTGAGCCAAAGGCAGAGGCTTTAACCCATTGAGCCACCCAGGCGCCCCTAAATAAAATGTTAAAAAAAAAAGAAAGAAAAAAGAAAAAAAGAACCCAGTCTCCTGCCTCCTTCTCCCGAGGTTTTGGAACCTGAGGCCCAGAAAGGCCATGAGGCCCTTTACTTGGTCCCAAGGCAAGTTGATAGAGAGAGGTGGTTGGATGAGAGACATTTGAGAGAGAGGACAGACATGGCTTCCCGACTTACTAGATGTTGGGGCTGAGGAAGTAGGAATCCAGGGCCATACCAAGGTCTCTAGCCTGATGACAAAGTGGCAGAGCGGACATCCCTGAGCTGGAAATGAGATAGGACAATTAAAGGTTTGGATGTGCTTGTGGAGGGAGCCATCCAGAAGGCACTTGGGCACGGATCTGGGGCTCAGATGAGAGGGCTGCCGGGTGGGCAGAGTGTGGGGATCGACTAGTGATGTCTGCTGTGGGCACAGGCATGGAAACCGGCTGTCAAAGGCTTGGCTAGCCCTGGGACGGAAGGTCTCTCGGTATCTTCCCCTCAATCATTTCATACTTTAAACAGATTATGAGGGTGCTTCTTCTGGATAGATGGGGAAGGTTCCTCCTTGAATACCACTTAGGTGCTTTTCAGTGCAGGAAGGTGAAAGCTGGAGGAAGCTGGAAGCACAGGAGGCCTTGGGTTTTCCACAGGAGTCTTTATTACAGTGTAAATCCAAGCTCAGGCCTCCCCTGGGCCCCATGCAAAGCCCTGGCTTTGGGGCTAGTGGCGTCCAGGAGACACCAATCTCTCACGGCGCCTCCAGCGGCGGGGTCGCGGAAGTGCAGGGCGGGTGCCCTATCTAGGCAACTACAAGTCCCAGCAGGCGCCGCAGCCAAGGTGCCTCGCCTTTCCGGGACTCCTAGAGCAGAGCCTCTTGGGAGATGTAGTCCTGGCCGCTCAGGCAATTTGCACAAACTCCCTGGTGCGAGTGATCCAGACACCCGCCGGGGAAATGGCTCGGGCGGGGGCGGAGGCAGAGGGAGGGTGGGGATGGAAGGGAGATGGAGTTGGGCAGAGGGCTGCGGGGGATGGGGGCAGGCGTCCCGAGAGCAGACACCCCTTTCATTCGGCTTTGGCTTTGGCTCCAGAGACTGCGGCTGCTGCCGAGGCGAGGGCTCCGGACCCTGGGATCTTAGCTCGGATCCTGAGGGAGAAACAAGTGGAGTCACAGGGTAGGGCAAGTGACCCATAGGAATCAGAGAACTAAGGGGAAATCTGGACGGGTGGGGTGGGGTGGGCGGAGGGGAGTAGCTGAGTGCCCAAAGCCAGCCCCTGCCCTCCCCAAGAGATTTAGGGACAGGTGATATCCGGGGAAAGGTTCCTAAGCTCCCCCCCCCGCCCCCCATCCCATCCATCTCCATCCCATGCCCTTACTTAGCTTTGATGTGGCTCAACTGATTGGTCACCAATCCCACATACTGGTCCATCTGGGCCTGGGGAGATCAAGAAGGAGAGATTGGAGGGGTTCTTCTCCCCAATTCATTCAGGAAGCTGCTTCCTCGCCCCCCCAACCTCCAAGTGAGAAATTGGGGAGAGCGGTCCATTCCTCCACCTTCAACTCTAAGCCTAATAAAATAGTCTTGGAAGTCAGAAGTTCAAGCTGAATTGTCAGTATACTGGGCCAAGTTCACACAGAATGACGTCAGGCAGACACACAGGAAATTGCCAGTAAGTTCTGTTTCCTGGGCACGACGATTAATCTTCGAGGGAGTTGTACGTGCGTGTGTCTGTGTGAGTCAGGTGAGAGCGTGGGCCATTGGTGTTGGTTGTCAAGTCCCTGCGTGGATATTGACTTAAATACTAGTTTAATTCACAGTGTGACCGGCTTTGAGAGTCTTGGGGGTTCCAGCACATGAGGGAGTTTGTACTCTCTCTGGCAGGCATGTGTATCGCTTGGCGCTCAGCTGTGCCGGAGAAGGGAACGTCAGTCCATCTGCCTGACTCTGGGTGGGATATATGTCAGTTGGCCTTGGTTCTCTCGGTGTTCTGGGCAACAGCCGTCCCACCCGATGTTGACCGTCTTTGGCAGTTTCGGGGTGAAAGCATCGGTTGGTGCACCTGCCTTGGGTTGGGACCCTGACTCTTCCAGGGGCGGAAATACCGGTTGATCCTCCTGTCTCTGGCTCGGACATCTGTCAGTGGGACACTGGCTGGGAGGTGGGGGTAGGGGCAGGGGTGGGGGGAGTCAGACCACCCGTGTTTGGCCGGGACACTGCCAACCGAGAGCCCGTCACACCCACCTGGTGCTGCCGATACAGCAAGGGGACAGTGAATAAACCGATCACTCCTGTAGACACAGAAATGGGGGGGCTGGTGGTCAGGGTTCTCCCGAGGGATTAAGAGTTTCATCTAGAACCCTGTCTCCCACCAAACCCCAATGACCCACTTCCCCACCCCGCCCCCCACAGCCTTCCCAGCTCACCCAGAATGAGAAGAGTCAAACCATTGAAGACGGCACCCACGAAGGTCAAGATGTAGAAGAGAAGGGCCAGCTGGGGATGAGGGTCAGGGTCAGGGTCAGCAGAGCCTACGAGGTCCTCCCCAGGCCGTGGACTTCCCCAGCAGTGGCCCTCCTACCCCCCAGGGGCAGCAAGGTGAATGCCGGGAACCTAGGAGGGAGTGTGGGTCTTGGGGGCACCTTGAGGGAGTCCACGAGGTCTTCTACCAGGAAGAAATGCCGCAGCTGGATGGCCATAGAGACCACTCGGGAGGCAATCTGCTGGGACAAACGTTCCATCTGCTCCCGAGTCAGGGTCAGGTCCACATCCAGATAGGCCCTGGGAGGACAAAGGCGTGTCAGGCACCTCAATGTGTGGACCAGCCCAGGCTGAGGGGTGTGGCTGGGACAAGGGCGAGAAATAGGGGTTTGAGGAGATGGCCAGATGTAGTGGGCTGCAGCCAAGGTCAAGGGCAAGAGATGGGATCAAGGATTAAGGGTAAGAGTTAGGATCAGAGCTTAGGGCTGGAAAGTCAGGGTCAGAGTCGGGTTGGAGTCAGAAACAAGAACAGGAAGGGTCAGGGTCAGCATGAGTTGTGCCTGACTGGAGGTCAAGGGTCAGACCACCCCCTCGGGTCAGCACAGAGGTCTAGACAGAGGTCAAGGTCAGGGGCCAGGGGTTCTCACTGGAAGGGGTTGGCACCATCCCCCCGGTGCACGGCCTGCAGCACTTTTCGGTAAACCCTGAGAGAGATGGTGCCACAGAGCAGCAATAGGGCCACGTGGGCGGTCACGGACACGATGCTAAAGTGCAGGAGGCAGAGCAGGGAGACCATGAGGCCGGTGAAGACCACTCCCGACGTCCTTGTGTCTTTCCAGTACAGCAGGTCCGCCACTGTGGAGGGAGAGGGAGCCGGACGCTCAGGCTGGGCTTTGCGCCTGGCCTGGCTGATCGCTTGACCTCCCACGTCCCGTCTCAGGGCTGAACCTTGACCTCTTGACACACCTGGCCTCCACCTGAACTCAATTTCCCGATTTCTAATTATCTTCTTTTCTTCCCAGCTGCTTCCCCTCTTCTCCTGGAAAACCCAAGTTAACCGTCTAGTGAGTCCTGCCCGTAGACCATGTGTGGATACAATTTTTGGCTATTATTTATGAAAAATGGAATCATCCATAAACTTTTCTGCCTCACGCATGACCCGCTCTTTTCCCTCCTAAAAGTCCCACCTTGCCAGTTGGAAGAACTCTTGATTCATTCTTTATAAGGGTTCCACAATATTCTGTCACGTGTGGCTGTGCCATCATTCATTTCATTCCACATTTATCTATTGAGGGGTCATTCACTTGGTTTCTTAACCCCCATTCTGCAACAGGGTTGCAAGGACCAGCCCTCTACAGATATTCTTACCTCCCTGCAGGGAGATTCTATTTCTGAGATAGAATCCCAGAGGCAAAATGGCTGGGTGGACTATTCTGTATTTCTGAACGTCATAAATACTATCAGATTGCTTACTAGTAAAACTGTTAACAATCTTCATTTCCATGAGCAACTGGAGTGTGATCTTTTCCCAGCATCCTGCCCAACAATGGGTGTTATTGTTCTTTTTCTTTTTTTGCCAACTTGACAGGTGCAAAGGGATATCTTCTTGATAGTCCCACCCACACACACTTTTCTAAGTCCTACAGGTATTAATAACACCATCCTTCTTTCTAAGCCCTGATTCAAATTTCTGACCCCTTTCTGAGATGCTAAATTCACCTCATAAGCCCAACCTGAGCCCTGGCCTCCAGACTCCAATGCTTCCCCCCCCCCCCAATTGGGCTCTGTGCCCAACGTGGAGCTTGAACTCAGGACCCAAAATCAAGAGTGGAGATCAAGAGTCGCATGCTCTACCCACTGAGCCAGCCAGGTGCCCCTCCAATGTTTCATTTTGCCCATCTAAACGTTAACAGCCTTCCCAATAATGTGATTCCATCTCAGCCCTGAGCCGGTAGCCCAGACCCTCCACACCCCGCCCGCAACCTCACTCTGCTCAAATTCTGACCCGTGCTGACCGGTCCTCCCCAGAGTCTGACTCCCCTCACTTCTGTGTCGTCCTAACACCCACCCTCCTATCTAGCTCTAACTAGGGCAGGCCTCCCCCTACCCGCAATGCAGGGCCCTCCCTTGCAGCCTCCCCAAGGCCTGTGCCAGTGGGTGGGGGAGGAGTCGGGTCGCCCGAGGCGGGGGCTAAGTTTAGGCACCCTGGGGGGAGGGGGGTGCCTGGCCCGCAGCTGTGCTGGCCTGTCCAGGTCCTGAGTGACAGCGCCGCCTGGGCTTGAGACTGGGGGAGGGGGCCTCCCTGCTCTCGGGCCCCAAAGCCTTGGCTCGGGGGAGAGGGGGCCCCATGCTCCCTCCACTCCCTCTCTAGACACCCCGGCAACCCCCCCAGCTTCAGCCTGCAGCTCTGGGGAATCGGAGACCAATAGGAAACATATCCATAGATTTGAGAGAGATGAGAAAGAATCTGGACCCGTTTACGCCATCCCCCAACCCCGGTCCCACCGGCCCGCTCCGCAAGCCCACCTTTACTCCCCATCTCTGCTCCAAGTGAGAGGCTGAGGACAGGCCACCGCTACTTCTCGGGGATTTTGCCCACTTCAGTGGAACCCGGAGGGAGGGAGTAGGGGGCGGGGCCCCCTGTACCCAGCCAATGGCTCTCCATAGAGGTGGGGACAGTTCCAAAAAGGGGTGGCGTTCTTTGTAAACACCCAAAAGCAGTGATGTCTATAATCACGATGGCCGTTCGTGGAGGCTAAGCGTATTTTAGAGGAAGCGGGCTCTATTTGCAACTGGCCAATGGATGCGGCCAGGGAAGAGGAGCGTTTTAAAAAGGCCTAGAGTTTACTTGTAAATTATCCCGTGGCCAAAACCAGAAGACAGCTTTATTTTTTCAGGGATTTGTCCTGCCCAAAATGAACCTCTAGGAGGAGCACTCCAAAAGAGGGATTATTATTATTTTTTTAGCCACCAGCCAATCCTAATGCTCAAAGGCGGGCTCACAGCTCAAGTGGGCGGGAGAACTATATAAAGAGCCAATGGCAATCTTAGATAACGGGACAAATTTTTTAAAGGGCGGAGCTTATATCTAGACAATAGCAATACCTGCTCTTCTCAACTCTCACTTCCTTCGCGAGGCTGGTCCCTTTAAATTCCAGCCCTCCCACCTTAACTATAGTCCAAGCGAGCACCTTCACTCACGCACTTTACCTAGAAGGAGCGGTTCCAGTGTGAATTCTGATTGGTCCGTGCTGTCGAGGCACTGCCCCGTGATTGGCTCCCGCTCCAGATGCCCCCACGGCTCTTCCTCCTTCTGGTCCAGCGAGGGCTCATCAGGCCGAGAGTCCGAATCCCGGGATCGGGGTGGGGACGGGGTACCGGCCTGGGGGGTTCCAGAGCCGGGGCTGGGCTGCGGAATCAAGACTTCCGGCGGCGGTGAGGACTGAGGGAGTCCGAGTTGTAGGTCCAGTTCTGGCGCGTTAGAAAGAGAAGGCCGTGAGCTTTCACCTTGGAGGTGCCCTGAGGAGAGACCACCCACCCCTTGTGGCTTCGGTCCCAGCACCTTCTGACAGCTCACCTTTCCCAGCCTCTCCAACCTCCGGCCCACCGGGCTCCTCGTCCTCTAGCGGGGTGGAGCTACTGGTGGCAGAGTCTTCTCCGGACCCCGCTCCCCGGGCTGCCCAGCCCAGCTGGTCCAGCTGGAGCCCTAGGTCCTCCAGGGGGCGTTCGGCCAGAGGGGCAGTGTCGAGGTCACCGCGGCGGCCAGGTTCCGGGGACTGGCTCAGGCTGGGGATGCTCTCCAAGCTGTCGCCCAGGCCAGGCTGAGGGGGTGGGTCTCGCGGTTCCGAGACCGAGCGGCCCTGGGGCCGGGGGCGGCGGGCAGCTGAATCCCGGCGTGCTCCAGAGCCCACCACACCGTCGAAGGCGATGTAGGAGAAGGTCAGCTCCCGGGGGGTGCCCCAGTCCTGCGACGTGGTCTCTTCCTCGTCGTCCTCCGAGAATTCTCGGGCTGTGTGAAGCTCCCGAAAATCCGAGTCGTCATTCCCTCCTGCAGCGAGCAAAGGAGGGTATGAGCTACTCTAAGTGGGACCCGGACCCACTCTCCTCAACCCCCCTTCCCAGTTGTGAGGCTCTTTAAGTCCCGCTCTCACATCCTCCCCCTCCACTTACCTTCTGTGGAGTCCGGGGTAGAGGACGCTGTAGATGGAGCTTCTTCTGCGAGAGGGAAAGAATCGAAGATTCTTAGAGGCTTAGACTGTTGGAATCACAGAAGTGTGCCAGTCCTGGAAACTTGGACGGTCCAAATTAAGGAATCTTAGAATATTTGAATCACAGGACCTTCAGAACATTCTACATAGACTGTAAAACCTTACTATAGTGCTACCCGAAGCTCAGCCTCATAAGTTCAAATCAAGGAATCTTAATCTCAGGAGTCTTCAAATTAGGAATTTTAGGAGGTTTCAATTAGTTCACTCTTTCAAAAACCATTTATTGAACACCTACTTTGTGCCAGGCACTGTTTTAGACTGAGAATACAAATGTGAACAAAACAGACAAAATCTCTGCCGTCCTAGGGCTTACACTCTACTGGCGAGAAAGACAATACACAAATATACGATGCTGGGTGCTAAGTGTGTGAAGAAAAATAAAGCAGGGTAAGAGAAGAGAAGGTGAGAGGGTGCTATTTCAGACAGGGTGGTCAGGAAGACTTCTTTGATAAGATTACATTTGAGCAGGGCCTTGAATGAAGTGAAGGAGCCATGCAGATGTCTAGGGAAGAGTCTTCCAGGCAGAGGAAAAAGCCCAGTGCAAAGGCCCTGAGGCAGGCACTAGGCTTGGCAAATCTAAGGAACAAAGAGGTGTGAAGGTGTGACTGGGAGGGAGAAGGGTGGGAGAGGAGGGCAGAGAGGTGGTGGTGTTAGGGATCATGTAGGGCTTTCCTTCGTAAGCCCAGGTAAGGACAAGATTCTAGAATGTTGGGATGATACGCTTTAATGTTGAAATAACAAATCCTTAGAATTTTGACATCTGGACTCCTAGGACATGTAAACATCCAGATCTGAGAGAGCTGAAATTCTCAGCTGCGGGAACCACTGGGGGTGTGAGACAGAAGATGTTAGACGAGGACTGTTAGAGCCCTGGTCTCAGAGATCGTGAGGATCCGATAAGGTATTTTCAATTGTGGAACCTAGCCCCTCAGAGCTAGCTTGGGGCTTTGCCTACATGAGATGCTCAATACTGTTTGGAAACTGAAACCAGATGCCCCCCGCCCCGCCCCCACCTCGTTTTGGCAGCTGGGGAATCGGAGCCCAGAGTAGAATGGGTGTCTTCCAGGGTTACTATAATCAGTGGTAAAGCTCAGTAAGGACGCAGGAGTCCTGGCCCCAACCCAGGGATGGCAGTTTCCAAGGGACAGGATGTTGGACAATTTGGGCGAGGTCGGGGCAGCCTCTGAGTCTGGGCAGAAAACGGAGATGGGATCCGAAGATGGATGATGGGGGGTGGTGGTTAGATCCCTCTTCTCTATCCTGGCTCTACCCTTCCATTCAACTCCCCTCCCTGCTGGCTGCGGCCAGCACCAGGGCGAGGGGACAGCTCCCGGAGAGCGTCCTCATCCCTGGGTGGGGTCCGGCGCCATATCCCAGAGTCGGGCGCGACCCCCGCTAGCTATCTCAGTGCCCCTCACCTCCGCCTTGACTCACTCAGGTCCTCCGGGTCAAGTTGCCCCCGTCGCCGCTGGAATGCAGGGGGAGGGGAGAGCTTCCTTTGTCTCTTTCGCCTCCTCCCCCATCCCAATTCTCCCGCGACCCGGCACGGAGGGGTTACTGGGGAGGAGCCCACCCGGGCCTCTGGGCCCCACACCAGGCCTGAGCCTCCCGCTACTCACTGCAGTGGGCGAAGACAGGCAGGACCTGCCCCATGGCCCTCCTCGGGCCTGCATCGGGACCCCCGCCCACTCCGGCCACGCCGCCCTGGGCCTGGGGCCGCGGGCGCTCATCTCCGCCGCGCCCACGACGCCGCCGCCATCCTCGCCGCCTCCTCCTCCCGGGCCGTTACAGCAGCAGCAGCAGCAGCAACAGCAGCCGCCGCCGCCGCCGCCCTCTGCTCCGCTCGGCGGGGGCGGGCGGGGCCGCTGCTGGGAAAGCACTGCAGCGCGGGGCCGGGGGCGGGGCCAGTGGACCAGTGGGGCGGAACCTAAGGGCGGGGGGAGGGGCGGGTAAACACCGAGGGGCAAGGGAGGGGCGTGGCTTTTCTACGAAAGGGGCGGAGCAAGGCTATACTACTGGGCAGAAAAGGCGCGGAAGGCGGTTTGAAGGGCGGGGCCTGATGGAAGGAGGTGCAGCCTCTAGTGGAAGAGAGGAGGAGCCTAGGGTAGGGCGGGGAAGGGGCTCCGGGGGAGAACGGTTGAAGGCGCCTAGAATGAGAGCGAGGACCTGAGTGGGTCCGCGCGGAGCTAGGCGAGGCATTCAGGAGAGGGTGTAAAGACTACCGCTCCGAGATAGGGTCCGAGCGGAGAACCTCAGAGGGAGTGGGATAGGGGGCAGGAGAAACTACTCAGAAAGTTTGAGGCAAGGGGAGGGGCTCAGATATGGGTGGGGCTTACGTTAATTTAGAATTATGCAGGTAGTTGGGCGGTGTCAAAGACCCAGAAGGTAGAGGCAAGGCCTGGAAAGAATAGGAAAGTACAGGCGGGGGAGGGGGCGCGGTCCAGAAGGTAGACGTAACCTACCGAGAGGAAGCCAGGCTCTCCAGAATGTGGCGACTGGGGCTGTAGCTAAGAGGAGGAGCTACAACTGCGAAAATCAGTATGGTCTGAGTCTGTGTGCTTGAATGGATGGGTAGCACCTGGAACAGAAGCAACCGAAGTCCCGGGGCAAAACCCAGAAGTGGTGGGGTCGAACAGAATAATAAAGGATTTAAAGATTTTGAAACTGGGGGCGGGATCACTGAGGTAGGAGGATCTTAGAGGGAGCAAAGCTGGGGACCCGAAGCTAAGAGTGTAGATAACATGAATTCTAGAGTTCGTTTCCCTGCAACACTGTTTACTTCTTTTTATGACTCAGTTTCCTTTTCGGCAAATCGGAGACGATGTAAATAGTGGTAGCACATGGTAAGTGCTGTTTACTACTATTATTTTTCTGTGACCCAGATCCCAAACATTACTTTGAAGGTGCAAGAGAGAGGACACCCAGGAGTCCAATCTCTTCTAGTAACTCGACTTGAGTGCAGGTCAAGGGCACAGGAAGGAGATTTAGGTGGTTTAAAATCTCACCATGGAGGGGATTAATGGAGTGGGGGGTGGGGGGGCCGGGTGCGGAGGGTGGAGGCTTCCTGATCCCAGGGCTGAAGGATGGCTGCCTTTGCCCGCCTGCTGGAGCGTCTCCTCCGGCCAGCTTGCAAAAAACAGGAGTCAGAAGAGGAAGAGGAGGAGGGGCACAGGACTCACCACGGGCCTCAGTCGCTCCTGGACGCGCCACGATGCGTCCAGCGGCCGCACGGGGGTGCGGCCGCGTCGTGTGGCCTTTGCTTCGGGGCGAGCGCTGTGCAAGGCTGGCGCGCGCACATGGAGGACGCGCACTGCGCTTGGCTCGCGCTGCCCGGGCTACCGCCCGGCTGGGCATTCTTCGCGGTCCTCGACGGCCACGGCGGGGCGCGAGCTGCCCTCTTCGGCGCGCGCCACTTGCCGGGCCACGTGCTCGAGGCACTGGGCCCGGCGCCTGGCGAACCCGAGGAAGTGCGCGGGGCGCTACGCCGAGCCTTCCTGAGCGCAGACGCACGGCTGCGTGCGCTCTGGCCTCCGGGCGAGCCGGGGGGCTCCACCGCTTTGGCGTTACTCGTCTCCCCGCGTTTTCTGTACCTCGCGCACTGCGGCGACTCCCGAGCGATGCTGAGTCGCGCCGGCGCCGTGGCTTTCAGCACCGAGGACCATCGGCCCCTCCGGCCCCGAGAACGGGAGCGCATCCACAACGCGGGAGGCACCATCCGCCGCCGGCGCCTCGAAGGTTCTTTGGCAGTATCCCGAGCGCTGGGCGACTTTGCTTTCAAAGGGGCTCCGGGAAGGCCCCCTGAGCTGCAGCTTGTTTCCGCAGAGCCTGAGGTGACCGCTCTGGCTCGCCAGGCCGAGGACCAGTTCATGCTATTGGCCTCTGACGGTGTGTGGGACGTGATGTCTAGCGCTGCCCTGGCAGGACTGGTGGCGTCGCGCCTCTGCTTGGGCTTGGCCCCGGAGCTTCTCTGCGCACAGCTACTGGACACGTGTCTGTGCAAGGTCCTGGGGGCGGGGCTTGGAGTCACTGAAGGGAAGAATTTAAAGGATCTAGGGAAGAGGGATTTTGAGGGAGAGGCTCCCTCAAACTAGAGGAGGAGTAAGGCTCCACTAAAGGGCGTGGCCTGCCGGAGTGGGCAGGGCCAAAATATGGAGAGGGCGGAGACTGAGGGCTGTCTTGAAGCAAGGTGGGAGAGCCATGTAGTGCTGGATAGGTAAGTGGGAGGGACTTAAGAGAAAGGGCGTGGTCTTTCGGAACGGGACTGCCCTGGGTTTTAGGAGTGGGTCCTGAGGTATGATTAGTGCTAGAGGAAGAGCAACAGGATGGCGGAGTGGGAGGAGCTTCGGCGAAGGGGGCACGGTTCGGTGATAGAGCGAGGGTAGGACAGTGAGGGGGCGTGGTCTAGGTGACTGGTCCTGGTGGGAGGACTTGGTTTAGACTGGCAGATGGGCGAGACTTGAGAGAAATGGGCCTAACCTGACTGGGGAGGAGGGCGCTAGAACGCTGGGATTGGTGGGAAGCTCCGCTTCCAAGGGCAGGGAGCCCCGTGCTGGGGGGCATTCAGCCGTGTCCCACCAGGCTCCCTTTTCTCCACTTTCTCCAGGGCAGCCTGGACAACATGACCTGCATCCTGGTCTGCTTCCCCGGGGCCCCGAGGCCTTGTGAGGAGGCGATCAGGAAGGAGCTGGGGCTGGACGCAGCCCTGGGCCGCAGGGTCGCCGGTGAGCAGGCTCCAGGAGCGTAGCGGGAGGGGTGGTCAGGGGGCAAGGACACCCCCGTAATCCTTGCCTCCTTCTCAGAGCTGTGTTCGTCTGCTCAGGAGCCCCCCAGCCTGAACACGGTTTTCTGGACTCTGGCCTCAGAGGACATCCCAGATTTACCTCTTGGGGGAGGGCTGTACTGCAAGTGAGTGGGGGGGGGGTCGGTGAACTGGAATGGGGGGAGGGGTGGTAGAAGGAAGGTCCCCTCCTGAGGGCCTCTCTCTACTCTCCAGGGCCACGGTCATTGCTGAAGCTTATTCTCAGCTCCGCCAAGCCTCAGGATGCCGCTGGCAGGTAAGGACCCTATGTTCTTGAATGTTTCTCTTGGAAGCCTATAACCCAGCCCTTCTACCTCTAGTGTTGGGGAAATTGAGGACAGAGGAGACAAGGGACTTGCCTGATATATTAATAAATCCTCACTCCTAGCCCTAAAGCGTTGTGCTAGACATGATGGGAGCAGGGGAGGGGGGAAGCAGAAGCAGAGACTGCTCCTCTTCCCAAGAAATGTGTCCCCTGCATTGCTCTGTAAAGCCCCATCATCCCAAGCACCACCTCCTCCATCCATAAATACGGCAGAAAAATTCCAGGAATGTTTATGACCAATCGCAAGCCCTGAATGAGGCACAGAGACCACCCGGGGATATCTCTGAGGATGGTCTGGGTCTTGGATGAGAGAAGTGGTGACTCGGGCCCAGAGAGAGTTTGGAGCTGTCTGAAGAGGTGGTGGGTAGAGCCACATAAACTAAGGCAGGGGATGGGAGTCAGGGAGGAAATGGGAGGGAGGGACCTGGGGCTCAAGCCCCCAGTCCTTTGCAAGGGGGAGAAGGGAGTTGGGGTAAATAACCAGGAGGGGGGGGAGTAATTGATGGATGATAATTCCCCAGCAGCAGTGGGGGATATTTGTCAAGATCGTCTGATCTGCAATTGACAGAAACCCAATTCCACCTGGGAAAGCAAAACAGGGAACTTACTGGGTCAAGTAATTGAAGGCTTCAAGGAGGGAAGGCATGACTACTCCAGTTGTCAGATGATGTCATCAGGAACGACCTCTTAGTTTTACTTTCTCATCTCTGACTTCATTTGCAGGCACGATCTCTGCATGAGCTAGCAGAGAGTTGCCGCTCTAGCCTCCCAAGTCCCAGGAGCCCAACATCCCCAGGGGAGGGAGCTCACCAGGTTCCTAGTAGCAGAAGCCCCGGTTCCGTGGCTGGTTCTCATTGGCCACCCTGGACCACATGTCGGACCAGTCACATTGTCCCTGACTGGCAAGGCTGGGTCAGATGCCAACGCCTACCGCTGGGGGCTGAGGTCCACTCCACCCAAACCTGATGGATTGGAAGATGGGGAATGGCGGCCCCGTGAAGGAAAATAGGAGTGGTGATTCCAGAATAGAGGGGAGCAGATACTGAGAACGGAGAAGAGGTTCTTATTAGCCATTTCCCACCTTCTTTGTTCCAGAAGGGCCCCAATGGGGCAGGAAAGCCCACTGGCACCCTTTTGGACTCTTCCTTGGACTCGGAGGCCTGACAGCTGTTGCCCTTTAGGGACCCTCTGCCCAGCCGGGGCCTCGAAGGAACTAAGGAAGAAAACTCTCCTTCCCCAGCTACACAGACGAGCGGAAGGAAGACAAACGGATGGAGCAACCCCAGAATGCTTATTTCCCCTTCTCCTACTTCCCTCTCACAGAAAGTCTTATGAGAGGGGAAATTCCAACTGCCCTCTGAACTGAAAAAAAAAAAAGGAAAGAAAGAAAAGAAAGAAAAGAAAGAAAAGAAAGAAAGAAAGAAAGAAAGAAAGAAAGAAAGAAAGAAAGAAAGAAAGAAAAGAAAAGGACAAAAGAACCACCCCAAAACAAATCGAGTGTTTTTTAAATATTTTGAGCTGAAATGGACCCTCGCGTGATCACGCAAGGTTCGATAACCTTCTCTTCCCTTCCTATTTTTCATCTGTTTTGGGGAGAGTTAGGGGAGAATATTGATTATTCCATTTTAATGACATATAACTCAAAATAAATTTCTCTTGTAGAAAAAACAACAACCCAGACATTATTTGTCTCGTCATTTAGCAGATATGTACTGAGGCACCTGCTGTGTGCCGGGGCCTGCTCTCAGCCATCAGCCAGGCAGAACCACTGAGATCCCGCCCCTCCCCTTCCGGGAGTGGGGGTGGGGGAAAGGCCACCTCCTCAAATGTGGGGAGACAGAGAACAAGGGAACTGATAATATCTCAGATACTGATAAGTGTCTCAAGGAAACTAAAACAAGACAGGGTGATAAGATGTCTAGGGGGCTACTTTTTTTTTTTTTAATTTTATTTATTTATTTGACACAGAGAGATCACAAATAGGCAGAGAGGCAGGGAGAGAGAGAAGAGGAAGCAGGCTCCCTGCTGAGCGGAGAGCCCGATGCGGGACTCGATCCCAGGACCTTGGGATCACCACCTGAGCCAAAGGGAGAGGCTTAATCCACTGAGCCACCCAGGCGCCCCTGTTTTTTTTTTAATTGTATTTTTTGTTTATTTTTTGAATGGGGGAAAAGTTCACTTGGTTCAAAATTCAAAGGGTACAAAATGGTGTACAAAAATGAAAAGTCTTGGGGCGCCTGGGTGGCTCAGTCAGTTAAGCATCTGCCTTGGGCTCAGGTCATGATCCCAGGGTCCTGGGGATCAAGTCCCTCATTAGACTCCCTGCTCAGCGGGGAGTCTGCTTCTCCCTCTGCCTCTCCCCTCCAGCTTGTGCTCTCTCTCTGTCAAATAAATAGATAAAATCTTTAAAAAAAAAAAAAGGAAAGTCTTTCTCCCCTCTTCCCCTCAGCCACTCAGGTTTCCACCTGGGGTTTTAAACAGGGAAGATGTCTGAGAAGGGGCCAGCCACGCAACTCTCCCAGGCAAGAGTGTCCCGAGGCACAGCCAGTGCAAAAGCCTAGAGACTGGATGGAACGTGGCATTTTCAAGATGAGGCTTGGGATGTCTTGAGATGTCTATGACCATCCAATGCCCATTCTCTATCGGTAACCACTGTATTCAGTTTGGAGTGGCTCTTTCCAGACCTTTTACTCTGCATGTACACATATATGTGGTACCTTTGGTGTTTCCTTGATTTTTTTTATACTGTGGATCACTTTGCAATTATTTTTTTCCCTCAGTGATACATTGGAGACCACTTTCACGCTATTCACACACCTCATTTTTTTTTTTTCACTGCTGCCCAGCACTGCAGACAAGGGGATCTACAATGGTTTTCACTATCCATCCTCCTCTTGATGGACATTTTTTTTTTTAATTTTATTTCTTTATTTGAGAGAGAGAGAGAGAGAGAATGAGCAGGAGGGAGGGACAGAAGGAGAGGGAGAACCCGACCCTGCAGAGCAGAGAGCCCCACGTGGAACTTGATCCCTGGACCCCGAGATCATGACCTGAGCCAAAGGCAGACATTTAACCGACTGAGCCACCCAGGCGCCCTTTGATGGACACTTAAACTATTTCCAATTTCTTGTTCTCACATCGCTGCTGCCACAAAGATCCTCGATCAGTCTTCTCGTGTACATGTCAGTCTCTCTAGGTAGGGATCCTGCCACCTGTTTTTTGTTTGTCTGTTTGTTTAAGATTTTATTTATTTATTGACAGAAAGAGAGATAGCGAGAGGGGGAAGTGGGGGAACACAAGCAGGGGGAGTGGGAGAGGGAGAAGCAGGCTTCCCGCTGATCAGGGAGCCCGATGTGGGACTCGATCCCAGAATCCTGGGATCATGACCTGAGGGGAAGGCAGAGGCTTAATGACTGAGCCACCCAGGCGCCTCTTGCCACCTGTTTTGTAGGGCATCTGAGCTAAGAATGGTTTTTACATTTTTTTTAAAAGATTTTATTTATTTATTTGACACAGAGAGACACAGCGAGAGAGGGAACAGAAGCAGAGGGAGTGGGAGAGGGAGAAGCAGGCTTCCATGGAGCAAGGAGCCCGATGTGGGGCTCGCCCCCAGGACCCTGAGATCATGACCTGAGCCAAAGGCAGACGCTTAACAACTAAGCCACCCAGGCGCCCCTGGTTTTTCCATTTTTAAAAGATGGGAGGAAAAAGGGAATATGTGAAAGAGACCCTATGTCTGATATGCCCCAAATATTTACTATTTGGACCTTTATAGAAAACTTCGCTGGTGGGGCACTTGGATGATTCAGTGGGTTAAAGCCTCTGCCTTCAGCTCAGGTCATGATCTCAGGGTCCTGGGATGGAGCCCCGCTTCCTGGCTCTCTGCTCAGCAGGGAGCCTGCTCCCCCCTCTCTCTCTGCCTGCCTCTCTGCCTACTTGTGGTCTCTCTCTCTCTGTCAAATAAATAAATACAATCTTAAAGAAAAGAAAACTTCGCTGGGACGCCTGGGATCGAGCCCCACATCGGGCTCCTTGCCCCAGTAGGGAGCCTGCTTCTCCCTCTGCTTACGCTCTCCCTCTCTCTCTGATAAATAAATAAATAAAATCGTAACGAAAAAAGAAAGAAAACCTTGCTGACCTAAGTGCAGGTGGCACACAGAAGCACTAGCTCTCCCATGTCGCAGATGGGAAAGCTGAGCAACGGAGAGGAGAAAAAAGTTGCCCGAGGTCACACAGAACTGGGGTTCTCATTCTGCTGGATTGAGGGAGGCATAAAAACTGATCGCGTCTACACTGGTACCCAAAGAAGTCACAGCTGAGGAGACACAGTGGGAAATAATCATAACCTAGGTGGATCAGTGTTCGAGACATCCCAGAGCAGGGGAGAGAAGGGGAGATTACTCAGTTCTTTAGAGAAGAATTAATGTCAGAGCATGGCCTCGAAGGATGAGGTGAAGGAGGTCGGAACAGCACCCAGGGAGAAGGCCAGGCTTAAATAAAGGCTGGGAAAGGTGATTGCCTGACCCGGCCCGCTGAGCCCTGTTGTTGGTTTTTACGCTCCTACCTCGCACCCAGGCACCACTGTGATTCTGAGGGCTCAGGCAAGAGGGCTACGGCCCAGATTTATTCCTTACCTCCAGGCCTCAGTTTACCCATTTGTGCACGTTGAACTGATGATTTCCCAGGCACCCAGCCCACGCCTGGGGCACCTGACCCTGGCCAGGTGGCGCTCTACGGGAGGGGAGTGGCCACTAGTGGCGTCACAGGGGGCGGGGCCAGAGGGACCTGCTGCGGAAGGCTGGGAAGGTGTTGGGGCTGAGCCCCAAGCCGCCGCGTGGGGGAGGGGGCTCCCAGGAGCCAGCACTAGGGTGGGTGCCCCTGCCTCCGCGCCCTCCTATTGCTGGATGATCCCGCCATGCTCTGCGGGCGAAACTGAGTCACGGCGGGGCGTGCGTGGGGAGGGGTCTAGGGGCTTTATCCACACAGGAACCTGGGAGTCCCATCCCCACCCAGGTCCAGCGCCGCACCCCCCCACCCCCCATCCCTCGGCTGTGAGTCAGCGGCCGGCCGCGCCCCCTCGGCCCACTTCCTCCTCACCTTCCCGGGAAGGGCGGGGGGCGGTGAGGGGGATGGGGCCCTCTCCGCCCATCCCCCTCCGATGCTGGGGAAGGGGGTTCACCCCTTAGTAACCCTTCATAAATTGGCACAGAAGAGAGACGTTGCGGGTCTGAAGGTAGCATTTAAGGGAGAAAATTTGAGAGAACCTATGCTTCACCAGAGGATCCTCTCTGGCCTCCCCCCGCAACTAAGCAGAATGTGAAGTGGAGAAATCGTTGGGGAGGGAGAGAAGAAATTGTGTCCCCATTAAGATCCTCCTAAGAATTTCCATCGTGGAAGAGAACGAGGGATCAGGAAGGATCCCTTACCGTCCACCAAATTTCTCCCTTAATTTGGGGGTGACCCTCGGCGTGCATCCCTATGCAATAACGTTGGGGAAGAGGTAAATAGCGGAAGTCTAGGGTTCCGCGTTGCCCTTTTAAGCGCCCTTCACCCCCCCACTGTCTTGAGGTGTCCGCGGCCCCTTTAAGGCGCAGGGCATTGTGGGTGCGGGGAGTGGAATTTTGGAACGAAATGTAGCGAAGAGAAGTACAGTAGTAAGAGTAACATTGTACCCGCCGCCGGCCGAGGGGGCGCGCCGGGGACGGGACGCCGCACCCCCTTTCTGCCGCAAGGACCCCCGATCAAACCTCTAGAGGGAGGAGGCGCCTGAGGACCCGCCCCGGCCGGGTCCACGTTCCCCCCTGGAAGCCGGACTCTATGGGGCGGGACCCTGGGGGAGACTGAGCAGAATCTGGAGCCAGCCCCGAACCCCTGAACCTTGAGCCAGGGGCGCCCCGGGAGCACCCACCCGTGGGTGCGCCGCCCTCCCGCTGAGCAGCCATGAGGTGAGCCTCGAACTGTCTCCAAACCCTTCCGCGCTCCGCGCGGGCTCCCCGCCCCGCCTTTGTCCCCCTCCCCCAGCTTGCTCCGGGCTGGAATTTGGGGACAGGGCACTGGGGGCCTCGGATTTGAGGCCGAGCGCCCTTGGACCAGTTCCAAATACTGACCACTTCGCCATGACTCCTAAGGCTCGGGGTGGTGCCTGTGAGGTTCTCCTGGGAGCCTTCAGATTTAGGGGCGCTCCAAGGACTCCCAAATTTCTTAAAGACTTTTCAGAGAACCTCCAACTTGGCAGATACTCCCTGCATGGAGGCCAGGATTTAGGCAGGGTTCAGACTCCCCTCACATCTCAACTTGGGCTCCGGGAGGGATGGGGGGACCGGTTTGGGGATCCCTGGGACCTGGAAGAGAGATTTGAGACGCAGACCTTGGTTTGCGGGGTCTCCCTTTACGTGGCGCTGGAAAAAGCCTTCCCAATGGGACCTCGCTTAACTTCGGGTACTTAACCCCCTAAATTTGGGGGGGGCTCTTGTCCTCCTGTGGAGGTTGGTGCGGACGGACCCACGGATCTAGACGCAGCCTCGAGGATCTGATTGGGACTCCCCTCCCCCGCCGCTCCCCACCCACATTCTGCTTAAAACAAGCGGTGCCTAGGACCGAGCTCCTGCGCTCAGCGCGGAGGGCGGCTCCCCCGCCCCGGGCCAGAAGGGCGGCCCCTCGCCCCCACCTGCGCGGTCCTGGAGAGGGAGGGGGCGCGGCAGCTGGGGGAAGAGGGGCCTTTGTCTTCCTGACTCACCTGTCGAGACAGCTGGTGTTGGGGGGCGGGCAAGGAGAGCTGTGGGCCGGCTGCTTTCCCCACCACGCGCCTCCCCCTGCTCTCACCACCGCCCCCCTTCCTGGCCATCCGGAGCTGTGGGGTTGGGAGGGGGGGCGCTGTAAAGCTTCAAGGTCATAGCCCTCTCCCCCTGGGACCCAGGCGTCCAAGACAGTTCCAGCAATCTTCCCAGGAATTTAATCCTGGAGGTGGGGGGGGGGCCCAAAGGACTCAGGGATTCTGTCTTTCCCCGTCCTCCCTCGGAACTCCTGGGCTTACCTGAGGGCGGGGCCAGTGTGGACTGGGGGGCTGGAGTAGACCCTCCCCCACTCTCCCCTCCCCCCCTCCCCCGGCCCCCCATAATCTCTCCCCTGGGGCCTGAGCCTGACAATACTATCTCCCTTCCTCCACTCTCTCAGGGACTTCCTGCCCCCAAAGCCCCCAGCTTGAGGGGGAGGCCCCCCCCAGGAGGACTGGGGATTAACCCCCTGGCGCCCACATCCTCCCACTTCCCCCTTACGTTCTCATGCCTCTGCCCTCTGACAGCAAGAGTGGCACTGCTTTTTAGGACCATTAGACAGTCCCCTCCGCATGTGTTCCTTCTGATGTGAAAGTGCTGGAAAATTTGGAGCCAGGAGGCACCCACAGACACCCTCAAGGTCTCTTGCCTACCCCATTATAGCAACGTCTCTTCAAGGCCTGCCCTGGAGAGGGGGCATTTTTCGGGAGCCAGGCTCACTTCCCTCACCCTCTTCCCAGGGGACTCTCCTCTCCCACTGCTCCCCAGCCCCGCCCCTCGTCCCCCCCCCCCCCGCGTTTCCGGTCCCAGGCACCGTGGAAGGCGGATGGCGGATGTCCGAGTTAGTGCTGCCTCACTCACTGTGAGACCGTAAAAGGGCAGGAGCAGTGTCTGGGCCGGCCTCCCGCCCCCCCTCCCCCAGGCCCGGAGGCCTTGGCCCTCCCCCAGGGCCCCCCTACTGCTGGATGCGGCCAAACCTCCCACCTCCTGGGGGGTGGGCAGGAGTCCCACCGGAGGGTTACTCCTACCTCCCCGAGGGGGGTCTTCCCCGCCGATGGCCACACCCAACTTGCTGGGCTGTGCCCTCTCTTCCAGGACGGCTAGGATTCAAAAAGACCCATGCCTCTGTATGAGGGCAACTGGGGAAACTGAGTCTCAAAGAGAGAAAGGTCTGCCCAAGATCCCTCAGCAGTTCACAGGCGTTGTTGAGGGAGGGGAGGGGACTGGGATCCTCTGATTTCTGTCTGGTTTGGCCGGGGACAGCCTTGGGGGCAGTTGGAAGACAGGATGTTAAAATGGAAAATTACAAGATATCGTTCTTTTTCGCCCAGTTCGACAAATATTTGTTGAGTGGCTGCTGTGTGCGGGACTCAGCTGGAATTCTGGGAAGGCTGAGAAAGGGGGCAGAGGTCTGAGAATCTCAGGGCAGAAGTGACTCGAGTAGTTGGGTCTATTTCTTTCCTCTTCCAGTAACAGTAATTATTGTTAACCTTAATTTTTTTTTAAAGACTAGTAAGAGGCCATTTGATCACACATCTACTCTGTGCCAGGCACTGCATTATTAGGACTGTCTCCTCCCCCCTCCATGGGACAACTGAGGCACAGAGAAATTAAGTAAGTCACCTATTAAACTCAGTTTGGAAGTAGGCAACTCTGGATTTGAATTTAGGGCGGTCTCCAGACTATTATGCTATGACAGAAAAAGGAAAATAAAACCACACATAACACGTTTTCTCTATATGAACACTTAAGATCCTGCAGATAAGCAAAAAGAATCCTTTAGCTTCCTGTTCATTTGTGGGAAACTGAGGCTTAGCCGGGAGGAGGGATGAGAGTGAACCCACAAAAAACCAAAGACCCTAGATCTGGTTCCTTACCCAGGCTTGTTTCAAAGACTTGCAGTTTGGAAGGGTTGTAGTTGTGGGGTGAATCACAAGTCTGATGGTTTAAAGAGGCTGTGGGCTCAATCCTGAGGCGGGGGGATGAAGGGGTGAGGGAAGGGCAAGCCTCTAATCTGGAAGGCTTGAGTAAACCAGAGTGACTATGTTCGATTGCCTCCAGTGATGAGAAACCCTCTTCCTCCTGTTTTGACGCTCAGCCGCCGGAGCAGAGTCTGTGCCAAGTTCCAGGTCCTGAGCTTGGGGCTTTTCTTATCTCTTTGAATCCTTACAGCAAACCCAGTGAGTCCTGGTTTCCAGGGCTGGAAACTGCAGCTCAGAGACGTGAAGCCACAGAGCAAGCGAGTGTCTTGCACCCGTTGGCATCTGCCACGCGTTCGAGAGTTTTCCAGAACGTAGGGACTTCTGGGGGAGGGGTGGGGGTTCTGGGTTGGCTGGGAATGAAGGCTCTCTCCGGTCAAATCGAGGGGAGCCCGTGGGAATCAGGCGCACCCCCGTTTCAGACGCGCTCCCTGCTCCCTGGGCTGTGGGATTTTTCCATTCAAGCTTTTGCCTGGTGTAGAGTTGTATTTTTTGAACCTAAGTAATGAATTAGTGTTTTCTAGGTAATACCGGCCCCCGGGGTTGAAAAAGAGAAAAGAAATAAGCAATTCAAAAGGGTAAAAAGCACAAAACATCCATTTCCTCCCTCCCTCCTTCCTCAGCACTCTTCCCTCCCCCCCACCCCGCCCCCGGCAGCGGGGGCCTCATGAGGCCGCCTCGGTTAGCCTGAGAAGCTACCTCTGCCTCTGCCTGAATCACTTCACATCCCCCTCCCCTCCGCCCTGTGTGCGGGTGTATTTATATCCCCTCACCTTTTTTTTTTTAAAACCTCTGATCCACACCAGTTTCTACCTCGTCTCTTAAAAAATTCAGCTTAGCTGTTTCCTCATCTTTAAATGAGGTTAAGAACTTGGGTAGACCGGGGTTCGAATCTGAGCCCCTCTGTGTTCTTGCTGAATGACACGGGACCAGCGTCTTCCCCTCTCTGTGCCCACGGCTGCTCATCTGTTAAAAGGGGGAGCCCCAGAACCCACGCCATGAGGTCATGTGCAAATGGGGGCCCGGTGCCTAAAGCAGCATCTGGGACGCAGGCTAACCCATGAACGTCAGCGCCTTCGTTGAGAGTTTTTCCTTTTAACAATGAACAACTAAGTGGCTAATGCATACCTACTGTGTGCCAGGCCTCATTCTGGGTTGTGGGGACACAGCAGGGAACAAAAAGGAAAGCAATCTCTGCCCTGACAGTTTGGTAGGGAAAACAGGGATCTGTCAGGCAGGGTCCCTGCTGTGAAATCTGGAACCTGGGACCAGAAGGAGGGGTTTTTCCAGATAGGGTAGTGAGGGAGGGCTTCTCAGAAGAGGTGACATGTAAGCGGAGACTGGAAGGAGGTGGGAATACAGGTTGAGGAAGAACAGACACACAGGCCTGAGGGGGTGATCTGTCTGGCAATGCTGAAGGTGCAGCATGGAGGCCAGCGGAGCTGGAACAGAGCGAGCCGTGGGGCTGGAACAGCAAGCTTGAGGGAGGGAAGGGATGAGATCAGAGATCACACAGCTCACGCAGACCACAGAGAGGACTTGGCTTTTATTCTGCGGGGAGCCACGGGAGCTTTCTGAGAAGAGGAGGGACACGGTCTGACTTGTGTTCTAACAGGCTCCTTGTGCTGTAATGGGGACACTGTGGCCTGGAGAGGGGCAGGACCAGCCTGGGGTCACTCAGCAGACTCCCAGTTCTCCAGCCAGGCCAGACACTGAGCAGGGCAAGGCTGCTCGGGGGAGCAAAGTGCAGCCAGGGTGGGGTAGCAACTCTAGCCCCGGGCTCCTGGCCAGAGTCTGCCCTGGGTGTGGGTGGCAGGTGTGGGCGAGGTCCTAACCCTGCCCTGCCAGGGGCACTGGGAGCCAGAAACAGTCCCTGAGGCTGCCCTTGTCTGGAAACGCCACCCGATATTTGGGTAGGGCCCACACAGTCTCCGGCGGTTAAGACTGGGGACCTGAGAGCCAGGTGGCCTGGGTTCAAATGCTCGCTCTGCTGCTTACCAGCTGTGTGCTCCTGGGCAAGTCATTCAGCCTCTCTGGGCCTCCAGTTATAGCCCTCACTTGCAAAACGAAGATGAAATAGGGCCCAGCTTGGAGGGCTGCGGTGAGAATAAAATGAGTGTCTCTGGAAAGGGCTTAGAGACTAGCCTGGTAAGAGGGAGGTGCCTCAATTGTATAAACTTATGGGGGTGGGGGAGTGCTCAGCTTCCTGGCCTAGGATCCTGCCGAGGGGCTTTTCCTGCCCTGCCTTTTACAACGTTAGCGTCATGCCCCAGCCCCCAGCGCTGGCGGAGACAGAGTCACTGCCCGGTATAATTTATCTCCCCGGAAACCCCTGACCACCAACTTCCTCTTTTCAGGAAAAAGTCTGCTGGGGGGTGGGGTGGGGTGGGGACTAGTGCTTCCCCCTGGTCTGTGTGTGACCTTGGGCAAGTCACTTCCCATCTGGAAGGCTGAGTTTCCTCATTGGGGGAGGGGGCTTGGAAGCAGCCCAGAAGGACTGGGGGGGGGGTCTCCCCGGCAGGGTCTGCTCAGGGTGCCGCGAAAGGGACGCTGGCAGTTACTAAGCACTCGGTACGGGCCAGGCACTGTGCCAAGAGCTTTCTGTGCCCAGACTCCATTTGTTCCTCCCACTGCCCTGGGAATCGGCTGGAAGACCCCCACTTTGCCGGCCAGGAAGAAGAGTAACCTGGCTGGGAAGCTGGCTTCCGTAAGTCACACGGAGTAGGTGTCTCCGTGAGGATTTGAACCCAGGTCTGTGGATGTTCGATCTGCATCTGAACCAGTTTCCTGACCCCTCCTCGCCAAGCCTGAGTCAGATGTCGCTTTCTCCAGGAAGGCCTCCTTGACCCCCAGGCCAGGGCAGGTGCTCCTTCTGGGCACCCCAGCCCTGGCCTTGGGTTGGCACTGTCTGGGGACGGGACCGTCTCCTGCCCTGGAGGGCGGGGCCGGGGCTGTCTGGATCGTTGCCCAAGACGGCTTGACAGCAGGGAGTGTCTGCTGATGGCCGCTGGTGCCCCGGGGGAGCCGGATGGATGGGGCGGAAGAGTCTGGGATCTAGCATCCATGCCCAGCGTCCTGCAGACCTCACCCTTCCCCTCCCCGAGCCTCGGCTTCCTCTTCTGACCTGAGCAGGGAGTGGGGGCTGGGGACTAGTCAAGCACCCTGGCAGAGACAGGGAAATCGAGTCTGAGAGCACCAGGCAGGGGCTGGTCCCCAGTGCTGCCCAGAGCTCCTGCTGGGTCCCCACTGTCCCCCTTCTGAGTCCCCTTGTCCCGCTATCTCAGCTGTGCTCCTTTGCATCTGTCTGTCTCCCGACTCCGTCTTCTTCCATCTGCCTGTCTGTCTGTCTTACTCCCTTCTGTGCTTGTTTGTCTCTCCAGCCCCTGCCTTTCCAGTTTGTTCCCTCCCCCATTCCCGGTCTGCCTGTCTCTGTCTCTCCCTTCTCCCCCCTCTCCCCACATCCGTTCGTTCGTACGTCTGTCTCTTCCCGTCTGTCTGACTCTTCCTCTCCCTCACGTTCCCAGTTTGCCTGTGTGTCTGTCTCCCTTCCAGTCTGTCTGTCTCTGTCCCACCTGTCGGCTTCTCTCTCCCAGGCTGTGTTTGGGTCTCCCCATCTGCCTGTCTCTGACCCTCTCCCCTCTTGGGGTATCTGCCCCCCTCACATGCCAGAAAGCTCCGAGTGTCCCTGGGAGACCCAGATACAGGTGACAGGCCCCTTGGAGGGTGGGGGCCGTGCTCCCCTCCACTAACTCGCCCTTTGCCCCCCCCCCCCCCCCCCCCGCAGCGAGACGGTGATCTGCTCCAGCTGGGCCACTGTCATGCTTTATGATGATAGCAACAAGCGATGGGTGCCGGCAGGCACGGGCCCCCAGGCTTTCAGCCGCGTCCAGATCTACCACAACCCCACAGCCAATTCCTTCCGGGTGGTCGGCTGGAAGATGCAGCCGGAACAGCAGGTGAAGCCTCTGCCCCCCTCTCCCTCTCCCTCTGTGGCCCCCGGCCCCCACCCCTGCACCCCCCCCATCCTCACCCACCTTTCCCCTCCCGCTAAGGTGGTCATCAACTGTGCCATCGTCCGGGGTATCAAATATAACCAGGCCACCCCCAGCTTCCACCAGTGGCGCGACGCCCGCCAGGTCTGGGGTCTCAACTTCGGGAGCAAGGAGGACGCGGCGCAGTTCGCGGCGGCCATGGCCAGCGCCCTAGAGGCATTGGAAGGTGAGAGAGTGGGCAGCAGGGGGGCCCCGGAGCCCTGCCTGGGGGCCGCCGCTCTACCACCCTCAAATCACCTCTCATTCTCATTAATTGCTCTTGCACCGCGCCCGTGTAGAAATAGGGTGAGGACTTTGTCGAGACTCCTGCGTGCCCCACACGCACCCGCACAGAACACGCATGATTCCTAAAGGGATATGTTTACACATGTGCATTCCCAGGGGCCCGCCTCCCCGATCCAGATCCGGGTCCGGATTCGGATCCTTCCAGCCCCCGGAGGGCTCCCTGCGCCCTTTCACTAGGTAGCCGTTGTACTGATGGGTCACCAGTTAGTTTTCTGGCCTCGCTCTTAAGAAAGAGATCGCCAGTTGGGATTTCTTAACCATGAGCACGCACAGGCATCCCCAAGGCGAGGCTTTAGGAGACCGCGGGGCATCCAGGGTCTGGGGGGGCTGCTGTCGGACTTCTCATCCCCCCAATAGCAGACGTGTTTGCTTCCTGGGGCAGGCTCCGTGCCAGTGGGAAAGGGCTTGCTTGGCTGGGGGCCCGGAAGAGTGTGGTGGGTGGTTCAGGTTGTGGGAGCCAGAGCCTGCAGGTGGGTGAGGAAGAGGCTCCCAACCTTTCGAGCGGTCTGGGGCTGGGGTCTGAGTGGCGGTGACAGTGTTTAAGAGCCTTCATGCTAGAAATCAGCCTGAGGCAGTCTTATTCATGCAAATTCTGGTCTGGAAGATGTGGGCCAAGTGACTGCCCGCTGTGGGCTTTCGCTGGGAGTCATCACAGCACTGACCTCGTTTCTGCTCGGTCAAGGGAGGGGGAGGCTGGTGGCAACCCTCATCCCGCATCCCGGCCTGACCCCGCGTCCCACACCGCAGTCCCACACCGCAGCCCCACACCGCAGCCCGAGGGTCAGGGTCCTGGAGGAAGGAGGAAGCGAGCGCCTCTCGGAGGGATTCCTGGGAGAGCTGAGGGAGAGTGTCACGGGGTGGGGCAGAGTTCTGGGGCTGACTCACCACGCTTCTCTACTCTCGCCTTCCAGGAGGGGGGCCCCCGCCACCCCCACCACCTGCGGCACCTTCCACCTGGTCTGTCCAGAACGGTCCCACCCCAGAGGAGGTGGAGCAGCAGAAAAGGTGGGGCCAGCCCCTGGGTGGAGAACCTTACCAGCACGAGTTCTAGGCTGTTCCAAACCCCTGACTCCCAGAGCCCAGAATGCTCCAATGTTCAGTTGCCAGAATGTTCCTACTACTCCCGGGGCGGAATGAAGGCGGGATGGCTAGGAATGAAGGCCTTTCAGAAAACCCCACTTCCTGGAATCTGAGAAACTCCCCCACTCGGAGTTGCAGAACCTTCTGACCCCCTCAAATCCTGGTCCCCCACATTCCCCGAGTCCAAAAGTTGGTTGTTAAAAGATCTGGGGCATTTTCTAATTCACATGTTCTCGACAGTCTGATGACATCTTGGTCCCACCTTGTCCCTGCCCTTCCCCCCATCTCTTTCCTGGGCCCCTGGGGGAGGAAGGCGAGGGCGGGGAGCGGCAGTCCGCCTCCCTGGAGACCTGGGAGAGGAGCCTGGAGGTTGCTGGCCATCCTTGGGGCCCTGAGTGACGGCCGTTCCATCACCCCTTCTCAGGCAGCAGCCCGGCCCGCCAGAGCACCTGGAGCGCCGAGTCTCCAATGCAGGTGATTGCTCGGTGGCCTTGGGGGGATGTGGGGGGCACGGGGACCAGGGGTTAGGGGGCTCCCTGAGGAGGCGGTGTGCCAGCTGGATAGCAAGGAGTGAGGCTCCTCTCTTAGCACCCTCCTTTTCTGTGTTTCTTCCAGGAGGCCCACCTGCTCCCCCAGCTGGGGGACCACCCCCACCGCCGGGACCTCCTCCTCCTCCTGGTCCCCCCCCACCCTCCGGTGCCCCCTCAGGGGTCTCGGCCGCAGGGCACGGAGCAGGGGGAGGCCCGCCCCCTGCGCCCCCTCTCCCCACAGCACAAGGCCCCAGTGGTGGGGGAACGGGGGCCCCCGGCCTTGCGGCAGCCATTGCTGGAGCCAAACTCAGGAAAGTCAGCAAGGTGAGGGGGCCATGCGGGGCAGGATGTGGGGTGACGGCCCTGATGGAATGATGGGATGAGGCCAGAGCTGCTGGGGATGGGGGCGTTCCAGGAGGGCTGCAGGGGGCCAAGAAGCCCACCCATAAAGCCCCCTCCTCTTTGTAATTTCTCCAGCAGGAAGAGGCCTCAGGGGGGCCCCCAGCCCCCAAAGCGGAGAGCAGTCGGAGCACGGGTGGGGGGCTGATGGAAGAGATGAACGCCATGCTGGCCCGGAGGTGAGCCTGGGCCTGGAGCCATCGATGCCTTGGAAAGCTCTGGGAAGCAACCCCTCAGACCCGCAGTTACCGCCTGGAGATTCCAGTTCAGTAGGGCGAGGCTGGGGGAGGGCTCAGATTCCAGCTTGGTTTGTTTCTTTGGGTGAAAGTTCCCTCTTTGACAGGCAGGTTTGGGATATAATGCTGGAGATTCCATTCTCCTGAGATGGCTGAGGTCTGGAACCACCGAGGTAGCCTCCAGAATGTTCTGAAACCCAGAATTCTAGGACCTCGGGAGGTCTCCTCTTAGGAGAGCCTGCCTCAGAATCTTGGAAACTCCGATTCCCAGAATCCCAGCCGTCTGAGACAGAGACTTCCTCCCACCCTTAGAATTTTGTGATTCCTAAACGTGAGAATCGGAAACCCCCACCCCAGTTGGAGAAAGGCCCTCTTCGTTAACTTCCAAAACTCCAGTTTCCTTAGCCTTGGAGAATTCCAGAACTCTACACCTTAGACTCCACCTTTCTAGAACTCTGGTAAGAATTACTGAGTGGCTGAGGGAGGGCTGAAGTCATCTGTTTTTGCCTGTCCCTCCTGCAGAAGGAAAGCCACACAAGTTGGGGAGAAACCCCCCAAGGATGAATCTGCCAATGTGAGTTAGGGGCTCTTCCTGCCGTCCGCACCTTAGGCCTTACCATTCGGGCAGGGCGAGTGGGGAGGGCCGGGGGTGCGCTAGGAATGGGCGGGGTTTGAAGCAGGAGGAGAATGAGCCGCC
>CM052888.1:42658879-42741970 GCA_028534135.1 Potos flavus
GGGTCGTCTGTGCAAACAGTGATGGGGAGTGTAGCCTCCTAAGAAGGTTCTTGGAATAGGGACTGATGGGGCTGGGGGGAAAGATGGAGGCGGCGCATTCCTTGTCTCTGACCTTGTCCCTGACCTTGTCCCTGATTTGTCGCCTTTCCCCCAGAACCTGTGCGGAGACCTTGGGAGAAGAACAGCACAACCTTGCCAAGGTGGGCCATCCATGCTGGGGCCCCACCCCCCCATAAGTAGATGGGATTTGCCAAATGTGTGTACCTTTCCTTGTAGGAAGGAACACAAGGGGACCCCTGAACCGGAAGCAGAGGAGGCTGACCCTCTCTCTAACCTCATTTCTGTTCCCAATCACACCGACTCTCCTAGGATGAAGTCCTCTTCTTCCGTGACCACTTCTGAGGCCCACCCCTCTACGCCCAGCTCCAGTGATGAGTCAGACCTGGAGAGAGTGAAACAGGTAACTTGGGGAGGGGCCCTAAGGTGAAGCTTGTGGGCTAGAAAGGAGCCACAGGAAGAAAGGAGATCTGGGTCCAAACTCTAACACCGACCTGCCCTGGGATTCTATGAAAAGGCCTCAGAAACCTCAGTTTTCCAGCCTGAGAAAGGGAAAGATTGAATCAGATGAGGGATGACGCACATACCACAGCCTCCTTTTCCCCCTGCCGGGGCAGACCTTACTAATCTATCACTGCACTCATTCCTGATGAGTACCCAGAGTCCTTTCCAGCACACTAGCGCGAGACAGCCAGCACCAACTGGAATTGGCAGGAGATTGGAATGTATTTGCCAGCCCTGGTACTGGATCCTCTCCAGTCCTTTTCGTCTGGCTCCAAGGATCCAGAATTTTCTCCTAGAGTTCTCCAGTCACTCTGTGGCCTTATCAGTGATGTCACTGTGTGTGTCTGTTGTGTATGTGTGTGTGTGGGGGGGAAGTTCCTGAACCTTCTTCCTCTGGCCCTTGGGTCATTAATAAAGGGCAGCTTCATTTCTGCAAGTCTAGGCGCCCTTCCTGATTGATTGCACCCCATTATTTCCAGGAGCTTCTGGAAGAGGTGAGGAAGGAACTACAGAAAGTAAAAGAGGAAATCATCGAAGGTGAGGTTGTTTTTCATTTTAAGCATATATTCTGGAGGCATCGTGCCTCCTGGAAAGGGCCCTGTGTTGGAAGGGAAGGCGGAAGAGGCTCTGCCCCCTGATCTCTGCCCCTTGTTTCCTTCCAGCATTTGTCCAGGAGCTGAGGAAGCGGGGTTCCCCCTGACCACAGGGCCCCAGAAGATCCCATATCTCCTTTCTGCACACCCCCGCCTGTCACCCCGCTTTCCCTGCCTCGACTTGACTTGGAATTGGCTGAAGACAACACAGGAATGCATCTTCCCCACTCCCCGCCCTACTTGGAAAATTCCAAAGGGGTGTGGCTTCCTTGGCCCCCCACGCCCACACCCATACTGGCTGCTGATTGGCTGGGGAGGCCCCCGCCCTTTGCTCCCTTTGGTCCTTCCCCTCCACCATCTCCTTGGGGTTGGTTCCTCTGCTGGGGATGTACCAATTAACCCCACAGTAAGGGGGAAGGAAGGACGGAATTTCACATTCCCTTGTTCTAGATTCACTTTAACGCTTAATGCCTTCAAATTTTTGTTTTTTTAAGAAAAAAGAAGTATATATATATATTTAGGTTGGGGGGAGGGAAATTTTGTTTCTCTTTGGTTTTGATAAAATTGGGGTGTGGGGAGTTTTTAAATGCTGTACCCCAGGCTTGTCCCATTTGGGGCAGCTATTTAAGGGGGGGATGGCCTACCAGACTGGGGTCACCTCCCGCACCCTCACCCCAGGGAGCTCCCTTCCCTTTGGCTCCTTTCCCTTTTCTATGAGGAATTAAGATGCTATAACTTTTTGGAACCTCAGTTTTTTGGTTTTTTATTTGGGTAGGTTTTGGGGTCCAGGCCATTTTTACCCCCTGGGGAAAATAAGATGAGGGAGAAAGGAAAAGGGGAGGACACCTCTCCTCTCCCACCTTCACCTTTAGCTTCTTGAAAATGGGCCCCGATGGAATAAATCTGCCAGTTTTTTATAAACGTGAAGATTGCTGGATTGATTCAAACGGCTGCTCTGATGAGGATGGGGGGGTGCCCCTCCCACAGTAACCCACCTTCCCCTCCTCTTCCTCCTTCCCACCCTGCACCTGTTCCAGTTCCCACAGGCTCCAGCAACCGGATCTACCATCCTGAGAAAGCTAAGGACAGTCCCTCACTGTGTGGCATCGGGCAAGTCCCTTTGCTATCCTGGGGCCTCAGTTTCCCCATCTGGGAAACGGCCTATAGGATGACTCTGCTCAGTTCCTCTGGGAATCCTCCCAGCCTCTGCTAAAACCCGTGAGCCTTGTACCCATTTTGCAGATGCACGCCATGCTTCTCAGACACATTCTTAAAGATGACTTCTTTACCCCAGAGCTCCTTTAATTATGCAACTTACAGTCTTAAAAAAATAGAATTCAGAAATCACAGAGCTCATACACACCCACCCCCTTCAGTGGTTCATTGGGTTAGCCGGGGGTAGGTGGGGTGGCTAACCTTGCCTGGTTGGAATTTTCCATTTGGATAGGGGTGGGGAACTTCAGGGCTGAGGGGCAGGTGGTCCCACTGGAGGAAGCCTTCGTAGGAAGGAAGGTGAGGGTGGGCTGGGCGACCGGTCCAAAGGCAAGAAGGAAGAAAGAATCCTGAGTACTCAGGGCAAGAGCAGGTTTGGATGGGAGATGGGGGGTGTGACAGGTGCCCCACGTAGTAGGGGACAGGTAGAGGTTCCTACGAGGGGGAAGGAGAGCACAGTGGACAAGGACAATGGTAGGCCCAGACCTGCAGACGGGTAAACAAAGCTAAGACCAAAACACAGAATGATTCATCCCTGGGCACCACCGATTTTTCTACCCCAGAGGACCAACTCCAGCTGGAACAGACCACAGAAGGTGCGCGGAGACCCTGCACGGCTTCTCCGTGGGCTATGGCACAGACAAAAGGCGGGGTATCTGTTGGGATGACCAATTGAGGTACCAATGGATGGCGGACTCAAGGCAGAAGCCACAGGGGGGACTCGAGCTAAGACACTCCAAGATCCATCGTTGTCTGCCCCCTCCAGTTTGGTAGATGGAAAAGGATGAGGTCCGCAAGTCCCCGGGAGTTTGCATTTTCGTTACAATGGTCTTTACCGATGAAGAAGGGGAAAGGCTGTTCTGGTGTAATGGATGGGGGCAGGGAAACCACTCACATGAGTGGAGGTGTGAGTGACAGAATGAGTTAGTGAGGTCTGTGTGTCCTGCTGGCCTGCCTAGTAGTGGGTGGGTGGGATCCAACGGAAGACAATGTCTTTCCATGACAAAGTGCTAAATCAGTGGACTGGGGAGAGGGGGGAGGCAAGGGGACTCCTGTTGGAACGTTCCACCCACTAGTGGGGGAAGTCCCTGTGGAAGGTACCACCGGGCAGGTTAGTCGGGACGTGACCAAAAGCCCGGTGGCCTCAGCCCCCCCTCCGACCTCCCTTCTGCCCCTAAAAGGACCGGTGGTATTAACTGGGCCGGTTCAGGAAGGGACAGTGTGGACAGGAGGTCACGTCGGAGACGTCATAGCCCAGATCACAGCCACAACGAAGACCAAGGTCCCGCGCGCGGCCCCTATTCCTCGGGCGGCGCCTGGGGCGCGGCCGGCGGGTCCCGGGCGCCGAGCTGGGCGCGCACCTCGCGCATCTGCGCCCGCAGCTCGTCCACCGCGCTCTGCGGCGGCGCCGCCTGCACCTGCGCCTGCAGGGCCTCCAGCGCCAGCGCCAGGTGGTCCACCTCGTCCCGCATCGCGCTCCAGGCGGCGCGCCGCTCTCTCTCCTTGCGCCGCTGCTGCGCCTGCTGGCGCCAGTACTCCAGCACCAGGCAGCCGCCGGCCACCACGAAGATGGTGGCCTCGCCCAGCAGCTCGGCGCCCAGCTCGGCGGCCGCGTCCTCGTTCAGCGGCTTGATGACCGTGCCCCGGAAGCCCATGAGGCGCATCTTGGCGCGCATCTCCGCCCAGTGGTACACTGCGGGGGAAGAGAGGTAAGGGATCTTTGGCGCGCGAGCCCCGGCAACCCCCGCCCCTCGACGCCTCGGTGTCCCGGCCGGAGCAGTGGGCACGCGGCAGCCAGAATCGCCGGCGTTAGAGGACCGGCGCGGGGGCCGAGGGCGTCATCTGGCCTGCGGTGGCTCGGAGGGCATCTTTTGAAAGCGTCCAGAAGATTCTGGCGAGCAGCCAGGGATGAGAAATGCTGCTCTGGAGGGGAAGTCTTGAGTGGGGGCCGCACCTCTGGGGGGGTGGGGGTGGGGTCACAGATCGAGGGCAGGTGTAAAGCTTGCTCCTTCGGCTCCTTCCCCAGGGCGCTCCAGGCTCCTCCCCTCCTCCCCTGAAGGTGGCGCTGACACTTGCGATCTCCCGACGCGTGTTCAACCAGGCTGTGCTAACTTCTTTACCTCATCACTTATTCAGGTGAATAAGGACTGGGAGCATTGTCATCGTCCATAAACACAACACAAGCACAACATGGGTGTTGAAACCCGAGTCAATCCAGGAATCATTAATATCCATCCATAGATAACGTAGATACTGACCGGGAAAATACGGGTCCTCGCGCTCATTAAGAAATGAACTTCTGAAAAACATCTACTTCTCCCCTGCCACCGCAGCCAGCCTGACGTGATTACCTTCCCTTCCTTTTAGGTAGAAGAGTAACACGTGCACGTGGGGGGCATGATTTAGACTACACAGAAGGGGGTAGACTGAAACACCGAAGTCCGCCTGCCCACCTCCAGCTTCAGTCCTGCTGCCGCTCCCACCACTTTTGGTCCCTTCCGCACTGATTTCTTCCGGCTTAATGCCACGATGCCAAATAACAAGCTTATACCTCCATTTCTTGATTTACTAAGTTGAATTTTTAATTGTTTTGATTGTTCTACTCGGACCTGCCCCTTATGCGACTTTAATCACCTATTCGGTATCCTGTCCTTAAGCCTCCACTCTCAACTTTTACAAGTGATTTGAATTTAAGTTACTTTTTTACTGTTTATCGGTAATCTTTGTCATTGTAGATAATATGCCTGTTGCCTGAACTTCCTCCCAAGTGTACCCATAAGTATATTAACTGCCCTATCCTGCCCCCATCCCCCCCCACTGTTACATTGCCTGCTTTCTTTCCTTCTTTCTTTCCTTCTTTCTTCCTCCCTTCCTTCCTTTTTTCCTTCCCTCCCCTCCCCTTCCCTTCTTTCTTTCTAGATTTTATTTATTTATTTGAAAGAGCGAGAGAGGGGTGCCTGGGTGGCTCAATGGGTTAAAGCCTCTGCCTTTGGCTCAGGTCATGATCTCAGGGTCCTGGGATCTAGCCCTGCATCGGGCTCTCTGCTCGGCAGGGAGCCTGCTTCCGCCTCTCTCTCTGCCTGCCTCTCTGCCTACTTGTAATCTCTCCCTCTCTCTGTCAAATAAATAAATAAAATCTTAAAAAAAAAAAAAAGAAAGAAAGAAAGAGCGCAGAGGGAGAGAGAGAAGCAGACTGCCCGGAGAGCTGGGAGCCCATGGCGGGGCTCGATCCCAGGACCCCTGAGATCACCACCTGAGCCAAAAGCAAGCCGCTTAACTGATTGAGCCACCCAGGTGCCCTGCCATGGTGTCTTCCTAAGGTTAAAATAAGTCTTCAGCGCTTGGTCCATAGACTGAGTCTGAAAATGAAAATATAGAGTGTGTATACAATTAAGGTTATGTAAATACTAATCACTGGGAATCCGTAACACACACGTAATTTTGTTTCTGCATTCTGAAGCACTAACATTAATTAGTGGCTCTAAACATTGCTACATGTCATGCCACATTTTTAGTCTTTTCATACTTATTTTTATTTATTTATTTGTTTGTTTCTTTATGTAGACTCCATGCCCAATATTGGGCTTGAACTCATGACCCTGAGATTAAGAGTTGCATGCTCTTCCGACCAAGCCAAGCAGGTGCCCAGTCTTCTCATATTTAGAGTTTTATTTTACCATAGGAAGCTTTTAGTTTTCCCTAGACTGGTTTCTCACCACAGATGCCGGAGGTGATCCACTAATGCCTAGCTCACCATGCGACCAAGACCATCCAGCTCTTTGCTCCTATTCCCTTTCTCTCTCTTTTTTTCCTATTGTCTTTACTAAATAGTCAGCTGTAGACCCATAAGCTATTTTCTGGGATGCTGAGGGGCTGTCCTCTCATCCTGTCTTCACATTGCCCTCCTTCACACTGTTCCTCCTCTGGAGGAACGGACTTTTTGTGGAATTCCACCCTAGGTTGGCTGAAGTCTCTCCCTAAGTACCTTTTTCAGGAAGGGTGCTTGGTACCTAAGTATTTTGAATCTTTGCATATTTGAAATAACTTTTTCCATGTTCACACTGGACTAGATGATAGTTTCTAGGTGAGAATTACTGGTTCAAAATCATACTCCTGGGGCACCTGGGTGGCTCAGTGGGTTACGCATGTGCCTTAGGCTCAGGTCCTGATCCCAGCCTCAGGCTCCCTGCTCAGCAGAGAGCCTGACTTTCCCTCTCTCTCTGCTGCTCCCCCTGCTTGTGCTTGCTCTCTATCAAATAAATAAATAAAATCTAAAAAAAAAAAAAAAAAAAAAAAAAAAACCCACAAAAAAACACAAAAGACAAAATCCTATTCCTCAACAGTTTGGAGACCTTCATTACCTGTAATGGGCGAAGGGGCTTTCTTGTCATCCCTGTGGCACTGACATTGCACCAGAATGGGCCTATGAGTCAGTTTCCCTTATATTTTATACCCTTCTATCTGAACCCTGTTTCTCTCTTTAGTCCTGGGAATTTTTCTTGTCCGTGCATCTAAGGATTAACCTTACCCAAACAGAGATCTGGTCTTTGCCCTTGGAATGTCCTGCCAGATAAGACATCTTTGTTTCCCTGGAGCCTTGGGTGAGGCCAGATAATCTATACCTGCAATGCAATTTGTGGTGGGGGCTTTGGGCCATGTGGTATCAGCTGAGCCTTTGGAAGGGCTAGAAACTAAGGTCAGCCACACAGGTGGTAAATCTGGTCTATATGTCCCATCCCCACTACAACCCCTGGACGCCACGGCTTAGGGGAATGTCCCTGGTTGGCAATACTCCGTATGTTTATTACTCATTGTTTCTGGGAGAAGTTAGTGCTGTCCATGACTCCACAGGGAGAGGACGGCCGGAAGCTCACACTTGGAATTCTCCTGGGCTGTGTTCTCCGTGCCTCTTCCCTTGGCTGATTGTAATCTGTATCCTTTCGCTGTAATAAACTGTAAGGAGGAGTATTAACAGTTTGCAGCGAGTTGTGTGAGTCCTTCTAGCAAGTTATCGAAACTGGGGGCTGTCATGGGGCCCCCTGAACTTGCAGTTGGTGTCAGAAGTAACAGTGGTCTTGATGAGCCCCTCACTTTGTACATCTTATGCATTTCCTGCTCTCTGGTTCCCCTTTATATCTTCTGGAATTCGCCCCAGTCTCAGGCGCCACCTGCACTGACCCTCCAGGCCTCTAGGTGTCCCTCTTCTTGTTTTCGTCACCCTTCCTCCTTCCACATTCTGATAGCTTTCATTAACTTTTCCTTTCAGATCATCCAGCAGTTTCAGGGGGATTTGGCAACCATATTTGTGATTTTCATCATCTTTCCTTATCAAAACATGGTATTATAGAAGATCCAAACATGCAGACGAGTTTAGAGTCACCACTTGGTTCTATCACATCTACATCTTGGTAAGTGAGCTAAGTGAGAACTCTGACCCTGTGGGCCCATCGTGTTAACTGGAAAGCTGCAGTTGAGGTTACGGTGCAAGGAATGGGGGGGGGGCAGGCCCTCCCCAGCCGATGCCAAAATCGAGGCAGGATTGACACCAGGTGCTGACCCAAAGGGAGTGTCTCTCCTGGGGCCTTCTACATGCCCCTTTCCCTCCCCGCAGCCCCTTTCCTGATCCAGGCCTCTCCTTTCCCACTCTTTCCCCCTCCAACATGGCCCCCACAAGGTAGCCAGAAGAGTTTCTCAAGCACAGATCTGACTATGACCTTCCCCTGCTCAGAACGTGCTATGGCTCACAGTGCCCTCGGGAAAAAAGCCAAAGTCCCTAGCATGATTTTTAAGGTCTCTGAACATCTCTCCAGGGTGATCTTTGGAAAGAACTCACCCGTGCCCAACCCCCTACCAACCTCTACTGTTTTCATACAGACTTTTATTGTCTGAAATTAATTTTTTTTAAAGATTTTATTTATTTATTTGTCAGAGAGAGAGAGAGAGCACGAGCAGGAAGAGACAGAGGGAGAAGCAGGCTCCCCGCTGAGCAAGGAGCCCGATGTGGGACTCGATCCCAGGACCCTGGGATCATGACCTGAGCCAAAGGCAGCTGCTTAACCAACCGAGCCACCCAGGCGTCCCTGAAATTAATTTTTAAAAGAGCAGCAGACATCTTGTGATAGAAGTGTGTGTTGGTCCCTTCAACTCCGAACTATTGGGGCAGGTAACTACTCAGTAGCAGGACACTAATCTAGGACACTTGCAGGAGATGTCAGTTCCTTGGGAAGTCCCCATTCCAGGGCAAGCCAGGATGAGTTTCTGTTAGTTGACTGCAAAGCATCAGTGAGGTATGTGAATTCATTCTAGTCTCTGGTGGGCATGGTCAAGGTGAAAACCTTGGGATTGGTTTCAAAACGAGCTTCAACAAAGGCCACTATTATAGAGCGGCACAGTGTTTTCTCTGACTGTGGCCTGGGACAAGTCAAACTCTGTCCTTGTGAATTTCAGAATCAATTTATTAATTCAAACATATGCATACAGACATACACACAGCTTTTGGGATTGTAATTGGGATTGCCTTGAATCTACAAATCAGTTTAGTAACATACAACATCTTCACAACATTGAATCTTCCAATCCATGAACATGGTATATCTCTTCATTTCTTCATTTAAGTGTTCTAAAATTTATCTCAAGGAGCACTTGGGTGGCTCAGTCAGCACAGCATGAGACTTTTGATCTCAGGGTTGTGAATTCAAGCCCCACATTGGGGGTAGAGATTATTTAAAAATAAAATCTTAAAAAAGTAATAATCCTGGGTGGCTCAGCAGGTTAAGCCTCTCTCTCTGCCTGCTCTCTGCCTACTTGTGATCTCTCTCTCTGTCAAATAAATAAATAAAATCTTTAAAAAAAAATAACAATCATGTTTTATAGTTTACAGAGTAGAGGTCTTATATGTATTTAGTTCTGTTTAAACAATATATTGGATATTTTTGATACTTTTTAAGAGAAAGAGAGAGCACGAGGTGGGTGGGGGAGGTGCAGAGGGAGAGACAGAATCTTAAATAGTCTCCATACTCAGCATGGAGCCCAATGTGGGGCTCCATCTCATGACCCTGAGATCATGACCTGAGCCAAAATCAAGAATCTCATGCTCCACTGATCGAGCCAACCAGGCACCCCTTTTTGATACTATTTTAATGGCATCATTGTAAAATTTCATTTTCTGTTTGTTACCAGTAGTGATGATAGGAATAAATTGATTTCTGTATATTGACCTTGAATCCAGTGACCTTGAAAATTTCTTATTCTTCTTATTCTTATGGTTGGTCTGTAGATTCTTTAAACTGTATGTATTTGGTCATTGGCAAATAAAAACCATTTTTTTCCTTCCCAGTTCTTTTACCATTTATTCCTTGGTTCCTTTGAGACATCAAGGAAGAAAGTGATATTTTCTGTAGGAGTCTATCAAATTGAGGAAGTCCCCTCTTTGCCTAGTTTTTGTTTTTGTTTTTAAGATTTTATTTATTTGACAGAGACACAGTGAGAGAGCGAACACAAGCAGGGGGAGCGGGAGAGGGGGAAGCAGGCTTCTCGCCAAGTAGGGAGCCTGATGTGGGGCTCTATCCCAGGACCCTGGGATCATGACCTGAGCCAAAGGCAGACGCTTAACGACTGAGTCACCCAGGCGCCCCTCTTTGCCTAGTTTTTGAACAGTTTTTTTTTCTTTAAATCATGAATGGGTGTCTATTTTCATTAAATGCCTTTTCTGTACCTACCTAGAGGATAAGTAATTTCTTCTTTTTATTTCTGTAAATATAATGAATTACATGGACTAACTTTTTCAAAATGTTAATAAGATTTCTTAAATATTTTCTTTTTTATATATTGTTGGATTTGATCTCCCAGTTTTGTTTTGTTTTGTTTTGATCTCCCAAATTTTTTGAAGATACTTGTATCTTCCGTGCATGAGAGACCCAGACATTTGTTTTTGCAAAACCTTTGTCAGGTTTGGGTGTCATGGTGATACCTGTTTCATAAGGCAGGTTGGGGTGTGTTGCTAATTTTTATAATCTCTTCAGAGAGGGTTTGTGGTGACTTGGAATCAACAGTAGTGTAAAATATCAATTTTTCCTGAACTCATCCATAGACCTGGTGTAATACTGAACAAAGTCTAAGCAAGTTCCCTGTGGAAATTAAGAGCCTGATTTTTAAATGCACATGGAAATGCAAAGAGCCAAAAAGAGGACCGCTGAAGAAAAACAAAGCTGGAGTCCTTATACTACCAGATGTGAAGTTACTATAAAGCCATAATCATCAAGACAGTGTTGTGAGACATGAATACATATAAACAGACAGAGCGACAGCACAGAATAGAGAATCCAGCAACATCCACCCACGGATGGTCCGGTCGCATGACCTGTGAGAAAAGCAACACTGTAGTGCAATGGGGACTGTCTTTTCAGTACCTGCTCTTGGGTCACCTGGATATTCATAGAGGGGGAAAAAAATAAACTTCGGCATCTACCTCACATGGTAACACAACAATCAATTCCATAGAGATCATAAATCAAAATGTCAGAGGCACAAAAATAACACCTTCGGAAAAAGTAAGGGAAAGTATCATCATAACTCTGACCCGTGCAATATTCATTAATATCTGCTGAATAAAACATAAAAAGGACTAGCCATAAAGAAAAGTCTGACGTGGGGCGCCTGGGTGGCTCAGTCGTTAAGCGTCTGCCGTCGGCTCAGGTCATGATCCCAGGGTCCTGGGATCGAGCCCCGCATCGGGCTCTCTGCTCAGCAGGAAGCCTGCTTCTCCCTCTCCCACTCCCCCTGCTTGTGTTCCCTCTCTCACTGTGTCTCTCTCTCTCTGTCAAATAAATTAATAAAATATTACAAAAAAATAAATAAAGATAAAGGCTCAAAATGGAAACACAGCCAGAAATGGAGGGGGATTTTATGTCACAATCTGTAAGGTTGTCAGGCACAGTAGTTGAAACGATATGAAGCAAAAAATGGTGAAATCACTCACATCTGCTTTCCTAGCAGTTACTGACATCCACAGGCATGCTTTTGCCAACTGACCATCAATTCTGAAATATTTCACTACTACTAAATGTCATAATTTCAAAAGGAAAATAAAATAAAAAGAGCAAACAAGCTTTATATACTTCAACACAAAAAAATCCCCAAAACATAACGTAGAGTGAAGAAATACATACAAGTTCTAAAAGATACATACAGCGTGATAAAAACAAGAACGTGCACTGACGATAAACACACACACATCTGGGAAAAGTACAAAGTCTCACGTGGAATAATACTCAGCATCCTCAGGATAGGTGAGGGAGGAGGGAGGAGAACCAGTGTGGCTTTAGTTTTATCTTCTAAAAAACAGGGAGGAGCACCTGGCTGGCTCAGTCAGTAGAACATGTGATTCTTGATCTCAGAGCTGTGAGTTCGAGCCTCACGTTGGGTGTAGAGATTACTTAGAAAACAAAAAACAAAAAAAACTTTAGGGGCACCCGGGTGGCTCAGTTGGTTAAGCATCCAACTCTTGGTTTCAGCTCAGGTCATGATCTCAGGTTGTGAGATCGAGCCCTGTGTCGGGCTCTGTGTTCAGCATGGAGTTTGCTTGAGAGTCTCTCTCCCTCTCCCTCTGCCTCTTCCCCAACTCATGCTCTAAATAAATACATAAATAAGCAAATAAATAAAATCTTTTTTTAAAAAAAAGGAATTTTAGGGGCACCTGGCTGGCTCAGTGGGTAGAGCACACAACTCTTGATCTCGGGGTTGGGAGTTCAAGCCCCATGTTGGGCACAGAGCTTACTTTAAAAAACAAAAAGGGAATTTTATACTTTCTTTTATTAAGAAAGTAAGAAGGAGGGGTGCCTGGGTGGCTCAGTGGGTTAAAGCCTCTGTTTTCAGCTCAGGTCATGATCTCAGGGTCCTGGGATAGAGCCCCACGTCGGGCTTCCTGCTCAGCAGGGAGCCTGCTTCCCCCCTCCCTCTGCCTGCCTCTGCCTACTTGTGATCTCTCTCCTCTCTGTCAAATAAATAAATAAAATCTTTAAAAAAAAAAAGAAAAGAAAGTAAGAAGGAAAACCACAGAGTGGGAGAAAATATTACAAACAATATACAATAATATTATTATATATTGATATATAATACTATATTTATTATCTAATAATGTCATCATAAGATTTTAATTATTATCTAATAAAGGACTTGTATCCAAAACATATAAAGAACTCTTAAAACCCAACATTAGGAACATAAACAATCCAATTAAATTGGGCAAAAGGTTTGAACAGACATCTTACCAAAGAAGATATACGAATGGCCACTAAGCACATTAAAAGATGCGCAACACATTAGTCACTAGAGGCACACAAATCGAAACCACAATGAGGTACCATTTCACACCTACTGGAATAACTATAATCAAGATGACAAAAAAAAAAACAAAACAAAACCCACTGCTTTCAAGTTTTCAGAGCAAAAGCAACTCTCATCTACCTCTAGTGGGAATGCTGAATGGTTCAGCTACTTTGGAAAACAGTTTGGCAGTTGCTTAAAAAGTTAAACATCAATTTACCATAAGACCCAACAAATCCACTCCTGGGAATCTACGCAAGAGAAATAACGCACGTCACATGCTTGCACGCAAGAGTTCCCAGTGGCGTTATTCACAAGAGCCGGAAAGTGGAAACAACCCCGTGGCCGTTGACTGGTGAATGGGTAAATAAAATCTGGTGTATTTATACAGTGGAGTATTATTATCATTATTATTATTTTTTTAAGATTTTATTTATTTATTTGACACAGAGAGAGGGAACACAAGCAGGGGGAGAGGGAGAGGGAGAAGCAGGCTCCCCACTGAGCAGGGAGCCCAATGCGGGACTCGATCCCACGACCCTGAGATCACGACCTGAGCTGAAGGCAGATGCTTAATGACTGAGCCCCCCAGGCACCCCTACAGGGGAGTATTATTAATACATAAAAAGGAGGGAAGCAGTGATCCAGGCTACAACATGGATGAATCCTGAAAACATTATGCTGAGTGAAAGAAATCAGACACAAAAGACTATGTAGGGGCACCTGGGTGGCTCAGTGGGATAAAGTCTCTGCCTTCGGCTCAGGTCATGATCTCAGGGTCCTGTGATCGAGCCCCGCATCGGGCTCTCTGCTCAGCAGGGAGCCTGCTTCCCCCTCTCCCTCTGCCTGCCTCTCTGCCTACTTGTGATCTCTCTCTCTCTGTCAAATAAATAAATAAAATCTTAAAAAAAAACACAAAAAAACCCAAAAGACCACGTAGTGTTAATGGTTCCTTTTATACGAAATGACCACAACAGGGAAATCTATAGAGACAGGAAGTAGATTAGTGGTGGCTGGGGGTGTGGGGGTGGGGGTGTCAGTGGGGGTGGGGGTAGGGGTGATGGGGTGAAGGAGTGACATGGGACCTCTTTGGAGTGACAGAAATAGTCTAAAATTGAATTTTGGTCATGGTCGCCCAGCCGGGTAAATTTACTAAAAATGATAAAAGCGTCCACTGGAAACAGGAATTTTGCGGCATGTAGATTACACCTCAGTAAAACTGTTTAAACAGGGGCACCTGGGTGGCTCAGTGGGTTAAAGCCTCTGCCTTCAGCTCAGGTCATGATCCCAGGGTCCTGCGATCGAGCCCCGCATCGGGCTCTCTGCTCAGCAGGAAGCCTGCTTCCCCCTCTCCCTCTGCCTGTCTCTCTGCCTACTTGTGATCTCTCTCTCTGTCAAATAAATAAATAAAATCTTAAAAAAAAACAAAAAAAACTGTTTAAACAAACACAATGAAACGCCAAGGTCTCACAGCGTCTGCCACTGAAGCGGGCTGAGGCCCTCACCAGCCGGGCTCTGGGACTGACGACGGTGGCGCCCTGCTGAGCCCAAGGGGGACCCTGCCAAACAGCAGGGGCCTCAGGAATGAGTGCTCCTATCTGCGGGCTGTTCAGTTTTCCAAAGTCAAAACCCCTCTCCTGGCCTGGGGATGCGCCCTCGCTGTCAGCCAGGAATGGACATAGAAACCGGAGCCCCCCGTGGCTCCCCCAGATGGGGATTACCCTTCTCCCACAACCACAGGGCGTGAGGCCAGCAGCCAGGGCTGCCATGGTGGCCCCGGGATGTCACCAGGGACCTGACTCCTGCTGTCTCAGCCTTACCTCCCTCATGATGGGGGATTTTAGCCACATGCCCCAAAGACGCCTCCTGTCCCTCCGGGGGGCCATATCCTCCTTCTAGGTGGAGGGCAGGGCAGGGCGGCTCAGAAAGCATGGGCGACTGATCTCTCCCTTTTTACGAGGAAGCCACTGGATTTCCTGGAGACCCCGTGGAGCAGACTGGCCTCATGTCATGCAGCCACCCTTCCCTGCGGGGGAGTCCCACACCCTTGGCTAGTCCAACACTCTTGGGGTTCTCATGATGGAGAGGCGGGGGAGAAGGGTGACTCCGCAAGAAGCAGAGTGTCTCCCAAAGTGAGCGCCGCTGGTGGGCTCTCAGCCCTCCCTACACCCCCCTTGAAGACTCTTTGCTTCTCTCTGGCCCTGGCAACCAGCTCTCAGGCTTGGGAGCCAGGCTTGGCCATCTTGCCCCCTCTCTGGACCTGAAATCTTGAGCAAGGCTTCAAGGATGCTCCTCCCACTCCCGGAGCTCCACCCACTGCGAGAAGCCACAGAGAAAACACACGCGCCCGCCACAGGCTCTGCAGCCTGGCATTTGTGGTGGGTAGTGAGACCTCAAAAGCCCAGCAGCGGTTGCTTGTGGGAGGGGAGCGGGGAGGGGCTTGAGCAAACTTGGGGACTGATGACGTGTTCACGATTTCCAGCGCGGAGGTGGCTTCTCAAGGACATACAAAGGTCAAAAGTCATTACACACTTTATATATGTGTGTTATATTGTGTGTCACTGACACCTTAGGAAAGGTGCTTTAGGGGAAAAAAAAAAAACAAGCTAAGGCAGGATAAGCAGCTTAGAAACAGATAGAAGGACTGAGAGTTTGTTGCTCAGAAAAAGCCCTGACTCTTTAAAATGATCACAAGGCTGCGTGTGATCTATCCTATTGCTGATTTTCTGGCTATTTCCAAAGGAACCTCATTCGGTGCTCTGTGCCCCCTTTGCTCTCTCTCATCTCCGGGCCTTTGCATATGCCGTTGTTCCTTCTGCCTGCAACACACACTCCTTCCTACACTCACCCTGAATTTTCAGGTCCCGCTCAGATGCTTCCTCCTCGGGGAAGCCCGTTCTGACCAGCCAGACTCGGTCTGTCACCCTCCGTACGGGCTTTGCCCACCCAGCTCCAACCGCTCCGGGTTGTCACCATCTGGGGGAGCGGTCTGTCTCCCCCATGGACTGGGAGTCCCAATCAATGCAGGGCCAAGAGTGTCTTGGTCATTCCTGTAGGCCCAGCACAGCCTAGTAAGGGGCGAGGCACAGAGCAGGGACTCAGGGAATATGTATTGAAAACATCAGTCAGTCAATCAATCAATCAGTCAGCCAACCAAGGAATAAAGAACCTCCCTACTGCAAAAGAGCAAAAGGTACTCTTCCAGTGGACAGACCCGGGGGTCGGCACTCAAACCAAGTGGTCAAAGTCAGCGTCATCCGTAAAGGGACAATCTGACCGGAGGAAGGTGTCACGGGACAGACGAGGCATCGCCCCCAGAGTTTTCCTGCTGAAAATGTTCACTCTGGAGCTAATCATGACTCCAGAGCGTGGGTCATTTTCCGCAGGACAACTGAGCTGGACGTTTTCAAAAATCCAAAGTCCTACAAGTCCAAAAAAGGCAGAGCTGTCCTAGATTTCAAAAGATGAAAGAGATGACTAGAAAATGTAATGTGTGGGCCATGACTGAATCCTGGGTTGGATGGGGAAAAAGTCTATAAAGGCTATTTTGACATTGTTGGAGAGATTTGAAAAGAGGCAGTTTCTTAGATGACATTATGAAATTATTAAGAACTTTCTTAGTGTAGGGCGCCTGGGTGGCTCAGTCAGTTAAGGATCTGCCTTCGGCTCAGGTCATGATCCCGGGGTCCTGGGATCGAGCCCCGCATCGGGCTCCCTGCTTGGTGGGGAGCCTGCTTCTCCCTCTGCCTGCTGCTCCCCCTGCTTGCTCTCTCTCTCTCTCTGTCAAATATATAAATAAAATCTTAAAAAAAAATAACTTTCTTAGTGCATGATGGCTTTTTGGATTGTGTAGGAGAAGTTTCTTATTCTTAGAAGACATACACTTAAGTTTTTAAGGGTAAAGTGCCATGACATCTGCAAATTACTTTCAAATGATTCAGTGAAAAAAAAAATCTGTGTATGTATGGAGACATAGATAGAGACATAAAGCATTCTGGGTTACATGTTTGTGCCCCCCCCAGTACATATGTTGAACCCCTAACCCCTAATGTGATGGTATTTGGAGGTGGGGCCTCTAGGTAATTCGGTTTAGATGAGGTCATGAGGGCAGGCACCCTGGACGGGACTGGTGTTCTTATGGGAAGAGAAACAGGGGCGCCGGGGTGGCTCAGTCATTAAGCGTCTGCCTTCGGCTCAGGTCATGATCCTGGGGTCCTGGGATTGAGCCCCGCATCGGGCTCCCAGCTCAGCCGGGAGCCTACTTCTCCCTCTCCCCCTGCTTGTGTTCCCTCTCTCACTGTGACTCTCTGTGTCAAATAAATAAAATCTTAAAAAAAAAAAAAGAAGAAGAAGAAGAGAAAAAGACATCAGGGCTTTCTTCTCTCTCTCTCTCTGCCACACGAGCACACCATGAGAAGGCAGCCGTCTACAAACCAGGAAGCGGGACCTCACTGGAACCGAATCTGTTAGTGCCTTAATCTTGGACTTCCCAGCCTCCAGACCGGCGCAAAAATAAAATAAAATATAAAATTAAAATAAAATGACTCGATTGTTTAAAAGGTCCCGAGTTTCTGTTTGGAATGATGAAAAAGTTCTGGTGATGGCTACATGACACTGGGCGTGTACTTAATGGCACTGGATTGTATCCTTAAAATGGCTAGAATGATCCCTGGTATGTTACGTACATGTTGTCAATTTAAAAAGAACAGATGGGGGCACCTGGGTGGCTCAGTCGTTAAGCGTCTGACTTCGGCTCAGGTCATGATCCCAGGGTCCTGGGATCGAGTCCCGCATTGGGCTCCCTGCTCCGCGGGAAGCCTGCTTCTCCCTCTCCCACTCCCTCTGCTTGTGTTCCCTCTCTCATTGTGTCTCTCTCTTTCGGATAAATATATAAAATCTTAAAAAAAATAAAAAAGAAGAAGAACAGATGATTCGGTAATGAGAAACGAGTCTGGGTCCAGCTCTGGCTCAGCCCCGGCTGCGCGACAAGCATGGTGTACTGCCATGCCACTCCGGCAATAGTCCTCCGGAGTCTGAGCAGACTCCACGGGTGAAGGCTCCGTCCCCCAGGACGGCTCCCACTCCAGGTAGCCGCCACGAGTGGGGTTCCCAAGCGACAAACTCGGGGGCTCCCGCGACCCCCCTTCAGGTTCAAAACTTTGCCGGAACCACTCACAGAATGCCCTGGGAATGTTCTACCTACACCTGCAGCAGGTAAAGGGTAGGCAGGATCTTGGGGCTTTGGCGGGACAAGAAGGCTTTCCGCTGGCCCTTCAGACACGGCTGCCAACTGGGAAGGGTCTCGGGCCCATCGGGCAGGCAAGAGGGATGGGGTTACTGGCTAGGTGACTGGACCAAAAGGTCAGGCTGGGTTTGTCATCATCTTACGCTCTTTCTACCAGCCCCACCCAGAGTCACCTTGGTAGCGTAACAAAGGTACACTTACCACTTATGAATTTAAGGCTTCTGAAGCCATATAAGAACTGGTAAAAGTGGTTAGCAGATATGTTCTTTATTACCCTACAAAGACTAAGGGAGGTACTCAATAGACTCCCCCCTCCACACACACACACACACACACAAGCCGTGGCTCCCAGGCTGTGCACCAACCAGGGCCCCCCCGACGCAGGCCAGAGCTCTGGAGTGGGGTCTGCTTGGAGTCCCGACTCATCGTCCTGGGTAAGGGCCTCCCATCTCCCATCCCCTGCCTCTTCCCGCCGGAGCCTCCCCCATCTTCACGTCTCTCTCTCTCTCTCTCTCTGTCTCTCGTAGCTCTCCTCCTCCTGCTGCTCCCATCTCTGCACGGAAGGCTCCATCCCCCTAGAGGTGAGCAAGGTGTTGGGGACAGGGAGGTCTGAGCCCTCCGGGGTGGCCGAGGATAGGAGAGCTTTCTGGGGAATGTCCGAGAGGCGAACATGAAATATCAGCCAGTTGAACCGAGACATGGAGCGTCGAGCTGAACCTCAGTCTCTGGAGGGGCTGGGAGCCCCGGGCAGGGACGGAAGGGCTCCGGGCCCCTGGGAAGCACAGGCTGTGGTCTCTGGAAGGGCTCCTGCCCCGCTGCCTTTGCGTGGGTAAGTCAGGAAAACAGCAGGGTCTGAAGGTTGGGGCTCTCACAAACCGGGATCGTGCCAAGTTCAAACCCAAACCATAACGCTAGAGGGGCCGGTCCGAGGATAGAGCTGCCATTTGGGACCCCGCCCTCGGCCCCCCGGGGGTCTGGACTGTGAAGGCAGCTGGTACTGGGTGGGGCCCAGAAAGGAAGGGCAAGGCCGTGCCCACCTTCTACCAGCTGCCTCTGCCCTGCTGAGGGGCCAGCCTCGGGGCTGAGTTCTGACCTGCCTCCCACTGCTCCCCACTTCGGGTTCTGCGGTAGCCCCGGTGAGGATCCCCCCTTGAGCTGCATGTGGGTGCTGGAGGCAGGGCGTGCTGCTTGGGCCGGAGCAGAAACGGGACGTCTGCGAGGCTCAGAGGGAGAAGGGGAGTGGTGGGCCGAGTCAAGAGCCAAAGTCAAGAGGCCCGTCCCACTAGCGGCCCAGCTGGTGAAGCTTTTCTATGGAAACGGCTGTAGTTCAACCCCACTTGGCACCTTAAAAGGGGGAAAAAAAAAAAAAAGGCAAGGGCAAGAAGGAGCGGGAGAAGAGCCGAGGCTGAGCCGTGTGTGGCCCCCAGGGGCGGTGCTGATGACCAGAAGGGAGCGGCGGCTGCTCTGGGGCACTGTGACCCTTGACCCCAAGGACTTCAAGTGGAGCTGCTGCAGAGATCCTTCCTTTCCAGGAGCTCCAAAGAGACATGTGCTACCAGATGGGGGCGGGGGCTCTGTGTCCCAGCTTCCCCGCGTGTGACCTCGGACGAGTGTCCTGCCCTCTCCGGGCCCAGTTTACCCGTCACCGAGTGAAGGGGATACAGAAGAACTTCTCATCCAGACAGAGGTGGGCCGGGGCTTTTGTGGTCCCTTCCCACAGCCCCCAAAGTGATAGGTCTGGAGGGGAGTGTCCTCTCTGTTTGCAAGTCAACGGGGCAGCCCTTCTGGTGTTCTGCCCTCTTCTGAGCCCTTCCCCTCCCCCCCAACTGGGTCCCAGCTCCCCACGCGTGTGATGGGAAGTCCCCTGGGTGTCCTGCAAGAATGTGTGACTCCACGAGTAGGCAGGAATGGGTGTGTGGGCAAAGCGGAGAGGCTCACCTAGTTGTTGGAAGTCACGGCCAAGTGCAAACCACCCGATGGCCACCATCCAGCAGCCGTGCCCCCTGCTGCCCCCTTCAAGGGTCTCATAGGGGTACTTCAATGTCAAGGGAAACCCTGTCTCTAAACCTGGACTGGTCACGACCAGGGTGTCCGGGTTTCTCTTCTCTACACGTTACAGAGTAACATGAAAATCAGCACGGAGATCTGCGCACATTCTCGCGCGAAGATACGATGGCGCAGCATGTGAACAAAGGGCGTGCGTTATGAATGGGTTTTGAGGAAAAGCAGATTCTACTGTTTTTAGCCCCCGTTGTTCCTGGGTCCTGGGTCACCAATAAAGAGCCCACCCTTCGCGCAGTGTCAGCTTTGACCGCACGTCGGGGAGACGAACTCTCGCTGGCTTTGGTTACAGTAACTGATTAGGGTCCAACACTCAGTGCAAACGGGACGGGCGAGGCTCTGCCCCAGAGCAGCTGGCGTTGGGGTTCCTGGTCTCGTGCTCCCCCCAAAAGACCGCTGGGGCTGTGACACTCCCCCAGGTCCTACCCTCTCCATTCTGGCCCGTCCTTGTCTGCTCCCAGGAGGCTGAGTGAGCGCTTGGGAAGGCATCGCCGAAAACCGTCCTCTGTATGCCAGGGGGGCGGTGGGCAGTCACTTAGGGCAGCACCCACAAGACAGGAGGGGGATGGGAGAAGGTGTTGGTGGGGCCCATCTCCTGTTCCCCCGCAGGGCCGCAGCAGCTGTGCCTTCGACCTGAGGTTGCCGTTCTGGCCCCCGCTCGTCAGGGGTGGGCTCCTGGAGCCCTGCCAAGATTTTGGGGTGGTTCTCAGCTTTGCTGTGCCTGCTCCCTGGCCACCTGAGCATCCTTCCCTCGATCCCGTCACCAACACCCCCATCCTGCACTGAAATCTCTTCCCTCTCCTCTGAGACTGTTTACTGATCACTCAGAAGACAGATACAGAACACCTATCAACATCTACACAATGCATAACTTTTTCTCTGCAGACACACGCGGGGGCACAAGGGCGCATCCAGAAGACATGAAACACAGCCAGCCGTGAACACTGACTGTCTCTGGATAGTGGGATCACAGATGATTTTTATCCTTCCATTTTATGTTTTTCAGTGTTGCTGAGTTTTCCTAGGGAGCCCGCTGTGCCTTGAGATATGTAGAAAATAATGATTGGAAAACAAAGAAATGACCCGAATGGAATTCACTTCTGGACGGAGCAGTGTTCACTGGCGTCTGGTCACGCGGAGCCTCCTTTCCCTGCATGCCCTCCTCTCCATGGCCCAGAGCCCGTGTAACCTGCTCGCTGACCTCTCATTCCTGCCCCGCTATGCTGCACACTCCACGCTTGGGGAGAGGAACATTAAAAAAAAAATGTTTTTATGAATTTCCTTCCCACCGGCATCTCTGGGCCTTTGCACGTGCTGTTCTCTCTACATCTGGTCTCCCCGGGACTTCACCCCATGCACCTTTTCCCTTTGTTGATTTTAGTCTGTGTCCTTAGACTGGAATCAACATGAGTATATCAGTTTTCCTGAGTCCTGTGAGTCCTAGCAAATCATTGAGCCTGAGGGTGTTTTGGGGGACCCCCAACCCAAGGAGAGTCAAAGAGTCAAAGATGTGGTTCTTTTTTTTTTTTTTTTTAAAGATTTTATTTATTTGACACAGAGAGAGAGATCACAAGTAGGCAGAGAGGCAGGCAGAGAGAGAAGGGGAAGCTGGCTCACCGCTGAGCAGAGAGCCCGATGCGGGGCTCGATCCCAGGACCCTGAGATCATGACCTGAGCCGAAGGCAGAGGCTTTAACCCACTGAGCCACCCAGGCACCCCAAGATGTGGTTCTTGTAAGATCCTTCACACAGGGCCTGCAACCCAATAGATGTGAAATCTAGGACAATTGTTTCCTCTGTGCCTCAGTGTCCTCTTCTGCAAAATGGGGGGTCATAATCGTCCTGTACTCTGAGGATGGGGATGTTTATAATTTGGGGTGAAGAAGCTCTTCCCAAACAAGGGAGGAAAAGTAAGAGCCATAAAAGAAAAGATGGGAAAATCTGGCTTATCAAAACAAAACAAAAACAAAAACATTTTGTCCGACAAAAGACACCCTAAACAAGCATTAAGGACAAGTAAAGCAGGCGTTTGTCACAGGAACTGGAGTATCCAATAAACAGCTGAAAATATGCCGAACCCGCTAGGGGTCCAGGGAGGCACAGACCGTGTCCGCCACACCAAGCATCTTATCGCACGGCTCCGATGAGAGGTTTGCCAGAAAGCCTCCCCATCTCAAACACGGTATGCAGATTCTATGAAGGGCACGTCGGATCACTAGGAGAGAGGTGAGGCAGCCTACAGGAAGTGCATGTGGGACACTGGAGGATGGCCCCCCAACACTTCTGCACCACAATGCCTGGAACCTGTGAGTTTTACTTCATACGGCCAAAGGCACTTTGCAGATGTGATGAAGTGAATTAAGGATCTTGCAATGGGGAGATTATCCTGGATTACCCAGGTCGGCCCTAATCCCAATGACAAGTGTCCTCATAAAGGGCGGGAGAGGAGACACAGACAGACACAGATACAGAGCAGAATGCCACGTGTGAGGCCAGAGGCAGAGATGGGAGGGACGTGGCCGCAAGCCCAGGAGTGTTGGGGGCCACCAGCAGCTGGCAGAGGCAAGGAACAGGTTCTCTCCTTAAGGGAGGCAGGACAGGACGCCTGGGTGGCTCAGTGGGTTAAAGCATCTGCCTTCGGCTCAGGTCATGATCTTAGGGTCCTGGGATCGAGCCCTGCATCGGGCTCCCTGCTCAGCGGGGAGTCTGCTTCTCCCTCTCCCTCTGCTGCTCCCCCTGCTCATGCTCACGCATCCTCAAGCTCTCTAATAAATAAAAAAAAATCTTAAAAAAAAAGGGGGGGTAAACACTCTTGTCCTATGACTCAGCAGTCTCACTCCTAGATATACCCAAGAGCAATGCCCACCAAAGCCTTGTGCCAGGTCGGTCCCGGCAGCTTTGCTCATGACAGAGACAAGCTGGGTGCTGACCAATCGGTTAGCCGGTAAATACGCCGTGTTATAGTTCACGACGGTATACCGCATGTCGACAAAAAAGAACAGAGGATTACAACGCAGAACAACACAGATGCATCTCTTAGATACTATGTGGAACCAAAGAAGCCAGATCCAAAAAAAAGAACATTCCATACCAGTGCGCCAGATACAAAGTTCAGGAACAGGCAAATCTGGTCGACGGTGACAGATTTCAGAGGAGTGGTTCCAGCTGGGAGGGGGTGTTGCTGGGAAGGCAGCAGGAGGGAGGTTCCTGGAAACGTCCCCTGTCTCCAACTGGGTGCTGGTTACTATGTATATCCATTTGTAAGAAATCACCGAGACCAGTGCGGTTTACATACTTTACCGTATGTTTATTTTACTTCAACTAAAACCATAATTAGGAGAAAATAGAAACATCCGATAAGGAAAATGACCCGAAGATAGAAACAGAGCTCTGATAATCCTGAATAAACAAGTTGCTCAGTAAAACGTACCCAGCAAAGGTAGGATTGCTCTTTCAGTATATACTACTTAAATGCGCTGTCGAAATACCCGGGTCTATAGTTGAGAGATTATTTTTTTCTCCCAGGCAACACAGCAGAAAGCCACAAGAAGTCTCTGGAAAATCCAGGGGTGCCCCGTTCCGCCAGCAAAGTGGGGTAGGCTTGTTCTTTCTTTGAGGGGTCAGAGCTGCTCGGGGTGGGGGCCATCAGAGAGAGACTGTGGGAGTGTATGCGTCTCCTCTGGCTGCTGTAACATACGGCCATGAACTTGACTCAACCCAGAAATGTATTCTCTCGCAGTTTTGGAGGGCCGGAGTCCAAAAGCAGCATCATTGGGCCGAAATCAAGGTGTCAGGTGGCCTCAGTCCCTCCAAAAAACTCAAGAGGAGAGTCAGGTTTCTTCCTCTTCCAGCCTCTGGTGGCGGCTGGCTTTCCTGGGTTCCTGGCTGCCCCACCCCATCCTCACGGCCATTTTCACGTGGCCTCTCCTCTGTGTGTGTGTGTGTGTGTGTGTGTGGTCTCCCTCTGACCATCTCTCAGGAGCACACTATGATGGCAGTTAAGACCTAGGTTAGACAATCCAGAAAAATCTCTGCATCTTGAGATCTTTAGCTTCCTCACGTCTGCAAAACTTGGATCATGTGGGGTCACATTCACAGGTTCCGGGGGCGAGGGGCACCATTTCATTCCGCCCACGCCAGGGTCAGGGGAGAAAGGCCTGGAGGCTACAGGCTGGCTGGGATTTGGCCAGGTATCTTGGGATTCTCACAGATTTGCTGAGTCAGCAAATGCGGGAGAATTAGTGATGGAGGGAGGTGTAAAGGGTCCACACGAGAGAGGTCCTGGGGGGAGAAACTGAGGTTCCTGCCAAGAGTCAGCCCCGATTTGCCGGCTGCGTGAGTAAGTCTCCTTGCAAATGGACTGTGCCCCTGTCGAGTCTTGGGGTGACTTCAGCCCCAGCCTGAACCTCATTGTTCTCAACGACACTATGTTTTTCTGGTTTTACACACCTGGAACTTAATTTAGGAAAGCTGCAGAGAGCTGAGCATTCATCACCTACCACTGTCTCCCTGCTCGGGCACGACTAGCCAGGCACCACATTTCCGTGTGACTGCAGGTGCCCCCAGGGAGATGTAGATATGGGGTGACACAATCATCAGCTTGCATGTCCCTAGGAGATGCTCATGCTCACGAGGGACACGGTAATTCTGGGCATGCTAAAATCTGGAAGACAAACTCCGACCTCTGCTTAGATGTCCCCACCCCCCAACTCCAACTGGCAGATTTGCCATACATGGCACCTCCCCCCAGAACAGCTTTTAAGATAATACGGGCCAGATGGAAGGACTGACTCTGGCTCTCAGTCCCACCAGCAATATTCCCGGCACTTCGAGTTGCTAAGCAAAGCTCAGGGGTAAAGGTATGGAGGGATTAAATGGGTCTGCGACGAAGAGCACTGACCACCCACCTTGGTACTAAGCACTCAACAGATTGATGCTATTATTATTTTTTATTCTGCAGAACCTAGCCGTTCTGCAGGAAACACGACCCCTAGGACGAAAGACACAAATTCTCCCCCAAATCGATCTTGCAACATAAAGAGCAAATTTGTTCCAAGGCAGTGGAGAAACGCGTTTCAGCAGTTAGGGGAGCGGATACACAAAGCGTGGTACGCCCATTCAGTGGAACATTATTCAGTGATGAAAAGAAATAAGCGCTCACGCACAAAAAGGACATGGAAGAATCTTACATGCATATTGTTCAGCAAAAGAAGCCAGGCTGGAAAGGCCGTGTGCCGTATGATCCCAACTATCTGACAGTCTGGAAAAGGCAGTAAAAATACCCGGGGTTGCCAGGGGCTCAGGGAGCAGGGAGGGAGGGAGGGAGGGACAGGTGGAGCACAGGGGATTTTAGGGCAGGGCACACATTACAGTGTGATACTGTAATGGTGGAGACATGGCATTATACATTCGTCTGAACCCGTAGAACGTACAACACCGAGCGGAAACCCCAGTGAAAACTATGGACTTTAGTAACGTGTCAATATTGACTCGCCGACTATAACAGATACACCACACGAGTGCCACATGTTCATCACAGGGGCAGCTATGATGTATGGGGGCTGGGGGGAGATACACGGGAATTCTTTGTACTGTCTGCTCGATGTTTCTGTAGACCTAACACTGCTCAAAAAATATAAAGTCTATTAACTTTTTTTTTAAAGATTTTATTTATTTCAGGCAGAGACAGAGCATGGGCAGGGGAGGGGGCAGAGAGAGAAGCAGACTCCTCGCTGAGCAAGGAGCCCGATTCGGGGCTCAATCCCAGGATCCTGGGATCATGACCTGAGCTGACGGCAGATGCTCAACCCACTCAAGCGCCCCTAAAGTCTATTAACTTTTGAAAAATACAAGAATGACTCCGATGAATCTGAACGTAAGAACAAGATTGCCAGGTGGCTGAGAAGAGATCAAAATATATTTTCAGGGGCGCGTGGGTGGCTCAGTCGGTTAAGCGTCTGTCTTCCACTCAGGTCACCATCCCAGGGTCCTGGGATCGAGCCCCAAGTCGGGCTCACTGCTCAGCGGGGAGTCTGCTTCTCTCTCTGCCTGATGCTCCCCCTGCTTGTGCTCTCTCTCTCTCTCTCTGACAAATAAATAAATAAAATCTTTATTTAACTAAATATTTAATTAAATATTTAATAATTATTTAAAAAATATATATATATATTTTTTTTTCCGAACTCTTGTCATCCAAAACAAGATGGTGTTGAGCGTGACAGACAAATGGACGGAGGGACAGGACCGAGAAAGAGGCACCAGCGTCAGGGAGATGTAGCGGGTACGGCCGTCCACTCCTGGGGGAGGCGGGAAAGGATGGAGAATCCCTCGCACTTCAAGACACGGGCCAACCGATCATTCGGAAACTGAAGAACACAGATCCCGACCTTACACTCTTCAAAAACCAAAACATTACAGAACCAGAAGCTGCTCCTGATAGATGATTTAAGCACAAAGAAAACTTGAATAAAAGTCTGAGAAAGTAGATATCCTAGTTAGATATCCTTGAGGTAAGGAGTCCTTCTCAAATAAGGACAGAAAAAAACCCAAACGCCTGAAAGGAAAAAGACTAATAGATTTGGTTATTTTATTATTTTTTCAAGTTTATTTATTGAAGTCATGTCTACACCCAACGCGGGTCTCGAACTCACAACCCCGAGACCCAGAATCGCACGTTCTTCTGACTGAGCCAGGTGGGCACCCCGGATTTGCTTATTTTAAGATGAAAAACTTCAGTTGGAAGGCACCTACCAGAAACAAACATTAAAGGGACGGTGAGAACAGGCATTTTCCGAAAACAGTACAAATGTCCGATAAATAGCTACGAAGACGCGCGACCTACAGGTAAGCAGGAAAATAGAAGTTAAAAGAACAATTACATTCCATGTGCACATCTATGGTTTGCAAATTTTTCAAGTTGGATCGTTGCAAGTGTTGACAGTCTCTCTACCCCTCCACAGAATTCTCGAGGGGGTTTTTTATATTAACTATAAATCCGTTTAACACATTCGGTTCCTTCTCCCTAAGGAAAGACTCATGCAGGCCAGAGAAGCACACGGAGACCGCTGAGTGTCGCAAGAGGAGAGCAGTGGAAAGCTCATAAGGGGATCTCAAGTATGACCAGATCGTTCCTAAAGGGGTCTGCCAGAGTTCCCCCAAACGGGAGGCAGGACTCCTTTCAAGGAAGGAACTTTGGTTTCTCTGAAATGGCTGAACTTCTATGAAGAGAGGGTGCAATCTAGAAAAAAGAAAAGTTCAAAGCACAGAAATAGGATCTTTGAGCAAGGTGGGCACATTGGATGTAACGGAGCCATCGGCGACAGCCCCCGCCCCCAAGGTCCACACTGCCCTTACCCAGCCAAGGCACCTCTGGGGAGCCTGGCCTGGGCACTGCCATTCCAGGGGCGAGGGGCGCTCTAAGCCCGGGGGTCCCAAGTCCCAGCCCACCACCTCCACTTTCCTCCTTCCTCCAGAAGGTCCCAAATGGACACCAGGAGCGTCCCCTGATGGGGGAGTCGTTGAGATAAAGAATGTCAGAGACCCAGCCCGAGGGTGAGCTCAATGACATCAGAGATGAGTAAAGATGAGAACTGTCTTCCCAGCCCTCGCTGGCCACAGTTCAGAATAACAAAAACCTGCCAGAGGGCTCCGGAATCTGAGATGAGCTGGGGATGGGGGAGGGCGGGGGCTCTCAGTATCTCCTCGAGTCTGGTTCCGAGCCTGGTTCCGCGGTGGCCTCATCGTCATAGGTTACTCCGGTGTTTCCCTTCTAGGTGCACAGAGCAAAGACCTAGAAGCTGTCAGTGACTCCCCACATCCCCCGCCGCCGGTCCAGCCATCATGCCCCCCACATCTGGACAATCACTGCCTTCTCCTCACCCGACTGGCGACTTTCACCTTTGCCCCCCAGAGTCCGTCAAGGGGGGGATCCTAAGTCAGCTCACGTCCCTCCTCTGCTCAGAGCCTCCAGGGGCTCCTGCCTCTCCTTGAATAAAAGCCCAAGGCCCACGGCGGCCCACTTTATGTAGCTCTGTATAATACACACATACGTATATGCTTTTCTTTATGAGACAGAATAAAATAGAAAGAAACAAGAGTGCATTGCCCATGGTGAGGGCAATTATCATTTAGCGAAACTTTTGTTCTAACCGTGTATGTAATATATAATGTATGATGTTAACGTCTGTTGCGTTATCGAATCCATATAACGGATTTTATACGTTTAGGATATATGTTAGGTCCAGAGGATACTTCTCTGTCGTTTTTCTTCATTTAAAGGAATACACAGTAAGGAGTATCAGACTGCACGGTACCTATTAAGGGCATTTAGTGAAATTTTCATTCCAATGATACACACACACAACATATACTACACAATGTTATGTTACGTAAAAATATTTTTTATATTGTTATATACGATGTCACATAATGCATGAATTATGCCATATTTATAATACATACATCGTGTGAACTGTAAATTACATAAATACCTATATGGTATAAAAACTCTGCTTCTCATTGTGTTTGGCCGCCATGAGACGGAGACTTTTTTTTTTTTAACGATTTTATTTATTTATTTGAGAGGGAGGGACAGAGAGAGAAGCGAAGCAGAGGGAGAGGGACAAGCGGACTCCGAGCTGAGCGCGGAGCCCGACGCGGGGCTCGATCTCACGACTCTGAGATCACGACCTGAGCCGAAATCAAGTCAGAAGCTTAACCGACTGAGCCCCCCGGGCGCCCCGTAGACTTGAGATCCGTGTGCAGCAGGGTCATGGCTGAGTCTTTGGCGAATGACGCCTGCAGGTGGGGAAGGAAGGAAGCAGAGCCAGGTCTGGAGTAGTTGAGACGAGATGCAGTCGCCAGTCCTCTGGGGAGCCCAGAGCTGGGCCAACTGAGACAAGGGTGCTGGTCTTCATTCCCCTGACTCCCCTTGCTTATTATATTCCAGAGGACAGTAAACTCTTTATTCCTGAACTCCGCCATTGGATCAGCCCTTTACGTCTTTACTGCCCCTCTCCTGCCCTAGACGTGAGCTCCGAGATGCTGAGAGCCCTTGTCTCATTCCTGGCCCATTCCCGGCCACTATAATGGGGCCAGGCGTGCAGTACGTGCTCAGTAAACGTTTGTCTAAAGAGTGGGTGGAGGGTGCCCCCTCAATTCTCCTTTGGGCATGCTTCCCTCCCTCCGTCCATCGAGGTTGGGGGCCCAGGCCTGGCCCCTCAAGAGTCACAGTGGCTAGCGCACAGGGCCGGCCATATGGGCCCATGAATCGGGCGCGGGCTTACCAAAGTCCACTATCTCTAGCGGTGGCTTTCTCCAGGCAAGGGGCTGCCCGCCTGGGAAACCAACAAAGCGGACGATGGACCCAAGCCAGAGCCCTCGGGACACTCTGAGGCTTTTGTGAGCCGGTGGTGGCTGTCGTGCTCACTGCTGGGACCCCAGCGCGACACAGAGCAGGGCGGGGCACACGGTGGACACTTGAAAGTTTCCTGAATGAAAGAATAGTCGGAGGATGTTTTTTTCTAAGGTTGTAACAAGGGTTTTTTGAAGATTAAAAAAAAAAAAGAATACAACAACTTGAAGACAACCAACCTCATTTATGAATTTATTCTACCCCTCTCCCCAAGTCGCGAATGTATACCAAACTTCAGCTAGTAGGAAACCAGAGTACTGAAGCATGCTTCTGTCTCAGCCTCGTGCGTTTTGAGGGGGGATTCTTTGCATTTCCACACACCCTGATCCCACCCAGGGGGTGAAGCCAACGCGTCCCACAAGGTCTGGCCACACGGAAGGACACGCAGGGCTGAGTTCTGAGGTCTGAGTCTCGGAGACGGGACAGTAAATGTCACATCAGGGTCAAGACCGGCGCAGGGGTGTGAGGCTTGGGCTCTAGTCCAGACTGTCCGTCTCTGGTCACACTCCTGCTTCTTTCCTGCCTGTGTGTCCTTGGGCAGGTGACTCCCCCTTTCTGTGCCTCAATTTTCCCATGAAGGAAACGAAGAAAATACTGTTAAGGGCCACTATCTGTGGACATGATGGGGGTGGGGGACACATCGCAGTCACTGGCCTCCAGCGACCTGTGCTCCAGAGATGGGTCAGTGCCCCAGGGCACCCCCAGGAGTAGCCATGGAAACCGGGCACTGAGCCGGCTCACCTGGCTCCATCCATCACCCCATCCACGCGGTGCGCGTGCGCTCTCTCCCTCTCTCTGTCTCTCTCTCTCTGCATCTTCTTCTCGTTTATCCACTCGGGTCACTTCCGATCTTAAAGACACCTCCACCCAGAACCCACCTCCGCACTCCCTCTAAAATCAGCTTCTCCCCTTCTTCTAGTAGGAATTCGGATGATCTTCCAGGACCCCAGTTTCTTGGTTTTCTGTCTGGCTAGGTGTGGTGTCCAGACCGCCCTGCCTGCCCCCGCCCCAGCCCCCCTCCCCGGGGCGCCCTGGAGGTGAGCCGAGGGAGGAAAGAGTTGAGAGAAAGCCTGCCCCTCCCGCTTCACCTCGAGCTGCTGGAACCCAGCCCAGGGAGAATCGATCTTGGATCTGACCTCGTTCACTAAATGCTAAGATTTCAGGTGTGGTCTGGGGCTGCTCGGACAGGAAATTGAGCCCCACCCCCTACTCTCAGCGCTGCCTCTGGGAAATGCCTTGGGCCTCTGTGGAGATCCCTAACCACCCCTCCTCCCCAGTAACTGGCTCCCTGCTCCCCTCTCCCCTACCGGGGCTCTCTAGCACCCTGCACCCCTTCTTTTCCATCTCCCTCACTGAGCCCCGACCCCCACTCTGCTCTGATGACTTCACCATCTTGGTCAGCCAGTCCCTCACTGGCTTCGTGGCCTCGGGCAAGTCCCCCCGCTTCCCCTGGGTCTCGGCTTCCCCATCAGAGAAGGAGTTCAGAGATCACTGCCCAAGCACGCACATCGGCTTCTCTAATTTTAACAAGACTTGTACCCATTTTGAAGATCCCTATGTCCTCGCACACCTCCTGAAGGTGACTTCCTCACTCTGGGGCTCTTTCGTTAGGCAACACAGACGGTCTGAAGAGCAGAATGCAGACTCCTGGGGGCCACTCCCCTCCCGCATCAGTGCGGTTCCGGGGAGAGACACCCAGTGGTAAAGGCTGGCTCCCGGATTGTTCCTGTCACCCCGGTGGGGAACGCCACGTGTCCCGTGGGGTTGGCAAGAGTCCCAGCGTCCTCTTTGGGGCGGGAGGTGTAGTGGGTTGAATGGTGGCTCCCCAAAAGACATGTCCACACAGTAACCCGTGGAAGCTGTGATTGTGAGCGCATCTGGGAAGAGAAACCCAACTCTGTAAATAAGTTAAGGACCCTGAAGTGAAATCGTCCTAGGGTTGGGGGGGGGCCCTAAATCCAAAGATGAGTGCCTTTATAAGAGACACAAGAGGAGGACGCACGAAGATGGAGGCGGAGACTGGAGATCTGCAGCCCAGCCAAGGAATGCCTGATGTGCCCAGAAGTCAGGAGAGGCGAGGAAGGATCTTCCCCCAGGGCCCTCGGAGCGTGGCCCTGCTGAGACTCCGCTTTCAGATCCCTGGCCTCCAGAACTGTGAGGGAACACGTTTCTGCGGTTTTAAGCCATCCACTTTGTGGTCATGGTTATGGTAGCCCTAGGAAACTCAGAAAGGTTACGACCAACAGGTGGCTTAGTCTAGTGGGACGGAGGTGGGGCCGCGGGCTCTGGAGGCACGACGGTACCACTGCGTGAAGGGGGCGGGCTGGACGGGTGCCAAGCCCCAGGGGAGAAGAGCAAGGGCACAGAGGTCAGCAGATCTGGAAGGAACATGAGGAATGTGATGGCAGTGTGCCGGGAGAGGCCACGGAAGAGGACGTGGCAGGAAAGGCTCAGGGACTTGGAGGACAGCTAAACAAGGGGCCGGGGCTGAAGGACAGGTTGGATTTAGCCTTAGGCAGGCTCCACTTTTCCACTGCGGAAGGGGTGCTGGGGAATCTGTTGGAATCTCCCACTTGGGGTCTCGGTACCTCAGCTCAGGTTAAGGCGGAAGATAGAACATTCAGTGGATCAGATGCAAGCCAGTATCCCCCGTGTTTTCCCCTCAAAGAGAGTGGCGAAACCCAGCTAGAGCCCACCTTATACGCGGGGACAGAAGCGCAGGGAACCACACCGCATTTCTTTACAATGGTCTGTGCCGACTGACAAAGGGGAGGGGTGTTCCAGTGACAAGGATGAGCGCCCCAGGGAAGGGTATCACAGACGTGGGGGTGGGGGTGGGGGTCACAGCTTGAGTCAGCTCAAGTCCGGTCCGTTTTTCCTCCTGCCGGAAGACTGAGCCTGTTCTCTTTCGCTGGGTCCGCACAGGTCCGCGTGCTTCGGGGAAGGGGTGGGGCGCTGAGCACTGTGGTCTGTATGGATGAGCTAGGGCTGGAGGGGGGACGGCTTCACCCGCCAGGGGCTGGCCCCCGTGGAAGGTACCGCGGGTCAGGAGGGGCTGACTGAGTCCAAGTTCCATCAAGATCCCGGTGGTTTCCGCTGGGCCAGCGCGAGCGAGGGCAGTACGGGGAGAAGGCCACATCGGGGCACACACAACCACGGCCAAGTTCAGACTTGCGCGGACTCCTGTACCTTGCACGCGGACGCCGCCTGGGGCGCGGCGGGCGGGTCTCCGGCGCCGAGCTGGGCGCGCACCTCCCGCATTTGCGCCCGCAGCTCGTCCAGGGCGCCGTGCGCCGGCGCCGCCTGCACCTGCGCCTGCAGGGCCTCCAGCGCCAGCGCCAGGCGGCCCACCTCGTCCCGCATCGCGTCCCAGGCCGCCCGCTGCTCCTCCTCCTTGTGACGCTGCTGCGCCTGGTGGCGCCAGTACTCCAGCACCAGGCAGCCGCCGCCCACGATGAAGATGGTGGCCTCGCCCAGCAGCTCGGCGCCCAGCTCGGCGGCCGCGTCCTCGTTCAGCGGCTTGATGACCGTGCCCCGGAAGCCCATGATGCGCATCTTGGTCCGCATCTCCACCCAGTGGTACACTGCGGGGGAAGAGAGGGGTCAGCTCGAGCGCCAGGAGCCCCCTACGAGCCCCGCCCCTCCGCACTTGGGGCGTCCAGGCTGGAGCACTGGGGACACCACCGCCAGAACCACGTCCAAGACCCGCACTGGCCTAGCCCAGGGATGTTGAGTCACTGGCCCAGGGTGACCCGGGCTATCTTTCTCAATTTCTCAGAGGATTCTGCCAAGTAGCGGGGAATCAGAAACCCTGCCCAGGAAGGGAAGTCCTCAGTCTGGGGGGGGGAGTGGGGGGGGGGTCTGAAACGCCCCTGTAGGGTTACCAGGAGCTCCCAGGACACAAAGTCCCTGGAAGGCCTAAAGGCTCAAGGCCTAGAGGCTTTAGCCCCAGCCCCCTCTGCTCTTCCCCTCAAGCCGCCAGCGGGACAGCCAAGCATCCTCCTCCCTGACACAGTCTTCCAACCCATTTCTCAGGAGAAAGGCAGACCCCGACCTCCACTCACTTCTTTCCAAATCTTCCCCAAATTCAGAGTTAGGGCTACAGGGTAGGGGGTCCTCCTGGCTCCAAAGAAAGGGCCGCTGCGATGCGGGAATGCCTGCGAAGCGACTGTGAACAGGGGGTAACCGAGCCTCTTGGCCAGTCTGGGGGCTCCCATCCCCGATTTTCACCAACCCCGAGGATGTAGCGAACGGTCCCGTGAGCTCTCCGCAGTGAGGTGTGGGGCACGTACCTTGGAAGCGGCTCACGAGCTCACTGCTGCTGCGGGAACCAAAGCTCTCTTGCCTAGCTGCTGCTTGGTGCGGGGAGATGCTCAGCATCTGAGTCTTAAAAACCAAGGCGGAGCTGATGTCGGACCCTGACTCCCTCCTGCAGTAATCCACATTCGTCCAGGACACACGAAACTGCTCTCTAGTTCATGTGGAGATGCAGGCCCAACACAGCACTTCACTTCTAATGTTTCATCCACGTAAATGCATAACATATGAAATTTATTTACTTATTTATTTGACAGCGAGAGACATCACAAGTAGGCAGAGAGGCAGGTAGAGAGAGAGGGGGAGGCAGGGTCCCCGCTGAGCAGAGAGCCCGATGCGGGGCTCGATCCCAGGACCCTGAGACCACGACCTGAGCCGACGGCAGAGGCTTTAACCCACTGAGCCACCCAGGCGCCCCTATATGAAATGTTTTAAATGAACTGTGCGCTAGTAGTTTTAAAAATCCAGGGGAAGGTGTTTGAACATTTGTAACCTATGGTCCCCGGAAATGAAGCAAAAATTAAAATTTGGATTGCTGCACATATCTTGGGTGCTGACACACGCTTTATTAGACAGAATTCTGCAAGGGAAGTGTGCATAGAAGTTCAAGGACAAGTTCAAGGAATGACGTGAAATTTCTGGCTGTAAAAGAACAGCTTGTTCATCCCCCTCCCCCCTTTACATCGAGAGGAGCAGGCGTCAAATCACAAGGGTTATGCGGATCGCATTCGATACTTCGAAGGAAGAATGGCGCCAACTCTGAAAACATCAATATTCATGACACACCAGAAATTATATCCCCTGCCTCTACTTGAATTCCTGGAGAAGTTTTAGCTGTCACCTTGAAAATGCCCTAGAGGGTATGTAACTTCTCAATGTTTTAAAGGCATGGGGCGGCAGAAATGTTTGACGAGCTCTGCCTGCAGCCAGCAGGGGGATCGAAGGAGCATACCCAGGCCCCCCCAGAGCTGCCCGCCGTCACTGCTACCACTAGTCGTTAGGGAGGCCCTGGTGTTGTGGGGTTCCTGGGGCCCGGGCTCTGCAGACCCTCCCACGCCAAGGTCCTAGCTTCAGGCCAAGCTGGGGGCCGCCTGGAGCTCTGTCACCTACTGCAATGACAGCCCACTTCGAAATGGGGAGGTGATGACCATACACCAGCCCTGGGGGGCCGTACTGTCACTGTCACGTGATCCTGTCAGGACCACAAAGCATAGCGGCCGGAGGGCGGTGAGGAGACAGCGCCGGCTTCTACTGCCCCCCCCCTCACCCGGACGAATGTTCCAGCATCCCACCGTGGACAGAGCAGGAGGACCTGGGTCAGCGGTTGAGCCTGGGTGTGCAAATGGGAGTGGGTACAAGGGGTGCGGGCACACACGCAGGCACAGGAAATGAAGTTCAAGGGTGTGCGTGTGAGAGAAGGCTTTCAGAGCAGGGCCCGATGGCAGTCTCTCAGATCTGGGGTTCAGGAAACAAGGTCCGTGTGGGAACGCGGGGGTTGGCAAGAAGGGGTAACCGTGAGGGGCCAGGACAGGACAAGATTGAGGACAGCACCCGATCCGGGGATCCCACAGGTCCCCAGATGTCTCTGAGACACCTCACTGTCGCTGTGTCCAGACCTGACCCCCGCTCCCCACCCCCAACAGACACTAAGTGCTCCTCCTCCTCGGTCCATACTGTCACCAGGCCAGAGACTTGGGACTCAGGTGTTCCCCGCCCCTACAGCCTCTCAGCCACACATCTTGTCCGCCTCCTGAACGTCTCTCCCACACCCCCACCCGCGGACCCATGTCCCCTGACCTGACCTCCCTATTCAGGAACCTTGGTCCCTCCTGCCGTTCTGTGTGCTCCCTTCAGAGCACCTATCCCGGCTGGGACCGTCTGGTCCTCCAGTCACGTCTGCACTCTGCCTCCACGCCGGCCCACGGGCGGGGCCCGGGGCTGTCACAGTCCTGCGTGTCCCCGGCAGGGGCCAGCAGCAGGCCAGGCACACAGTGATGCCCAGTATATCCTGCTGAAGGCGTCATCGGGTCCCTGCCACAGCCTCCCGCCCGCGCCCCTGCACTGTGCTAGGAGCTGGTTCAAACACAACCTAAACACAAAAAACTGCCATTCTTTTCCTTACCAAAAGTAACACACTGTATGAAAATCAAGTACGCAAGCTATAAAGTTAAAAGTCAGAGGCCCGAGCCTGGCCCCGCTCCTTAGGTTCACCCCAAACGGTTCCCCGAATCTTGCCCTAACTGGTCTTTTTTTTTTCTCCTAGCATCATGACCCTGACATCTGATAGTAAGCATACATCGCTCGCTGCTATTTCTGAGTTTTTCACCTGGAAATTTGCACCTTTTTACACGTTTTCTATTGCGCCCCTAGCGCTGGTATAAAAGATGAGCCTTCGGTCCCCGCGCAGCCTGTCCTTTCTCCGCCTCCCCATTTTTACAGGTGATTTGTACACATTTCTTGTACTATTCGCTTGTCCCTGTCTTCCTCCTTTCGAGAGCTCCTCCCCTCCCCCATCCCTAGGCCAGATCATTCTTCCACATTATCAGGGTCTCACCCACGGGTTGTTGGGTGGCTAGAATAAGGCCCCTTGTACTCTGTGTATATAAAAAAAATAAAATAAAATAAACAGCACATACGACGTGACGATGACAGACACGCCATCCAGCGTGATGTGACTAAGCTATACAGCTGCCCCTCGGGTGGGCTGCATCATGAAGGGGGCCGCCTGCAGGAGAGGGCTGGGTGGCAAGGTCAGGTGGTGTGTCTAGCCTGACATTGCATCAAGCCGCTGAGAACTCCGCTACCTGTCAGTCGGCTCTCAGCTGAACAATGATTTTCTAGAACAACTTGGTCTTCCCACACGTGATATTGCTAAAACCACAGGGTCCTGTCCCACTAGCGGGTCATGCAATCAATTTCAGACCGGCATTAAAAATATGATCAAGATGGGGCGCCTGGGTGGCTTAGTGGGTTAAAGCCTCTGCCTTCAGCTCAGGTCACGATCTCAGGGTTCTGGGATCGAGCCCCGCATCCGGCTCTCTGCTCAGCAGGGAGCCTGCTTCCCCTTCTCTCTCTGCCTGCCTCTCTGCCTACTTGTGATCTCTCTCCTCTCTGTCAAATAAATAAATAAAATCTTTTTAAAAAAATATGATCAAGAATATAACGGAAACCATCAGATGGCCCTTGAGGGCATCATGCTAAGAGAAATAAGTCCGAGAAAGGCCAATATTGTATAAGCTCACGTATATGTGAAATGAAACAACAACAAAGCCAAGCTCATGGATACAAACGAACAGCAAAAAACCCCCAAAACCCTAGAATATAACAGAAAGCATCAAAGGCAATCTTTAGGCAGGACATGTATGGTTTCCCAAAACTTTGGTTCTTGTGTTGTGGGTGACTATGCGTGGAACTGGAACCCAGTCGAAAGGCTGAAAGCCACTGTCCTCGACTTTGATTGGAAATCCCAGTGAACTGAAGATCATTGCCAGGATAGCGGCATATCCCCGATGGTGAATCTTTCAATCCACAATCCACAAACGTAGTACCTGATTTCCACTTAGTCTCTAACTTTCTCTGCAAGTCTCGGGGCTCTTGATCTCAGGGTTGTGAGTTCGAGCCCCATGTTGGGTGTAGAGATTACTTAAATTAAAAAAATAATAAAATAATTTTTCTCTGCAAGTCTCTTTGATTATATGTATTCCTAGGTATTGATTTTTTTTTGATGTTATTGTTCATGGTATTTTTATTTTATTTTATTTATTTATTTGATAGAGAGAGACACTGCGAGAGAGGAAACATAAGCAGGGAGAGTGGGGGAGAAGCAGGCTTCCTATTGAGCAGGGAACCCAATGTGGCGCTCGATCCCAGGACCCTGGGATCATGACCCGAGCCAAAGGCAGACGCTTAACAACTGAGCCACCCAGACACCCCTGTTCATGGTATTTTAAATCCCACTTTCAGGGAACCTGGGTGGCTCAGTCGGTTAAGCATCTGACTTCAGCTCAGGTCACAATCTCAGGGTCCTGGGATCGAGTCCCACATCAGACTCCCTGCTCAATGGAAAGCCTGCTTCTCCCTCTGCCTCTGCACCTTCCCCTGCTCATGCTCTCTCTCTCTCAAATAAATAAATAAAAATCTTTTTTTTTAAATAAAAATCTTAAAAAAAAATAAATTCCACTTTCAATTTGGTGGCAGCTGGCATGTAGAAATACAACCGAGTTACGTAAATGAGCTTTTTTTAACCAATGACCTCAGTAGATTCATTCTTTTTTCCTTTTCAATGAAATATAACTTACAGGGGCGCCTGGGTGGCTCAGTGGGTTAAGCGGCTGCTTTTGGCTCAGGTCGTGATCCCAGGGTCCTGGGATCAAGCTCCAAGTCTTGCCCCCTGCTCAGCAGTGAGCCTGCTTCTCCCTCTCCCTCTGCCTGCTGCTCTCCCTGCTTGTACTCACTCTCTGTCTCTCAAATAAATAAATAAAATCTTAAAAAAAAAAAAAAAGAAATATAACTTACATAAAATACACAACTAGTAAGCGTAGAGCGGGATGATTTTTTAAAAATTTCTTTAAGATTTTATTTTTAAATAATCTCTACACTCAATGTAGGGCTCAAACTCCCAACACTGTGATCAAGAGTCCTACACTCCACCTCCTGAGCATCACCCTGATTAGGATCTAGAACATTCCTGTACTCCGAAGGGCTCCTACCCGTAAGCCCTCTTCCAGTCAGTACCCTCCAAAACCACCATCTGACCTCCCCTGCTAGATATACGGATACTCTCCCAGTCCTCCTCTGACTTCTTCATAGTAAATCATTTGTGCTCCTTGTTCTGTCTTCTTTTGCTCAGCGCTATGTCTGTGAGCTCTCTCGAGTTGCCTGGGTTTCCGTAGCTGCCTTTTACCACGGAGTAGTCTGCCGTTGTGTGGATGGACCAGTCGGGCCTTCCATGCCCTCCCCATGGGCATTTAGGGAGCCTCGAGCAGCAGTTTTCCCAGCATTGAAATGGCTGAATCACAGGACACTGCCTCACCCAGGAGATGGAAAATGGGGAGGCAGCGCTCTTTATCCATCAGCTGATTTACTCACACAGCCCGGGAGAGTGGCCAGGGCAGGGGGGGGGGCTTTCAGCTGGGGTTGTCCCGGGGACATGAAGAGTGTCACAGCTCACTGTTTGACTTCAGTGGGTTCCTTTGTTGCTGCCTCCCAGGTGAGTTCCAGATGGCTCAAGGGGCTGTTTTGTTTTGTTTTTTGATTCATATGGTATGTTTTATTAGCTCTCTATTTTCTCTTATACTGCCCAGAATCACAATTGATGCTCTTGAGGTCGTCAATAAATAAAAAGCAGAGTAAAGGTTTATCACAAAATGAATAAAATGTTGGTAATGAATAAATAAATTTTAATAAGGTGGAGACAGACCAGCTCGTTCAATAGCAGACAAATTAAAGTACATGGCTCTCTTTTTATTTTTTAAAGATTTATTCATTCTCTTTAGAGAGAGCACGAGCAGGAGAGGCAGAGGGAGAGAGAGAACCTCAAGCAGACTCCACGCTAGGCATGGAGCCTGACGCGGGGCTCGATCTCACAACCCCGAGGTCACGACCTGAGCTGAAACCAAGAGTCGGACCCTCAACCGACTGCACCACCCAGGTGCCCCCCTCCAGCTCTCTTTTATTTGGTGTGTTCAGTCTGTACAAAGCAGAATGCTATTTTTATCATCTGATCGCAGAAAATATGAATACGCTTTCCGCAGCCTCAAATTGTGGTGATATCTTTAGAAGACATAAATCTAAATTCTCGATGGAAATATTTTGATTTAGTTTAGTCTAATTTAAGCTGATGTGTAATTATAGAACATGCAAAATGACTTTTTTTTTCCCCCTATTTCACCCATTCCCTACCCTTCACTTCTCCTCTGGTTAACCGTCAGTTTGTTCTCTACAGGTAAGACCGAGGGGCTCCTTTTTAGCAAGAGGTGTGTGTGTATGTGTGTGCTTTAACGTCTCAGTTGAGGAATGAGATGCAAAAAATGCCCCATTAAGTTCAGTGCGATGACTTTTTACACTTGTACACGCCAGGAGTTTTCAGCTGGGGGCGATTTTGCTCCCTAGTCCCTCCCAGTAGTCCTCGCAAGTTCTGACAACCAAACGTATGCCCCGACATTGCCAACGTCCAAGGGAAGGAGGGTTGCAAGGGGTTTTTTGCCCATATGGTTATGCAATTGCGCCATTTACTGAATGACCATCCTTCCCCCACTGAGGTGAGTGCTACCTATGTTGGAAATCCACTTATGTGTAGGTCTGATTTTAGAAGTCTGTCCTGTCCCATTGCTCTAGTTGTCTATCCAACAATACTCCTCTGTGTTAACGACTTTAGCTTTACAGTTAAGTCTTCATATCTGTTCGTGTGAATCTTCCAACTCGGTTCTTCTTTGAGATTTTCTATTCTAGGATCTCTGAATTTCTTAACACATTTTAGAATCAACTTGTTCCTGACAACAAAAAGCATGTGAGGATGTTCACTGGGATTACATGGAATCTAGAGTTCAGTCTGGAGAGCCTTAATAACAAACCTGAGTCTTCTGATCCATGAAGAGGGTAATACCTGTTTGGTGGTGGTGGTTGTTATCATTGTTTAAGATTTTCTTTCCTTTTCTTTTCTTTTTAAGATTTTCTTTGTAAGTGATCTGTACACCCAACGTGGGGCTTGAACTCACAACCTTGAGATTGAGTCGCACGCTACCAGCTGGGCCAGCCAGCTGCCTCTCTTATCTATTTTTTTTTTTTTTTAGATTTTTATTTATTTATTTATTTGTCAGAGAGAGCGAGAGCACAAGCAGGCAGAGTGGCAGGCAGAGGCAGAAGCAGGCTCCCTGCCGAGCAAGGAGCCCGATGTGGGACTTGATCCCAGGACCCTGGGATCATGACCTGAGCCGAAGGCAGCTGCTTAACCAACTGAGCCACCCAGGCGTCCCTCTTATCTATTTTTTATAAGGATTCTTTAATTCCTCTCAGCAGTATTTTTGGTCATCAGAGTAGAGTTCTTGCACATCTTTCATCAAATTTATTTCTAGATATTTGAAGAGTTTTGGTGCTATTGTGAATGGTATTTTAGAATCCACTGTCCTATTGGTAGTTTGCAGCTTATCGAAATACAACTGATTTCTCATTTTCATATTTTCATATTTTCATCTCGCATCCAGCCATCTTTCCAAAAAACATGTATTTATTTTAATGGTTTGTTTTTAGGCTCTTGTGGCTTATTTATGCACATAGTCATATCATCAGCCAAAAATCAGTTTTACTTCTTTTTCAATGTTCATGCTTTTACTTTTTTTTTTTTTTTTAAAGTAAACTCTGCCCCCAGCATGGGGCTTGAACTCATGACCCCAAGATCAAGAGTCACATGCTCTATGGACTAAGCCAGCCAGGTGCCCCTTAATTAGTTTTTCTTAATTAGCTTTTTTTTAATTTTAATTTTCTGGCTTGTGTGTGTACCTCTTCATTGTAGCTACAACCTCCAATATTATATTGACGAAAAGAGGTGATATTTGTCTTATTGCAAATGTTGGGGGAAGTGTTTTTTTTTTTTAAGCTTTTATTTTTTTAGGCGATCTCTATACCCAACATGGGGCTCAAACTCACATCCGGAGATCAAGAGTCACGTGCTCTAGTGACTGAGCCAGCCAGGCGCCCTGAAAAGTATTCATTTTAATCTTTAAGTATAAATATGGTGTTAACTGAACTCTTTTGATAAGATAAGCTTTGTCAGATTAAGGAAGTTCCTCTCTATTCCTAGTTTTTGGAGCGCTTTTATCATGAGTAGGTGTTGATTTTATCAAATACTTTTCCTGTATAATATGATCATATGGTTTGTCTCATTTCTCCCATTCCTAAGGTGAATTACATCGATTGCTTTTCAAATAAATGCAAACCAACCTTGCAGTCTTAGAATAAATCTCAGTAGGTCATGATTTACTCTTCTTCTTAAATATTGCTGGCTTCTATCTGCTAATATTTTGTTTAGGATATTGGAATCCGTGTTTGCAAGAGATCTTGGCCTCAAATTTTCCTTTCTTGTAAGGACTTCATTGGGTTTTTGCTATCAGTATTCTACTGGACTCATTAAACAAGTGTTCCCACTTTTCCTATTATTTAAAAGAGTTTAGATAATGGTATTATTTCTTTTTTAAATGTTTAGAAGAATTTACCTGCAAAGTCATTTGGGCTTGTAGTTTTCTTTTCTTTTAAAAAATTATTTATTTTTGAGAGACTGTGCGTGCACGCAGGGTGGGGGAGAGGCAGAGAGAGAGAGAAAATTTTAGGCAGACTTCCTGCTGAGCATGGAGCCCAACACGGGGCTCAATCTTCCAACCCTGAGATCGTGACCTGAGCCAAAATCAAGAGTCAGATGCTTGGGGCGCCTGGGTGGCTCAGTGGGTTAAAGCCTCTCCCTTCGGCTCAGGTCATGATCTCGGGGTCCTGGGATCGAGCCCCGCAAAAGGCTCTCTGCTCAGCGGGGAGCCTGCTTCCCCCTCTTTCTCTGCCTGCCTATCTACTTGTGATCTCTCTCTCTCTCTGTCAAATAAATAAATAAATAAAAATCTTTAAAAAAAAAAAAAAAAAAGAGTCAGATGCTTAACCGACTGAACCATTCAGGCTCCCGGGGCTTGTAGTTTTCTTTATGGAAAGGTCTTTAATTATTGATTCAATGTCCCTAACAGATACAGGACTATTCAGATTTTCCTGGTTTTTTTTTAAGATTTTATTTTTAAGTAACCTTTACACCCAACGTGGGGCTCGAACTTACAACCCTGAGATCAAGAGTTACACACTCTACTGAGCCAGCCGGGGACCCCGACTATTCAGATTTTCTATTTCTTCTTGTGTCAATGTTGTTAAATTGTGGTTCCCCAAAGAAACCATCCATTTCCTTTGTGTTGTCAAATTTATTGGCTAAAGTTGATCGGTATCCTTTTGTCATCCTATAGCTAGGATCAGTACTAATGCCTCATTTTTTCATTCCTTTTAATGGAAATTTATGGTTTTTTCCCCTTGAGTAGTATACATTTTTTCAAAGGACCATCTTTTGGTTTTGTTGCATTTCTCTACTACTTGTCTGCTAACTCCTAGTTGTCCTGCAAGGAGGCAGCTCAGGTGTTTCCTTCTTTGGGACTGAGTCAGATGCCCCCTGGGCTCCTACATCTCAGCCCTGATCAATCTTGTGACATCTGTTTCTCCCACTGGATCATGAGCTCTGCAAGGGCTGGGCTCACCCTTCCATCTCACACCTGAATTCACCTCTGCCAGAGATACCACTCCCCCACTCCTCTTTTCTTACCTCACCCTAATTCATCTTTTAGATCTCAGCTGGAGTGTCCCTTCTTCCCGGAAGCCCTCCCTGATCCCGAGGCCAAGTCAGACACAATCTCTAATGTTCCCAAAGCTCCCTGGGCTGCCCTCATCACAACGCTGTTTATTCTGGGTTAAATTATTTTTAAAATATGATGCAGACTCTCCTCCTCCTTAAAATAGTTATAGAAATATGTTTCAACTAGCCTTATGTATTTTGCCAGCCCCAAAGGCTGGTTTCACTGCTTTCAAGGTCCTTGAGGGCCCTGGCAAATTCTCCCTGTTCCATGGGTAACTCATGTGTCACTGCCTGGAAACTGCACTGTGAGCTCCTAAAGCAGACAGATTCCCAGAAAATACCCAGCCCAGAACTTGGCATCAAGAAGGCACCACGGAATGTTTACTGAATGGAAGGACAGCCCATCTTTCCTTGAAGTTTCCTCCAATTTGCTGTATATAATGTCATATGAGCATCCAAATTTTCTCGAAACATGCTTGTCTGTTACTGATTTTATACTTTTACTAAAGTTTGCTGTTTAGCCTGCCTCCAAAGAATCAAAAGAATGCTGCTTTTCCAGAGGGGGAGAGAATGTAACGGGTTGCTTTAGCCCCAGAGAAGCCAATACTCGTGGAACCTGTTCATCAGCCCTCGGTCACCCAGCTGGGACTTCTAACAACTCCCCCGCCCCCCCCCCACCCCTCGAGTGCTGCTTTCACTTCCGGCCTGTGCACCGGATACGCACGTGGGCCACGTTCTGCCAGTTGGCCGTGGACAAAGGAGTGCTCTTCTCTAAGCCTCATTAGTTCATCTTCAAAATGAGGACCCTTCCACCTGCGGGACACTGCTGCTGAAATAATGAAATGAGATCTGCAGAAAGCTCAGTTCAGGGCCAGGCTTAATAAAAGGAGCGAGGCTTCTGGAGTCAGACAGACCTGGACTCCGATCTCGGCTCTCTCACTTTCGGGATGTGCCGGCGGGGCCTGAGTTCCCCCATCAGTGAACTGGGCGGGGGGGGGGGGGGGGGTGTCAAAATATCCGACTGTCAGGATTGGGAGACTGGCAATGAGAGACTGAAGTGAGAAATCGCTGCATTCAGTAAATGCGAACCTAGCATCCTCTTCCTGACTCCTGTCTGGAATTTTATTCCTGGAAATATGTCCTACCCACCGGTCTCAGCCCTGACCTTGGGCTACATAAAATAGTTTTCGGTCTCCTCACTGGTCTCTGTGTCCTAGTCTTTTTTTTTTTTTTTTTAAGGTTTTATTTATTTATTTGACAGAGAGAGACACAGTGAGAGAGAGAGCACAAGCAGGGAGAGTGGGAAAGGGAGAAGCAGGCTTCCTGCCGAGCAGGGAGCCCGATGAGGGGCTAGATCCCAGGACCCTGGGATCATGACCTGAGCCGAAGGCAGACGCCTAACTACTGAGCCACCCAGGTGCCCCTCTGTGTCCTAGTCTTGTTTGCTTTGATCTCTCCTCCATATCACAGAGTATCCCAGCTCAGGCATCCCCTCCTCCATGAAGCCTGCCCTGACTCCCAGAGCCCTGGGCTCCCTGCCAAAGCTCTGGCCGCTCTGGGTAATCACTGTGTGGTGACAAACCTACTGCCCCAAGTGGACTGTGAGCCCCATGAGGGCTGGGCTTGGGGCTGACTTGGTCACTGCAGCGTCCCCAGCCCTCGGTGGGGCACAGAGCAGGTACTCGATGAAAGGGCTGATCTGTGGAAGTCCACAGGAGGTAGCCAGGGACCCCGGGTATGGCTCCCCTCACCTGGCTCTACCCATGTCCCTCCTGCTTTCCAGCTCCTCTGTCCCCTCAACACAAGGAGGCACTGCACAGCACCCACTCCTCTGGGAGGTGCCGGCGTCCCTTGGCTCCATGCCCTCACCCCTCAGGCTGCCCCATCTGCCCACTGTCTGCTGTGAGGAGCCTTTCCTTGGCCTTAGGGGCTGCCCTTTCTCAGGACACTGCTGCCCAAGGTCCTCTTCTCACTCAAACATCACATCCACTTCGAGGGGCAACTCAGACCCTCATGACCCCAACTCCAGGGCTCGGATCTCCCTCTTCAGCCCCCGAGCTCCAGGCCCTGGGCACCTGAGACTCTCTGGGCCACAGCGCAGTGGCCGCCCAGCCCCCGGGAGTTTTTCCGGGGGAAAGGAAGGGCTAGGTTAACCCACGGAGTCCATCCAGATGAAGCACTCGGCTGCAGCGAACCATTGTGAGAGTGCTTCCCTGAGCACGGAACTGGGGGGGCTGGAATGTAGCTCTTTCCTCAGGAAACTGCACTGCGAAGAAGACAAGGGCCCCTCTGCCTCCGCAGTGGGGGCCGGGCACCTCGGGAGCTTGCTGACCCGGGACGCAGCGCCCCTTCCCCGCTGTCGGAAACACGTCTGCACGCACACACGGACCGCTCCCTCGTCAAACGAGGGGAAGGCGTTCCTAATATGGGCCACCACTCCGCGGTGGGCAATGACAGTCATCGCGACCACACTGCCTACTGACCGTACCTACTACTCACGTAGCCCGGGCCGATGCCCGCGACAGGGACATGAAGTACCGAACCGCTAAATGTGACGTCCCTGGTAACGGGGTAGTTAACTGCTCGAGACGGAAGCGCTTTTTGTTTTTAAGTATGAGGGGAATAAAAGCACTGAATCCTTATCTTCCGTATTAGGAGATCAACAGTTAATTAAAAAAAAAAAAAAAAAGGAAAAATTGAAAAACTAGGAGTGGCAGCACCTTCTTTAGAAATAAGGTGGGAGAGGCGCCCGGGTGGGTCAGTCATGGGCATCTGCCTTCGGCTCAGGTCATGATCTCAGGGTCCTGGGATCAAGCCCCACATCGGACTCCCTGCTCCATGGGAAGCCTGCTTCTCCCTCTCCCACTCCCCCTGCTTGTGTTCCCTCCCTCGCTGTGTCTCTCTCTGTCAAATAAATAAAATCTTTAAAAAACTAATTAAATAAATAAGGGGGTAAATGCGAAAACCAGCTGAAAGAGTTAAAGTGGCTACCTGTGGGGAGTAGGAACTGAGGTGGGGAAGGAAATGGCTGCTTTTTCTTTTTTTAAAGTTTATTTACTTAAGTAATCTCTACACCCTGCGTGGGGCTTGAATTCAGGACCTTGAGATCAAGAGTCACACGCACACTCTTCGGCCCGAGCCAGCCAGGCGCCCCTGCATTTTCTTCTTTTTATCATAAATCACAAATGTATTTGGCTCTTTAAACTAAGTACTTGTACTCCTTTGACAACATTACTAATTAATGTAATGCTTAAAACAGAAACACATTTTTAAAAACCTGCCCAAGTCAAGCATTCCATCCAAAAGCAACAGAATACACATTCTTCATGGGGCGCCTGGCCGGCTCAGTGGGTAGAGCGCGTGACTCTTGATCTCGGGGTTGTGAGTTTGAGCCCCACGCTGGGTGTGGAGATTACTTTAAAAATAAAATCTTAAAAAAAAAAAAAAAAGAATACACTTTCTTCTCAAGTGCACATGGAACATTCTCCATCACATCCACTTCCGCGGGCAACTCAGACCCTCCTATGAACCCCAAGATCATACATTAGGCCCCAAAAAAGTTTAAACAAATTTAAGAAGTCTGAAATCGGGGGCACCTGAGTGGCTCAGTTGGTTGGGCAACCGCCTTCGGCTCAGGTCATGATTCTAGAGCCCCGAGATCGAGTCCCGCATTGGGCTCCCTGCTCCCTGCTTTGGGGAGTCTGCTTCTCCCTCTGACCAACCCCACCCCACCCCCCCGTCTCATGCTCTCTCTCTCATTCTCTCTCTTTCAAATAAATAAATAAAATCTTTAAAAAAATAAAATAAAATAAAATAAAATGACCGTCGGATCAAGGTACTCTCCTGCTTAAAAACCTGCAGTGGCTTCTGGGGGCACCTGGGTGGCTCAGTGGGTTAAAGCCTCTGCCTTCGGCTCAGGTCATGATCTCAGGGTCCTGGGATCGAGCCCCGCATCAGGCTCTCTGCTCAGCGGGGAGCCTGCTTCTCCCTCTCTCTCTCTGCCTGCCTCTCTGCCTACTTGTGATCTCTCTCTCTCTGTCAAATAAATAAATAAAATCTTTAAAAAAAAATAAAAAAAACCTGCAGTGGCTTCTACTGACTCTAAGATAAAGTCCAGACTCCTTAAAATGACCTACAGGTCCCATATATATGATCGGCATATCTTCTACTACCAGGCCTCCATATGTGCAGAATTATTTTCAGTGTTCAAAACTTTTTTATGTGTGTGCTTCCTCAGCCCAGGGCTCAGTTCAGGGGCCTCTCCTCCAGGAAGCCCTCCCTGACCCCTAGGCTAGGTCAGGTGCCCCTCTAGGTTCTCCCAGCCTCCTGAGCTCCCCAGCCCAGCTCTGCCCACTTGGGGCCATCACCGTCTAGGGAGAAGTCTGTCTCCTCCAACAGACTCTGAGTCCCAGGACAGTGGGACAGGCCTGTCTGGGTTGCTGCTGTGTCCCCAGGGCTGTCTAGCACGAAACTGGACCCATCGTGAGTACTCAGAGGGTTCGGGGAAGGAAAAAATGAAATGAAGGAAACATACTAAAAATTAATTTTTGGTTATCAGTCAGCACTAGTATACAGAGTGTGCTGTCTTTTTTTCTTTCTCTTATCTATATTCTAAATTTTTTTCTATAATAAACATGGATGGCTTCTCTATTTCTGCAATAAACATGGAAAAATGCTAACTGTATATGCTGGGAACCACGGTTCTGGTTCTAGGAGTTTATCCCTTTCTTCTCTAAGAAAGGAAGCATGGATTTATTACTATTTTTTAAAGATTTTATTTATTTATTTGACAGAAAGAGCGAGCACAAGCAGGGGGAGAAGCAGGCAGAGGGCGAGGGAACAGCAGACTCCCCACTGAGCAGGGAGCCCGATAAGGGGCTCAATCCCAGGACCTGAGCCAAACGTGGATGCTTAACCAACTGAGCCACCCAGGCGCCCCCCCTAATTTTTTTTTAGGTTTTTATTTAAATTCTACACCTAACGTGGGGCTCGAATTTATGACACTGAGACCAAGAGTCGTGGGCTCTTCTGACTGAGCCACTCAGGAAGTATGGATTGATATAAAGTATAGAAAGATACCAGAGAAACATACTCCTGCCCCCAACACCCCTGGGGCATTTGGAGGGGAGGTTCCTTCAACTTCCCGGCCAGGCACCTGCTCTGCCCTCAGCCCCTAGTGGAGGGGGACACAATGTGAGCACCAGCCACCCCTGGGGGGTTGACCTGCAGGACTGCTGGGACTCCGAGGAGGGGAGTGGACGGGTGACTTGTAGGGCAAGAGGCCTGGGAGCGGTGCACAGCACCATATGGTGACCCACAGGTCTTATGGCCACAGGACAAGGTCACTGGGAATAATCCTCATCGGGATGATGGGTCCCTGGGACGTTAATCGGGAAGTATCTCAGCTGGGACATGAGGGGCCTCTGGATCTCCGTGGGGAAGCTCTCCTGCGCGCGGGGTGGGTGTGCACCAGCGCGGCAGTGGGCTCGGCCAGCAGCCAGTGTGCCGGGGCCAAGGGCTGCTGCAGCTAGACAGTGACACTGGTTCCTCGGCTCAGGTGCTGGGCCCCCACACTCACCAGAGGACCCCGGCACCCAGCCCTCACTCTCCTCTCCCCTGAAACCCCTTGCCTCCTGCTGTGGCCACTCTCCGACGGATTACTCTTCATTCTGGCTCAGGTCACGATCGCAGGGAGGTGGAAACGGGCCCCACATCGGGCTCCGTGCTCAGCACGGAGTCTGCTCGAGATTCTCTCCCTCTGCCCCTCCCCACTCTCTGCTCAAGCTCGCGCGCGTGCGTGCAAATAAAATCTTAAGAAAAGCTTAGCAGGTTGTATACTTTAAATATGTGCAGGTTACTGTATGCCGCTTCTACCTCAATGGAGCCATCGAACAGAAAAGAAACAGAAGAGAGTAAGACAGAACCCGAGAGACTGAGCCGGCCAGGAAGGGGGAGGAGTCGGTGCCGGCAGGGGGATGAGGAGCATTTCCCGGAAGGCAGATGAGAGCTGCACTTGACCCTATTTGAGGACAGCCTCCCAGGGGCTAGGAAAGCCTGGGCTTCTGAGGCCTGCACTAACCGCTCTGCCTCTCGATTGCCCCGCCTGCACCTGCAGCCTGCAGACCCCGGGTCTGAAGTCGGGGGGCGGGGGGTTCTTGTCAGCAACGAAAGGGTTTTCCTCCCATTCCAACCCCAAGTTTTACATACATCGTCCTTTCCCTCCAGTGTACTTGTGCCACTAAGTGTGTAAATGGATGACGGAATTCACTGGCCCCTAGATTCTCTGGTTTAATCTGTTCCACACCGTTTTAGCTTCACGTTTCAGAAATCCTGACATCAGGCTATCAAATACTTAGGCTCAGTATCTAACGGCGAAACGCAGATCTGTTCAATAAAACAGGAAAACTATTAAACAGACAAAGGAGCTGAACTTGAGGGAGGAGGAGAGAGGGGTCCCAGGGCAGCCCGGGCGAGGGGCTGGTGATCCACACGAGGTCTGGGCCCCCGGGATGGCATGCGGGGCTGCTGCGGGCGGCTCCCAGCGGGGCTGCGCACCCGAGATGTCCTCGTCATCCCCAAGGTCAATACCAAGTCAGATCATGACAACTGCAGGGAATACGATGGGAAGAATGACTAGGCCCTGGGAAGCATCCTCCCCTCTCCACTTCTTTCCTCCTAAGCCTTCCACTTCTTCTTTTTTCCTTGGTAATTTTTTAAAAAGATTTATTTATTTATTAGAGAGAGAGCGGAAGAGCGTGCACGAGCAGGAGGGGCAGAGGGAGAGGGAGAATCTCAAGCAGACTCCACGCTCAGCACGGAGCCCAACACGGGGCTCGATCTCACGACCCTGAGATCAAGACCCGAGTTGAAACCAAGAGTCAGACGTTCAACTGACTGTGCCGTGAGGATGACCGGGGAGAGGCCCCAGCTCAGGAGAATCGCCAGGAAGGAGCAGCTGCAGAGAGAGGTTCCTCCGGCACACTGGGGTGCACTTTCTCTGGAAATTGCCCCTGACTCTCTTTGGGGGAAGTCCATCCCTCGCTCTTCCTCCACACTGTTCAGGGAAGGCCGACCCCATCCCCCAGCTTTAGGTGCTGGCATTCACCCCTAGGATTTTTCCTGAAATGTCAGAAAAGAGTCGTCCTCTCCTTCCTTTGGGTTTGCTTCGTGAACACGACGTGAACCTGGAGCCACCGAGGCCATCTCGTCCCCTCAAAAGAGAGAGTGTGCCTGGAAAAGAAGACGGCACAGAGAAACACAGGGCCCAGGGATGGGACAGTAACTTCCAGGCATTGTCCGAGTTCCTGAATCAAGCTGAGCTTGAAGCCAGATACTTCCCGAGTGTTTAGGCATCTGCCCAGCACAGAGGATTCTGCTGCTTGCAAGTAAGAGCTGGGGGAGGAGCCCAGGGTGGGGCCGTCCCCCTTCTTGACCAACAGCCAGAGACAGGAGCTGTGAACAGCCCTGCAGGGGAAACGCCTAGAAGCATGCACGTATGAATGGGTGTATGTAGAGCAGGGCACCAACATCACAGCAAAAAGGCTAGAAGGACAGACATGAGTAGGTTTTCCGCCCAGAACAAGAGCAACCGTCTTTGAAAAACAGTAAAGCAAATTCCCTTTAATTCCTTTGTGTCCTCAGTTTCTGTTGTGACCATGACACAGGGTCCTTGCTGCCCTCAGGATCGAGTCTAAAGGTGTTAACACGGCCCAGTGTGCTCTGTCCCCGAACAGCCATCCAGGCTCCTCTCTTGCCACTTCTGGTCCCACCATTTACTTTTCAGCCAAGCCAGCTTCCCGTAAATTCCCCCCGGTAGCCCTTGACCCTGGCACATGCTGTTACCTACGCCTCCATTTTTCCACTTTGTCTGGCTCACTCTTCCTTGAGCTCTGGGCCATCCGGTTCTCCTGGAGGCCCTCCCCAAGCTCCAGACTCGCTAAGGACCCTCCCCCCAAGGCTCCCCCAGCTTAGCACTGACCGCTTGTCTAGAGACCACTACCTGGCACAGGACCCAACAGGGAGGAGATTCCAGGAAGTACTGGGCGGATGAATGAGATAAAGATGAATAAACAATGTCGGGACAAGGTTTGTTTCACTCCTGTGTCCCAGGCACCTAACACAGAGCATGGAATAAAAAAATGTTCATGGGAGGTATGTTCAAAGAATGAGAACAAAAGTGAAGAGTCTGAGATATAAAAACATATCAGCTCGGTAAGGAAAAGACACATTATTCAATCAATGCTGTTGGGACAAGTGGACGGCCAACTGCAAGAGAAAATAAGAAGGATCCCTACCTCACACCTAATACCCCAAATAAATGCAGATGCATCAAAGACTTAAGCATATACACAAACAGGACTATAAAAAATTACTAGAAGAGGAGCGCCTAGGTGGCGCACTCGGTTAAGCATCCAACTCTTGGTTTCAGCTCAAGTCATAATCTCAGGGTCCTGGGATCAAGCCCAGCATCGGGTTCTGCGCTCAGTGTGGAGTCTGCTTGAGATTCTCTCTCTCTTTCTCCCTCTGCTCCTCCCACTTGTGCTGTCTCTCCCTCTCTCTCTCTCAAAAAAAAAAAAAAAAAAAAAAATCTTTAAAAAAAATACTAGAAGAAAACAGAAGAGAAACCATTTATTATCTAGAAATAATCTTTCCAAGTACACCACAAAACCTAAAGGTAATAAGAGAAAAAAAAAATGAATAGATTTGACTAAGGTTTAAAAAAAAAGGTTTTACATGCTAAACAACAAAAACATAATAAACAAAGTCAAATGACAATGTTGGAAAAAAAGATTAGCTCATTTTCTCACAGAAAGAGCTCCTATAAATTAGACAAAGACCGCAACAACTTGCTAGAAAAATGGGCCGAGACTTCAGAGTGATCACTGAAAAATTCAAATGGCTCTTAGACGGATGAGAAGACATACAACTTTGTTCACAAGGAAGTACATTAAAACTGCAAACAAGAAATTGATTTCCACCTCTTGAACTGGAAGAGATTGACAAGTGGCCTAGCCCTGTGTGTAGGCAAAGGGAGGGGACCTTGCTGCTAAATGAGGAGGGGACTCCTTGTGGAAAGCAGCGATAATACAGCTCACATCCCCAGAGACCCACACCCAGGAATAATTACAGGGAGACACCTTTGTGTGGTAGCCAAATTAGCGTCCTGCGCAACTTGTCGCTCCTGTACACTCTTACCAAATTTTCCGAAAACTAAGCACACTCTCTATAAACTCTGAGACTGTCCTATCCATTTTTCCACCCTAAGTCGAAATAATTGCAAAGAGCATAAACTTCTGGCATATGAGAGATACTGACATTTTAAAACAAATCTGCTGCACCGTTCTTTTTAGCATATGCAAAGGACTAATGAGCCCCCCTCGAAATGTAACAGCCAGTTTCGGTAATCTTTTTTTTTTTAAAGATTTTATTTATTTATTTGACAGAGAGAGAGAGAGATCACAAGTAGGCAGAGAGGCAGGCAGAGAGAGAGAGAGGGAAGCAGGCTCCCTGCTGAGCAGAGAGCCCGATCCCAGGACCCTGAGATCATGACCTGAGCCGAAGGCAGAGGCTTTAACCCACTGAGCCACCCAGGCGCCCCCAGCTTCGGTCATCTTAAAGATGCGCCAATCAGCCCTTCCTTAACTGTGCTTGTGGGTCCTTGTTCTTGAAAGTTCAATCCACGTTCTGCTTTCTCAAATAATTTTATTCTAACGTATTTTTATGCTCAAATGTCCTACTACATTTCTCCAAAACAAAAAATGTGTTTATAAATTAGAATCAAACTGTGTGAAAATTCTTCTCTCGGACTGAGTTATCCTTACAATGACTATTAGTAAATCAGTGATCAAAACAGCATTATTGCACAATTTGATGCACAATTACTAAATATAAAGAGTAAATTTTGGGGGGCGAAGGGGTTCAAAAGGTACAAACTTCCAGTCACTAAAAATTTTATTTATTTATTTCTAAGTAGGCTCCGTGCCCAACATGGGGCTTGACCTCACAACCCTGAGATCAAGAGTAGCATGCTCTACCGACTGAGCCAGCTGGGTGCCCTCACCCCCCAGTTTTTTTGACCAGAGTCGCGTGACTTAATAAGGTGGGCTGGAAAATGTGTTTCTTTCATAGACATCTCAAATTGTTCTTTTGTGATTCTTAAGGCTTTTACACGTGGAGCAATACATCATTCTATGACTAGAAAGGAGGAAGAGATTTCTTTCCATACTTTACTTCCCTCATATCTTTCCTGGAGAGCTGAGCCACTGGAAAGGGAAGAAAGGAAGGAAAACCCAGCAGATTCCTCAGGCAAGTCGGGTGAAGTTGGAGATCTGGAAAGGATTCCCTTAAAACCTTGCAAGCAGGAGTGCAGGGGTGGGGTGGATGTAGGGCGTGTGTACCTCAGTCCGATGGCTGCCTGCCAAGTGCCACATAAGCTGGAATACTGATGGCAGTGTCCTTTGGATAAGCACAACCCAGAAATAACCTACATGTCCCCCAACGGGGCCCTGGTACATTCACACTATGTACTAACTGCTATGAAAAAGAACGTGGGAAGGATTTTTAAGGTATGCTGTGAAGAAGAAAAAAATTGGACACAAAAGAAGGTGAATTAATATACTGCCATTTATGTGAATTAAACACATACATACTTAGACTATGCTTGATCGTGCATAGTCTCTGGAAGGTGGCTCAGAGTGACCTCTGGTGGCTCCCTCTCTGACCTCCGACCTCCTACTCTTCTATTCACCCTCGGGCCCAGCTACACAAGCCTCCACATTGTTCCTGAAACCCAACAGGCATGCTCTGGCCTCAGGGCCTTTGCACCTACTATACCTTATGCCTGAAACACACTTCTCCAAATATCCACACTTCTTCACTTTACTCAAGTCTCTAATCAAACACTCACCTCCTCAGAGAGGCCTTCCTAAGCCTAACCTCATATAGCATTTACCTTCTCCCACCACACCTAATCCTTCTTCCTTGCTTCATTCTTTCCTACTTATTGCCACCTGACACAGAACATATTTCACTTTCTTTTTTTTTTTAAGATTTTATTTATTTATTTATTTGACACAGAGAGAGAGAGAGAGATCACAAGTAGGCAGAGAGGCAGACAGAGAGAGGGGGGGAAGCAGACTCCCCACCGAGCAGAGAGCCCGATGTGGGACTCGATCCCAGGACCCTGAGACCATGACCCGAGCTGAAGGCAGAGGCTTAACCCACTGAGCCACCCAGGTGCCCCATATTTCACTTTCTTAACTTGTTTAATATCTGTCTCCTATCAGGAGAATCTCAATTCTATAGGGAGAGCAGAGACTTGGGTCTCTTATTAAATAGATACAGCCCTAGTGCCTGACAGGTAGGCATTCAGCAAATATTTCTTAATGAAAAAAGAAAAGAAGGAAGACAGGCAGGTGGGAAGGCAGGCAGACAGGGATGGGAAACATATGTACTTTCCACCATATTCAATCCTTTTTTACCACCTAAATTTTTCTACCACGTGCACTATTGTTGTTCATAATGGAATTAAATTAGAAATCAGTAACAGTAAGAAATCCAAAAAGGCCCCAATATTTGGAAATTAGACAACACACGTCTGAATAACCCATGGGTCAAAGAAGACATCACAAGAGAAACTAGAAAATATACAGAACTGAATGACAATGTAGATACGACACATCAAATTCTATTGGATGCACCTGAAGTAGTGATTAGAGAAGTACCTGGCTGGCTCAGTCAGTAGAACAAGCAACATTTGACCTCGGGGTCATGAGTTCAAGTACCACCTTGGGCATAGAGCCTACTTAAAAAATAATAATAAAAAATAAATAAAGTAGTGCTTAGAAGGAAATTTATATTTAAATCTACAAAAAAGAAGAAAGTGGGCACCTGGGTGGCTCACTAGGTTAAGCATCTGCTTTCGGCTTAGGTCATGATCTCAGGGTCCTGGGACTGGGCCCAACATCAGGCTCCTTGCTCAGCAGGGAGCCTGCTTCTCCCTCTCCCTCTGCCTGCCACTCCCCCTGCTTGTGCTCTCTCTCTCTGTGTCAAATAAAGAAATAAAATCTTTAAAAAATTTTTTTAAAAAAGAAGAAAGTTTAAAAGCAATAATCTAAGGTTCTTTTTTTTTTTTTTTTAAGATTTTATTTATTTGACAGAGAGAGAGACAGCAATAGACAGACAAATGAGAGGAAAATAACAAAGTTGAAGGTGATTCTTTGAAACACGTACTGATAAACCACTAGCAGGACTAGTGATCAAGAATAAAGAAAAAATAAAACATAAATTACCACTATCCAGAATGACAGAGGAGACATTACTACAGATCCTACAATTATTAAAAGAATACAACAGGAGGGGCAGTCTGGCTCAGTCTGCTAGCGTGCAACTCTTGATCTCGGGGTCGTGAGTTGGATCCCCATGTTGGGTGTAGGATTACTTAAAAAAATAAAATCTATAAAAGAGTACTAAAAGAATATTATGAAATAGTTTACGCCAACAAATTCAACAACTTATATGAATGCTATATAGATTAAAAAACATAATTTATGAAAACTGATACAAAGACGTAGAAAATCTGAATAGTCCTATAAATACTAAGAAAATTGAATTCTGTTTTGTTTTGTTTCTAAAGATCTGATTAGAGTTTATTATAATATAGTTGACAAGAAAATCTGGTTATTTCACTTCAATAATCATAGTATTAAGTGATGGCCTTATACCAGAAATGACATACCAAATAAACAAGCCTAATCAAAGAGACTTCGTTGGCAATTTAAATCTTGGGGCAGTTTGTTAAATAACCTCCTAAAGGGCGCCTGGGTGGCTCAGTTGGTTGGGCGACTGCCTTTGGCTCAGGACATGATCCCGGAGTCCTGGGATCGAGTCCTGCATCGGGCTCCCAGCTCCATGGGAAGTATGCTTCTCCCTCCGACCTTCTCCCCTCTCCTCCTCTCTCTCACTGTCTCTCTCTCAAATAAATAAATAAAGTCTTTAAAAAAAAAACAACCTTCTAAAGTTATAAAGCACATGCTTAATTAATACTATAGATCATGACGAAACTTAAAACTTACTTATATATTTAACCAAGGTGACAGTAAGAGATTCCAAAGGCAAATATGTAGGGTTATGTAGTTGTTAGCAAAACTTAGCTCCTTTAATATTGAGAAGTTTTAACTTTAAGTAATCTGACCTGATAAAGACAAAACATAAGTTTCAGTTTTCCTGGCAGTCAAAAGAGGAAAAAAAAACTTTGTTTACGTTTCCTTATCCAAGAAAACTTTGTCCTTTTTTTTTCTTTTTTAAAGATTTATTTATTTATTTATTTATTTGACAGAGAGAGAGATCACAAGTAGGCAGAGAGGCAGGCAGAGAGAGAGGGGGAAGCAGGCTTCCTGCTGAGCAGAGAGCCCGATGCGGGGCTCGATCCCAGGACCCTGAGATCATGACCTGAGGTGAAGGCAGAGGCTTTAGACCCACTGAGTCACCCAGGCGCCCCAAGACTGATTTAATACTCTTTAAAAAAATAAATAACTTTCACTCGTGGTAGCAATGGAACTGTGGTTGCCAGCGTCCAAGAGAGCCCCGGATAATCCCCGTTTCCCGGCATTTACAGCCTTATACAGTCCTTTCCCACGTTATGCTAGAGTTGGTCTGTATGACCTACAGAATATGGCCCAGGAGTGCATGTCACTCCCAGTTATGTTATAAAGACAATGACTCTTCAGTCTTAGTCATATTCACTCTTGGATCACTCTCTTTGGGGGGAAGCCAGCTGCCAGACCATGAGTAGCCCTAAGGAGAGGTCCACGCACAGAGCAACTGAGCCCTTGGCCCACGAGCAAGTGAAAAACTGAGCCCTACCCGGGACCAGGCCAATGAGTCAGCCAGGAAGCAGACCGCTCAGTGCCTGGCGAGCCTTCTGAGCCGCTGCGCCAGAACCACTCAGCAAGGCCACTTCTAAACGCCCAATTCTCAGGAACTGTGTGAGATAATAAATGTTTATTATCCTATGAAAAAGTACTCAACATCACAACTCATCCGAGAAAAGCAAGTGAGTTGCCATTTTACACCAACTGGAATGGCTAAAATTCAACTGTGAAAACAACGATTATTGGCAAGGACGTGAACAACTGACCCACACCGGAAAACTCTTTGGTAGTTTCTTATAAAATGAAGACTGCCTTTATTTTTGGGGTGCTTGGGTGGCTCAGTCGGTTGAGCGTCTGATTCTTGGTTTCCATCACGATGTGAGTCGTGGGATCGAGCCCCGAGTCTGGCTTGGCGCTGGGCATTGAGTCTGTCCCTCTCTCTCCTCCTCCTCCCCTTGCTCTCTCCCTCTCTCTCTCTCAAATAAATAAATGAAAATCTTTAAATTAAAAAAAAAAAGAGTAACTTTATCTTTATCATAGAACTCAAACATCTCACTCCTAGGGATTCACCCAAAATAAATGAAAACATACTCCTATACAGACCTGTGCGAGAATGTTCACAGTAGCCCTGCCGGTCACAACAACAACAACAAAAAAAGAGGATGTCCAAATGTCCATCATTAAGAGAGTACATAAACCACGTCCAGCATGTTCACATGTTGGAATAAAAGCATAATACATACAAAAAGCAGTAAAAGAAACGAACTACTGATACCTGCAGCAGAAATATCTCTAAAGCAGCATGTGAACAAAGACGAGACATCAAGTTCCCATTGCATGATTCCATTTACATGAAGCTTAACAACAGGTAATGCTGATCTATAGTGAGAGAGGTCCCACAGGTGAGAACGGAAAGGGAGGAACCCCCAGGGTGACGGGGATGTTTTAGATCTTGGAAGTTGGTCGCATGGGTATATGCATTTATCAGTACTCATTAAACGAGACATTTTATTTTATTTTTCTCAGAGAGAAAGAGAGCATGCACACGAGCAGCGGGGAGGGAAGGGGGGAGAGGGAGAGAACCCTAAGCAGACTCCACGCTGAGTGCCGAGCCCCATGCGGGGCTCGATCCCACGACCCCAAGATCAGGACCTGAGCCGAAATCAAGCACTGGATGCTCAACGGACTGAGCTACCCAGGCGCCCTTAAACCACACCTTTTAGATCTGTACATTGCGTTGTATAGATATCGTACAATAAATAATATGCAAAAAATATAATAATTAAACGCAAGAGGAATCTGGGAGCGAAGGGGCTGATTTCTTACTCTTTGTTGCCTCAGGGAACTTGCTCCTTGCTGTGAGATACGTCCCCACTCATAAAGCCAGGACAATCACATAAATTCCCTAATAAAGTGATTCATATCATTTGTTGAGATCACAGGAAGCATAATGAATAAAAACTGTTATCAGTTAAGAAATTATGATCAAGAGTAAATAGCTTCGAGCCAGTCCCTGCCCAGGATGCCCTTTCCTGGCTGCGTTCCAGCCACTGCGAGCCCACCCCAACGCTGCTCCGGGCGTCAGGGGATTCAAGCGGGCAGGAGCTTCCTCCCCCCGACGGACGTGGCCCCCCTCCTCCATCACTGCCTCTGGAGACAGCAGGGACACACATTGCCGCCAGTCACTGGAGGGGACACGACTGGTTCTGTCTACCCAGCGTCTGGGGGAATCCCATGTCCCCCACACGGGGTCCAAAGGATCCGACAGTGACGGACCCTGCCCTTTAGACGGGCCGATGAAACTGCATTCCTCGGGCTACGATGACTGGCTCAAGGATGGGCACGGGACCTAAACTGGACCACCGAGATTCAGCCTGGGAATCTCGGTGGGACTGCTGGGAAGGAGGACTTCTCTGGGATCTGGAGTCACCAGGCAGGTAATTAATATCCTCAAATGTGAGCCCCGCGAAAGCAGGGGATTTTTGTCTGTTTTGTTGACTCCTGAGTTAGTCAGACTTCCTAGAATAGCTCCTGGCGTACAGTGGGCACTAAGCAAGGCTCTGTTGAGTGTAATATACAAGCATGTCCTTATCCCAGAGAACAGCCCCCGTGCTAGTCCCCACTGATACCTGGAGAGACCACCTCGACTCAGTACAGGCGGCACCTGGGAATTTCGGAGGCACAAGGGAAGCGGCTCAAGGCTCAGGGTGCTCGGGAGCCGGGTGGTCCTGGATTCAAGTCCTGCCTCGCTACTTACTTGCTGTGACCTTGGGCGAATTTCTCAACCTCGGCACCTCCAGTTCCTCTTTCTCAAAATGGAGCTCATTCTTCCTGGCTTGTGGGGAAGCTGGCGCGTTCAGGGTTTTGCATGAACAGACATCGGGTCACTGAATAGTCCTGCTCAGTTTCTGCATTCATTAAGGTAATGTTCATGCTTACGCCTTAGTGCTCATGACCATTAAGGTGACTTTTTATTATTCTTTTTTTTTTTCAAGATTTCTTTTTTGTTTTTAAGTACTCTCTACACCCCATGTGGGGCTTGAACTTACAGCCCTGAGATCAAGAGTTGTGTGCTCTACTGACTGAGCCAGCCAAGTGCCCCTGCTGTATACTATTTTCTACTGCCTTATTAACAATATCCTCCCCTGCCATTAGAGTCTAGAAGGGCCATTCACCCCCCTTACCTCCCATATAGCGAGTGGTGGTTATGCAACTCAATTCTGGCCAATAAACAGTGAAGGAAGTCTCCTGGGGGCTTCTGGGAAAAGACTCTTCTATTTGAAGAGCACACTCGCATTTCCCAGTCCCACCCCATCCCTCAACACACACACACACACACACACGCCTTCTTTTGGACAGTGCTGTATAAAGGCATGATGTCTGGAGCTCCAGCAGCCCTCTGAAGCCTTGAGGAGAGTCATTGCCTGAACACAAAGATGGTAGACACAGAAGAGTCTCAAGTCCCTAATGACACCACCAAGCCACCAAACCAACCACAGAGCCACCTTTCTCCACTAACAATAAACATCCTTTTGATTTAGGTTTAATTAAGATTTACTGGCTGGGTTTTCAATTAAGCACAGATGAGCACAAACGAATTCGTATCTTGTTCTTTCTTTCACAATAAGCACATAGGACTTCTGTAAATTTAGTAAGTTGCTTCAGAAAACCTCAAAGGAGGGGCACCTGGGTGCCTTAACCCTCAGTTGGTTAAGCGTCTGCCTTTGGCTCAGGTCATGATCCCAGGGTCCTGGGATCAAGTCCCGAATCGGGCTCCTTACTCAGCAGAGAGCCAGCTTCTCCCTCTGCCTGCTGCTCCCCCTGCTTGTGTACTCTCTCTCTCTCTCTGACAAATAAATAAATACATAAATAAACAAAATCTTTTAAAAAAGAAAACCTCAAAGGAAAAAAAAAACCTAAAACCCCAAAGTAACATAAAATTTGATTCAATTTAAAAAGAGAGATAATAAAAAAAAAAAAGAGAGAGAGAGAGGTAATAATGGCCACACACTAGGCCCTCGGCAGAGGGTGGCTGCTGTGGCCTTATGCTCATCGAAGGCAGGACCTGGGCGGGTCTGACGGGAGGGAAAGCTTAGTCCACAGGGGGGACTGAGGGAGCTCCTGAGGCCATCACCAGCTATGTGGGGACTCGGGGTCTGAGCTGGGGCTGACTGGAGCTGGAGAGCAGGAAAAGAGGAGGAGCCGAGAAGCTGGAAGCGGGGTAGGACGCCAGTGAGGGGCAGAGGCACATCCCGCCGGACCGAGCCTTGGGGGCAGGCCTCTCGGGAAATGACTAGAGCCTCAAGGAGGGGTGAGCACAGAGGAGCAGGCAAGGTGTTTCTCTGGGGCACAGGAAGAGAATGTCAGAACTTCTGGTTATGCTCATGTCTTGAAGAAGGAGGAGGGGAGGGAGAAGAAGGAAAAAGAAGAGTAACAAGATGAGAGAAGGGGGGAGGAAGAGAAGAAATCGAGCTCCTCTAGTGCCCCTCAGCAGACAGGGGTCATCAGCAAACCCCCGATGCTGAAAGGGCGGCACAGGCGCCCTCTCCTGGCCACTCAGCGTGATGCAGCCCAGGCGGATGGACTCCCGGGGATATTCCCAGATTGGGATTCAAACCAGCCGGCACAAAAGGCCTTCCTAAAAAAGACTCCTGCTCAGAAACCATGGACTGAAGATTTAACAATGTGAGCTCGGGCAAATTCCAACAAATGCCTCTGCATGTGAAGGGTGGGCCTGAAAAATGAGCAGCGGGATTAAATGGAGCTGACGGCACGCTCCTCTCATTTGGCTCTCTGTGCCTCCCTTAGGTCTTTGCCAGCTCTGACAGCTGAACACAAAGAATGTCAAAACTAGACTCTCACGAAGGCCTACACCAAGAGTTTTCAAATGTATTTAACAATGTCTGCGTAAGAAAATATTTTTAACGAGAGCAAGAATATTTGGGTGGCCGTGAATACATAAACTAAAATATTTTTAAAATATTAATTCCAGGGACGCCTGGGTGGCTCAGTCAGTTAAGCTTCTGCCTTCTGCTCAGGTCATGATCCCAGAGTCCTGGATCAAGTCCAGCATCAGGCTCCTTGCTCAGCAGAGAGCCAGCTTCTCCCTCTGCCTGCTGCTCCCCCTGCTTGTGCCCTCTCTCCCTCTCTGCCAAATAAATAAAACCTTTAAAAAATATATATTAATTCCACGCCTTCCAATTTTAAAAAAAAATTTCATTTATTTGTCAGAGAGAGAGAACGAGCACAAGCAGGGGGAGCAGCAGAGGCAGAGGGAGAAGCAGGCTCCCCGCTGAGCAAGGAGCCCGATGCTGGACTTGATCCAGGACCCCAGGATCATGACCTGGGCCGAAGGCAGATGCTTAACAGGCTGAGCCACCCAGGCACCCGCCACGCTTTCTAATTTTTTAACATTTTTATTTTTTTATTTTATTTTATTTTTTTAAAGATTTTATTTATTTATTTCACAGAGACAGATCACAAGTAGGCAGAGAGGCAGGCAGAGAGAGAGGGGGAAGCAGGCTTCCCACTGAGCAGAGAGCCGGATGTGGGGCTCGATCCCAGGACCCTGAGATGATGACCTGAGCCAAAGGCAGAGTCTTTAACCCACTGAGCCACCCAGGCGCCCCTTTTTAACATTTTTAAATCCATACAATATATTCACCGTATTATAAGTCAGCACTACGCATGACTGCTGACCACACACACACACACACACACACACACACACACACACACACACGGAGAATGCGCAACATGTTTCCTTACCAGGAGACCCATAATAAAAGCAGTGTTTGGAGGTCACCAGCAGCAGCCTGGCTGTCAGGCAACAGGACTCCTCGAGATTATAAATAGACTCCGGGGAAGTGATTTTTCAAATGTTCATGCGATCCTCCGGACAATGTTAAAAATAAAAACATCCAGCCCTTCCTTCCCCAGATGGACCCAATAAGGACCCACAGGTGGCCCTCCTGGGCAGCTAGGGGGAGCACCCCACAAAACTTTTCTTGCCCCTTCAGATGTCTGTCAGTGCACCAATCCTCTCTGCAGCTACGTTTCATCTGGTATTTATTTAGTTCTTGTACAGAGCTCCGAACGTCAACTGTGTCATTTCTCAAAGTTCTAGCTGGTTCTTGTTCCAACTTCCTGGTAACTTCTGATTGCACTCACGTTTCCATATCCTTCCTATTTTATCCTTTTCCCATATAAACATATTTTATACCCATATCTGCTCATTCTGATAGCCACAGTGTTTGGAAGTCTTGACCTCCCACGTTTTGTGTCTGCTGACTCTCGCTCGTGGTGCCTCTTTTTCTGTACAGTATGTAATTTTGTATCATGAGATGGGCGGAACTCCACCTGAAGGAATTCTCCAGGGCTCAGTCACGGGGGTGGGGGGTAGGGGGGGTGGTACTCCTCCAGAGAGGGTTTGTCCTTGTCAAGCGCACACAGACCCGGGTTCATTCTCAGCTTGCTGTTTCCAGGGCCTTTCAGAGAGTCTAATTCAGTTCCCCAGACCCCCAGGACGGACAGGCAGTGTTCTCAGGGGACGCATTTTCCATCTCCATCCAGCCCTAAGGCTGTGCCTTTGCAGGGTGGGTTTCTTCCTAGTTCGCCCCGTCCCCAAGAGGTAGTTTTCCTGGGATCTGCTTTTACACAAGATGGTCCCCTGCCCAGTGTTCCCACAGGATAGCCCCTGTCCCCAAGACCATGTGAATCTGTCCATATCCCTGGGAGGATATGAGGCGCCCTCGGTACTTAACTCCCCTCCTTGGCTCCTTGCTCCTGCTTTCTCCTTGCCCTGGGAGGAGTCAATTTCCCTTCCTGCAGGCACACCATTCCTTTCAAAGGATGCTTTAAGTATTCTGTGAAGCGTGAGGTAGCGGGAGGCCCTCTACTCCACCATACTGCCCTCTCTTGCTTGACTCAGACAGAACTCCAATCCCAGCCCCTAATCAGACACACACGGTAACTGCCCCCTGCCAGTGAGAAGTGTCCACAGAAAAGCCCAGAGCCTTCCGCACTGCGGATCGCAGTGGAAGGTTTCGCATTAAGATGACGGCGAGGGTGACAACGGCAGCAATGATCACGATGCCTGGCATTTCTATCTGTTCAGCAAACACTCACGCAGCACTTCAGGGCTGGGGCCCCGGTGAATGCTCCACCGGTAGGAACCCACGGAATCGTCATAACAATACGATGTACAGACAGGGAAACTGAGGCCCAAAGAAGCTCAATCACCTGGCCAGGGTGACGCAGAAAGTGGCAGGACTGAGATTCACACGCAGGCGGCCCAGCGCCAGAGGAGGGGTACTCGGTGGCTCAGAACAGAGCTCAGGAGGCTGAACTGAAGGTGTGAGCAGGGGAGAATCCGTTTCCTCGCCTGTTTCAGCTTCCAGAGGCTGCCTGGATGTCCGGGTCCAGCTCACGGCCCCTCCTCCACCTTCCAGACCAGCCCGGCAGCATATTCAAATGGGTCCCCTTCCCATCTCCCTCTTTCACTTACAAGGACCCTTCTGATTACATCGGCCCGCCTGGATAATCCAGGACACTCTCCCTAGGCCCAAATCCTTGACTTAATCCCACCTGTAAAGTCCCCTCTGTCACAGAAGTGAAGACATTCAGCAGGTTTCTGGGATTAAGACGGGGACATCTTTGGGGGGCAATTATCTGCCTACCATGAGTAGTAAACTAGAAAAAGGCCCAGGATACTCTAAAGGAATAAGCAGAAACAAACTGGAATTTTCCCACTGCCCAGAGACATCCCATGGCCCCTCTGGAAAGTGTCAGCGATGCCCTTGGCAAGACGGGTCCCAACCTGCCTGGCGTCACCAACCTTTTATTTTTTTCTCCCCCAGAAATCCTTGTTCAAAAAGACCCTTGCCGGCACGGGTCTCTCCTTTGCTCTCCTGTCTGCTGCTCCCTTGCCGTGGATTCAATACACTTCTAACTCCTTTGCTTGGCCTTGGGTGAATTCTTTCACTGCCCAGCCCATGCCGCAGGCCCCCACCTGATGGGGTTGCCCCACTTTGGTGGCCCTCACGAGGACCCTCTGCGGCCCAGGATTCTCCCCGGATTCTCTGGGAATTTCTTGGCACTTGCCCTCCATGGACTGACTCTAGCGCTCCTTGGGGAGGTGACTCGGTGAGGATCTGAAGCCTCAGAGGGATCCAGCCCGCCCGCCCTTGCCAGAAAGGGTGAAGGATTTCCCCTCTTACCCCTCCCCCTCCTTTCCCTTTTTGGCCCTTTGACAGCCTAGGACTCGGATGGGACCCTCCCCTGCTGCCGGCTGACTCTTGGCCACCTTGCTCCTCCCCCTCTCCACCTTTTCCCTCGGTTCCCTTGGGTCCAGCCACCATCTTGATCTACAGACAAAACACTCCTATGAGTCAGAGTGAATCCACCAATTCCACATTTGAGTCGTGGTTCAACAAGAATTCCAGCCCATACCATCCGAGGGTCCCCTCCCTCTAAATCCCATGGCCCTGGACACCAGGGAATTTCCCTCAAATCGCCTATCAGCACGTTCATCTAATACCATGCTCTGGTCTGTCACTGCACAGAACCCCTGCGGGACCGATGTCTAGGGAGGGACAGTGCCCCTGGCCCCTCTCCTGCCCCCTCAGCATAAAGCAGCTACTGAAGATGAGACCTCTGCCCCAATGCCAAAGATCCGTCACTGTCCATCTGTCGGGGGGAGGGGGGGATGTAGAGGCCGCTTTTAGGCAACAGGCTCGAGCACTGGAAACCGGAGTAAGGTGAAAGGGCCCATGGTGACCCTCTGGCTGAATGCAAAGAGGCCCATTAGACAGCCCACCTGGAAATATCCATAAGCCCCAGCTGCCCAAAGACCTTACAACCAGGCACAGGTACCAAAAAAGGAAAATTCCATGTGTTCCCCTACCTCCTCACTCCCCTTCTTAACTGTAGTCCCCCCCCCCCCCACTGCCTCCTGGCAGACTGTCTCTCCTTTGCTGTCCTGCCTGCTGCTCCCATGCTGTGTATCCAGTAAGCCTCTACCTAAAGAAAGAAAGATCCTTGCCTCCCCACCACAGTGCATCACTGATGATCTATGCTTCCTGCATTTACCATTCACACCGACCACTCCAGCCTCTACTGTGAGAAGACAGCCAGCCTACCTAGCTGAGTCGAAAGAACCTCAGCCAGAGGCACAGATGCTGGATGTGCTGGTCAGCACTGGAGGCCTGACCCAGAGCACACAGCTGCTAGCGGCTCTGGAAAATTCCAATCACACAGGCTCGGGGGCCACCGCAAAGGGCAAACAACAGCAGGGCAAACAACAGCGGGAAGATGGTAACAATGTGATTTTAAAAGTATCAATATAATAAGTCAGTGCAGTCCAATATGTAATAACATCATCGCCAACTAAACCTACCCCAAACGGAGCGCCTGGTCCTTTCAGTCCAACCTGCCCCTCCTGCAGCCGGCCAGGTCACGCCCACTCCAGGGGAAATCCTGCCGGCGCCACCTTCCAAACATATCTACTGGGTATTCATTACTAAGGGGAAAAGGAAAGGTTCTTTCAGTGGTCACCACCTTAACCGAGGGATCCAAGTTACCATCACAAATGACGGAACAAACACACATCTGGAGCCCCCTAAGGTGATGTCCTCAGGACACACCATCCTGTGTGGGGTTCTTGCCCAAGATGCTCAGTGTGAATCAAATCAGAGGAAGCAATCAGAAAATTCCAGGTTGTGAGACACTATGGGACAACTGGCTTGGGTTTCTTCCAAATGTCAACGCCATTAAAAAAAAAAAAAAGGAAGAAAAAAACAAGAACACCAGTAGAGAGGAGGATCAGTAAACTTCTATAAAAGGCCACAGAGTCAATATTCTAGATTTGTGAGCCATAAAACCCATCTCTGTAGCCGCTGACAATGTGCAAACCAATGGGTGTGGCTGTGTGCCAATAAAACTTTATTTACAAAGACAGGCAGTGGGGAGGACTGCTGAGCCACGCCATAGATTAAAGGATATCAAAAAAATAAATAAATAAATGAAGGTTATCAAAGAGGCATGCTAATCAAATGCAGTGCATGATCCCTGAGCAGACCCTAGATTAAAAAAGAATAGGGGCGCCTGGGTGGCTCAGTGGGTTAAAGTCTCTGCCTTCGGCTCAGGTCATGGTCTCGGGGTCCTGGGATCGAGCCCCGCATCGGGCTCTCTGCTCAGCAGGGAGCCTGCTTCCCACCCTCTCTCTGCCTGCCTCTCTGCCTACTTGTGATTTCTCTCTCTCTCTCAAATAAATAAATAAATAAATAAAATATTTTTAAAAAAAGGGGGGGGGAATGTCTCCAGAAACTGACCCCTCCTCCTCACTCACCTCCCACCTGGAGTACTGGGATCACCTCCTCCCTGCATCCAACCTCTCCCTATGATCGCCAAAGGGATCCTATTAACATACGCCTCAGACCCTGACCCTCCTCCACTGATACCCTCCAGTGAGACCCAGCCACTTAGGAGCAAAGTCAAAGTAGCCTTTCATCCAACCTACCAGGCAAACTCTCACCTCAAGGCTTCCACCTTCCCCCAGACAGTCCCCTTTTTGCCTCCCTAATGTTTTCTCCAGAGCGAGTACTGCTAGCTAATATAATTCCTATTTCAACTATTTAGTTTACTGGCTGGCTACCCTCCCCACCTCATCCCCGCCCCAAGAATGTAAAATTCCCAAGGACAAGATTTCTTTTTGCCTTTGCTTCTTTTCTGTATCCATACCATCTACACAACAGCCGTATCCGTGCCACCCACTGACTTAACATTTGATACGCATTTACTCCCCACAACAACGTTAAGTATTATTTACAGCATAAATGCACATAGAGCCTATACACAAAACGGGAACGATAACAGCGCCTACCTCGTAATTTGTGAGGATTTAAGGATGGAAGCCTTGTGAAGTGCTTAGCAGACCGCCTGGCACAAAGCCGGGTGCCTGTTAAATGTTGCTATTATAGACTACCCATTGTACAGGAGAGAAAACCGAAACTCCGAAGGGGTAAGTGACTCGGCCAGGCAGTGGGGGCGCCCAGATGAGAATCCATGTCAGTCTGACCCAAGAAGCCACTTTCTACATCAGGGCGCTAAGATACATCACAGAGTTTAGGGGAAAGGCAGTGGCAGGGAACAGAAACTAGCTCTGGGATTCAAGTCCTGACTCTGGCATAAACTCCACGTGTGACCTGAGCAATTCACTTCTGGTCTCGAGGCCTGTTTTCTCTTCTATAAACTGGGGAAGTCATCTCCCCTCCCTGACATGGGGACAAAAACAGGTGAGGGTCAAAGGAGAGAGCTGATAGGAGAGCAGTCTGATAACTTTCTCCATTCTAAGATCCGCACCTCTGGCAGAGGCCCCACAAAACACCAAAGGACCAAGAATTCTGCAAACTTTGAGCACCCAAACTTATAAGGAATAAAGGTACGCTCCCCTTAACCATTTGGCCTTGGAGCATGTTCCCGGCTCTCCCTCGACATCATCCCTGTCTGGTGAGATTCTCCTCACCCTTCAGGTCCCCACCCAGAGGTCTCCTCTGCCAGGAAGCCCTCCCTGAACGCCATGCCAGGTCAGGCACCTCACCGCCCAGGACAAGAGGGCAGCTGAAGCACGGGGTGGGGTTTTGGAAACCAAATTATCTCAGGATGGCCGGGCAAACCACCCGGTCAAGTCTCTCCTCAGTCCCGCCCCCAACTCCTCGAAGTCCTGGGATGCCTCACCCGTATTACTCCCTTCCCACACACTTATTGGTTCGTCTGGACGTCAGTCTCCACGCGCTCTCTTCCTCTATTGGCTTGTATTCCCAACTCGGGCGCCAGCGTCCCGCTCCGCCCCCTGCCCCACGCCTGATCTTACTATTGGGCAACCCGCATGCCCTTCTTCCAGAAATCCTCCCTATTGGCTGCAGGACTTTGCCGCTTCGGGCGGTGATTGGTTGTAAACAGAAGTCCGTCCCCTGAGCAACCACCAGAGAGGGGTTGGAGAATGAAAAGGTTGGAGGGACGTGGGGTCAAACTCACGCTGAGCCGGCGGGAGGCAGATATAGGTCTTGAAGAACTCGCTTCGGCGGGCGGCCTCCTTAATGCGGTTGGCAAGCGGCTTGCTGACCTGCCGGATGCCCAGGTATAGCAGCTTCGCCATAGGGAACGCGCCCACCACCATCTTGGCGGTCGCACGGGGCACGCGCAACCTTGCTGACTGGGCGGGGCGTCTCTGATCTGTCTCTCCTCCCCCGCCCGCTCGTCTCCGTGCGTGCGTACGTGCGTACGCTCGGGGGTGGAGCACTGCAGGGGCGCTCTCTGATGTCAGCGCGTCGACGCTGACGCCTGACGTCCGATCGCTGAATATGCAAATAAAAGGCGGAAGTGAGGCGGGTCAAGGGGCGGTGCCGTTAAACGGCTATTCGTGGGAGCGGGGTTGGATTCCCACGCGGGTCTTGGCTGCTGTCACCGTATTCCTTCGTGACGTCTAGTACTTAGGTGGCTTCCCCGCTTAACAGAGGCTCTTAATTAGTCCTAATTAGGGCTAATGGGTCCCGAATACGCTTTCCCCGCAGGTTAGAGCTCTCACTGGGAATAAGAAGACACCGACCATGTAGTAATACAGACCTGGGCTGGGATCCCAGCTCCGCCATTTACTTGCTTGTGATGTTAGGCGAGTGACGTAGCCTTTCTGGCATCAGTGTTCCCATCTACAAAATGGGAATTATAAGAACACCTTGTCGGGTAGTTGTAAGGCTTGCACGCAAATCTTCAATGTAAAAACATTTTGAGTGAACCCTGGTGGGTGCTTAGAATGGTGTCAGTCACAATAAACGCCCGAGAAGCGGCCCTTATTGCTCTGCAGGTCTGAACACTGTCCGGAGGGTGCATTTCATCCCCAGAAATAGCGAATGCAGCCCTTTCCTGAGGAACTGACCAGCTGAGGCCCGGAGAGGGGGCCGCGGGAGAAGGTCTCTCAGCCCGCAGAAGGTGATGGCCCAGCGTCTTGGCTGCTAAAATCACACCCGTTCTCAAGCAGCCCCACTTCCTCCACTGGTGGGCGACGGTCCCCAGGGAGCTGGCTCAAGAAGGAGTTTAAGGACATGTCCCAGACTGTCCTCCTTTAGCCAGCAGGGAGCAAGAGCATATAAACAAGGTCAGGAAGGGGTTGAGAGAAATTTCTGGATGGCGGAGTCTTGATGGGTAATTGAGAACGTCTAGGAGAGGGAGAGGGGAGGTGAGAGGAGGAGAGGAGTGGTGTGTAGGAGGAAACCCGTTCAGAAGGCAGAGTCGGGGCCCCTCCGCCCCCAGGGCTTTCCTCAGCATCCACTGGGACTCCTTTGGTGTCCTTTGTCAAATCCCTGACACAAATAGACCTCCGTTTCTCCATCAGTAATAATGATGGCACTGACATCCGTGAACCCAGATATTCCAAATTCCTTAAAATACCAAGACTCCATAAAAACAACCCTTCCGGGGCGCCGGGATGGCTCGGCCAGTTAAGCGTCCAACTCTTGATTTCATCTCTGGTCATGATCTCAGGGTCGTGAGATCGAGCCCGGCAGGTCAGGTTCCGCACTTGGCCGGGAGTCTGTTTGGGATTCTTCTGTCCCTCCCTCTGCCCCCACTCCCCCCGCCCTAACAAATAAATAAAATCTTTAAAAAAAAAAAAAAGAAAAAGAAAAAAACCAAACCACAATGCTTCCCCAAGATCCCTTCTGGACTGAAGGTGTGATAGAGCTTGGGGCCTATTCAAGGTTCACCATCTCCTTGGGACTCCCCCCTCCCCATTTTACAGACTGGCCAACTGAGGCCAGAGGAAGAAAAGGATTTACCCAAAGTTCCAGGCATAATCAGGATGGAGCCAAGGCTGGGATTTCTTGAGTCCCAGCCAAGTCTTCTCCTGATTCCTGGGGGTGTCAGTCAGGGGCCTAGGGGCCTACTCAGGGGCTGAGGTCCCCAGGATAGATTTAGGAAACTTCCAAACTGTACATGACTTTTTTCCTGTTTATTTCACTTGTTTCCTCAGCTCCTAGAACAGTGCCTGGCACATAGTAGATGCTCAATAACTATTTATCGAATGAATGGGAATGAGCATTTGGTAGAGGAGTGGAGTGCAGGCTTTCATCTGATTCTCTGAGGGGACTGTGTTCCAAAAGGTTCTGGCCCCTTACATCTCCATCCCAGTAGCTTTATGGCTTTGGGGTGGGAAAATTACTAGGCCCCATAGATCCCAGGCTTTCCTCTTTTCTCTCCACACCCAGTACCAAAGCCCCAACTTCCTGCATCTCAGTAATCCCCCCCCAAAACCATTTTCCTCATTAAGTTCATTTTTTTTTTTTTCTCATTCCCCTCCTCCCTCCTCTTCCTTTCCCTGAGGAGGGTTTCCAGGAAGCTCTTCTGGGAACTTCTGGGACAAGGGAGGTGTATATGCGTAGGAGGATCTTCACATCTCATCAGGAGCTTGAAGACTGTTACACATACATTGGGAGGAAGGGAGGGAGGTGACCGGTCAGAAAGGGCGAGGCCTGTCCAGAGCTGGGTGCTTACTCCTGCTCTCCAGCCTGGTTATGGAAGGATGCCCATTCCTGGTGATCCCCGAGGGCCAGGAAAGGGAGGGTGACCCCGTCCGCCAAGGCAGGCAGCCTCGGCCACCCTGGGGCATGGGAACAGAGGCAGACATGGAGAAGGGAGAGGGAGCCCAGGATAACCGCAGCGCTGACTCACCAGCTGTGTGACCCTGGCCTAGTCATTTGGCCTCTCCGGCGACCGCCCTGGAATAGGGCCCGGGATCATTCCCAGAGGTCCTTCCAGTTCGGGCCCCCTGGTCGCCCTTTTCTCAAGATGGGCAAGGGGCTTGTCCCCAAAGGCCCTGTGCTTCTTCCATCATTTTGAAGTATGCCTCCAAAATAAATCCCACAGCTGACCACTGTTCCTTGCTCACCCCACCACCACCCCGCTCAGCTGCCAGCACCTTCCTCCTGGACTACTGCAGTCACCTGTCTCTGGCCTCCTGGCTGCTCCCTTCCCATATTCTGTTTCCCACTCAGCGGCCAGCGGGATCCTGTTAACATTTAAGTCAAATCCCGTCCCTCCTCCGCGAAGAGCCCTCTTGTGGCTCTCCTTTATTTCAGAGTAAAAGGCAAAATCCTCACCAGGACCTACAAAGCCCCGATCAAAAGATAGGCTGGTCCCTTGCCAGTCCCATCAATCATCAACCATTCCTCTCACCCTCCCGGCCTCCCTCTGCTCTAGCTGCCCTGCTCCACTTGCTCTCCCTCGAAGCCCAGGCACTCTGTCGCTCCAGACGCTTTGTGCTTACTGTTCCTTCTGCCCGAAGTCCTCTTCCCCCTGACAGCCACAGAACCGCCCCCCCAACTGCTCTTTGTTCCAATGTCACCTTTCACGAGCCCTCCCCTGACCTCCTCCTCTAGATCCGAGTCCGTGCCATTCTTTGCCCCCCTCAATCGGCTTTATTTTCCCCCAGGACACTTATCAATTCCAAACGTTATATTTATTTTTATTTACTTGTTTACCGTGAGCCCCATGAGGGTGGGGGCCTGGGCTGTCTTGGTCACCCTTGCGTCCCCCAGCCCCAGCCAGCACAGGACTGGGCCGAGAGTGGATATAAATAAATCTCTGTTGAATGAATGAATAAATACCCTTCTCTTGTCCTGAGCCCCTTCCCCGGCCTGCCTTGCTCAGCTCTCCACCAGCTAGTCTGCCCCGATTGCCCTTCACTCGGGTTCTGAGTCTCCCTCCTCCTCAGTCCTGACTTGGATAATGCTGTTTATCTAGAAACTCACACATGCCCTTCGTGCCCTCACTCCCTTAGAAGACCAGGGGCTTCCCAAGCGTAAAAATGACCACTCTATCCCTTGGTGAATTTCTTCTCCCATCTTCCCCTTCAGTCCCAAAATTTTACCTCCTTGTTGGAAATAATCCTCCCCCCCCTTTTTGTCGTTGCCTTCTGAAAACAAATATTTGACTTAATTTACTTGTCCCCTCATCTGGGAAGCCCTCCCAGACCTTCAGACTGGGTCAGATGCCCTCTGGGCATGCCTGTCTGAGCTCCACCCACTCTGAATCATCCCTGTCTGGGGACAGGTCTGTCTCCCCCATCGGAGTGGGAGCATGTGAAGGAGGGCCAGGATGTCATTCGTCATCTCTGTGTCACTAGTGCCACCAGGCACAGTGCCCCCGAATTGTTCAACCGAGTTGTTAGGGGGTCATGGTGGAGGCTGATGATTGACCAGCGACCCACCAACCTCACTGTTTTCCTGTGTTCTTCTACTCTTATGAATATGAGCACAGTCTCATTTACATACAATTTGCATACAGCAGACCCGGAGGGAAGGGAGCGTGGGAAAAGATTGGAGGAGTGAGGGGCTTCTGCGCCAGTGGGGGGGGGGGGGGGTCGTCACTGCGCAGGCGGCGGCAGCATCTTCAGCTGCACCTGGTCCCCCTGGGAGGGCGGAGCCGCCGCCCAGCCGGCTGCCAAGGCCTTGGCCATGCTGTTCCTCTTGGAAGTGAGCGGGGTCTCCAGGGTGAGCGAGGCGTTGGCCATCTCCTGGGGCTTGTCACTGGCCAGGAAGCGGAGCAGGTTGTGCAAGGCCTTGGCCACGTCGCTGCGGGCCCCCTCGTTGACGAGGCAGTAGAGGATGGGGTCAGCGACGCAGTTGAGGCTGGTGAAGGCCAGCGAGCTGTGGTAGGCGGAGAAGATGCGCTCCTCGAAGCCGCAGTCCCACGGGCGGCCCAGGTAGACGGCGCTGCGGGAGAGCAGGAGCACGTGATAGGGCGCGAAGCACACCAGCACGATGGCGATGAGGCTCAGGGCCAGCCGCTTGATCTTGGCCTTCTCCTGGCGCTCGGTGGACACGCTGCCCCGCACGGCCCGCAGGATGCCGCGGTAGGACAGCAGCATGAGCGCCCACGGGAAGAGGAAGCCCACGAAAACCCGGTAGAGGTTCATCCAGGCCACCCAGCCCTCCATGGGGAACTTCTCGAAGCAGAAGGTGTGGTTGTAGCGGTCGCGGAAGAGCTCGTCGTGGAACAGGGGCGCCGAGTTGGCCCCCAGCTCCGTGGCCCAGACCACGGAGCTCACGGCGATGGCCGTCTTGACCCGGCGCAGGCGCGCGAAGCGCAGCGGGTGGGCCACCGCCAGGTAGCGGTCCACCGAGATGCAGCACAGGAAGGCGATGCTGATGTAGATGTTGGTGTAGAAGATGAAGCCGAAGAGCTTGCAGGAGCCGGGGCCGTGGATCCAGTTGTCGTGGTGCAGGAAGTAGTCGACCCACAGCGGCAGCGTGCAGATGTACAGCAGGTCGGCGATGCTGAGGTTCATCAGGTACACGCCCAGCTCGTTGCGCTGCCGCACCTGGCGGTAGGCCGCCCACAGGGCCAGGCAGTTGGTGGGCAGCCCCACGCCGATGACGAAGATGTAGAGCGATGGCGGGAAGAGGTGGTCCACGCGCGAGTCCACGTGGCAGCCGTCCCACGTGCGGTTGCCCATCCTCGGCGCTGGGGCTCCCGAGGCTCTTCCCCCGGCCCACGGGGGCTGTGGGGCCACGGGAGGCGGGAGGCCATCGGGCCCCCTGAGCCCCCTCCTTGGAGGCTCAGGGGAACATGGTGGAGGGCAGTCCACGGGGGAGAGGTGAGGGTGACCGTGAACTGTGGGCCAGCCTGGGCTGGGAAGGGGAGAGCTTGAGACGGAGAAGTCGGAGGAAGGATCGAATTATGATAGGAGGGAGGCTCGGGGCTGGGGGCGGGGGATTTAAAAAAAAAAAAAAGAGCTTTGTCAAGGGGGTGTTTATAGACCCAAGCGGAGTGGAAATGAGGGAGTTGAGGGGTAGCACAAGAATTGGCCGAGGGGGGTGTTTATGGAGGAGATGGAAGCCTCAGCGGGCAGTGGTAAGAGGGAGATATTTGTAGAGGATGTAGAAAATACATGTGGCCACGGTGAAGGGACGGGAGGGGGTGGAATGTTCTAGAAGAGGCGTGAAATATGTGCAATAGTGTCGAGATAGGACAGACTACAGTTAGGGAGGGTTGAAAACACCAGGCAAGGTCAGTCGGGGCGCTGGTGCTCCCTAGGACCCCGGTAAGAAATAAGGAAACAAGCGAGGTGCCCGATGAAGAGAAGATTATGGAAAAGGAGGTGCCCTAGGTCTGGGAAATGTGGGAAGGGTGTTTAAGAAACAGGAAGGAGGTGAGTAAAGGCTATTATGGAGGCAGATTACGGATGGAGTGAGGAATTTGAAGGGGGCAGGGGAGGGGCTCCGGCTTGGCTTGGTCGTGGTGGAAGCTCACAGTTCAAAACTGACTTTACGGTGCCTGTGGGGAGAGAGGTCTGCGGTGAGGGGAGTCACCGACACCCCCTCCTCCCCTCGCCCCTTGCCGTAACCCGTGGGCTGCTGAGAGTGGGCCCCCTAGCAATATCTAATTGAGCCTCATTCTAAGCAACAGATCTCTGTGAATGCAGATTTGGGGGTTTGAATCTATTTTCCCTGATAGACATTAAAGACCCCACTCAGATTTTAGAACTTCCTTCCAGAAACTGTGTAAAACGCACAAGTATTGTATCACGCTTCGGCAAATGCTAACCCTGTCATTTTCCAGACAGAGATGAAGCCCAGAAAGATTGCTCGCTCCCGTCAAGGATGCACAGCAAGGCCATGATGGAACCAGGGCTGGGATCAGTCTGCTGCTGCTAACCCAGGACGCCCTATTCTTGACAATGATAAAGACAAGCTAAAGTTTATTGAGCCCTACGATATTGCAGACCCTGTGCTAAGCACTTTTATGGGCATTAATACATTACATTTTCAAGAACCCTACGAGGAACACACTGTTATCCTTCCTAGTTGACAAACTGAGGCACAGAGCCGTTCAGAGACCTGTCCAAGGTCCTGATGATGACAGAGGGATAATCTCGGCTCTCACCCTTTTTCTCCAGCCTGTGCATGTTTCCACCCAAGAAGAACTGGACAGAAAGGGGCCCTGGGCTGGGCAGTGGGGGCTGGGAACCAAAGCTGCTTTGAGCTGGGTTGGGGGGAGAAGGGAGAGAGGAGGGGCTGCTGGAAGTGATCACATTTGGGCAGCAAGGGGAGCCCTGGGAGCAGAGCCAGCGTCCCTCCCTCAGCATCCACTTCCCTCATTGCCTCTGCTCCACCCCAACTTTCCTGAGTGAGAATCCTGGGCCTGTCACCCCCTTGGGAAGACCTGCAAACACAAGGCAAAGGACTGTCATGGACCCAGCCCCTGACCATTGTCAGCCCCAGGGGGTAAGGGAGCAAAGCCCTGAATCAGAGTCAACTATGGAAATCACTCTATCCAGGGCTTCGCATGGAGTTAGTTTTTTAAGCTGTGAAAGCTTTTATTATTATAACCATCTTTTTAAACAAGATCTTAAACTGGAAAGCCATCCAAGACAGTGGAAAAAAGAACCTGCTCTGTGTTCTTAATGAAATTGGGTGGGGGGAGGGGAGCCACCTCTGAAGAAGTCCCCAGGACACACTTAGAAAACCACTGGTTGAGGGGCACCTGGGGGGCTCAGTCGGTGAAGCCTCTGCCTTCAGCTCAGGTCATGATCCCGGGGTCCTGGGATCGAGACCCACATCAGGCTCCCTGCTCAGCAGGAAGCCTGCTTCTCCCTCTCCCACTCCCCCTGCTTGTGTTCCCTCTCTCGCAGTCTCTCTCTCTCTCTCTCTGTCAAATAAATAAATAAAATCTTAAAAAAAAAAAGAAAGAAAGAAAGAAAAAGAAAACCACTGGTTGAGTCAACTGGATTATCAGGAAACCAAGGTCCAAAGAGGTGAAGGGATGAGCCCAACGTCATACATCGGGTTCTTGGGAACCTCCCAGATGCCAAAGCATCTTTCAATGGGAAGTCCTCTTGGCTCTACCTCCACAATAAACCCTGAATCCATGCATGTCTCTCAGAATCCCCTGGCACTGTCTGCTCTGCACCACCATCCCCACTTGCTCGGACCCTTGCTCGGACCAGTGCAGTAGCTCCTCACTGCTTTTCCTGGCTGCCATTCTGGCTGCCTTCAACTCACTTCCCACAGGGCAGCCGCCAAGATCTTGTTAACATGAAAATCAGCTCTCATTACTTCTCTGCTTGAAATCCCAAAATCCCCCAGTGCCTTCCCAGTGGACTGCCGATAATGATAACATCCAAACTCCTTGCCCCAGGGGACAAGGCACTGCCTGCCTTTCTCCCCCACCTCCCCTCCCCCCACCTCAGCAGGCTCAAGACCCATGACCTTCTTTTCAGCCTCAAAACCTTTGCTCTTTCTCAGATCTTCTTAGGATTCAGCTCCCTCACCTCCTTCACTCCCACAAGCGAGGCCCTCTCCTCCCCCAGGGTACCGCCCGCCCACCCCCAGGGCTCTCGCCTCACATAGCCTTGTATCTTGTTCCCATCTGTCTGCCTGTCTGAAATGGACATTCCAGGAGGGCAGTGTGTTGACTGCTGTCTTCCAGCACCCAGGAGAGGCCCAGCATATAGTAGACGCTCAGTAAATGACTGTGGGTCGAAGGAACGGGCATTGGTCAGCCCATCCTGCAAAGCCGGCTCCCTCTCCCCCTAAGGCAGCTACAAGTTCAAAGAAGTCCCGGCAGGGTCCCAGGGAAGGAGGTTGGAAGGGAAAAAAAATGCAAAGGGCAGGATCTATCCGCTACATAATTAACTTTGAAAGGTCAGGGCTGAGTCCCATTTAGTAAGCCCTACCCCCTGTGGGGTCCTAGCAGCCCAGCGGCTGCCCCCGCCCCAGACTCGAAGACAGTGCTTCCTGGATCCTGTGGACAAAGGGTGGAGACAGCACAAGCTCCCTGGGCTGGAACAGGGCAATCTAGCCCCTCCCTTCGAATATTCCCCACCCAGACCAAGTCCACTCAAAAAACCCTCCTCTCTCTCTGCCCTGAAACCTGCCCTTCTCTTTGACCCCCGGTCTCCTCCTCTCTCGCCTTCTGTCTCTCCCTTTTCTTGTAACATCGAGAAAATTCATGCTTTTTCGAGTCTCAGTTTCCCCTTCTGGGGGAAGGGGGCAGAACCTTTATACTAGTCACATCACAGACAAGAAAATCCTTGGTAGGACAGATCACCTACAAAATGTGCAGCATTTGAACAATTACTATCATTCTGCGGGCACAGGAGAGCTGAGACAAGAAAGGAACCAAGGCGGGGAGTTCCCTTCGCCCCGTGCTGGCCAGACCATCCTGGGTTGAGCTGAGGCTGGGGAGGGTTACAGCGTAGCAGGCGCGAGACTTATTTCCGGAAGCCAGAGGAAATACACTTCTCTTGGCTAATTTCCTCGAGGGGGAACCAGTTAGGGGCTCCCCTCCCCTTCCTCCCCCTTCCTCCCCAACCCACCTGCTTCCTGGGGCTTCTGGGCATGGGGGAGGGGCACTCAGCCCTCTCTTCTCCCCACCTAAGATCTGCCCACCATCAAACCGTCAAAAGCACAGAACCGGAACCGAGATTCTAAGCATTTCACAGTGTCATAGGTCTATATGCCCCAACTGGGAATGTAAGGCTATTTCTTTTTTTTTTTTTTTAAGATTTTATTTATTTATTTGACACAGAGAGAGAGAGATCACAAGTAGGCAGAGAGAGGGGGAGGCAGGCTCCCTGCTGAGCAGAGAGCCCAATGCGGGGCTTGATCCCAGGACCCTGAGATCATGACCTGAACCGAAGGCAGAGGCTTTAATCCACTGAGCCACCCAAGCGCCCCAAGGCTATTTCTGACCCCTTCCTTATACATGTGGGGAAACTGAGGCCCAGAGCAGCAAGACCCTTGTCTGAGTCATGTGACATGTCAGCATCAGGCAGAGCTCCTGTCCTTCTTAACCCAAGAGCTTCCTCTTTCCCCGAATGTTTTCTCGCCTCACTCCCTGTGCTCCTGTAATGTTTCTCAAGTCTTTCTGGGGTTGTCAGTCCCCTTTGAGAATCTGCTGAAAGATAGAAGGACGGACTTTCTCCCCATCAAAAAGCAATGACCACAGTGTCTTTGCGCACCCCCAACACCTGACTCCCTTGCCCAGCCTCGGGGGGAGGGGGGGTGTCAAGCTCCTCTTTAGCTGGGATCTATGTTTCCTCCCTTACTTGAGCTTTATGGGAGATTCAACCCCCAAATCTTTAACAAGAAGCTCCCCTTAGCCCCCAGGCCCCCCTCTTTGGTCCCTGCTGGCCCCTCCCAGGGAAGGGCAGGGAGATAAGCCCAAGTGTGGAGTGATAGTGAGGGGACCGGAAGGAATGGTCAGACCCCAGCCCCCACTTCATATCTTGGCTGCTCAAGCCAGATAAGTCTCTGGGCCCCACCAACCACCCCTAAATTCAGCAAGGCTAAAGGACTCTGGAGGGTTGAGAGGACAAGAGGGAGAGGTGATGCAGCGCCTCCCCCCATCCCTGGCCACCATCAGGGTTCACTCACCAGCCTTGTCCTAGAAGCCACCAGACTGCCTCTCTGCCCCCCTTCCCTCTTCTGCCGGCTCCTGCTTCCCGCCACCCCCTTGGCAGCCCCGGGGGACCGGCCAGCTCCGGTCTGCTCATTAGGGGACGAAATGTGATCACCGTGCCTCGCTCCCCACCTGGTGCCCTGGCGGCCGGCGGAAACTGGGGGGCAGTCAGGCCACCGTGACCACCTCGCTGGGCCTCAGTTTCCCCATTTCTACCAAAGGGGTCCCCATCTCCCCCCGCCCCGCTCCCACACCACCCAGAGGGGACACCAGGGTCCTCCTACTCTACCCCTCCGACACCATCCATTCTGGCGCTCAGAAAATCCTCAGGATCTATTGTTAGCCCAATTCATGGTTTACCGTTCTATTATTGTAACCTTCTAGAGCTTTACCTTTCTTCCATTCTATTATTGTTATCCTAGCGGCGTTCCATGTACTTACCTTTTAAGTTTCTAATATTCCAGGAGTCTCACATTCCAAGATCCTAAAGTTCTATTGTTAGAACGCTCTATGATTTTTTTTAAACATTTCTACGACTTTCATCATCTATTATTAAACTCTCAGTGATTATTATCTTGGCCCAGCAAACACAAATACGTATTTCCCTTCTTTTTTTTTTTTTTACAGAAATGGGAACACACTCTATATACCGTGAACCCCACTTCCTTTTCCCCCCTTATCTATTCTGCTTATTAACCGCCCAGCAGCCTGAAGGTCTAAGGCGGCACAGAATTCTAAAATACGGGGGATTCATGGGAGGTTGGAGGGGGGAGTCAGATATCATCACCACCTAGCTCCTAAATTCTCCCTGCCCTGGGGGGACTACTAGGGGCCCGCTGCCTCCATTCCTGTGCCCTGCCGGCCTTCCCTCATCCCTCCAGCTCCCTCACACCAGCTGAGTTATTATTTGTCTAGACACAAACCAAATTATAGGCCCTGTCCCGAGGGAACAGTGGGCTTCATGGGGAGGGTCAGGAGACAGAAGCAGGCGGGAGTTAATCCCTGTCCCCCCCCCATTTCCCTTCCCCTCTTCCCTCCTTCTCTGAAACTCCGCCCCTCCCACCCAAACCAACTCTTGTCCCCTCTCCCCTCCCCAGCACCATGGTTTTGGAAATATTTTCTCTTCTCTTGCTTCTCAAACGCTCCCCTCTGGATTCCAGCTATTCATACTCACCCTGGCATTCTTCCCTCCTCACTGTGAAGACCTCTTTTCCCAAATTAATCCGACTTAGTGGCAGCAAAAGAAGCCAGCTCTCTGGATTTGGGCCTCCGTTGAACCGGAGTCCCAGCCCCCAGCCTGGCACGGACTCATTGTGGGGACTCCGGCTCCTGGGCCTCAGTTTTCCCATCTGTGAAATGGGCGCCTGACCTCCATGGCTCCGGAAGCCCTTCGAGCTCTCTGTCCTTGGAACCCTGAAAGTTGCCCAAGATTCCGACACTAATCTTTTTGGATTGAAGGATTCATATATCCTGAGGACTTGTGATCTGAAGGTTGTGGGGCCCCCAGTCCTCCCTCTGATCATTCTCCCATCCTGAATCCTTCCATTCAAAGACTTCACACTCGAGGTTCTTGGTTACGATTCCCAGAGTCATCTCTCTTATTTCCTCCTACTGGGACCCCCTCAGAAAAGGAAACCTCCCCATCCTCACCCCAAACCTGAAGTTGAGTTCATCCACAGAGAGAGAGCTTGGGACGTACCCTCTTGGTGGGTTCAGGAGGAGGGGGGCTTGGGGGTGCTAGGGGGTGGCCCCTATCAGCTTCATCTGTGTCAGTAAGTAAATCCCCCAGCGCACATCTCGCCTGAGTTAACACGACACATCCCACCACCAATAATGGCTCACAGAACTTCCAGAACTGTCCCTTGGCCTTGTTGGGGGTGATGGGATGTCGTGTGCAAGCAGGGGGTGGGGGGAGTGAGGTGGAGGCAGGAAGGAGTTAATGGTGACCTAGCCAAATCCTGGAAGGGAGGAAGTGGGGGAGGAAGTCCACCCCCCAGCCAGGAATTCCTGAAATTGGAGGGTGGGGTGGGCGCGACCTCAGGAGCAGTGGGGGGCCTCTCTAAAGGGGGCGCTGGGGTCACAGTGTCCCTCAGAGGCCACCTGCCCCAAGCGGCAACCCTACAGCCCCCCCACACACATTCCCAAGCAGCTCCTCAGCCCAGGGGAAAGCTCTGGGATGCACCAGAATTTGGAATGAGATGACGGTGGGGTCGAGGTGCAAGAACAGGGTCTCAAGAAACACAGAAAGAGACAGAGAGACAGGAGAGAGACAGACAGGAAGAGAAAGGGCAAAGAGATGCACAGAGACAGGGGAGAACCACGGAGCTGGAGGCAGAGAGATCCACGGGCATTGAGAGTTGGAGAGACTGAGGAATAGAGGCAAAGGGAGACAGGGAGAAGGGATACAGAGACGGAGACAGCCAGAGACAGACGGCGAAGCGGAGAGAAAGGAAAAGACGCAGAGACACCCAGAGATGCAGAAGGAGAGGCACACCCAAGAGGGAGAGAGGACCGCAGACGGAGACTCATCCGAGACGGACGGAGAGAGGGAGACGGACCCAGAGGCACGGTCCGAGCGGAGACGGCGGGAGCGCCGGAGAGGGGCGGGGACCGGCCGGCGCGGGAGACCGAGGCATCCACGCAGGGGCACAGAGCCCCCGAGGGGCGCGCCGAGGAGGGGCCCCGCGGCGGCCGGACGCCCGGCGCGGGCAGGGGACGGAGAGGCGCCTACCTGCGCGCTGCGGCTGGACGGGGCGGGCGGCGCCTCTCTCGGCTGCGGCGACGTCTGGGCTCGACCGCGGCGCAGGGACCCGGCGGCGACTCCTGCCGGCCCGGGGCCGGAGCCGCCGGCCGAAGCCCCGCCCCTCCGGCCCCGCCCCCGCTAACCCCTCCCTTGTCGCCGCCCCTTAACCCCTTTAGGCTTTTACCCCAGTCCAGGCTTCCAGCCCCGGGGGGGGGGGGAACCTCACCCGCTGCCTCAGCACCCCCCACCCCAGCCCCTCCAAGTCCCCAGCCTGGAGGCCCCCATCTACTTAACCTCTTTGCTTCCCCTCCGTCCAACCCTACACCTCCTGCTTGACTGAGCCCTCAGCCTTTGACCCTGCTTGAGCTGAGCCATTTCCTCCCCTCTGAGGCCCCAGTCCTTAACTCTCTGGCCACTGCGTGCCTCCCTTCCCAAGGGAGAGTGCAAACGAGTCTAAGTCCTCACTGCTGGGGTCAGGGCCACCTCTGTAAGGAGTCCTGCCTCTTGGCCAGCCAGACCTAAGCCTAATGGCCACTCTGTGCCTCAGTTTCCCCTCTGTCAAAGTGGTCACTCACAGTCTCTTTGTCATGGGGATGTCATTTCATAGTGTCAATACTATCAAGTCTGTAAAACATGCCCCCCACCCCCCACCCAGTGCTTCCATTCCTCCCTGTTTTCTTTACTTTTCCCCCACAGGACTTTTTAAATTATCTGTCCCCCCAACTAGAGGGGGGAGGAGTCATTTCTGCATCCGGTTTGTTTACTGTTGTGTGTCCCTTGAATGCGATAGGTATGCAAGACACATGTTTTCAGGGGCGCCTGGGTGGCTCAGTGGGTTAAAGCCTCTGCCTTCGGCTCAGGTCATGATCTCAGGGTCCTGGGATCGAGCCCCGCATGGGGCTCTCTTCTCAGCAGGGAGCCTGCTTCCCCCTCTCTCTCTGCCTGCCTCTCTGTCTACTTGTGATCTCTCTCCTCTCTGTTAAATAAATAAATAAAATCTTTAAAGGGGCACCTGGGTGGCTCAGTGAGTTAAAGCCTCTGCCTTCAGTTCAGGTCATGATCTCAGGGTCATGATCTCAGGGTCCTGGGATCGAGCCCCTCATAGGGCTCTCTGCTTAGTAGGGAGCCTGCCTCTCTGCCTACTTGTGATCTCTCTCTCTGTCAAATAAATAAATAAAATCTTTTTTAAAAAAATAAATAAAATAAAATAAAATAAAATCTTTAAAAAAAAGACACATGTTTTCAGGGAGTGAATACATAAGGGTAAAACAGTATTTGCTGATTTTTATTATGATCATCGCATCCTTCATAAATTTGTCGTGAGAATTCATTCTCAGTCAGAGCACTTTGGACAGACCTGGCATCATGTAGCACTCAGAAACGACAGCTATTGGGTTCACAAATTCTTTTTTTTTAGAGAGGGAGAG
>CM052888.1:42742470-42756101 GCA_028534135.1 Potos flavus
TTTTTTAAAAAAAAAAGCTTCAACCAAGAGATTCCTTATGAAAAGTTGTAGCAAAGCAGATTTTATTTATTTATTTTTTTCAAGATTTTATCTATTTATTTGACAGAGAGAGATCACAAGTAGGCAGAGAGGCAGGCAGACAGAGAGGAGGAAGCAGGCTCCCTGCCTAGCAGAGAGCCCGATGCGGGGCTCGATCCCAGGACCCTGAGATCACGACCTGAGCCAAAGGCAGAGGCCTCAACTCACTGAGCCACCCAGGTGCCCCGCAAAGCAGATTTTAAAGGACCCATATGATCAATCACTATTCTTGCTGAGCTTATGTAAATAATTGGGCCAAGTTTGTTAAAATTGGACATGTTTTTTCAAATGAATTAGTCCTGATTTGGCAATCTCTGGAAACAAGGGCGAATTTAGAGAGAAAAATTATGTTTCAATAACACAACCTTATGGATGTTAGATTCAAGTTTTGACTAATCGTCTTGAACTGTGTGTTGTTTGCTTAAGCTAGACGGCCTGAGAGGTGCTTCACAGAGAGAGATTGCCATCATAGCTCAAATACAGACTATTCCTCTATGGGGATAATAAAAGGGACACCGTGGGCTTATGATTATTTAAACAGCTGGCCAATGGGATGGACTTCCCAATAATTGTGTAACTCAGCTGTCACCTTGATCAATTCCATGTGGCTAGGATAACAAAATCACTCCTTGAAAGAGTGTACCCCACTCCACGGGGTTACCTATGAACTTGGGGAGCTAAAGGATTGGCCCCACCGTCTTTATAATTGGACTGGAGAACGCACTTGGGGATCCCTTAGCTCCCGGGACAAAGTCATCTCCCACTTGACAGTGATTCCTCGTCATTAGGATATCATTATGGCTAGACATCAGGGGGGTCTGGGGGGCTCAGTCAGTTAAGCGTCTGTCTGCCTTTGGTTAGGGTCATGATCCCAAGCCCCGCGTCGGGCTCCCTGCTCAACAGGGAGCCTACTTCTTCCTCTCCCACTCCCCCTGCTTGTGCTCTCTCTCTTCGTCAAATAAATAAATAAAATCTTTAAAAAAAAAAAAAAAAGGCTGGCCATCAGGTAAAGAGGGCTTCTTGATCGTTTTACCCCTTAGTCATGCGTGTCCCGAGAGCCGCCTCTATCGATGTAAGATTACAAGTAGAGGCTTTAGGGACGCCTGGGGGACTCAGTCAGTGAAGTGTCTGCCTTTGGCTTAGGTCAGGATCCCAGGGTCCTGAGATCGAGTCCTGCATCGGGTGCCCTGCTTAGCGGGGAGCCTGCTTCTCCCTCTGCCTGCTATTCTCTCTGCTTGTGCTCTCTTGCTCTCTCTCTCTCTGACAAATAAATAAGCAAAATCTTTAAACAAACAAACAAACAAAAAAACAACAAGTAGAGGCTTTAGCCAAGGATAGAGCAGCCACCTTTAACCCAACCCAACGTGGAGTCACCTACAAATTTAAAAAGTGGTCCTCCAAAACCACACCCTTGATTCATGACCCAACAGTACAACCAAATAGTCCTCCCCCCAGAAGCCTGTGACTATACCATTATTTTTACAGGCTTACAAACCATTCGGCTTGCTACTGGCTGGGCAAGGCGACCCAGCATCAGATGGCTGGTACCTAACGGAACCCGGTGGTCATGAGGCCAAGCTGGTACCTAACGGAACCGTGGTTTCCACCAGGCTGGATTGGAAGCTGTGCCCTAGGTTATGTTTGGATGCACGGCCCATAGCACCGAGACTCTTACGTGTCTGACTAACTTTCCATGCTGAAAACAACGATGGAGGGGCGCCTGGGCGGCTCAGTCGGTTAAGCCTCTGCCTTCAGCTCAGAGCATGGTCTCAGGGTCCTGGGATCGAGCCCCACATCGGGCTCCCTGCTCGGCATGGGAGCCTGCTTCTCTCTCTCCCCCACTTGTGCTCTCTCTCTCTCTCTCTCAAATAAATAAATAAAATCTTAAAAAAAAAAAAATAAAAGAGTCAGATGCTTAACGGACTAAGCCACCCAGGCGCCCCAGTACGATTTACATTATTAAAGGTTAAAGTAACCCAAACGTGTAACACAATTCTGCAACACAGAATGGCATGAGATGTCTGAAGAGTAGCACAGGGAGGAACGCGTGCCATTATTACAATGGAATATTGCATCTACGTTCCAGATTATGACAAAAATATAACAGGATTATTTACTATAAAAAACCACACTGGTTCTCTTAAGGACTCTACATTGTCACTTGATGACGGGTTAAATTCCTGGTCAGGAAGTGGACTGCGGCCCACTCCAAAGGGTCTTCTCGCCACACTTCTTATCTTTTATTATAATATTAACCCTTTTTTGAAGTTTATTTTCTTAATCTTGACACCCAAGGTGGGGCTCGAACTCACGACCCAAAGATCAAGCCGCACATGCTCTTCCCACGGGGCCAGCTGGGCGTCCCTATTGTAATAGTAATCCTAATATGTTGTCTCTTTTGCTTGGTTCTCTCCTGTTGGCGAGATGCATACAAGCAGTTCCTGACTTCTTGGCCCAGCTGACAGATGATCCTTACTGTTCGAAACAAATTCACCTCGATGTCCGCTCTGGACCCTACGGCAATGGCCTCCCCTAGTAATTGCTTGCACGGATGGATAGTGATCAGTTTCAGTCCACAGCTCGGGACATCTCTATGACCCCTGCCGGCTTCAAGCAGTTACAGACTATGTGCCCTTTGTCCTTCCACAACCTTGAAGATTCAAGGACCGAACATTGGTCAGGGGGAAAAACGGTGAGGGATAGGAGCAGAAAAAATGTTCACCTTTAGCCCAGAAGGCTGACCAGCATAGTTTTGATAAGGATCAAGTAAGTACTGGTTGTTACATTCTTAAAGGGTCTCGTGACTGCCTGTATAGCTCATCGATAGTTAAGATCAAAGTGAACCATAAGCACCAGAGAAATCTTGCAAAAGGAGTCTGGTTTTTTTTTTTAGGATTTTACTTGAGAGAAAGAGAGCATGGAGGGGAGGCAGAGGGGGAAGGAGAGGGAATGGGAGAGAATCCCAAGCAGACTCCACACTGAGCATGGGGCCCCATGTGGGGCTCATCTCATGACCCCGAGACCACGACCTGAGCCGCAACCCAGAGTTGGACGCTCAATTGACTGAGCCACCCAGGCGCCCCAAGATTAACATTTAAATGGGTAGACTGAGTAAAGCACATTGCTCTCCCCAGAGTGGGTGGGCCTCACCCAACTAGTTGAAGGCCTGAATAGCACAAAAAGGCTGACCTTCAACCTCAGTAAGAGAGACATCCTCCTTCCTGCCTGCCTTCCAACTGGGACATGGGCTTTTTCCTGCCTTTGGACTTGAACCGAAACATCAGGTCTTCTTGGGTCTCCAGCCTGCCCACTCACCCTACAGACCTTGGGACTTATCGGCCTCCATAAGAACGAGCCCTCTCTCCATCTCCTCTCCCCCTCCCTCCCTCCCTCCCTCTCTCCTATCTTTGTATGGCTCATGTGCTAAGGTGGCTTATATATATTTTTTAACGTTTAGAAGAAATCGAAACAATCGTATTTTGTGGCAGGTGAAAACTGAGACGTCAGTATCCATTAATAGGTTTATGGAACACAGGCCGGCTTAGTCCTGCATGCACTGTCTGTGGTCACTTACGTAGGACAGTGTCCGAGTCAGTTGGGACAGAGACGGGGTGGCTCACAAAGTCTAAAGTATTCACTATGTGGCCCTTTAGGGCACCAGTTGGCCGCCCTCTGGTTTACTATTCTGTGGTGTGAGAAATGAAGGGGGTAGTTGTTGTGGGGGAGGGGCAATGTTTGGGAGTGGGCCCAAGGGGACTTCTGGGGGGCTGGGGGCTCTGTTCATCCACCTGGGAGCTGGCTGCATGCCTGGATCAGCCTGAGTCCAGGAGACTATATGTTGCTGACGAGTGACTTCTCTGCATATTACGTTAAACATCGATAAAAAGCTAAAAATGTGCTCAAGGTTACACACACTCACATGAGAAATCCCCAAGAGGAGAACCTTGATAACCACAGTTGAGTCCTTCGAATCCAGCTGGGCCCCTCCTGGATCACCCAGTTTCATGACCCGGCAACTTCTTTTTATTATTATTACTTATGCTGGATAGAGTTGGGTTTCTGGCTCTTGCCAGCCAGGCTCCTCACGCCCCATCTCCCAGCCATTTACTGTGTCATCTGCCCGCTTCTCTGAAAAATTCCCGTGCCTGCTTCAAACTGTGGTTCAGGTGGAGGCTGCCACAGTCCCATGTCCCCTGCCGCGAGGAGGGGTCCCCGGCTGATCTCCGCCCAAGGGGAGCCAATCACAGTAGCCCAAGCAGCAGGCCACGCTGATTGATCCGCGGATGAGCCAATCACAACTTTTCCCTGGGATATGTGGCTGTGAGGCCGGAGGCTGGAAATTAATGAGCCTCGAAGCCTTGTTTCTATGGTGTGGAGGATGCTGGTCCCAGAGAAAAACGCTGAGTCGCGAAAGGCCAGAGAAGGTACAGAGGGAATATCCTGATTGCCCTCGAATCTTTGCTTCAATGGCCCTGAGGCCGGGAGGCACACCTGCCCTTCTCCGTTGGCGATGTGGGCCCACTGAGACCTAAGTCACGGTCCCTCATGGCAAACACTGTCATTGACACACACCCCACCCGCCCCCTGCACTCGCTTAAAGCCACCGACTCTACGGACACACACACACCCTGACCCTCTGTGTCAGTGCATGTGTCTTTATTTCTGGATGGTATAAAAGAATAAACTTAAAAAAACACTCCAACTCAAACACCTTAATGGCTCCCCCAAAGCAATGTGGCCCCTCTCCCCACCCCGATAAATAGAGACTTCTGTCAGTTACCCTCCCGCCCCCATAACCCCCCGGCTATAGACATACTCTGGGTATATATTACTCTACTCGGCAATAGACATCTCCCGAAAATAGAATTCCAGCCCTGCTCCTGACTCTCCCCTGGCCCCACGTCCCTGGGACTGTCCCTTCCCACTTCAGACCACCCGCCACTGCAGCACACTGGTGTCCTTGCCCCCCGTGGTCAGGGCCACGCTGTCATCCCACAAGAAGGCCACGTTGGTCACATGGCTGCTGTGTCCGCCGTATTTGTGGCTGAGGGCCTGGGAGAGGGAGAGAAAGAAGTGAAAGAAGGTGCTCTGTTAGTTCCTGGCTGGAGGCGCCATGCCAGGCACACAGTAGGGATTCAGTGAATAAGTTTCTGGCGTGAATAAGGATCAGAGAACCATAGAGCTCCGAATCGCAGACACTTCTAGAAGAGCGTTAGCGCTAGAGACTGAAAGTTACCGACTTTGAGGTCAAGAACGACCCTTAGGATCAAGTCACTGCCCTCCTTGTACAGACGGGGAAGCTGAGGCCTGGAGCGTGTCGCCTCACTCTCGCCCCCAAGGCTGCCTGTCATCCCCGCCCTGCCAGCCCCCCGGGGGGGACTCACTCGGGGCTGACAGCAGGGATAACTGAACAGGTGGACTTTGCCAAAGTCGTCGGCTGAAGCCAGCAACTTCCCGTCATGGGAGCGGGCCACGGCGTTGATGTCAGTACCATCAGCTCCCTCGGACCAGATCCCTGCGGGCAAGATGAGGGGTGGGTGGCGGTGAGAGGTCAGCTGGGGTCAGGGACCCCTGAGGTGAGCAGGTCCCAGCCTCCCTGCCTTCCTCCCACCTAGCCTGTCTCTGGCCGGGGATGAGAACTAGAATGATCTTTTTTTTTTTTTTTTTTTTTAAAGATTTATTTATTTATTTGACACAGAGAGAGAGATCACAAGTAGGCAGAGAGGCAGGCAGTGAGAGAGGGGGGAAGGAGGCTTCCCGCCAAGCAGAGAGCCCGATGCGGGGCTTGATCCCAGGACCCCAGGACCCTGAGACCTGAGCCAAAGGCAGAGGCTTTAACCCACTGAGCCACCCAGGCGCCCCTAGAATAATCTTTTTTAAATGTGTAATTGACCCTGGCCTTCCGCTGCTCAAAATCCTTCTGTGGCTCCCTGGTGGCCTTGGGAGAAAGCCCAGGCCGCTGTTGCCTCTTTTTAAAAATTTTTTAAGTTTAACTTATGTAAGTCATCAATTGCTATGCCCCAGGTGGGGCTCGAACTCCCAACCCCGAGGTCAAGAGCCACATGCTCTTCTGACTGGGCCAGCCAGGAGGTCCAAAAAGCCCAAGTTTCTTAGCATGACCTCTAGGCTCCGCCCCACGCCGCTCCAGCCTCCTCCTCCCTAGGGCTCCCCTTGAACCCCACCATGATTTAGCCCTCCTGCCTTCTTGGATTTCTCCAAATGCCAAGTTCTCGGCCACCTCCCTGCTTTTGTGGGAGACACGTTACGATTCCCTATGCCTCACGACTGCTTTCCTTCCTCACTGCCTCCTCATCCTCCAGGTCCAGCTTTAATACCTCTTCCTCCAGGAAGCCCTCCTTGACTCCCTCCCAGGCTGGGGTCAGGTGGCAGCGCGGTCCCAACCCAGTTGATTCTGGGTTGTCTGGGGACAGGTCTGTCTCCCCCACTGGACCGTGAGGCTCATGACGGCAGGGCCCGCGCTGGGCCCGAGGATAACCATTAAGAGACTCTGAAGATCACCAGTCGAGGATGTTTCTTGGAACTCCTGCACTCAGTGGGACCTCCCCCATTCCAGAACTTACCGAACACCCCAAATCCCAGGACACAAGTGGCCGTGGCCCATTCCACGTTCCTCACAGCATCTGCACTAGTGATCTGCTTACACGTAGCCGGGTCCCCTGGGGCAGAAAACAGGGGCGGGGGGTGGGTGCTCAGAGCACAAAGAACTACCGACTTATCCCATGCATTTCACAGTGCAGAGCCACCGAGGTCCGAGACAGGAGGCTAAGGTCCTAGGGCTCATTCCACCTCTCCAGACTTGGCTGAAGGCGCTAGAACCTGTGTGGTGACAGCCCCAGGCCTGAGCAGGGGATCTGCTCAGAAACCTATGCCCACAAACAGAAAGGGGAGCAAATCCGAAGCCAGGAGATCCGATCAATCAGAACAGCCCCTAAATACAAGAGCCTGAGGAGAGGCCAGAAAGCCCTGCGCCCCTTCCCAGAAGTCAGGGAAGTCTACGGAAATCTCACACGGAAATAGGGAAGCTGAAGGAGGACGGCCTTCGGCTTTCAGAGCACTCACAGTACAGAATCTCGTAGTCCCCGGAGTTGGTGACAAAGCAGCTGCTGTCCTGGGCCCAGTCCAGGTGGGTGATAAAACTGGAATGGCCCTGTGGGGGGAGGGGGGGAGGGAAGGGTTGGAGTCAGAGCCGGACGGGGTGGGATTAGACCAGGAGAGGTGGAAGGCAAAATACAGAGGTAGGGTGAGAACACAAGGGGGCCAAAGGAAGGATACACGGCCTTTGGAGCGCGGGGGCGGGGCCAGACTCCCGTGGGCGGGGCCAGACTGATGGGCGGGGCCAGACAGAAGGGGCTTAGAACACAAGGGGAGTTTAGAACAGGTGGGCACGGCTAGACACAGAGGGGCGGGCTTAGGACACGGGGTGGGGGTGGGGGCAACGTGTGGGCGGGGCTAAGACTCCTTGAAGTGATCAGGGCAGAGTCAAAAGCGTTGAAGCTGTGCTCCCCTGAAGGAGAAAACTGGTTAATTCTGCAGCCCCTGGACGGGGTGGCGGCGCGGGCTGGGGGCTACTGCCCACTCACCGAGCACTTGCCCAGGCGGCTGACCTTGCGGCCGCCCTGGTCCACCGTGTACACGTACACCAAGTTGTCGTGGGAGCCCACGGTCAGGTACGCCCCGTCTGGGGGAGGGGGAGGGGGGCTATGAGGAGGCACCCAGGCTCTACCCCCTTCTCTCTCTGACTCAGCCCCCCGCTATTCTAGACTCCTCAGCTGTCCCAAGCTCCGTCCCAGCTACGGTCCTGGACCGGCCCCTCGGGCCTTGCCACACAGGCGCCACTCCTTCCCCCTGCTAGTCGTGACTGAGCCTCAGTTCCCAGGCCTGGCTTCTCCAAGATCCCTGGGCCCCGCGGCTTACCTGGAGAGAAGCTGACCACTGAGATCTGTTCATTGCCATCCGTGTGGATAGCCACCAGGTCATGGGTCTCCGTGTCCAGGAGCAGCCATCTTTAAGGAGAAGGCATGGTTGGGGGAGGGGGTGTGAGCTGATCTGGTGGGGGGGGGGCAGGCAGCAATCTGTGGGGCCTGAGGGACCCCAGAAAAGATCTGGGAGAGAGGCTGCCTCCAGACAAATGTCAGGAAAACAGTCTGGTGAACAGTCTTAATTACAGATTCTGTGGGCTCTGGGGACTAGGGTAGGGGACGGGTGTCAAGGGACAGTTCTCAGGGGTAGCAGAGAAGCTCTCCCCAAATGCCCAACGCAGTTTTACCTGCCAGTCACTGTGCCCACGGCCAGGACAGAGCCATTGGGGTGGAAGCCAGCAGAACGGGCAGGGTCCTGAGGGGAAAGAGGCAGGGCTGAGAACTGGGGTCTCCAATCTATCCGGTCATCATTCCCCGACCCCCGAGCCAACTCTCAGCCTGACCCCAAGGGCTGTCACCTTCCTCTGCTGCCACAGACGTTCCCAAACCACCTTCCCGTCCTGTACCATGTCAGCTCAAACAGAAAACATTCCCGCTGTCACTATTGACTGGAGCCTTTCATACTCCTGGGCTAAATTCCCCCAGCTTTACTCACCTGTGACTTCCCTAGGTAACTTTCTAGAAGTGAGCTTGTTGGGACTCAGGGTATCCATAGTTTTAAGACCTTTGATAGATAATGCCGACTTGCTTTCTGTAAAATTCTATCAACTCCTCACCAGGCAGGTCCAAGAGCCAATCTCCCCACATCTTTGTGAAGTTCCCAGCAATGGGTATTTCCATTTTTTGAATGTTGGGGGGCATTTGGTTGGTTCACAGGATAATGGAGCACCTTGGAATCAGACCTGGATTCACACGGTGGCTCTGACGCTTCCTAGTTATGTGACATCAAATATCCTTTCCTATCTGAGCCTGGCCTGGCTCCTCTGGCAAAGGGAGAATATCAGTCCTTCGCAGGATTAGAGGCAAGATGTGAAGTCCTTAGAACAGTAAGCCGGTGAGCCAGATGGCCTACCGGAAGCACTCCACAGAGGCTGGTTATGACTATAATTACACAGTGATGATGGGCAAGTGATTTTTTAACCTTTCCGTGTCTCTTTCCAAGCGGGGATCTGTCATCCCCGCTGCCTTGGGGAGGCTGTGAGAAATTAAAAGGACAAAATGGGTACCGTACAAAGCCGGCAAGTCTGGTCGTGGTCGACCAGCTGCCCGAATCAGAAGAATCTAAGGGAGCTCGTTACCAACTTGCAGATTTCGGGTCTCAAATATAGAACTCCTGAATCAGAGGTTCTGTGGAGGGGGTGAAGGGTTCTGTGTTTCTAGCGACTCCCAGGTGGTTCGACACCATAATGAGGATCATGATACCCGGCCCTAACAATTTCCAGAGCACACCATGCCTGACTCAGAGGAGTTCAAAGGCCATCAAGTGTGCTAGGATGAGAGGTAACCCGGCATTCCTGGAGCAAAGCCTCAAAGAGTGGCGCGGGGGATATGACGGACTGATGTTCTAGTGTCCCAGAGGGACAGGCAGGGGAGCTTCCAAATTACACTGCCCAGAATCCTTTGCAGCTAGGGTCCCCACTGTGATCTGGGTCAGACAATCCGTTGCGCTCTTGTGGGCTCCGGAAGACCGAAGGCAGATGCCCTGCTCTCCCACTCACCATTTGGGCTGTGAAAGCGATGCCATTCGCTACCCTCGTGCGCAGTCGCCAGCCTTGAAAGGCAAGAGCGCAGAGCACCAAGTATTCGGTGCAAACGGGGCCAGCGCTGGGGTGCTCGGAGGGCAAGCCAGTCCAACAGAAGCTTCTACAGCGATGGAGATGTTTATGATCTGTACTTCCCAAGGCGGGGGCCACTGGGCACTGAGTCTTAATTCTGTTGACGTTTTATTTATTTTTTATTTTTTTAATTTTTTAAAAGATTTTATTTATTTGACAGAGAGAGACACAGCCAGAGAGAGAACACAAGCAGGGGGAGTGGGAGAGGGAGAAGCAGGCTTCCCGCGGAGCAAGGAGCCCGATGTGGGGCTCGATCCCAGGACCCCGGGATCATGACCCGAGCCGAAGGCAGCTGCTCAACAACTGAGCCACTCAGGCACCCCTCTGTTGACGTTTTAAATAAAGTTCATTGGCGAGCCACCTGTACTGAACCAGGCGGCTCCTGGGGCAGCCCATGCAGGGACCCTGCCTTCCTGGTTCCCCCGGCGAGGACGATGGCACTTTCTTGAACTCAGTGCTCCTGACTGTGCCAGAGGGCGATGGGTTCTGGGCCTCCTCCCGGGGGGAGAACCCGCTCCTCCGACCCTTCTGAGCAAGTCCCTAAGCACCCACCTCCCTGCATTAAATCCCCTTCTGCTTCGGGGTGCCCAAGGGGCTCAGTGGGTTAAGCATGGGACTTCGGCTCAGGTCATGGTCTCAGGGTCCTGGGCTCCAGCCCTGTGTCAGGCTCTGCACTCAGCGGGGAGTCTCCTTGTTCCTCTGCACCTCCCCCCACTCCTGCGCGGCACACGCTCTCTCTCAAATAAAAAAAAAACTTAAAAAAAAAAAAAAAAATATATATATATATATATATATGCATATATATAAATCCCAGTCTGCTTAAAAAGACTTGAGGTGGTTTCTGTTCGGTGCATTGAACCCAGACACCTCGAGAGGGGTGGTTGTCAGCACAGGGTGCCGGGTTCCCCGTCCCCTTACCTCGATGACCCTACTCCACAGGGGCTGGTGGGACTCCGCACTCCACAGATGCACCAGCTTATCCTGCCCGCATGTCACAAACTGTGCCCGGCTGGGGTGCACGGCCAGGCCCCACAGCTCCTCCACGTGGCCCTGGCGGAAAGGGGAGACAGCGGCGTGGAGACGGCCAATCTAGGCGCTTTTCCTGCCGAGCCCGGTGCCAGAAAGAAGTGCTGGACTAGGGGCGCCTGGGGGGCTCCGTCAGTTGAGCGTCTGCCTTTGGCTCAGGTCATGATCCCGGGGTCCTGGGATGGTGTCCCGCACTGGGCTCCTTGCTCAGCGGGGAGCCTACTTCTCCCTCTCCCCCTGCCCCTGCACCCCCCCTCCCACTCATGCTCTCTTTCTCAAAATAAACAAAATCTTAAAAAAAAAAATAATAGTGCTAGACTAGCCCCGGCAACATACTGGGGCCACAGGGGACCCAGGGAAGATCCTCTCCCCAGGGTGTCTGGAGGAGGCTGTGACCCAGCAGCCCTCGGCCCTGGTGTGTGGCTCCCAGCAAATGCTGCCTCTCCCCAGGCCTCTGTTCTCCAGTTTGTAGGGGGCGGGGGAGAGGTGGGAGTTGGACCCCGGGAGTCAGGTGGCATCCAGAAGGCCATGGGATCCCATGGAGGGTACTCGGCCTGGGGAGTCTGACCTCAGCTCCCTGTGACGGAAGGGTCAGGTGACTTCTCCCTGGATCCTCCGTTTAATCTTCTGTAAAATGGGACTTATCCCCATATGTGTCTCAAGCTATTGATGTGCTCACTTGAATCATGGATGGAAAGTGACTGAGGCTAGCACGAAGCGCTCACGATGTGGAAGTGGCTAACTATTATTAACATACACTATTAATACACTATGAAATAACAATGAATGGTGATAATATAATTGTTGGTGTTAGTATAATGATTAATGCAAATAATAAAGTTCTAATAATGCATTAACCTATTAATTATATAATCAACAATATGTAATCTTGATACCATTTTTAGGGATCTCTAAGGTCCCTTCTGGACTTGGGACCTCTAGAAAATCCCTCTAACCCTTGTTTGCCTTCACGTGCCATGGAAGCCAGAGCCAGAGAGAGATCTAGAAGCAGGGGCATGGACCTCAGCTAGCCTGTGGCAGGAAAAAGGCACGGAAGGAGTGGAGGAAGCAGAACCACCCATCTAGGAGTCATTTTGGCCAAGACCTCTGTGCCAGGCACTATCCTAAATGGTGAATGGGAATGGACTCGCGGGGCCCTTACAAACTCCCCCCCGAACACGGGTTCTGGTACTGTCCCCGTTGCCCAGAGGCACAGAGGCTGCTCATTGCCTCACATCACACAGTGAGCGAGCAACAGGGAGGTGATTCAATCACACCCCAGAATTCCTGTTCCCAACCATCCTGATATGCTATCGGGCCCTTCGGTGGGGCGTGGGGCGGGGTGCGGTGTTCACTGGGTGTGGGGTAGGGTTTGGGCACGCCAGGAGGGAGGAGTGGGCATTTGAGCTGCAGGAAGGAAAACAGGCTCCAGAGGGCCTTCCCAGATCCACGGGGCTGGGACCTGGGAGGTGCGTGGCCCAAGATGTGTGCGGCCCATGGGACCACGTGCCTGGGCACTTACCGACAGAAATGGACACCACCCCCGATCGGAGGGGCGGGAGGGGGGCGGCACGGCTGCAGCAGGGTCCTGGGATGGGGGTGGGTTTATGGGGTGGGTGCAGGTAAAGGGAAGGGAGTGGGGTTTGCCAGGCCAGAGGAAAAGGGAGGGGGCAGGGAGGTGGCGAGAAAGGAAGGTGGGAGGAGAGATGGAGAGACGTGGGGAGGAGGGCAGACGCGGGAGAGGCGCTCACCTGGATGAGCAGTGAGAAGCCGGTGTGGACAGAGCCCTGGAGGATGGAGTTGCGGGTGGTGCCCACGTACAGCGTGTCCCCCCGGCCCTCCGCCACAGTGCGCACTGGGCCGAAGTCCTCTGGGACCTGAGGGTGGCGGGTAGGGGCAGATGAGGGTAGGACCCATGCAGAGAGGGGGTGGGGGGAGAGCAGCTGGGGACAGGAGGGTCTATTCGGAACCCTGATGGGATGGGAGGAGGTCCCCTCACCTTCATAGGAGCCTCTCCCCCTCCTCACCTCCACCTCCTGCAGCTTGCTGTAGTCGGAACCCCAGAGGACCACCCGACGATCACGGCCCCCTCCGGACACCAGCGTCCCGTCCCGCAGGGCGCAGAGCCCAAACACACCGCCATCGTGGGCACCCAGCACCGCCTGCGTGATGCGGTTCCCACCTGTGGGGGCGAGGAGGGGCAGCCAGGGGCCGGGATCAGCACGGGGAGACTGCCCGGTACAGACCCCCGAATGCACCTTGACTGCTCAATCCTACATTCAGCCATTCACCTACCCAGTACCCATCTACTCCAACACCTTCTCATCCATCCATTAAACCATCTGAACTAACATCTACCCATCCACCCATCCACTTTTGATCTATTCACCCCCTCACCCCACCCATCCACCCATCTACCCCTTCGTCCATCCATCCACCCCCTCGTCCATCCATCCATTCACCCCCCTCATCCATCCATTTATCCCCTCATCCATCCATCCATCCATCCCCTCATCCATCCATTCACCCCCTCATCTATCCATCCATTCACCCCCCTCATCCATCCATTTACCCCCTCACCATCCATCCATCCATCCCCTCATCTATCCATCCATTCACCCCCTCATCCATCCATCATACACCCCCTCATCCATCCATCTACCCCCACATCCATCCATCCACCCACTCATCCATCCATCCACCCACCCATCCACCCCTCATCTACCCATCCATTCACCCTCCTCATCCATCC
>CM052888.1:42756201-42818155 GCA_028534135.1 Potos flavus
ACCCCCTCATCCATCCATCCACCCACTCATCCATCCATCCACCCACCCATCCACCCCTCATCTACCCATCCATTCAACCCTCCTCATCCATCCATCATCCACCCCTTCATCCACCCATCCATTCACCCCCTCATCCATCCATCCATGCATCCATCCATCCATCCACATGTCTACTGATCCACCCACCCATTCATCCACTTCTCATCTATCCATTCACCTCTTTCATCCAACTGTCATCCACCTGTCAATCCATCCTTCTATCCAAACATCTGCCCATTTGCCATCTGTTTTCCCGTCCACCTACCCATTCACCCATCTATCCACTCATCTGTCCATTTGACCATCCACTCTTTCATCCATTAACCCATTCAATCAATAATTATTTTACTTGAATTTACTTTGGGCCCAGCTTCATGCTGGGCGATACTGGGGACACAGTCGTGACCAAGACAATGTCAGATCTTGCCATCACAGGGCTCACAGTTCAATTTCAGAGACAGACCCACTACCAGTCAGTGGCAACCCAAGGTGGTTGGGGCTAGGATGGGGAAACCCAGGAGACTGTGGGATCCTGGAAAGGACACCCAGCTTGGTAGGTCAGGGAAAGCTTCCTGGAGGAGAAGATGGTTGAGCAAGGATCTGAAGGATGAGTAGAAGTCAGCTAGGATGATAGGACAACAGAGTGTGGAGAAGGGCTGCAGGCCGAAGGAACAAGGCGTGCAAAGGGAAGAGAGGAAAAGAGAGCATGCGCTATTTAGGGAACCATAAGAAATCTGGTCTTGGGCACCTGCCTGGGTGGCACAGTTGGTTGAGTGTTTGACTCCTGGTTTCAGCTCAGGTCATGACCTCAGGGTTGTGAGATCAAGCCCCGAGCCCCATCTTGGGCTATGCACTCAGCATGGAATCTGCTTGGGATTCTTTCCCTCTTCCTCTCCCCACCCCACTCTGCTTGTGCACACACACGCACACTCTTGTTCTCTCTCTCTAGTAAATAAAGTCTTCATAAAGAAATCTGGTGTGACTACATGCAACATGGAAGGGGCCAGGGAAGGCAGAACCAGACCACGCAGGGTCGTGGAGGCCTCAGTGAGGAACCTGGACGTTGTCCTGAGGGAACTCGGGAGCAATGGACGAGTTTGGCGGGAGAAGAGCGGGGTCAGATTTACACTTGGTCGAGAACAAACGGAATTCAAGGAGGCAAGACTACAGGCCAAAGACCAGGGAGGAGGCTGGGACAGGGAGTCAGGGGAACGGTCCTCCTCAGCCCCCATCCCTCAACCCAGATGTGGTACCACGTGCACACACATCATCCCGTCCACTTATCTTTCCACCAACCCACAGCCCACGGGATGGCCCCAGCGGTGGGTCTGGGGATATGGAAATGAGTCAGCCACAGCCTCTGCCCTCAGAAAACTCACGGTCTGCTGAGAAAGACATACCGCCAATGATTCCAAGCTTATTCTCAGCTGTCTAAGCGCAAGGGATGTTCCAAGCAATGTGGTGATTGAGGTAATGACATCATACCCACACTACAGATGGGGCAACTGAGTCTCGGTCACAAAGCGACACCTGACTTGGGCCTGTCTCCCACATACCCATGTGCGGTGGGGCAGGGTGCCCTGCTTGGCCACCTGCTGGGTCCTTTCCCTTCTCTGAGCCCATGGTTTTTCATCGGTGAAATGGGAATATTGAGTGCAGCCTTGAATAAGGAGCCTCACGTATATGAAAGGAAATATACCTTTCACGCCATCCATCTGCTGGGACAACCCATTCATTTCTTCATTTATGATTCACGAAAAGGCCAGGGCAAGCTTTTATTTGCCCTGTTAGCCTTTGCTGGGACAACGCACCAATCCATCGGTTGGGACAATCATTCATTCATTCATGTACTTGTTCATTCACCTAGCCATTCACCACCAAGAAAGACAGTGCACTCGCTCACTTGACCTTCAGTTCACTGAGTAGGACAACTCCTTCACTCATTCCCTTATTCTTCATTTACTGCTCTGGGACCACCCATCCATCCATCCACCCACCTACCCGCCCACCCATCCATCCATCCACCCACCCAAGGGTAACCAGCTCATTCGTTTATCATTCAAACTTGATCCCTACCGTGGGATTTGCAGAGGACAAGGGTGGGGAGTAAGAGATTTCATGGAGATGGGGATACGGAGCTGAGCCTTGATGGGGGGGGAATCAGACAACTAAGGATTCACCCTATTTTATCAGATGTTCCACACAAGCTGGGGCAGAGGAAGGCTCAGCCAAAGGGGGTTAGGGAGGACTGGGTGGAGGACCGAACATATGGTGTGACACTGACCTTTGCCCCAGACATAGAGGTTCCCCCCAGAGTCCCCGGTGACCACGTCGCCACCCTCCAAAAAGGTCACACACAGCACATACTTCGGTTTCTCGTGTTTCTAGGGTAGAGGAAAAGAGGAAGGTGTCAGAAGACTGCTGAAGCAGAGCGCCTCCCGGAGCTCAGTCCCCATCCAGGACCATGGTCCAAGGGATCCCTTCCATGCTTTTGGGTGTGAGGCCCAGTGTGGAGCATCCCATCTCCAACCATCTCCAACCTGCCTCCATGGATCGCTCTGTGGCAGAGAGCTTCTGACCCCATTGTCTCCCTTGCCCACCCCCGGACCCACTTCCTGCCTCCTCTCTGACTTTTCTTCTGTCCTCTCTCTGTCCCGACTCTCCCTGTCCATCCCTGGCTCTCCCTTGTCCTCTGTTCCTGGGTCCCCCTCTCCCTGTCCCCGGGCCTCTCCCTCTTTCTGTCCCCGGCTTTCCCCCTCTCCATCCCTGGGTCCCCTGCTCCGCCCCTGCCTCTCTTCCCCTCTCTTTCCCCACCCTCTGTCTCTGTGTCTTTCTCTCCGCCTTGCCCCACCCTTTCCTCAACATCCATACCCAATGTTCTCAGGGCCTCCCTTTTTGGGGTGAAAGCCCCAGGTCTCACCAAAGGCAGAAGAGCCCTGTCAGAGGCGCCCCTGCATCTTCTCTCCCAGGCCCTCCGCTTCCCGCTCAGTGACTGTCTGTCTGGGTGTGCATCTCTTCCAGCCAGTCGGCCTCTGACCTCAGTGTTTTTCCATATTCTTGGCAAGCACAGTACTGCTAACTGAGCATTTACTATCTGCTAGGAGCTGCTATACTCTTCACCCCATTGAAGCCTCATGACTTGAGAGTTAAGAAGGATTATCCTCATGGTATGCATAAGGAAACTGAGGCCCGGACAGGAAACCCCTTGGCATTCCCATAATCTCCAGCCTCTGGAACCCTCTAGAACCCTCTGGAACCCTCTGGCGCCCTGTTTTGTTGTCTGCCTGGGTGTCTTTGCCTGCCTCCCTCAGGGCCAGCCTGTCCCCGCACCCCTGGCACTCACCTCAAAGAGGCCCTGCCGCTTGCTCAGGCTGCCCCCCTCCAGACTCCAGAAGTAGATGTGGGATTTCCCGCAGGTGATGAGCAGGGTGGGGTCTGTGGGATGGAAGGTGGCCACCAGCACGGCCTCGTTGGAGCACTTTAGGGAGTGGGGAAGATTCTGAATGAGGACCTCAAAGCCACCGGGGTCACTCCACGTAGGGTTGCCCTGTACAGCTGTGCGGGTTGTGCACTGCACACCCTGACTGCCTGGGTCTTTACCAAACAAGCAAACTAAAGCACAGGAGGCGGGGCCAGCCAGCCAAGCATTACTGCCATCTTCGTCAACGTAAGAGCTGACCCTGGAGCGCCCCAACTCTGAATCAAGTACTGTGCTAAGTACCTCATCCATTAACTCTGGTAATCCTCACAAGACCCTGTGAGCTGAGGCTCGTCCGCGCTCTCCATCACTGATGAAGACGTGAGGCTCAAAGAGGGGAAGTCCCCTGCCCTAGGCCACACAGCCAGTGAAGAGTCAAATCCAAAATCAACTCGCACAGGTCTGACTCCAGAGACCGGCCTCTCAAATACTAAGTCTCTGTCCCCAAACTGTGGGCCCCATCCAGAATCCGGGTCTCCTGCCCCACGCCCAAAACAGGCACGTGACCTTGAGGCAAGTAGCTGTCCCCTCTACCATGCCTCAGATTACTGATCTGGCAGTCAGCCCCACACAGAGATGCAAGTCAATGTTTTGGACATGGCAAGGCCACGGTCAGTAGCTGCCTCGTGCCGACCTTTCTGTTGGGCCTGGTCCAGCACACCTGCATCCCAACATCAAAGCCAAGGCCGTACTAGGAAGATGCTACCATTATCCCCATTTTACAGATAAGGCAATCAAGGCTCAGAGAGGCAAGCCTCTTGCCCGAAGTCACACAGCCCCCAAATGGTTAAAGCTTAAACTTAGACGTGAGTGTCTCTGGTTCCAGACTCCTAACCGCTGAGCTCCAGCCAGTCCCACAGAGGCACCCCAAGGAGAGGGGATGAGAACAGTCACCCCACCTTGCCATCCACCACCTTGGCCTCCTTGGCCCAGTCCCACACGGAGAGCATGTGATCGTTGGATTCATCCACCGCACACAGCAGGTTGCCCCCGTTCTAGAAGGGAGAGAGAGGAGGGGGGCAGAGAAGGTGGGTCAGGGTCCATCCCCTCAACACTTTGCCCACAGGGGCATTTCCCATGCAGGCCTGTTTTAAGATTTTCAAAGCTCCCAGCTCACATTATATGAAACACATTCAAATACTCTTCCTGTCTGGCAGCCAGACGCACGTTTTAAAGGGTTTCTAGAATTTTCCTTTTGAAATGACTGGTCCCTAAGAAATTCATCTCTTTTACTCTCAGCTTTTTCTCTGCAGTCCCCACATGGTCAGGAATCCTGAGACCATCTAATCTGTACTCTTATAAGGAATAACTTTTACGCACGTGGAATTCAACAATCAGTTTGACAAAATGTTGAGTGTTTATAGCTTTGGTTAAACAGGTTAATTTTGATTTTGCAGGGTTCCCCTGGCCCTACACATACACACTGTGGCAACAAAAAAGCTTTTCTCCCCGCCCCCGCCCCCACCCCCAGCGCTCTCAAAGGACTTCTTGAGCCTCAGAAAATCCGTGAGCCTCTCTAATCAGTGCTTCTTACACAATCGGTGGGAGGACCGGTTTTTTTATTCTTCAATCCCTTGCACGTCAGTACTTTGGTAGAATACATTTTGATAAAAATGTAAAATATGATTAAAAAGCCCACCAGTCACAGACTTGGATGTGGTGGGGAAATGTCAAATTGCTCTACAAATTCCTAAAGGCTTACTCTCCATTTCTGGGCTTATCTCACCCAGACCTGCCAACGCCCATCCTGCCAACACCCATCCAAGCCAGCACAGGGAACCACAAGGCCCTACACACGGGGCTCCAATGCCTAAGGGGTAAGGACCTTCGGAGAATGAAAGCTAGTGCCAAAAATAACGCAACAAGCGTGGGCCGATCCGAAGATCGCTGAGGAGTTGTCTGGCGACAATCAGGTCATGTGGGACCCCTCGCGCAAGCAGCCCTGTGAGGTCACAAAGATGGGGGCTCAGCCTGGGGGGCCTGGAATTCGGCCAGGGGGCATGGCCTACACCTCCAGCATCACAGTGAAGGTGTGGTCCCACCCCAAAGTTGTGGGGGTGGTGGGGAGAGGGGTGAAGGCTTGCTCTTGACTTTGGAGGGGAGGGGGCAGAGGGAGCGCCCCGCAAGACTTACAGATTTGGAAAAGCCCACACAGCACACAGCTCTGTCAAACACCCCCAGGCCCAGCACATGTAAGGTGGAGAGGGAAACTGAGTCCCAAATGCGCACATGGGGTGGTAGTGGCTGCAAGGAAGAAAGACGCCCGTTACCTGTGGGAGGCCCAGCTGTCTGCCCCCACCACCACCCCACCCCGGTCTCCAGGTGCCGCCCCCTCCAATCTGTTACCTTCCCCTCCTTCGTGGTGCCTGCCACCTGTCCGGTGGCAATGGTGACCATATCAGGATGGACAGCCAGGCTGAGAGAGAGGACAGATGGACAGGGCTCAGCGGGGAGGGAGGGGGCTCACGGCGGCCCGGGACCCCTCCCAGAGCAGGCCGACATCACGAGGCCTGGCTATTCATTCCACAAGCTGGTTGAGTGAGTTATTTGGCCAATAAACACCGATTTTGTCCGTTAACAAGAAGGGGGCACTTTCTGGGTACTCAGGCTCAGAAGCAAGACTCTGGCCTAGCGTCTCTAACTCAGATACCCGCAGGGCTCAGGCTGGACCCAAACGGTGGCCGGGAGAGTGCGCCCACTTAAAGGGGCCTTCACTACCTGCCTCCCACACACTGTAGGATTGTCTGGGGCGCCAGCTAGGAGTTTCCGAAAGAAGTGAAAAATCCAGGCACCTGGGTGAATTCACCGCCCTTCAAAATACTGCTAAGCAATACATTTTTTGTTTTTCCCCTGAGTCCAGCCTGTAGGCCAAGCGAAGGCCTGGCCCCGCCCCCCACCCAGGCCTTTACCATTTGATGTCATCGTTGTGTCCCAGGTAATGCCGCTGCCTCTGCTCCTCCACACTGTACAGCACGGCCACGGAGGCCACGAAGTACACTATCTCCCCGGTGGGCAGCAGGTAAAGGTTGGCCCGGCAGTCTCGGCCGCGGTAGCCGTAGCTGGAGATGCCCGGGGGCCGGTCAAGGAGCCTGTTTTGCATTGCACATGCGCACTGACTACGGGACTCAAGAGCTGGGCTTAGGTTTTCCCGCTTCCACTCAGATTCCTGGCGAGGGTGGGGTGATGGTATCCCCCCAACAATATGTCCACCAAAATATTAACCCTCGGAAACCTGCGCATGTGACCTTGGGAAAGGAGTCTTTGCAGATGTAATTAAGGATCTCAAGATGAGATTATCCTGGATTATCTGGGTGGGCCCTAAATCCAAAGACAAGTGCCCCTGCAAAAGAGTCAGAGAGGAAAAGACGTGAACGCCGCGGGGGGCGGGGGGTGGCTGTGGAACCCCACTGTGGGATGGGAACCACAGGAAAATCAGAGACTGGAGTGATGTGGAGTGGCTACAAGGCCAAGGAGCCCCCGGCAGCCACCAAAAGCCAGGAGACAGACATGGGACAAGTTCTCCCCGAGAGCCTCCGGAGGGAGTGTGCCCCCCCCACCTTGACCGAAACCATGAGAGAAACTTTTTCTGTTTTGACCCCTGAAGCCTGTGGTAATTTGTTACAGCAGCCACAGAGCACCAATATAACCCCCCACCCACCTCTCTCCAGAAGGATTCTGTTAAGACCTGTTAGCTCACATCTGCTCCAACCTTCCCATGGGTCCCAAGTAACTCAGGGCAAAAGTCAAAATCCTTGCGAAAGCCCAGGCACGAGGCCTGGCCTGATCTGGGCCCAATTCCTCATTCCCGAGTCAGGCTCCACTCACACTGGCCTCAGCTCTGTTCTCACCTCAGTGCCTTTGCACTTGCTGTTCCCTCTGCCCGAGTCCTTCTCCCCTTCCTCTCTCATGGCTCCCACACCTTCTTTGGGTCTCTGCTCAATTCATAGAGGCCTTTCCTGCCTATGTTATTTAAAGCCGCAAACTCATGCACCCTCATTGCCTCCACTCCCCTCCCCGACTCATGTTTCTGTCCTACACTCATCAGAATCCCACACGCTTTAACTGTCTCCCCAGCTAGATTATCTGTTCCAGGAGGGCGGGAATCTTTGCCTGTTTTGTTCACTGCTGTATCCCTTGTGCCCAGATCAGAGCCGGGCACAGAGCAGACACAGGAATTCAGTATCTGATGAAGGAATGGCTGACTCCTCTGTTCAGAATTTTCCGCGGCTCCCCGCATTGGCCTGGCTCGGCCCTTTCTGGGGCTTCTCTGTCCTCCCTGCCTCTCTCTGATCTTGGAGTCCCTCAAAATGCCAAGATCATGACTCCAGGCCTTGACACTAACCTTTTTCTCTTTGCCTCGTACATTCTACCTGCTACTCTTCTCAGCTGTCACTTCCTCCACTGGCCTCATCTCCCTTAGTAATTACCTGGTTAGTCTGTTAACTATCCCTTTTCCCCAATGACACTGTGAGTTCCACAGTGGCCAAGACTGGGCTGTTTCGTTCACTTCTCTAACTCCTCCTCTGGGAAGCCCTCCCAGACCCCCTCTGGGTTCCCCACCTCAGCCCTGATCACTGTGGGCTGTCACTATCAAGGAGTCTGTCCCCACACTGGATGGGGAGCCGTAGGAGGGCAGGTGCCCAGCCCTTGGCCCTGGATGTTCAGAAAATATCCGAATGAATGCTGACCCATGTATCGTGACCCCACAGAAAACTGCTCTACCCTGCAGTTATTTCGGAGACGGGCATCTGAGGCCCACACGGATTTCTGCAGCCTCAGCTGATCCAGCCTGGTACAACGGCGTACTTACTATGCTTTGATTCTCACGAATATTTCCAGCTGTCTCGAAGAGACTCTGGGCTCCAACAACCCTGCCTCCCCCAGAGGAGAAACCAAGCCTGAGAGAAGAGGACAGGGACTGACTGGGTCCCTAGGATGCTGACCCCAAGCCCCCGTGGGCTTTTTGGAAAAAACCTGGGCCACACAGTTAAGAGTTCTTTGCCTCGGAACTGTTCTGACTCCCTAGGACAGGGCTAGGTCCCCTCTCTTGGACTCAGTTTTCTCATCCAGAAAGTGAGGGTCATAATTCCCAACCGGCAGGCTTCACAGAGCTCTTGGAGGCTGCTGCTTGTACAAATACATTCTCATTTCTACAGAAGAGAAGGATTGTATCATTCACCATATTTATCCATAAAACACTTGAAAACAGTGCCTGGCATCTAAGTCCTCAATAATGAGTAGTTACTATTTTATCAATCCCTGTTTATGAGGCACGTTTTGAACTCGGCACCTTTACACAGTTTCATAGCCTTATATGTCTGAGATCACGAAACCCATTTTTCAGAGGACACAACTGAGGCACAGAGAGGCGAGGTGACTTGTCCAGGGTCACACAGCCAGCCAGAGGCTGCGCTGGGGTTTCAACCCATTTCTGCCAGGGTACTTCACCATTTCCAACTTCTGTTTCTCAAATATGCCAAGCTCTGTCTGGCCACAGAGCTCTCGTACCTGCCGTGCCCTCTGTCTGGAACATTCTTCTTCTAGTTCTTCCTGGGCTGGCTCCTAATTGCTCATTCTTGCAACTCAAAGACCCCCTCCTCAGAGCAACAGTGACTCCTCTCACATGACCTTGGGTTCCTGTGTTCCCAGTATTTATTACTTAACTGAAATTATCTTGTTTATTTGACCACTGGCTTCTGGTACCTTCTCTCCCCGCCCATCCCCCTTCAGAAGGTGAGCTCTGGTTCACGCCTGGAATATAGAAGAGAATCTGACATATGGAAGGCATTCAGCAAACATTTGCTGCTTTCGTGAATCATAAAAGGTCATTTCAGCTAATCTGCTTTCTTCTGGCTCTCTTCTGACTCCAGGGTCATCCTGATCCCTCAGGCCGCAGAGGCCTGCAAGTCCTCCTGATTCAGAGCAAAGACCCTCCCTCTTGAAGTCTCACACCAGAAGGGGGGGAAGGACGGGGGGGGGGGGAGATGAGGGGCGGGGAGGAAGGGATTAGAGCAAAAGGATACACCCAGTCCAGCTTGAGGCGGCTGGAGGGCAGCTCGGAGCGCGTGTCCAGGCTGTAGGTGGCCGCCAGCTCATCCGGAATCAGCATGGGCACAGGGCGCCCCCTCAGGAACATTTTCACGGAGCCCTCCTCTGCCAGGACACCCCCAAAGGTCAGGCACTGACACCAGCCCCTACCCCCTATTCCCTCTCCCCTTCAGGCTTCACTTAAAAAAAGGGGGGGCGGGGAAACTGAGGCCAGAGAGGCAAAGGCTCCCTAAGCCAGGTCCCCTGACCTCCAGCGATCCCCAACCACGCCCCTCCCCCTCTCCCCACTCACCCATGCTGAAGATAACTTCTTTGGTTTTGCTGTCAGGAGAGGGGGAGGAAAAAGCGTCCTAATTAGCAGACAGGTCAGAAAAGGGGAGAAACCACTCCCCTGCCCCATCGCTCCCCGGAGTTCTCTGAGGAATAAGGGGGGCCGCGTAAGGAGCGGAGCGCTGCCTCTCTGCAGGCCGTGTGCTTTGCTCGGTTGATCTTGCAGAGCCTAAGACACAGGCCCAGAGAGGCAGTGATCGCCAAAGATCACACAGCACGAAGTGGCAGGGACGCGATCCTGGAAGACGGGAGTCACCAGGGACCCCTCCCTCCTAATCGGCACCGCGCTCCCCGCGCTCCCCACCCCCAGTCCCACAGTGCCCCAAACTTCAAGCAGCAAAGGAAGCGGTGAAGGGGCGTGTCTCCCCATTCCCTTCGCCAGCGGAAAGGGGTGATACTTGGGGGCCTGGGTCCCTAACGAGGGCGAGGGGAGACCTGGGATCCAGGCCCCGGGGGGTGCAGGGAGGAGAGGGTCTGCGAGAGGGTCTCACCCAGCTCCGAAGCTACTCATGGCGGCGGCTGGCGGAGCTTCGGGGCCGGGGGTGGAGCCGGGACGGGCTCCGCCGCTTCCGGCCCTGGGAGGCGCCCGCGCCGCCGCACCCTGCCCCGCCCTCCGCGGCCGACCCGGAGCCGGCCGGTCACACTGGGTCTCAGATCCCGGGCTGTGGGGTCCTGACACCAGGCTCTTTTGAGGGTGGATGGGGGGAAAGTGTTGTTTGAGACCAGGACCAGCGGGCGTGTCTGCCTGAGTTCAGACCCCAACTCTGCCACTTCCTAGCAGTGTGGACAAGTTGCCCAAACTCTGCCTCGGTTTCCTTATTTTAAAAAATGAGGATAAGAAGAGTACCTACCTCGCGGGGTGATTGCGAGGATTATACTGGTTAATTCATGTAAGGTACCTGGAGTAGTGCCTAGCACATAGCCCCATGTACGTGTTTGCTATTATTTGAGTCGGGTTGAAATGTGTGGTTTTGACCCAGTTCCGGCCTTATTTCAGCCCCCAAGCCCACAGCCTCGTGACTCCAGCCTCAGGTTTTTACTCCGCCCAGACCTTCAGTGTGGTCCTGCCTCCAGGGAATGGACCGCGCCCAACATTCTCGTCACACCCACCTGCCTTTCTGATCCGTCCCCAGAGTTGACCCCTCTCTTGATAATTGACTGCTCCCCCTGAGCCCTCTCCCCGCTTGCCCCCCCCCCCCCAGGCATTCTGACTGCGACTACTTTATCCGGATCCAGTCCCTGGGCTGAGTCCCTTCAAAGCCTCCAGGTTGGCTCCGCCTCCTGATGTTTGGCCACGCCCGTCGGTGGCTCCGCCCCTCTGGCCTTGTCCCAGACTCCGCTCCACCTGTTTCTTGCATCTGCCCTGCCACCAGTGATCCCCACCCCAGGCTCTGATTCTGCCCAGGCTAACACTCTGCCCGTGTCCTCAAACCCCAATCATACCCGTCCCTCTATTCCCCTATTCCCTGCAGAAACTCCTTGGAGGCTTCTGTCCCGGCCCCACCCCTGAGATTCAGTGGAGACTCTTTTACCTTAATGGCCACGCCCACAAGCCTGGCTCCTCCTTGATTTCTACCCCGGCTTACCCAAAGGACCCTAACCACTCACTTCTCCGAAGTCCTGGTCCAGCCTCTTAAGGCTTGACCACGCCCCCAATGTCGGCCGCGCCTTTCCAGGCCTTCCACTTGGACCATGCTACCTCAAGATTGGTCTCTCCAAGCCTCCGTCACTGTCCCCGCATTTGGAACTAGATGGCCTCGCTCTAAGTTGTCACCTCGTGGCTTGGGGGATCACTCTAAATTTCCCATCCTCTTTCCCATGCCTGTCTGGGGTCCTGGCCGCACCGTCTGTGACATAACCCCGCCCCAAACACCTACCCTTCCTTTTTGGCGCTACAGTTGCTGCTAGAAGATGTCGTGCGGCTGCGGGGGTCCTCGCGCCGCACCGAGGCGAGGCGCTCTGGTGACAAATAGCGGCGGGCACTGCGAAGAGAGAGCACATAGTTAGGAGCTCGTGAGGTTAGCACGCCGGTGTTCGAGGCTGGCGAGAATCTCCCGGCACTTTCCATTGCTGGAGTTCGGGCCCCCGAGCCCATCCCTCGTCGTACAAACAGCCCCCGTCTCCCACTGGGTTTTGGAGGAGGCTAGGGACTCCGGCTTCCGTGCCTTACCTGCGCCCGGAGGTCGTAGCCTCCTTCTTGGGGGAGGATGGGGAGGTGGCATAGCCGCCCACGCGCCGCGGGGGTCCCGCGCCATTGAGGGGCGTCCTGGTGGGCAGGCCTTTCAGGAGCTGACACACTAGAGGATGGGGTTAGAGGACAGAAGTTGTGAGTATGAGGTCCAGGTCTCGACCTCTCCCCATCGCATCCCTCCGGTCTAGCAAAGATACCTGAGGCTGTGGTGCCTAAGCGTGGAGGCGCTCGGCCCTTGGGGGTTCCCCGCGCGCGCAGCGCAGCACCCTGCTCTTCGCATGCCCGCAGGCGACGCAACGCGTCAGCCAGCGCCGCCTTTAGGACCGCGAGCTCGTCTTCCTGCAGCTGCAGCCGCTGCTCCAGCGCCGACACGCGGTCGTCCACCTCCATGCCGCTCGTGCCCGACAAATTGTCATCTGGAAGGAAGGGTAGTGCTGGCTGCGGGGGCTACTCCGGAGCTCCAAGGTCTAAAGTGTTTCCCCGCGTCTCCTACCCCCCCGCCACCTTCCCGAGTTAAAGCGGGGCCAGCCACTGCCCCTTCCACTCCCTCAACCTGCGGCTGGGACGCTCGCAGATGGGCCAGGAAGAGGGCTCCGAGGGGAAAGGAAATCCCCACCGCTCTCAGACCTAGGCCCCCCCACTCGTCTGCCCGCCCTGGAGGTGTGATCTTAGGGAAGTCCCTTCCTCTCTTACATTCTAAGATTCTACGAGTCAAGAGCCTGTCTGCTCTGATTTCAAGATTCTATGACTAAGATGCTAAATTAACTATGAGTGATACCAATATTTTTATCTTTTTTTAAGTCAGCTTCACGCCCAACGTGGAGCTTGAACTCACGACTCTGACTGAGATCAAGAGTTGCCTGCCCATGAGCCAGCCAGGCTCCCCCCATACCAATATTTTCTAAATGACACCAACTTATTCCTAGCGACACCAACGTTCTAGAACTGATCCTCAATATTTTCTGACGAATACCAACATTTTATCGCAGGTATTAACGTTTCCTTACTGTTTCTTAAGACTTTCCAAGCCAAAAGGTCATACCGGTTCCCTCCCCTTCCCATTCTCTCCTCACCGTGGGCTTCGACCCCAGAGTCGGCGGCAAGGACAGAGTTTCTGCGGCCCCTGGCGGTAGACATGGGGGTTGCAGGCAGCGCATCACAGACCCAGGAGACCCACGGGAGGAAGATGCCAGCGGGTACCTGACAACCAAACTCTCTATCCTAGCCAGAGCTTCTCTCCTGTTCCCCTTCCTTATTTCGCTTCTGTACCCCACGCCCCGGATTCGGCTCTCCCTCTCCTCTTCAGCCCATGGGTGCAGCCCAATAATTCCTCCATCGCCCTCCACCCAGCCCATTTTCCCGAAGTGGGAGGGGGTGGATGACTGAGGCGTACCCCCCCACTCTCCCTCCCAGACCACTCATACCCAGACTCATTGCTGGCAACAACCGAAGAAGACCTGGCTCCCAGCCGGGGGGAAGTAAAGGTGGTATCGTTAACAGGGACGGGGCGTGGAGGTCGCACCTGCCATCCCGCGTCGGTAGGCCGCCCCGCCCGCCCGCTGGGCTCCGCAGTGCAGCCGTCCGTCCCTCCCCCCCCCTCCCCCGCCAACTCCTGGCGGCCCAATCGCCAGCCTGGCCTCGCCCGCCCTGCCCCCCACCAGCGCCTCTTTGGTCCGGTGCTTGGACTGCAAAGGAAGGTGGGGGCCCCCCGAAGTCGGAGGAGGGAGCTGTCAGGACTTAGAACTCTTGAGGGAAGGGACTCTGAGGGTCCTGCTGGGATCACGTTTTCCAAAGGTGGAAACTAAGAACGGAGGCTTGGGGGGGGGGGTGTGCGGAGACTCATCTAATCATAGGTGAAGGGGCAGGGGGCGCCCCATGACCTCGTTGTGCCAGGCCCCCTCTAATACTACACACACACATACCCTAAAAAGCAGGAGGGGCAGAGAGAGAGAGAGGCCCCTTATAGCGGTATAGGGAGCTTACATGTGACAAGACTCTTCACGGGAAACACTTAGCACTGTTCACTTAGGACTGTTTCCTGGCTCCTGGTACGGTGCTCAGTAAATCCAGAATATAATTCACTATTACTAAGGTACCTACTGCTCCAGGCAACCCTAGTAATGGTGGTATTACCTCCATTAGGAGGAGGGGAGGAGGAAGGGGATTGAGGCCCAGAGAGGTGAAGTTACTTGTTCCTGGACACACAGCCTTGCAGCAGCAGAACAGATATGGACCCAGGCTTAGGCATCCTGCCTCTTACAGGGGCAGAGGAGGCTAAAATAAGCATCTGGTCCTCTGCCAATTCCAGTGTGACCAGGGGAGTGAGCCTCCAAACTGGAAGATAGTTCCTTCTCAGAGCCCCCTGAGTGAAATGGAGGTCCTTCAAGCCCCCACCCAGAGAAGCCAGCTGCGTTCTGAGGCCTTAGACCCGTCCCCCCAGCCCCCCTTAACTCAAGTCCTTGGCTCCCACCTGAGCATTCCACCATCCTCAGCCCTTTTTCTGAGACCAGCCCTGGCTTCTCCTTCTCCCCTCCTTTCCACCTCCCCTCCACCTCCAGCTCCCCTCATCTAGGCCTGACACTCAGTGACCCTTCGGGTGGAAGGAAGGGGTGTCTAAGAAGAAGAGGTGAGTCCTAATGGGTAGGAGTGGTGGGGACTGAGGATTTGGGGGTACAGTGGAGGCTAAATCCTCTGGTCATCCTACCTGCTCCCACACCCAGCCCACAAGCCAACACCAAATCCCACCTCCCCCTAATCTGTCAGTCCCTCTAATCAGTCAGTTCCCAGAGGATTGAGGGGGAAAGGGCAGAGTTCCAGACCTTCAGGCCTGCCCCTCCGACCCCAAGCTCCTGAAGGTTCTGCCCCCTCCTCTTCATCCAGACGCCTCAGTAGAAGGGTAGGGTCGAGGCAGGTGGGGGACTGGGATCGGGGCTTTGGGGATCAGGGACCTTGCTCTGGGGTCAGGGTCCTCTTGGGGGGGGGGCGATAGAAAGATCTTCAGCAAGGGGCGCGGATGGGGACTTGGAAGGAGGAGGTTGGGGCAGGAGGAAATGGGTCCAGTCCTGGGCGGAGCCAGGGTCGGAACTGAGGAGGGGTCTCACCGTTGCAGTATTGAAGCAGCGAGGATGTGTCGTAGAGGCCGCAGAAGGCCGGGCCGCGCTCCGCCATCGCCCCGCCACAGCCGCCGCCGGCCCCCCCGGCCCCAGCCTGGGCCCGGTCCCCCCCTCCAGGCCCTGCCTCCCGTTGCCATAGCAACGCCCTTCGTTCCAGCATCCCCGGCTCGGCCCGCCCGGCATCAGGCGGCCGGCGCCGGGCCTGGCACCGGGGTCATCCCCCAGGATGCCGAGAAAGGGGGGTCGGGACACCCCCTGCCAAGCTCCCCAACACAATCCTTGAACTGGGATTGGCTGAGCCTAGATCCCCCTAGGTACCGTCTGGTCCCGCCCACAACAGGCGCGTATTCTCCCTAGACCCCCTCCTCGCCAGTTCAGGACCAATGAGAGCCTGTCGCGCAGGCCCCTCAGCCAATAGGGATGCTGAAGGATTGGAAGGGGCAGGGCCTTCCCTGCTTTTCAGCCTGAAGCGTAGCCTCAGGCTCGAGAGGAAGAGAGGGTGGAGGAAGACACTCCCAAAACCCCCAAACCTTCTCCTTAATCTTTTACTGAATTTCCCAAAAGTCCCCTCGCAGGACTAGGGCCCGACCCTATTGCTTCAAATCTGCCCAGCTATCCGCTAGCTCCGCCCTCGAACTCTAATTCTTAGAGTCCTTGTTTATTAGATGTAGGCCCGCCCCCAGGCTCTTTGCTCCACCTCCAGAATCCTGCAGGAGCTAAAGTTCGATTCTTGGCCCCAGGGCCTTTGGCACTGCGGGCAAGGTATCCGAGAGATATGGTACTTCGCCCAGAGCCCTAGACCCAGCCTTTTTTTAGGATTAGCTCCGTCCCCGGGTTTAGGCCCCTCCTCCCGAGTCTGATATCACTCCCCAACCTTTCCTTCCTCTTGTCTAGGGTCCCTTGGCTCCTCTCCCACAGCCCTTGTCTCCCGCAACTTCATTATCCAGTCCGGGTTTTGGGGTTGTGTGTGTGGTTTTTTGTTTTTTTTTTTTTTTTTAAGGTTTTATTTATTTATTTGACAGAGAGAGAGACAGCCAGAGAGGGAACACGAGCAGGGGGAGTGGGAGAGGGAGAAGCAGGCTCCCCGCTGAGCAGGGACCCCGATGCGGGGCTCGATCCCAGGACCCCAGGATCATGACCTGAGCTGAAGGCAGGCGCTTAACTTCTGAGCCACCCAGGCTCCTCTCCAGTCCGGGTTTTGACATAGGCCCAGCTGTGACGCTGGGAAGGCTGGCGGTGTCAGTCGGAGCTGGCTCTGTTGTTGGGGGAGGTGGGGAGAGGAGAAAACCTGACAATGGATTTAAAGAACAGTCTATCACCTTCCCCCAGTCCCCAGCCCCTAGTTTAGACCAGACCATGTTGCATAGGAAGGAGAAGAGAGCCCAAAGCAGGAAAAGATTTACAGGACACACAGACTGTGAAAGATGGGGGCTTTGGAATCGGATGGACCTGAGTTGAAATCCTGACTCCACCAGTTTCTGGTTGTGACCCTGAGCCTCAGTTTCCACATCTGAAACGTGGGGGGTCATATTGTACCTACCTGTCTCATTCATTCAAAAATGTTTACTGATTTGGGGCGCCTGGGTGGCTCAGTCGGTTAAGCGTCTGCCTTTGGCTCAGGTCATGATCCAGGGGTCCTGGGATCTAGCCGGAATGGGGCTCCCTGCTCAGCGGGGAGCCTGCTTCTCCCTCTCCCTCTGCCACTCCCCCTGCTTGGGCTTTCATGCTCTCTGTCAAATAAATAAGTAAAAGCTTTTTAAAAAAATGTTTACTGATTAAAAAGGAGGGGAACAAAAATGTTTACTGAGGATATACTGTGTGTCAAGCTCTGTTCTAGGTGCTGGAGTTTCATCAGTAACCAAATCAATGCCAGAATTTGCTCTCATTGATCTTGCAGGGTGATGGAAGAGGTAAGCCATCATACACAAAACAAAATATTAGCTAACATTTATTGAGCATTTACTACATGCCAGACACTCAGTTATCTTCACCAGGAGCTGTTTTCACCACTGTTTTACCGATGAAGAAACAGGCACGGAACTGGTTAATTTCAGAACCTGGTATTCCAGAGACAAGAAAGAGTGTTATGATCAGGGACAGGAGGGTAAGGCTAATTTAGGGAGAGTGGGGTCAGGGAAGGTCTCTCTGAGGAGGTGACATTTGAGCTGAGATGTGAATGACAAGGAAGCAATCGTGCATGAAGTTGGGGGGGGGGGCTTTCCAGGCAGAGAAATCAGTAAGTGCAAAGATCCTGAGGTAGATATGAGTGTGACCTATTCTTGGGGCAACAAGAAGCGTGATGAGCCTGGGGCTGCAGAGGGAGAGGAGATCAGGAGGTAGATGAGGTCAGGGAGGTGACGGGCCCACCAGATCCTGCAGGGCCTTGAAGATGTGGGAAGATGTTTTACAGTTTGTTCCTGTATCCTCCGTGAGCCCCAGTGAGGCCACAGATGTAAACCACCTATGAGTACAGTGCCTGGCACCCGTAGGCACCCATAAATGATAGCAAGTCCCACCCATTTCTCTGGGAACACCTACTATGAAAGGCACCAAGGTCAATAATGAGTTCAAAGTGATGGCCTTCTATGATCACAGCTGGTTGTGTTATTGACAGAAACAAGACAAGAACCCAGATATCCTGCCTCCCAAATGCCCACTTCTCCCACCCTCTACCTCCGTGAGCTCAGAACTCTGCACAGGCTGCAGTATGCTAAGGGCTGTTACTGGCGCAGTCTCTAGAGGGGATACCAGCGGGAGCCCAGAGTTCAGATCCTGCAAGCTCCGTGTGTCAGGGGAGGCGTGTGGAACCACAGGCAGTTCAGCCAGGTGAGTCGCGTGCTTGTGTGTGTGTGTGTGTGTGTGTGTGTGTATTTGGGGGTTGGGGGGTGAGACACAAAGATGAGTCGGTCAGTCCTTGCCCTTGAGGGGTCATGATCCACGTGAGCTCAGTGACCTTGGCCCAGATAGCTTTTGCTTCTCCGCAAAATGGGAGCCATTCCAGCACCCATTTCCCAGGGGAGAAGAGCAGGTTCAGCGAGCTCAGGCCTGTCAAGTGCTCAGCACAGTGGCTTTTGGGTACGGCTAATGGAGCGAGTTTTATTACAAGTGCTTTCGCAGGGAGATGTCAAAAGCCTGGAATGTGGGAGTGGGGAGGAGGCGGCTCAGCCTGGGTGGAGGGGACAGGACTCCCGGGTCTGGCTTTGGATTTTCTCTCTGCCTCTAGGTTTCCTTCTCTGGGCCACTTTTCTCTCCTCTCTCTCTGTCTTCCTTTATGTCTCTGGAAATGGGTCCTTGGTCCCCACTTATGAGCTATGTCCCCTTGAGCAAGTGACCTCCCTTCTCTGCTACTCCTACTTCCAATCCTACATTCTGTTTTTCCATCAGCTTTATTTCCCCCGTCTTTCTGATTCTTTCTTCTTTCTTTGTGTTTCTCTTTCTCCCTCTCCTTCTGTTAGTCTATCTCCTTGTTTAGGTCTATGACGGGGCTGGGCAGAAGGGCCGGGCCCCTGGGAGCCCCCAGCATGGCTGAGGCCAGGGCCTGATATATGAGTACCCAGTAAAATGAATGTACCCTGCTCTGGGTGATGCTGGGGCCCCACAAGCCACTTAGAGAGCCGGGATCCTGTCCTCGCAGAGCTCAGAGTCTGGCAGAGGAAGTAGTTATTGGTTGAATGGATGAATGAGTGAGTGAGCTAACTGAGGCAGGCTTGCAAAACAAAACAAAAATTGGGTGGAGGCACTTGAGGCAGAGAATACTGCTGGAACAAAGGTTCGAGGGCCCAGGAAGAGTCTGAAGAGCTGGGGCATCTCAGAGAGAAGGCTGAGGAGTGCGGCAAGGGCCTTGGAGGCCACGGAGGGGAGCCCGAGTTTCCTCCTGAGGGCACTGGGGAGCCATGGCAGGTTCTAAGCTGGAGAGGGACTGGGGCAGTTTGTGCTTTAGTATCACCACTCCGGCTGCCTAGCTACCGTATGGGAGGGGGTGTTGCAGATGGGAAAAAAATGGGGTGTGACTGAGGAGACAGGAGCCCTGGACGAGAGCAGGGGCTGGGGGAAGATTCTAGAAACCTGGAGGTAAATGTCCAGACCAGCCTGCTTTTGAGGCTAGGAAAGGAGCGTCACACCACCACCAGGGGGCAGCCAAGGCTGCAGGTTTGAATCTCTCCGCCTCTTTTCCCGGGGGTGGGGAGGTTTACACCTTGCTTTGGAGAAGGGCGGGAGGGGAGTTGGAGCTATCTGTGGGCCCCCCCCACCCGGCTGAGAGCCCCTCTGCTCTCCTGCCCCCAGCCTGGCCTCTTGGGCCCCTGGAGCCCCCACCCCACCAGCAGGAGATTATGTCAACACGGCCCGCTGCTTCTAGCCAGGACAATATTTGCCCTCAGGATCTGGGGAGGTCGCTATGGAAACAAGAGGCAGGGTGTAGGGGGAGCACCCCCTCCCGGAAGAGGGGAAGGGGTGCTGGGCATCTCTGCCTCATCCCTGACTGACTGTGTCTTTGGGAGAGTTTACCCCCATCCCCATCTGTCTGCGTTCCAAATCTCTCTGGACCATCTCTTCATCCCTGGCTCTGTCTCTGGATACCTGTCTGTGGGTCTCTGTCTCTCTGGTGGGCCATCTCTGTGGGTCCCTGTCTCTGTTCTTTCCTGTCTCCCAGCTCTATGCTCCCCCCTGGCTCTGTCTCTCTCTGGGTTTCATGTCTCTACATCTTAGTCTCTGGGTCCTTGTCTCTGTCTCTCGCTTGGATCCCATGTTTGTGTTTGTCTCTTGGGGCCCCTGTCTCTGGATCTCTGTCTCTTTCTGTCTCTGGGTTCCTGCTTTCTCTGGATGTTATTTGTGTGTGCACGTAGTGCGTGTCTCTGTGGGTCTCTGTCTTTCAGGCCTCATCTATCCGCAGTCTTGAATCTCAGGGGGGCCCCCTCAGCCTCCCTTTTCTGGCCTCGGTCCCCATGGGGTGCCCCCTCGCCCCATCTCTCTCTGCCTCATTTCTCCGGTACCATCTGCTGGCACTCCGGGCCCTGCCTGCTCCCCACAGGCTCTGCTTGGCCGCAGCCCCAGCGGGGCAGGCGCAGGCCCTCCAGCTCCTTCCCTTGGGGGGCACTGGCTGCTCCTTGCTGGGGGATGGGGCGACAACAGCACCCCGCAAAGACCCAGGACCTGAGGCAATGGAGAGAGAAACTGAGACACGCTGAGCGCTGACAGGAGATGGGACAAGGGCAAGGGAAAGGAGAGAGGTTAAAGATGGGAAAGAGAGAGAGAGACGGGGAGAACAGAGGTGTGGGATTCTGAGAAGGCTGTGTCCCTGTGTGTGTGTGTGTGTGTGTGTGTGTGTCCCTGCTGCCCCCTCCCCAGACCCTGGGAGACTGCAGAGGACCAGTCAGGGATCCAAGCAACACCCCTCCTGGGCACCCCATGCTTGGTTCTGCCCGGGGGTCCCCCGCAGGGCTGCGGGTGAGGACCTCTGAGCCCCAGCGGAGCCCTGGCTTGCTCGCCTCTCCTCAGGCCCCATCATTCAGGCTCGCTCTCCCTCCATCCTCCCTGTCTTCCTCTCAATGTGGTCTGCATTATTCTGTCCCTGTCGCCCTCCCCTATATCTCTGTGTCTCTCTCTCATTGTCTCTGTCTCTCTCCCTGTCTCTCTTTGTCTCTCTGTGTATCTTTCTCTGTCTTTTTCGATCTGTGTGTGTGTGTGTGTGTGTGTGTGTGTGTGTGTGTACTTCTATGTCTCTGTCTCTTTCGATCTCTTCCTCTCTGTCTCTCTTAGTCTCTCTCATCTCTGTCTCTGTCTCTTCCTGTCTGTCTGTCTCTGGTCTCTCTGGGCTCTTGGTTTCTCTTCCTGTCTCTCTCACCACCTCAATTACTCTCCACTGCTTCCCCCTTCCCTAGTCTCTCCCCTCCCCCTTCCCAGCCTCCCCCCACCTTCCCAGCCCTAGCTGAGTGGCCCCCCCCAGGCTCTCTTGGGGCCAAGGAGAGACTCCCTCCCAAGCCCAGCCTCTCCCCGAGGTGCTCGGCTATCTCAGACCCCTCTCCCTCTCCACTCCATGAACCGAGCCTTTCCCAGGACCCAGAGGGCGTCAGGAATGTGGGGCAGAGAGCAGGGAGGCCAGCTGGAGGCCAGGGAGCCAGGACCACCCCCTGACCACCCCCTCTCCCAGACTTGTCTCCTTCCCGCTCCTGCTGCTAGACCTTGCATCCCCCCTACTCCCCGCCCCTGCTGGCGCCTCGGGCCTCAGTTTCTCCTCTGCAAAGTGGGCACATTCACCTCTGCCCCACTTATCCCCTAGGTCCCAGGGGAGTGAGTGCTCCTGAGTGTTACAAGTTGACTAATGTGCCTGCATCGGTGGTTTGTATTACTGGGGGATGAGAACAGCGAGAACCAGCGCTCGGTTTCTAAGGCTTCCCCCCTCCTGTACAGACGCTCCCTGTTCCCCGTATTTGAGAACAAAGGAAGAGACCGGAAGTGGAGACTGTGGGAAGGTGTGTGATTTGGTGGTGTCCGTGACAGTGAGACCCTGTGTGGCTGTGGGTTTGTGCGTGATGGCGGCATGACAGGGTGTGATCCTATGTGCGTCCGTGGGGCTGTGCGGGACGCCGTGAGGGTGGCACGGTGGCATGCGATGTGTGGGACCCTGTGGGACTCATGAGTGTGGGTGAGGACAGGGAGCAGGGTCGCGTGTCCCTACCACCTTGGCGCTGGGTGTGACCGTGTGAGGGTGACAGCGTGACGACGTGACACCCTGAGAGTGTGGGCCTTATTGACAGTAGGGGAAGGTGTGCTGCCGGGGTGTGACTGTGGACTCTGGGGACCGTGGGAACTGTGAGAGCGTTGATGGGTATGGCTGCGTGAACTTGTGTGGGGCCCGCAGGCAGGGGCAGGTCAAGGATTACATGACTGCGTGAGGGTCCACAGATAGGTGTGTGTAGGTCACCGAGGGTCATCCTTCCAGCCTCTGCTCCGTGCCCAAGCCTGTGCTGAGCAGCTCTGGGGACCCAGTGGGGACCCCGGGCCAGTGGGGCGATGAGGGCTAGTGACTGTGCGACTGACACGGTGAGAACTGTGGGAAGCCGTGATTGTGTGGCTCTGGCAGCGGAATCCGGGCACGCGGCTGTGTCACTGTCACTGTCAGCCTGAGCAGGGGGGAGACCTCGGCTCTCTGAGTGTGACTGCGGCTGTGTGCCACGGCTGGGTGGGATGGGTGGGACAGTGTGAGAGACGGCGACCCCGGCTCCGTGACTGCTCTTCCACGTGACCCTGAGCGACTCTGATCCTCCTGCGCCACTGAGCTCCCCTCTGGGTCTTTGCCCCAGAGCTCCCCCTCCTGCTCCCTGGCCCCGCCCTCTCCCACCACCCCAGGCTGTCACCTCTTCCAGAGCCCAGGCGGGCCGTGGAGGCAGCAGCGGAGGCGGCAGCAGCGGCCAGAGTGAGTGATCAAGAGCAGACCTGGGACAGGTGAGGGCTTTCCCCGATCCCAGCCCGTTCCCCCGCCCCCATGTCCCACTCAAGCCTCTGGGGTCCCTCTTTCTCTGTGTCTTAGCCCATGCCTTTGTCTTTTTGTCTCTCTGTGCCCAAGCTCTCTGTTCTCCTGTCTGCCTGTCTCTCCATATCTCTGTCTCCATGTCTCCCGATCTCTGTTTAGCCTCTGGATGGCTCTGTTTCTGTACCTTTCTCTCTCCCTGCCCCATTCTCTGTGTCTCTCTTCATGTCTCTACCCCCTCTTTGTCTCCTAACCCACATTTTTATCTGTCTTTTGCTCTCTGATCTCTTGCTGTGTGTCTCCTTCGACTCAGTCTGTATGTCTCTCTCTCAGTCTCTATATTTCTGTTTCATCCATTTCTGGGGCTCCATCTGAGATCTTTCCTGCTTCCCCCTTTCTCCACTGGTGCTGTGGGGGGAGGGATTGGGGTTAGACCGATTTTCAGGCATCTGGGCCCTTAAAAACCTAAGCCCAGGGTCTGACTCTTCTCTGGTCCCTAGGGAGAGGGTTGTTCCATTGACTCCGGGCTTCAACCACAGCGGGCAAGTTTTATAAGGTCGGGATCCTATTTGCCATTTGAAAACCCTCTGGGCTTGGAGAGTGGGAACTCTGAGGGTCCGTCCAAGCTCCACGCCTGACGCTTTCTGTGCCCTCCTCTCCAAGGCAGTCCTCAGATTCCCCAGAATCTCTAGGTCTAGACTCCCGGTGACATTGGCGCTTCCGCCCTAGCAGCTCTTAGGGCAACCGCGCCCTCAGCAAACACCCCCCTTCCCCGCCGCTGCCCCAGCAACAGTTGGGGGCGGGCCTGGGAATCACGTGCTGGATCTTGGCCTCTCCCACTCTCCCCCACCCCTCAATATTCATCACTCGTGGGGGCGGAGGGGGGCCACTGCCTCCTAGTCCTCCTGTTCCAATCGCGGAGAGGGCGGCGCTGGGGCTCGAGGCGGAGGGCGGAGGCTCCTGACTCTGTCCCCTGACCCTCCAGGCCAGACTGCCCCTACTAGACCAGACCCTTCGCCCCCGATGCCCCGCCGCCCTCACGATGCTGAACTATCTCCCTTGGCGGCTGCTACTGCTGCTCTCGTGGTGGGGGCCGCTGCTCCGGAGGGCGGAGGTGAGGACCGGGGAGCCACAGGAGTCCAAGGCTAGGAGGGAGGTCTGGAGACAGTTTTAAGGCTTCCCCCGCTGCAGAGAGAGTTTTAAGGCTGCCCCGCCTGTCCAGATTCAAGTTGTTTCCAGTCTCTCTTCTTTCCCTCTCAAACTCTCCTGATGATTTCCAGCCACTCCTTCCCCTAATTTTCCTGAAGGTTTTCAGGCCCCACAGTAACTCCCCTGGTCTAGGCACCTCTCAACACCTGGAAGAGGTTTCTAAGTCACCCAAGACTCCTGGACAAAACAGGGCAGCCTCTTCAAGTCTCTGTAGACTGTTTCTAGCCCACACAAACCGTGCTGCCTAGGAGCGGGGGTCGGTCGGGCTTGGGGGGGGGGTCCTCCCTCCTCTCTTTCCATAGACAGGCTCTGTCGGGCAGACGGCAGGGGAGCTGTACCAGCGCTGGGAACGGTACCGCAGAGAGTGCCAAGAGATGCTGGAAGCCTTGGACCCCCCAGCAGGTGTGACTGGGGGGCGGAGACTGGGGGCACGGGAAGGACTAGGGCTGAGAGGGGTGTGCTTGAGGCGGGGCTAGGACTGACGGATGGAACCTAAGGAAGTCTGGGGTACAGGTGGGCTGGGTCGGAGTGGCCAGTGTGATCCTTGCTTTCGGTGGAAAGGACCTAGACCTGAGTGGTTGGGGAACTGGGGCGCAACTCGGATTAGTGGGAGAAGCCGGGGCAGATTCTCGAAATGGGCGGAGTCTCCGGCGGGGCTGCATGAGGTGGGTGGAGCCTGAAGTAGCCGGTGGATGGGGCGGGACCTGGGGTCTGGTGGGAGGGGCTATGGCAGAGCCAGGGACTGGACCACCCCAGGTGGGCGGGGCCAGGGCAGAGCTTGCTTGGGAACCACGGAGAAGCCTTGGGCTGCGTGTGGTCCGTCCACCTGACGTCTGGCCCCGGCGCCCACCCCAGGCCTCGCCTGTAATGCGTCCTTCGATATGTACGTCTGCTGGGACTTCGCTGCCCCCAACCAGACTGCCCGTGCGTCCTGCCCCTGGTACCTGCCCTGGCACCGTCATGGTGAGGCGCTCCCTGGACCCCGGGCCCATCCGTGACGAAATTAGCCCCTGGCCCTTCCCTAGACACCACTCCCCGGAGTTCACCTACACTTGATCTCAGGCTCCTCTCTGTCCGGCTGGGTGTGTCCCCCTGCCTGACCAACCCTGGCTCTTCCCCTTCTCTGTCTCTGTATCTGAGGATCACAGGGTTCTTATTTTCTCTGGGCGTCTTGGTTTTCCTGTCCTAACTAGCTAGCTATTTGGCCTAGAGCAACTTATTTAACTTCTTTATGCCTCAGCTTCCTCTTCTGTAAGATGGGGTTGATAATGGTATCATTTTTATAGGCTTGCTATGAATATTAAATTAATTAATACACATAAGGGTTTATTATCAGCACATCACTTTGGTTATCTCTGCCTTTGTCTTACTTTTGTCTTTTTGTTTCATTCTCTGTGCCTCTCTTTCTCTGTGCCTCTGACCCCTTCCTTTGTTTCCCCCACAGTGGCTGCAGGCTTTGTCCTCCGCCAGTGTGGCAGTGATGGCCAATGGGGACCTTGGAGAGACCATTCACAATGTGAAAACCCAGAAAAGAATGGGGCCTTTCAGGTAAGAAGCAGTGAGGGATTCAGGTCAGGATATGCAGGGAGAGATGAAAAGGCAGCTGCCTTAAGCCAAGCCTGAAACCCCTTATACTATTCAAGATTCTAGGTTCCAAGTGATAGACACCCAACTTAAACTTGCTGGGTGGGGAAAGAAAGAGAAATGTATTGGTTTCTGTGATTGAAAAGTATAAGGCAACAGCTTCAGGCACAGCTGGATCTAGGTGCCCAAATGATGTTGTTGGGAATCTTTTTGTCTCTCACCACACCATGACTTCATTTTTCTCTGTAATAATCTCATCTTTTCTGTGGGATGGAAACTCTTGTCCTCATTATTTAGTACCAGGCTCACATCCCACCAACCAAGACTGTGGGGAGAGTGAACTTTGTCCTTAATAGCTCTAATGTAACATCCCAGGACCGATACTTTGGGTCATGCATCTAGCCCTCACTAGCCACTGTGTATGTATCTGTGTGTCTGCATGTGTAGAGGGTTCTATAGAATGCTCTGACTGGCTGGTCACGTGCTCAGCCCTGGACTGAGGGGTGAAGACGACCCCACTCGAACAAGGGTGGTTGGATCCCCAAGAGAAAACTGGGATGTTTGGCAGGAACAAAAAGCAGGGTCCCTTTCTGATCCTGGGGGAAAGCACTGAACTCTGTTTCTGTGTCCTCCTACCCTCCTGCACCTCCCCAACCCCGACCTAGGATCAACGGCTGATTTTGGAGCGGCTGCAGGTCATGTACACCGTGGGCTACTCCCTGTCCCTGGCCACACTGCTGCTAGCCCTGCTCATCTTGAGTTTCCTCAGGTGGGACCTCCAGTCTTGAGTCACAGCGGCAGAGCCTGAGCCTCAGTGTGCCCAGTAAGATGGGGTGGTCAGGCTCTACTAGCGACAAGCCTCCAATGGTGGTTCCACGGGAAGGACGGGGAGGTGATTTAAGGGGCTCTGGGGGCCGAGGACAGGTCTCCAGGGGTCCCCAGACTGCGTCCCAAATCCCCTAGGCGGCTACGCTGCACTCGCAACTACATCCACATCAACCTGTTCACGTCTTTCATGATGCGGGCGGCGGCCATCCTCACCCGAGATCGTTTGCTACCTCCACCAGGCCCCTACCCAGGGGACCAGGCCCCTGTCCTGTGGAACCCGGTGAGCAGCACCCCTCTCTTACTCAAAATGGGATTCTGCCTCCTCTCATGAGGCCAAGAGGCTGCCAGCCCATTTACTACTTCCTACGCCATCAACAGTTTCTATCTCTTGACCTCTCCAAACACATTTGGAGAGGGGCCCTCCCAGCTCAGCCTCCTGCATCACCCACCCCATGACCTCCTGTATGGGACTTTTCCCTTCCCTGGCTCTCATTATCTCACCCCTCCCTGGACTCTTCCAGCAATCAGAGAGTCCCCTGCTGGAGGTGGGGCATGGCAGGATGGGAGAAACTAACTGGTAGGGGAGGGGATTTGGTAGATATCCATTTGTTACTGTGAGACAAAGTTGGGGGAGGCTAGAGCCTGGGGGCCCAAGTGAGAAAAACTTTCTGGTACCTAGATGCTATGTGGTGGGGGAATCCCTGTGCTGGAGGGACAAGGGTGACGGGGTGGGAGAAACTTTTTGATAGGTGAAGTAGTTGAGTTCAATTTTTGGAAGGCGATGGGGTGGGAGAGGCCATATTTGGGGGCCCATGTGTGTGTGCATGTAGGGGGGAACTCTGATAGCAAGATTCAAGATACCAATTGTTAGAGGTAAAAGCTGGACAGCTCACAGAGGGGAAGGGATTGGAAGAGAGAAATCAATCCCAGACACCATCCTCTGGTGATGCAGAGAGAGAAGTGAATAGTGGCCAGCAGGAGATGGAGGTGGAAGGACGACGAGGTGGAGGAGGAAGGCTTGGGGACACCCTGGAGGCCCTGACTGCCCCCTCCCCCTGTCCGGCCACCCCCTAGGCCCTCGCTGCCTGCCGCACGGCCCAGATCGTGACCCAGTACTGCGTGGGTGCCAACTACACGTGGCTGCTGGTGGAGGGTGTCTACCTACACAGTCTCTTGGTGCTTGTGGGAGGTTCCGAGGGGGGCCACTTCCGCTGCTACCTGCTTCTCGGCTGGGGTGAGCCCCGACCCTGTCCCCTACCCAGTCCGGCGCGCCTCCACTCCCCCGACTTCCCTGCTGGTCTACCTCAGGGGGTCTCCTCCCCTCTCTGGGCTTCTGCCTTCCCACCCTGGCGGGGGAAATTCCGCGGGTCTTGGGCCTGGCGGGGCTCGTGAGTGCGCTGACAGCTGCGGCGGGGTGGGGGGCGGGGGTCGGGTCTGCACAGGGGCCCCCGCGCTTTTCGTCATTCCCTGGGTGATCGTCAGGTACCTGTACGAGAACACGCAGTGAGTCTTGGGACCTGGGGTGGGGCCTGGGAGGCGGGCGGAGCTTTGAGGGACGCGGGCGGGTTGTGGTGGAAACGTGGGGAGGTTTAGAGGGCATGAGCAGGCAGGGGCTTGGAGGGTGGGATCTATAGGAATCGGGAGCTAGGAAAGATGGTGTCCTGAAAGGGGGCGGGATGGGGGCGGGGCCTGGACAGTAGCAGGAGGGGCTTTTAAAGGAACGTGGGTGTGGCATTAAGGAAAGTGGGCGGAGCTGGCGAGAGAGGGAGAGGGTGTGTGATCCAGCGAGTCCGGGGGGGTTTTTCTCTTAGCTCTACTCCCCCCTCCCCCCAGGTGCTGGGAGCGGAACGATGTCAAGGCCATTTGGTGGATCATACGCACCCCTATCCTCATGACCATCTTGGTAAGGCCGACCCTGACTCCTCCAGGCCACCCTCTGGAAATTCCCACCCTGGGAAACGGGGCGCCACCTTCTGTCCCCCAGGACAGGATGGGGCTGGCTCAGCCTCTATCTCTCCCTGCAGATTAATTTTCTCATCTTCATTCGCATTCTTGGCATCCTCTTGTCCAAGCTGAGGACGCGACAGATGCGCTGCCCGGACTACAGGCTGAGGTGAGGGAGCGGGGCCGGGATGGAGGGAAAGGGGCGGGTGCGAGATGGAGGACCTGGGGCCGCGGGACCACTGCCACCCTCTACCCCCAGGCTGGCTCGCTCTACGCTGACGCTGGTGCCCCTGCTGGGCGTCCACGAGGTGGTGTTTGCTCCGGTGACAGAGGAACAGGCCCGAGGTGCCCTGCGCTTCACCAAGCTCGGCTTTGAGATCTTCCTCAGCTCGTTCCAGGTGCTAAGGCGGGCGCAGGGGCTACACCCTTCGTCCTGGGGCCCTCCTCCCCAGAGGGGCAGGGGGTCTACAATCATCCCCTAATGCAGCCACTTAATGGGGTGTGAACACGTTAACGTGTTCATTCATACATTCTGCGCAAAACACTGAGCTAGCCCTGTCCTGAGCTGGGGAGGCGTACAGACCAGGGAGCCTCAGCAGCACTGCCCCCTAGTGCAGATGGAGGGCTCTGCAGTCCCCGCGGGACCAGGGCCAAGTTCAGGCTCTGCCACTTCACAGCTCTGTGGCCTTCCCCTAGAGTCTGAGCTAGGGTGAGGTAAATGAGGTGCCTACGGCCCAAAATGTAAGGAGGCACTCCAAAATTTAAGGCCAACCCTGCACTTGCCTGCCTGACCCTAGTCGCCATGCCACTTTTCCTTGTCGGGCCTCAGTTTCCTCATCTGTAATTGGGAACAATACTAATCTCGACTCACAAGGCTGTTCATTCATTAAATTCAGCAGAAATGTATTGAGCCCTTTCTGCATACCAAGCACTCTTCAAAGCCAAGAACCAAACGGTCCCTACCTCCTAGCGGGAGAGACAGATGCTAAACATGCTATGTAAATAAAATATACAGGATGTCAGAAGGAGCGATGTGCCTAAAAGTGGGGGGGGGGGAGAGGAAAGCAAGAAAAGAGAGGAGCAGACAAAATATGGGGTTACAGAGAGCAGGCGAGGGCCTCACTGAGAAGACATTGGAGCCAAGATCTGGAGGTGAGGGAACAAGCCAGCCAGGCAAATATTTGGGGGAAATGTTCCAGGAAGAGAAAAGTCAAGTGCAAGATCCCTGATGTGGGAGAAAGTACTTTTCCTGATGGGAGAAGGCCAACATGCCTGAGGTGGTGAGAGCCAGAGGGAGCAAGGGGGAGACAGGACAGAGAGGTGAGGTACCCAGGCAGATTCTTGGGCCAAGTGAGTACCTTGGCTTTTCCCCGACTGATTCGGAAGCCATGGGATCAGAGGGATGTGATCAGAGTTAGATTTTTAACAGGATCATGGAAATTACTAACAAGATTTGTAAGATCTTAACATAAATAACTGATTTGTATTACTTTACCAAGTAATTTATTAGTAATTAATTTTATAAGTTTATATGTAAAATGTATACTTATATAAAGATAATTCTTAAGTAAAATTAATTTATTAGTAATATGTAATATATATAATATTATAACAAGCTTAAGAAAAAGGTTTAACGCTATGTACCAGGCACTCCAGCTTCTTGCATATTATTACCTCAATTTTCACAACCACCACTGTATTATGACCTCATTTTCCAGATGAAGAAACTGAGGCAGAGGGGTTAAGCGCTTGCCCAAGTGGGTCAGAAAGTGGGGAAGCGGTTCTCATATCTTGGCAGCCTACTTCCAGGGTCCCCTGTTAACCCCCTATTGCTCAGCAAACCTGGGAGGGCAAAGGGCGGCAAGGGAGAGGGTGATTGAAGCGGTCTAGAATCGGGGTGGCGGCAGACGAGGTGGTTTGAGACCTGGTAAGGGTCTGAGCTCATTCAGGGGGTGTCTGCGATCCTGCCCCCACTCTCGATTTAACCCCCGTGCCTCCTCCCGGCAGGGCTTCCTGGTCAGCGTCCTGTACTGCTTCATCAACAAGGAGGTAGGGACAGCCGGGGCTCGCCGCCCGCGCCCTCTGGCGGCCGCGCAGGGAACGGCCGGGAGCGCAGGGAACGATCTGAGCGCCGTCGCCTTGCAGGTGCAGTCGGAGATCCGCCGCTGCTGGCACCGCTGCCGCCTGCACCACAGCCTCGGGGAGGAGCGGCGCCAGCCACCCGAGCGCGCCTCCGGGACCCTGCCCTCGGGCTCAGGCCCCTGCCGGGTCGCCCCTGACTGCGCCCTGTCCTTGGGAACCCTCCCAGGGCCTGTGGATGAGGCCAGCCGGGTCTTGGAAAGTTACTGCTAGGTAGCGGGGATCCTGTCCGTTCGAGTTCGCACATATTTATTGAGCGCCTACTGTGTACCAGGCCCAGCGAGGAGGGCGCTGGAGAAACTGGGGTGCGGTGGGAGGGGGGAAACAGAAGGTCCCTGTTCTCCTAGAGTTCACAGGTCACAATGGGGGGTGGGTGGGCAGCAAAGACAGAACATCTGTCTTAGACACACACTGAGGAATGGCTAAGAAGAAAAAATTAGAAGGGAGCCTAGGGTGGTCCAGGAGAGCATCTCTGAGGTGACACTTAAGCCATGCCTGCAAGAGGTGAAGGAGACCGCTTTGGGAAGAAGATTCTAGGCAGAAGGAACAGCATCTGCAAAGGCCTTTCGGCAGGGAAGAGCTTGGCGCTGCCTGAGGAACGGACGGAAACAGACGCTGCCATGTGATGGGACAGATTATTAGGGGCAAGAGAGGCAGCTGCCGAGGGGTGTGAAGGGTCAGACTCTGGGGCTATTTTAAAGGTAGAACGGAGGATTTGCCACCACTTCGCACGAGGGAAGTACCCCAAGAGAAGTCAAGGAAGACTCCTAGGTTTGGGATGGTGGAGAGAGGGAGATGGGGTTCAGGGCGGGGAGAGCCAGCAGTGCTCTCTGGACACGTCCGGCTGGGAAAAAGGCCCTGGAGCTCACAGGAGAGTTGAGAGAGGGAAAGAGAAATGTGGGCAGCACTGGGGGGCCAGAAGGGAAGATTTGGTGTGTAGACTAAACAGGAGCCATCCAGGGCAGGCCTCAAGAGCTGAAAGCAGGACCACTGCTGGCTGGGGGGGGGGGTGGACACACCTCCCCCCACTCCTGGGCGGCCCCTGGGGAACTGAGGAGAAGCGGACAGCCTGTATCTGGACCACTTGTGCACATATAAGGCTCTCGCTCCTAAATCCCTCCCCCACTCAGATCTACACTCAGATTCAGTTAGCCCAAACCCCCTGGACAGATGTGCCCCACAGCAGCTGAATGGAGTCCTTCAACATGGGGTCGTGCTGGGCTCCCCTCATGGGTTTGGGGGGGGGTGCTCTAAGGCAGGGGCCTTGTCAATCAAGCATGAGAAACAGTTGTAGGTATCTTGTGCATGGAAGGTGGGCGGGAGAATCTTCTTGGCCAGGCCATCAGGAGAAGTGAGAGGTGGGCTGCATGCCTGTGGAGGCCTTGCAGTGTCTGCAGCCATGTGCTGCCACAAGAACACGGACACTGTGCCGTCCCTGTCCCCCATGCCTAAGAGAAACCCCTATTGGGATTGTTCACGCGATCTCCCAGTACTTAACTACTTACAGTGTATACAATTAAAATTATGTGTGTGTGCCAAACATTTTCTGAGGGCTACTTCTCTGAAAGGTAGTGTAGGAAGAGTAAGACTGCAGAAACCAGCCAGGTCCAAACTTAGTTTGGCTACCTGTTAGCTGTGTGACTTGGGAAAAATTCCTGGCCTCAGTTCCTACTTCTGGAGAGTGGATATAATGATGGTCTCTACACTCTATGGTTGTCAGATTCCGGTGAGTTATTCTTAAGGTACTTCCTGGTGCACGATGTGTGCTTTTCCTGCAATTTCTGCTCTTGCTTTCACCCAGTGAAGGAAGAGGTGATTAGAAGCCATTTGGGCAGGGGTGGGTGAAGACAATGAGGAAACTCAGCTTGAGGCCCAGCAGGGAGCCTGAGGCTGGAACCTCGGCTGGCAGCCCGCAGGGCAGGGATCTGAAGCCAGGACCGGGTTTCCAGAGCCTGTGCTGTCCCAGCTCCTGCACAAGAATCGAATGCTTGCAGGGGCGGGGAGTGGGGCAGGAGTATTTCCTGCAACAGCACCACTGCCCCCACATCATAGATAACTTGGCTCTGTCATTTCCTGCATGACTCCGGGCAAGTTGCTCACCCTCTCTGGGCCTCAGCCGTCTCACCTGTAAAATGGGACGGCTCTAGTATCTACCCACCAGATGACCATTCCCATTAGATGTGAGCCACTCAGTAAACGTGCACCTTTATAACCTCACGGCTGTCGCCCTGTGTCAAGCCGCCTCTTCCAGCAGGGTCCCTCGCTCTGTCACTAATGGACTCACAGACTAACTCAGGATGTGCCTTCTGCAAGTCAGTGTATCAGACGTCTCATTTCATCCTGATCTGAGACCTGCGAACTCCTGCGCCCACCTGGTGTTTGGTCTTATCTGGAGAACAGCGCAAGAGATGCAGGCAGAGACGGAACAGACATGGGTGAGGGAGAGCACAATGTGTGCACATCAGAGCAAGACTGGGATCTTCCTTATCCCCCCACAATAAGTGAGCCCCCCTTTCCCACCTCTATCTCTCCACACTGGTCAGAGAATTTCTCCCGGGGGGTAATGAAGCTGTAATCGGAGGCCAGTGGAACTCAGGGTTAAGCCCCAGGCTCTGGCGCAGGGTGGGGTTGAATTACACCATCACCACTTCCTGGCTGGGGACCCCCGGGGGAAGTGCTCGCCCCTCTCTGTACCTCAGTTTCCTCCTCTGGAAACGGAGGTCTTCATTAACAGTGTCTGCTCACGGTCGGCTCAGCACAGAGGCTACGGCCTGGCACCCTGACAGCTCGGCAGGCGTGAGCTGCGATCGCTCCCAGTATTTGGGTACTGACCGCTCTAACGAGATCCTCCTCCTCCTGTCAGTGAGGGCCAGTCGGGGCTCTCCTGGGTGCTGCTGGGTCCCCAGCACTGCAACACAGACCTGGCAGAGGCGGCACCTGGGGGACTGTTTTCTGACTGAACGAGTGGAAAAGACTGCAAGAAGTTCTGAGCTAGACCTCAACTTACTGAGAGAGGGGCAGAGGGACGGAAGAGAGAGACGCAGTGATGAAGGGAAGCTAGAAAAGATTAGGGAAGAAAAGAGAGCTCTCTGTATCCAACCCATTCGCTTCACGGACGGGGAAAGTGAGGCCTGGGAGGGGCAGAGAGGTCCTGACCCCAGCATCCAGCCCCACACCTAACTGCCTCCCTTCCCCAAGCCTGCCCTGCTCGCAAGGCTCTGGGAACAGACAGATGCCACTAGAAAAAACACAGGACTTTATTATTCCCATTACAAAGGGCAGGTCTTCGCGGGATGAGGGTGGGAATTCTGACGGCCGGAGGAGGCCCCTACTTGCCGGCGATGAGCGGGTTCCGCAGGACCACGATGACCGAGTCCCCGCGCAGGAACATCTTGGAGATGTAGCGGTCCTTGTTGACTGGCTTGGACTTCTTCTTGCCCTTGCCGCTCTTGGGGACCTCGGTCCACATCTCCTTCACATTCTCCAGCACCATGTTGCAGTGCCTGGGGTGGGAGGAGGCACCGGGAGTGAGGGGAGAGCCTTCCATCCGCCCCTCTTCCAGCAGCACCCACAGAAGAAGGTGCAGGACCGCGACTGGGACAGCTGGGGCTCCCACGCCCCCTCTGCCGGTCCTCAGGTTGAGGCTTGGGGAAAGAACTTCACCCCTCTGGGCCCCAGCGTCCTGCTCTCTAAAACAGAGCCATTCCCAGTGCCCCCCTCATAGGGCTGCCATGAAGAGAAATCAATACAGCATTCTTGTAAAGACTTAGAACAGGGCCCTGGCCCAAGGTAAAGGTAAGCGAAATGGGTCTGCTTGTGTTTCCGAACTCCAAGTACTTCTGAAGGCAGCAGCAGAGGAGCTGCTTCTCTTTGCGGAACCAGAGGTCCCTGGGGCCTCTGAGGGTACACGACACCTCCACTGCCACCCGCGTGGTCCCTGTCTCCTCAGGGTGCCAGGGGGACGCGCGTGAGGACAGGAAGGACTGGCTCACTCCACAAGCACTTGCAATGAGTCCAGCACTGAAGCAAACAGAGCATATCTCTGCCCTGACGGGGTCTGCACTCTAGTGAGGAGAGAGGAGCGCTATGCAAGTCAACTGATGGAGCCCACACGCCGTCAGATTACATTACCTGCTATGAAGAGAAACGAAGGCCAGGCGAAGGGATAGAAGGATAGAAGGAAATGTTATCGAGTGGCAAGAAAAACAGAAAATAGTTAAGGAGAGCGGGGAAGCTCTGTGCCTTGCTGTGGAGTAATATCCAGCAGGGACTGCTGAGTGACAAATTCAAGTGTGCGAGGAAAGTAATTCTTTTGAGGGGAAGAAAGGGGGTAGGAGAAGCATCGATACCACCCACTTGCTTGTACAATACAGAATCCTGGAAGACATTCAGAGACGGGGAGCAGTGGGGTGACCTGGGTAGACTGGGGACAGGCTGGATGGAAAGTTTTCATTGGATTGCTATTACTGTTTTGGGAATCCTGTGAATACGTTAGCAATTCAGAGAAAAATAATTAAAAAAAAAAAGAAAAAGAAGAAGAAGAAGAAGTAGCCTACCAATACGGAAACATTTCCAAGGTATATTGTTACGTGAAAAAGCCGAGGTCTAAAAGTGTGTGATGGGCCCCTGGCAGTGATTTAAAAATAAAGGAGGGCACCCTCCTCTGTGTGTCAGTCTGATGTCACGTGCGGAGAGAGACCTGAAGAATTCACCATGGAGGGATTCGTGGGGAGGGAAACTGGTGGGCAGGGAGCAAAGACTTGCTCTTCATTGGGCGCTTTTGTTTCTTTTCAATTTTGCCTCAATTGCACGCACTGCTCCCCCAAGAAAGTAACATAATTAATACAGTAAGTACAGGGGGTTAAGAATGCCTTAGCGCCCTGCAGGGACATTCTTAGACCACTGGCACAGTGTGAAACACAAGATGCAGAAGAGCACATAGGAGATTCAGTCTTAAAAACAATTAAATTTATGATAGGACGGCATGTCAATTAGACCTCAAGAAAGATGCTCCCTAACACCACAGAGGAGCCCCGGGATGTGTGTGTGAGAGTCCAATGTGTCAGAATATGTACTAGGGTGGGAGGCTGGGTACGGTGGAGAGGTGGGAAGCTGATGTGGGGGCAAGAAGCAGCAGCAAGGGGAAAAGGAAAGAACCACCTCAAAAAAAAAAAAAAAAAGAGGCCCTGGGTCATGATCTCACATCGTGAGATCGAGCCCCGCCTTGGCTCCGAGCTCAGTGCAGAGTCTGCTTGGAATTCTCTCTCCCTCTGCCCCTCCACCCCAAATTAAATAAATCTTAAAAAAAAAAAAAAATGTGTACACACACACACACACGTATATAAGTAAACCACCACCTACTGTGCTCTTACTAAGTGGCCAGACCCCTCTTCTAAGCACGAAGCCAGCAATCCTCACTGCATCTCACCCCCAGGAGGTAAACACTGGGGTCATCTCCAGCTTCCAGAGCAGCATACCAGGCGCAGTAGGATGACATTTTGGAAGTGGCAGAGCCCATGTTCAAATCCAGGGCTATCTGCCTCTGTGGGCTCGGCACTTCCTGTTCTCGTTCTCATTGTCCTCAAGAAGAAACTGAGGCTCAGAGTGAAAAGACTCATTCCTCGTCACATAACAGCTTGTGGCAAAAACATTCTAGACTTACGCTTCGCCACACTACTTCCCAAATGCTAACTGAAGGCTGCAGATTATATGTTTATTGAGCATTTACCATGTTAGCTACTGACCCAAGTACTCTTCCTACAGAAATACTTAATCCTCACAACCATCCTACGGGGGGTATTTTTATGACGCCCGTTTTGCAGACAAGGACACTGAGGCCCAGAGAGGCAAAACCACTTGTTGTTCTGTCTGGCCAAAACACGAGGACCGTAGCTTGCTCCTCCACTGTATTCAGGTCTGTTCGTCGCTGCCTCTTCCTATGGGGCCTCTCGCATTACAGTCCAGGAGAGCGCCTCCTTCCCAACACTCCATACTCTCACTTGGCTTTTCTTAGGATTTTATTCATTTGAGATAGAGAGCGAGCAAGAGAGAGCACAAAATGGGTCGGGGCACAGGGAGAAGTAGACTCCCAACCGAGCAGAGACCCTGACATGGGGCTCAATCCCAGGACCCCAGGATCATGACCTGAACGGAAAGCAGATGCCTACCGACTGAGTCACCCAGGCGCCCCGAGCTTTACTCTTCTTATGACATATTATTTATGTGCCTACTGTCGGCTTCCCTACCTACGCCATAAGTTCTCTGAGTATAGGACCCATCTTTGTTTTAGTCACTGCTATGTCTCTGGAGCCTAAAAAGTACTGGGCATAGGTACTCTATGTTATAACTGCAAAAACTGATTACGAGCTTCCTGTGTGCCAGATGCTGTACTTCTAATGACTTTATTACACGTTGCATGTATCAAGTCACTGAATCTCTGCAACCACCAGAATTAGCGCCACTGTATGGAAGAGATAAAGTTACTTGCTGAAGGTCGCCTGGCTACTAGGAGGCAGAACAGGGACATGAATCCAGGAAGCCTGGCTCCCAAGTACATGCCCAGCACTACTGTACTGCACAGCTGGAGGGACCACAAGACACCGTCGTACCTTGAGGTCTGAAGATGCTTATGCCCCAGGACTCTGAAAACCTTGCATTCAGGCTAATCATTGGAGCTGGGACCACAACTCCGGGCTTGGATAGAACACATTCCAGGACCCAGGCTCTCACCTGTCGAAGGCCTTCACGCGGCCCAGGAGCTTCTTGTTGTTGCGGCAGTTGATGAGCACCTGAGTGTTGTTCTTGACTGACTGCGTGAGCACAGAGAGCGGACCTGTGTTGAACTCTTCCTCCTCCCGCTTCTGCAGCTCCTCTGGGGTCATCTCACTCTTGGGCTTGTTGAGGAGGCTCCTGAGTGGGCAAGCATGGAACGTGTAGGTGAGGGGGCCCAGTGCTGGAGCGCGTGTGGTCACATGGCCTTGCACTTGATGTCTCCCCAACCTTCCCCAACACTCCCACCCTTCTGCTCAGTCCCTCTCATTTAGCATCACCTCTCGAATGCTTAATAGACATTGCCAGCCTCACACATCCTCAGTTGAGCTCCGGATCTCCCAACCACCCCAACCTACTCCATCCACGGCCTTCCTCGTCTCCATCCGTCTAGTTCCTTGAGCAAAAACTCTGATATCGACTTGACTCTTCTCACATCCTACATTCAATCTGTCAGCAAATCCTGTCATCTGTCTCTAAAATGTACCCAGAATCTCACCTTTCTTACCATGGCCTAAACCTCCACCACCTCTCTCCTAACAGCCTTACTTGCCTGCCTGCCTCCACCCACGCTCCCCAACAGTCTGTTCTCCAGAGGAGTCCCAGAGGTTGTATCAAAACCTAAGTCATATCTTCTCATGCTTCAAAACCCTCCCATGGCTCTCATCTCTTTGTAAAAGGTAAAATCCAAAGTTTTTACAATGACCTGCCATCTGCCCATCCCTCTAGTCCAGCCAGAGGCCTCCTAGGTGGTCCTTTAAGATATTAGGCAAACTTTCACATTGGGCCTCTCCATTTGCTTTCCCTGTCTTTACCCTCCCCAGGTATCTTCGTGGTTCTCAAGCACTTCAGGTCTTTGATCAACTGTTGCCTTCTCAATGTGTCCTGCACTGATTATTAAGTTACTCTCTCTCAAAACTGGCACTCCCCATTGCTTTTACCCTGCTCTATTGTTTCTTTACTCACAGCTCTGGTCACCTGACACGAGGTATGCTTTACATGTTTATTATCAGTGTATTCATTGCCTGCCTTATCCCACGCCGTAAGCTGTGGCAGGGGAGATTTTTTTTCCTTATGGGGCGGGGGTGGTATTCACTGATGTATCCCACGTGTTTAAAGCAGTGCCCGGTAGGGCATTGGTCAATAAATAATTGCTGAGTGAATAAATAAATCAGGAAAATCATTTCGGCGACTCGTGAGCTGAAAAACTCTCGAATGAGGTCAAAAGCCAATCGCCTCCAGCTCAAATTGTCCGGTAATTCCCGCATCTCAAGCCGTTATTTCTAAAACTCCGCACTCCCCTGTCCCAGGTTCTTTGCTTCCCCTTAAAATCCATTCCAGCAAGACCAATTATCTGGGAAATCCTAGCCCATCAACGGATAAAGCTGCCTTCTCTCTCGAACTCAGGACCCGTCAAAGGCCCCATGCCCGTCCTCAAACTCTTCAGTAGAAAGGTGCGTACTTTACCCCTAAAATCTCTGCCCTCGTCCCGCCTCTGCCCGCCACCGGTAAGAGGCCACATTTTACACGCTCAACCCCACTGCCGCCGCCAAAGCCTAGCCCGGCCTCACATGGTAGTAGTGGCCGCTGTCCCAGCTCAGCTCCGTCTCCTCCGCGTTGCAGCTGCCTCTGAAGCGAGAGCGACAGGCGGGACTTCCGTTTCCGGCAGCCCACTTCCGTCGGCGCCTGCGCCATCCCAACCTGCAGGGGCGTGGCCTGTTGCCATAGCGACCCGCGCCAGCCAGGCACAGAGGTGAGGTGGAAGCATTGCGTAGTAGTTCAAGGTCTTGCAGGACCGTATGGGGCAGCTATTCACGACAATGGAGAGAAGAAGAGAACGGATTCGATTCAAATCGTTTCGTCATAGAGCGGCACAGGTTGAAGGAGGGAAAGGACACCCCATTCCAAATGCCCGCCGGCCCTGCCTTCGGGGGCGCGGCCTCCGCGAAGCCAATCGGCTCCTCGCTTCAGGGACGGACACCGCCCCTTTTCCTTCAGGGTCTGTTCTATTACGTGTCTATTGATCTTTCCGACTCCGAGTAACCAATCCTTTGCCTTCATACGGGAGGGGCGTGGACCTGCTCCGAGGTCCAATGTTTTCCATGATCAAACATTTTTCATTGGCTTCCCTTCCTCCGCTGAGGCGGAGCCTACCCCTTTCGCGCTCCCTTTTGGGGTTGTGCAACCCTCAGGGGAACCAACCCCAAAAGCCCCAGGGAGACAAGAAGGCGTGTTCTCAGGACGACAGTCTCCATTGGCTTCACTGACCGAGGGAGGGTGGGATGGTGCAGCCGCTCTTCTTGTTCATTGGTCCGGTGATTCCATGGGGTGGGATTTGGCTGGGCCTAAACTATCCGCGGTCGGGGACCGGTTTCTGGGCGAAGCTGCCATGCCTTCCGGGGGCCGCGGGCGGTCCCGGCTACGGCTCGGGGAACGTGGCCTCTTGGAGCCACCCTCACCGCCCAAGCGCCGCCTGCTCCCGCGGGCGCACTTCTTGCCCCTGCTTCTGCTGTCCCTGGCCGTGGCCTCGGCGTTCTACACCATCTGGAGCGGCTGGCTCCGCCAGACTGAGGAGCCGCCGCGGGGCCGGGAGCTGCGGGTGAGGCCGGGCAGGGGCATGGGCACCGCGGGAGCCCTCATTCCCCGCCTCCCCTTCCCTGAGGTCTCAGGTTGACGTGGCTGTATTGTATGGCCCCAGCCGCAGGTGCTGCGGTCTCCATCGTTAGAGCGCATGCCCGTTGCGAAAGAACTGAGGCTTCGGGCTTATTCTGCAATAGGCGGTTCTCCCGAAGAGGAAGGGTCCGGAGTAGTAAGACTTGGGAGTTCTGGGTTCCGATCTGAAAGTCAGCTATTTGGAAGAGCCCTTCCTCTCTCTCGGCCTTGATTTCCTCGTCAGGATTGGGGTGGGCTGGATCTCAGGGGCTAAGAGGGACTTTTCCGGAGTCTAGGATTTATCCTGGAAACCTCCGATGCTGGAGTCTCGAATTAGGAAGAAGAACCGGGGTTTCTTAGGGGCGATGGCGTCCGGTTTGGGGTCGGAATGGAGGTTGCTCTCACGCTTGGCTCTTCTCTTCCCTATCCCATCCACTCCTAAGGGCCGGTTGATCGGAAGCCTCCCCGAAGCTCGGCTGCGGAGGGTGGTGGGGCAACTGGACCCACACCGTCTCTGGAACACTTATCTGCGCCCCCTGCTGGTTGTGCGGACACCCGGCAGCCCCGGCAATCTCCAAGTCAGAAAGGTAAAGGGCCCCACCTCCAACCCCTGACCCCGCCCGCAGCCGGCCAGCGTATAGGAAATAGGCATTCTGCCCAAGATCCCCCAAGCAGCTAAGACGCAGAGCTGGGACCCTACTGGAGCTAATCTGAATCTAGAGTCCCACATTGGTAACCAGTATTGCCCTCCGTGTTCCCCCCAAAAGCTTACCGTGTGCTAGACAACAGTTCTATGAGGTGAGCCCCGATGTAATCCTATGTAGATGGAAACTGAGGACCGGAGCAGTTAGGCATTTTGCCCAAATCCCAGAGCTAGTAAATGGTATACCTAGGGTTTCAACCCATATTTCAGATGGGGTCCAGGGCTGGCACACTCCCAGAAAGCATCTGGTCATTTGAAGACTTAACTCCCTGAGTTCAGATCCCACCTCAGCCACTTGGAGTGTGACCTTGGACTAGTTTCTTACCCTCTCTGTGCCTCAGTTTCCTCATATATGAAATGGAGCCATCGACAGTCCCTGTTCCTACAGGGCTCCTAGAACAGGGCTTGGCACACAGTGAGTGCTATCGAAGAGTGAGCTGGGATTAGCCTTGGCATTGAGAGGCAAGGTCACAACATACCTGGCACTCAGTAGGCCCTCAGCAAAAGCGTGTCAAGGGAATGACTTAAACCAAAGTGGGAATTAGGAGTCAGCCCAACTGCTCTGCATGGCTCAGGTCACATGGCCCTTCTCCCAACCTCCTCCCCAGTCCCTACCCACCCTCCCACCTCTCTCCTGCCGCTAGTTCCTGGAGGCTACACTGCGGACCCTGACCGCAGGCTGGCATGTGGAACTGGACCCCTTCACAGCCTCGACACCCCTGGGGCCACTGGACTTTGGCAACGTGGTGGCCACGCTGGACCCAGGGGCTGCCCGTCACCTCACCCTTGCCTGCCATTACGACTCCAAGCTCTTCCCATCTGGGTCACCGCCCTTTGTGGGGGCCACGGATTCGGCTGTGCCTTGCGCCCTGCTGCTGGAGCTGGCCCAGGCCCTCGACAGGGAGTTGAGTAGAGCAAAGGAGCAGGTGAGGAGTGGGGGGAAGGATGGGAGACTGGGGCTGCCTCCACTCTAGTCCAAGCCCCCCATCTTTCCCTGCCTGGACTTGTCCTCCTGTCTCCATTCCATACACGCCGTCACAGGGATCTTTCCCTCCCCTGAGTGTCAGATCCCGTCTCTCCTCTGCCCAAAATCCTCCCATGGCTCCCACCCCACTGCAGACATAAGCCAGAGTTCTTACAGGGGCCCTTGAGTCTCCTCTCCCTCCCCTGTCCCTCCTCACTCCACTCTAGCCACCCACCCACCTCCTCCTCGTTGCTCGGACTTCCAAGGCTCACTCCCGCCCGAGAGCGTTTGCACCTGCTGTTTGCCCTGGCTAGAATATGCTTTTCACGGACACCTTCCTGGCTGGCTCCTACCCTTCATTCAAGTGTCCACTCCGATGTCACTGCCTCCGAGATGGTTTCCCAGCCACCCTGAAAGAGCTCCCTGTCATGATCCCAGGCCTTTACGATGTTTAATGTGAATGTGTTTTCCGTCTCACCAACTAGATCAAAATCCATATAGGTGGGGATTTGGCAGCTTTTGTTTCCTGCTGTATTCCCTGAGCTCAGAAGATTACCTGGCGTAAAGGACTATGTCAAGAGAAATGTGCGGAATGTGTAAATGAAAGAAAGCACGAATCTCCTGCTTCTCCCCTGCTCAGACCCCTTCCGTGGTTCAGACCCTCTATAACAAAGCCAAAGCCCCCTGGCACCTGCTTATCCCTCGGGCCTCTTTGCAAAGCTCTCTGGCTCCAGTGCCAACCCTCGGCCCTATTGCTCCTTGCCCGGGAACACTCTCCCCTCTGCCCCGTTTTGCCAGAGCAGCTCCCACACACCTCCATGCACACGCCCCTTCCCAGCAGACCCAACGTGCTCCCCAGGCCAGGTTATCCCCCACTCCCTTGCCACGCTCTTTTAGAATGCCAGAATTCTTGGAAGCATTCGTCCCAAGTGCATTTCACTGCATAATAATTCGTCTGTGGGTCTGTCTCTTCTGTTACAGGAACCTAAAGAATAGAAATAATGATCAGAGCCGCCCCTTCTTAGTTACTATATGCCAGGCGCTATTCCAGGACCCAGATTTGCATCCTACCGTGTGATTAGAATTGTTATTACTCCCATTTTGTCATCTGATGCCTTGAGGAGTTAGTAACTTACCCGGAACTGCTTGGCTACAAAGTGGCCGAGCCAGGATTTTAACCCAGGCGGTCCGGCTCAGAGCCTGCCCTTCTGGTCCCCATGCTCTATGAGTGAGGAAACCTCGTTGGCCCTATTCAGTGGTGCAGGTGGGCAGGAAATGTGGATGGGTCGAGGCCGAGGGCTTGGCGTGCAGCTGGCCCTGACCCCCGGCTCCCACAGGAAGCCCCGGTGACTCTGCAGCTGCTCTTCTTGGATGGCGAAGAGGCCCTGAAGGAGTGGGGGCCCCAAGACTCCCTCTACGGCTCCCGGCACCTGGCCCAGCTCATGGAGTCTGCCCCCCACAGCCCAGGCCCGACCAGGATCCAAGCTATCGTAAGACCAGGCCCCCACTGGGTTCCGGCAAGGGAGGGAGAGGGCGTCTCAAGGTTGGTGACATCCCACCTGGCCTCTCTCCCTAGGAGCTCTTCGTGCTCCTCGATCTCCTGGGCGCCCCTAATCCGAACTTCTACAGTCATTTCCCTCACACGGCCCGCTGGTTCCATCGGCTGCGGAGCATTGGTAAGCGTGAAGGTGGGGGGCAGGCACCGGCCTGGGATGTGGGAGGGCCAGCCGGGTGGGGCGGGTACCTGTTCTCTGAGGGGTCATCCAGCCTGCCCTCGACTTCCCTGCTCTCTCTCTAAGGCACTAGGGCCGAAACACACAAAGATCCCGCAGCAATCAAGTGCGGTGATTCTGCACAGGCCCTGGGGTCCAGTAGCCCTGGCTTTGAATTCTGGCTCTGCCTCTTCCCAGCCGGGTGAACCAGGGCAAGTGGCTTCATCTCTTTGAGCCTCCATTTCCTATCTGTAAAATGGGCACGATGGTAATGAGAATTGGGGTACCTACCTCCTAGGTTCAGAGGGAATAGAGGAGACTGGGAACACAGTGAGCCTGTGGTAAGGGTTAGCTAACTGCATCCTTATGGGGATGGTCAGCAGTCTACCTCCAGGCCCCCTGCCCTGCCCTGATCTGTGACCAGGGGACCCTTTGACCCTGAGGGGCTGACCCTTGCTTTCTAACCCCCACCGCCTCCAGAGAAGCGACTGCACCGCCTGAACCTGCTACAGTCTCATCCCCAGGAAGTGATGTACTTCCAGCCTGGGGAGCCCCCTGGCTCTGTAGAAGATGACCACATCCCCTTCCTCCGCCGAGGTACTCGCTATGGGGGTGGGGTGGGGGCGGCCTCCAAGGGAGGGACAGGTGGGACCTGGCCCTGGCCCCTTCCCAGGGTCGGGGACGGTGGCAAATTGCTGAACATCTTTGTGCCTCGACTTTCTCATCTGTAGAATGGGAACACTAAGAGCCCCTATCTCAGAGTTGTTGAGGGGACCGAATGAGCTCATACACGTATAGACATTACCTGCACAGTGCGTGGCACACAGTAAGCATTCAGAGAATGTTAGCTACTACTGTCGGTGCCTCAGGGATCACAGATTCCAGTACTTGTCTTTCAAGGCCCTGGGAGTGCTGCAGAATCACAGAGGAGCTTTGAAAAATGCCCAGTTGCATTTCAGGCGTTTTTCATTTCACTGAACCACAATCTCGGGTCTCTATTATTTTTACAAAACTCCCAGATGATTCTGTCGCACAGCTAGGGCTGAAAACATCTGGTAGAGGGGTTCAGACATAGGTTTTAGAATCGGACAGGCTGGGGCGCCTGGGTGGCTCAGTTGGTTAAGCGTCTGCCTTCGGCTCAGGTCATGATCCCAGGGTCCCGGGATCAAGTCCCGCATCAGGCTCCCTGCTCAGCAGGGAGTCTGCATCTCCCTCTGCCTCTCCCCTCCAGCTTGTGCTCTCTCTCTCCCTCAAATAAATAAATAAAACCTAAAAAAAAAAAAAAAAAGAATTGGACAAGCTTGGGTTCTAGCGTCTGCTACTTACTACTGGTTGACCGAAGGCAGATTACTCAGGCAGAGAGCCTGTCTCCTGCGTTTCTTTTGGAAAACGGAGAGACACATACATACAAACACACCTGTTTCCGTATATTCGTAATCACAGGGTTGGGAGGATTGAATGAGATTAGGTAAAATACCTTCTCACGTAGTATAGTAAGTGCTAAAAACTGCTTTTAAAATTTTTACTCTCTAATTTACTCATTCCACAAATACGCCATTACTGACAGTGCCTTCTTTAGTGATGCGCTTGGTGATTATTTCCCAACGCAGGTCTTGAGCCGGGTGTCCAGGATACAGTGATGGGCCGTAACCTGCCTGGGTCCTGCCCAGTTGGGGTGGGGGGGCAGATATTTAGCAAAATCCTGACAGAGGGAAGTGCTCGGAGGACAGGAACCCATCGTAGTGCAGGGATTAGGAACAGTCTTGGGAGGCAGGTGGCCGGGGTTCAAATTCCTACTGTGCTGTTTACTAGAGGCACCTTAGGCAAATCACTCTGCCTGCCTCTGTGCCTTGGTGTCCTCAACTATAAAATAGGGGTAAATATAGGATTATTGTAAAGGATTACTGTAAAGGTAAAAGGGGGTGTGTGGCCTTAGCTGAGGACCTGGAACAGAAGGGCGCCTGGCTGGCTTAGTCATGAGTTTGAGCCCCAGGTTGGGTGTAGAGATTACTTAAAAAAAAATTTTTTTTTAGAAAGGCGCAAGCTATGGGGACGCCTGGGTAGCTCAGTTGGTTAAGCGTCTGCCTTTGGCTCAGATCATGATCCCAGGATCCTGGGATCGAGCCCCGCATCGGGCTCCCTGCTCAGTGGGGAGCCTGCTTCTCCCTCTGCCTCTGCTGCTCCCCCTGCTTGTGTTCTCTCTCTCTAATAAATAAATTTTTTTAAAAAGTGCAGGCTAGTCGTAAAGAGAAAAAGAGCCTAATAATATACCTGACCTGAGGTCAAAGACATCTCTCCCTTCTAGTCTTTGCATGACCCCTTACGTTTTGAGTTTCTCTAGTTTGTGTGTGAGAACAATACATATACTGGATATGTGTATATATATATATATATTTTAAAGATTTTATTTATTTATTTGGCAGAGAGAGAGAGATCACAAGTAGGCAGCGAGGCAGGTGGGTGGGAGGGGAAGCAGACTCCCCGCTGAGCAGAGAGCCTGATGCGGGGCTCGATCCCAGGACCCTAAGATCATGACCTGAGCCGAAGGCAGAGGCTTAACCTACGGAGCCACCCAGGCGCCCCGATATGTATATATTTTTCAAAGAACGTGTTGCCCTTACACGCTTAAAATCACCCTTCGGAGTTCAAGTGCAAGGACAAAGTATCTTCCGGGTGGGGGTGAGGAAGGTTTCCCCCGGCCTGGGGCTGGGCTCCTGGGTTGGCCTGACCGAGCCTCCCCTCTCTCCTGCCAGGGGTCCCAGTGCTCCACCTCATCTCTATGCCCTTCCCTGATGTCTGGCACACACCCCACGACTCTGAGGCCAACCTTCACCCCCCCACAGTGCACAACCTGAGCCGAATCCTCGCCGTGTTCCTGGCTGAGTATCTGGGGCTCTAGCCTCTGCGGCTGACGCTGGAGGAGAGGAGCCCGGCCAGGACGTGCCAAGGACATGTGGAACCAGTGGCGCTCAGGCCAGGCTGCCCTGGGGTATGCCGGCTTATCCTTTTCTTGGGTATGGGTTCTATCGCGCTATGATTCGAAGACCCTCTTTCCTCTGTCTCAGGCTGCCACTCTTTAAAGACATGGAAGAGATGAGACCACTGTGGGGGTGGCAGCCAAGGGAATAAGGGCTTAGACCCCGTCCTGGAGGAGGCATTGGTCGGAAGGTTTGCAGGGGCCGAAGGCTCTTCTCAGTTTTACGGTCGGCACATCTCGGGCTGGCATCTGGACCAGTAACAGCACCCGCCAAATGAATTCTCTGCGGCTTGTGTTTTTATGTCCGTGGCCTGCCATGTGGGGGTCCACAGGGGATGTGCTTGGAAGCAGGAACAGAGGAGGTGGAAGCCAATATTTGGGAACTCGAGTCAGCCAAACCCAAGGGCAATAGGCCAGTGTTTCTGTGAAACATATTCTACGCAATTAGTATAACGAGGCGTTGCATGAAAAAGGGGATCGAAGACGCAGGATGAGACATTAAATGGGTTTCTTCGTTGCGCAATGTGAATTTTCAAGATTAAGACAGAATGCAGTGTTGTTTCCCCAAGGTGTTTCACTGCGGAAGCCCTTTATGGGAAAGCGCCTAGAACTAGGGTACCTCAGAAGACACTTTGGGAAACGCTAGGTTTTGACGGTTTGAGTGTATCCGTGGGAGGAATGAGTAAGACGGAGTCACGGCCAATGAGTTCTACCAAACTGTCCTTTCCCTTTCACTTGTGGGTTGAGGAAGTACTTCCCAACCCAGCTAAGGTTCACACTCAACGAGAGTGCTTGTTAAAAAATAGACTCCCAGGTTCCACCCCAGACCTCCTGAATCAGAACTCCAGGGAGGCGCTGGGACTCTGTAATGAGCCACTGAGGGAGGGAGTCTCCCGATCAGAGAAGTGGGGGACCGGCTGTCCTTAAGAAAACAGTGTGGGGCGTTCCCAGCAGCTTAGCGAACCTACTCAAAAGAAAACCATAAAATGGAGGGCACCGAGAGAGGGGGACCACTGCCGGGCTCCGTGCCTGCCGGTTTTGTGACTCGGATGGAGCCCTGGCAGGCAGCGGGGAGGCCAGGCCAGGATGGAGGGTTACATAGTGAAGGTGAGCACGGGCCTTCCAAGCCAGCTCGGGGCTGGAGAAGACTCGAGAGAACTCAGGGGCTGAAGCTCAGGATCTCAAACGAGAGAGGATAAGTAGAAGGTCCTCGTTCGTGGCTATCAGCTCCCCGTTATCTCCGCCCAAGTCCCGAGGTCGGTCCAATTTCCCGTTGTCCTTTTGCAAAGGAAGCGGCAAAGGCTCAGGATTATGACCCAGTTATTTACAGAGCCCACAGTGCTCACCCACGGCTGCAACTCCTAACCTCGTGGCCCGTCTCCCAGAGATCACTTGTGCTGGACCAACAGATGGTTGGCGAAGAGTAGCTCCTCCTGAGGCTTAACTCACTGCGAGCCTGAGTGGGGCAGGCGGGGGTGGGGCGCGGGCGAGGGAGGGGGAGAGACTACCGACCTCTTAGAGGCGGAGGCGGCATGAGTCCCGAGTCTAGAACTGGAAATTGAAAGACATCAACAGCCAGGGCGGCAAGGCTCCCCAACCACAGGGATGGCTCCTTTGTTCATTCCTCGTGTGGCAGGCGCAATGCCAGGCACGTGAGAGCACCCCATCTCCCCTTCACCTCCCAGCCACCCCGAAAGTAGGTGGGACCATCACCTCCGCGTCAGAGACGGTGAGCCACGTGCTGTTAGGCGCCGGGCTCTCGATGTGCGGCTGCGGACTGCACACCGGGCAAGGGGGCCTGATGCGCACTTTCCCCCTAGAGTATCTGGGGCAGGGATAGTTAGCCCATTTCACAGATGAGGCTGCTGCTGCTTGGTGCGAAGTTTTCCCCAGCTCCCGTCCGTCTCCCAAACTTCACACCCTGACGGGGTCCCTAGGTTTATCTGATGAGGACGACACCTGAGCACTCTGGGTGCTGATGTCTCACAAATCGATCTTTTTGGAGGGACTGTCAGGATTCCCGTTTTTCACTTGAAACACCTTCAGAGAAATCAGTGGCTGCAGATCACATGTCTACGTGCACTTTTCTTTAAGTGCTTGCAATGCATTGGGCTTATCAGTGTCATTCCTCAGTCTGGAATTCTCCACCATCCTGTATTAAAATATCTTTGCATCATTGTCTCTTCCGATTCTAGAAGGTCAACTGAATGTGTGTTATAGACATTCTCACTCTATCTTCCATAACATTCTTTCATATTTCGTTTTCTTCTTTTTGTTTCTGCCTCTGTGCTCCTTTTTGGACCTAGCTCTGGTTCAATCGATCTTTTTTTTTCACTCGTGTCTGGTTTGCTGTTGAGCCCAGCCACTGAGTTTTTCCTTTAGGTTTCTGTGTCTGGGGCTTTTTCCCTTTCCTATCTGCCTGGCCGTTATTTAGTTCTGCGTGGCCTGCAGAGATTTCCAAGCTCTTCTACACGTTTGCCCTGCTGACAGAAAGCAGAGCGATCCTGTGGAACATTTCGTAAGCCGTGAAGCACAGAGTACCCCCCGCTTTCCAAAAGTTCGTCACACCGCTGCGCTTTCACAAAAGACCTACCTTAGGGGACGCCTGGGTGGCTGGGTCGGTTAAGTGTCTGCCTTCGGCTCAGGTCACGATCCCGGGGTCCTGTGATCGAGTCCCGCATCGGACTCCTAGCTCAGCAGGGAGCCTGCTGCTCCCCCTGCTTGTGCTCTGACAAATATAAATAAAATCTTAAAAAAAAAACCTACCTTAGTATCTGTTCTTGCTAACAGAAATGAGATCCGAAGAGGATTTTCAGCCCTATGAAAAAGTTACCGTACTAAAGTAGGTCTTTTATGAAGCAAAGTGATGTAATTTGAGCTCTTGGAAAGTGGGGGAAAGAGTATTCTAATCCATGACTGGCGGGTTCATCGATCAAAGACCATGTGAATCTGCTTTTGCTGTTGTCTCTGCGGGTTCTTGCTCATGGTGCTTTATTTCCACGCATGTTGGGTGACTTGACTGTGGGCTGCTTGGCGTCTGAAAAATCCTTTGTGGGGATTCTAGATGACCGTTCCTTACCCCGGAGGATTTATGTTTGCTCTGTCAGACAGCTCGGCTCGGAAGTACCCTGAACACATGGATGATGCCACACACCGGAGCCGAGGGCCAGCCTGTGTCCGCACAGTCTCGGGGGCCACTTTCTTCTCTCCTTTGGTCTCGTGCCCCCCTCAGTGTTCAGAACATCTTCTCTGCAGGCTTCTGGGCCGTCATCCTTACCTGAGCTTGTAGCTTGGTGGGATCACAGCTCCTATTAGACCCCCCCACCGGGGCCCTGACCTCTGCCTGCTTGTCCCAATAAGACTACAGAGTGGAAACCCAGTTTTGTGGGCACAAGCAAATGCCCTCAGAGCAAAAGTGGCTTCAGGGTCCCATGTCCCTTCTCCTGGAATTTTTGGCGTGGTGTATCCTTTAACTGTATTATATTGGCTAGTTGATGCTTTTATGATTTTTTTTTTTTTTACTACCTCTTTTCAGCAGGAGAATCCAAATAATCTGGCCCCTCCCTCTAGAGAAAACTGAAATCCCACAAAGCCAGGCCAAGACTCAAACCCAGGTCTCTCTGATTCTAAAGTCCAAGTGTTGAATAACTACCACGATACTTCCTAGTCTCTCTGGTCATTTTTATTCCCTGATAAGAATGTCAGAGATTGTTGGGGCACTTGGGTGGCTCAGTTGGTTAAGCGTCCCAGTCTTGATTTTGGCTCGGGTCATGGGATTGAGCCCTGTCTCCGGCTCCACGCTGAGCGTGGAGCCTGCTTGGGATTCTCTCTCTCCCTCTGCCCCTCCCCAAGGCGTGTGCACTCACGCACTCTCTCTCTCTCAAATAAATCAATCAATCTTAAAAAAAGTCAGAGACTGTTAATTACCACTCACTATCCATTCTTCCCTCTTCCTTTATACTTGAATTTTTTTAAATGACTTAGTTCCCCTTTTTTATTTAGTAAATAATTAAGTGACTGTTTTGAAGCTTTAATTATAGGGATCTTTAGTAAGTTTTTTTTTGTTGAGCATAACGTACCCCGCTGAAAAACCACCCAGTCTCCCTTGCAGCCGTTTGATATGGCTAAAGCTCGGACCAGTGAGATGTACATGTAAGTACAGTATAATACCTATGGGAGGCAGGAGCCGTCTCTTCCTGCAAATTGGTGATGGTCAGAGTTCTAGCATGTCCACGGCCAAAGGACAGGGGGCCAGAAGCAGCCTGGGTCCCTGAGGACTTCAAGGCCACCATTATCTCCCCACTCGTGATTTCTAAAGAAATGAAAACTATCTTCTTTAAGCTACTACTATTTTGAGATTTTTGAATCCAAACCGACACAGATGAAGAGTCAAAAATAATCTCGAGCTGAGGGACTTGGCGAAGGATCCTTCTCCCAATCTTTTCCGGCTCACCATGCAGTGCTCCGTGGCTCCCTTCTCTCCCCAACCCCCTCCCTGAACAACACACAAACCAGTCTGGGCCCAGCCTTATAAATATTGATTTTATAGAAAGGACCAATTCAAAACTGGTCAGATGCCACACACCAGAAGCTTCCAGAACCACAAGGATGAAAAAAAAAACAAAAACGAAAAACCCCAAACGGAACAAACGAAAATACCCCAGCCCAAACTGCCTGAAAAATCAAGGTCTCCGTTGACCAAAGGATTCTAAAGAAACATATGGCCGGGGCTGCAGAGACCCCAACGCCTGCATGAGTACAGAGTGGAAGGAAAAACAATCCTGAAATTCAAAGCCACAGTCCCTGCCCACCGGCCCCCCACGCTGTCAAGAGCGAGGCAAAGGGCTTCACAGCTTTTTTGCGGGGGTGGGGTGGGGTGGGGAACGATGGCAATAGCTTCAGTAATGGGAGGAGGGGAATCTTTATACTTCAACTATTTTGTTCTTCTTCTTCTCCCCTTTGGGGGAAGTGAAGAGACCGGTAGCTTTAGGTTAAGGAGAAAACAGTGATTTTTATTGTCTTAATGAGGGAAAACGTCTAGAAATGGCAGGCTGCCACGAAAAGTGCCACATCTGATCTGCGATCTCACTGGCCCCCAGTTCCTAAAGAGGAGGTGAGCCCCGGTGTGATGGGTCAGAGATAACCAACCTTGGGCCCTGCAGCCTCTCAGGAGAACACAGCTCCAGAGACAAAGAACTGGAGGGAGTGGGGAGAAGGAGGGGGCGGAAGGGGGCCAGAATGGGGGAACCCTTGCGGAGTACCAAAATTAGCTGCCTTCTGCTCCCTGCTGGTGGGTCCCTGGGGTGTAGAGTGGCAGGGAGAGGGTTGGGGGCTGAATGGAGAAGAAATTGAGATGCTGATAAAAACACCCTACTCGAGGGTCCGCGGCCCTGGGTCTGAAGAGTAGAAAACCAATAGGGGTCAGTGGATCAGAGTGCTTTCTCGATCATCCCCCTGAACCCCATCTCAGTTCCGGAGGGGGATCTATGCTGCCTGGACTGGGGGTACAGGCTGGTGACCCGGTCCTGGCCCTGGGCTCCCGGGAGGGGGAAAGGGGGAGGGGCGGGCATGGTGGGCTCTCCGCCCCCCCCTCCCCCGGCTTCACCTCCCTTCCTCCCGGCCAGCCCGGCCCCCACCGCCGCCGCCCCCGCCGCCCCCACCGCCGCCCGGCCCGTTGCAGGGCAGCACCCAGTTGTTATCGTGCAGACCCAGGCGGCAGCCGGGCGTCTCGCGGTCCGCTCGGCGGCAGCACATCCAGTAGGAACGTCCATAAGGCAGGTCGTGGTGGTAGGGCTTGGGGTGCCAGCGGCAGAGCGACACGTCCCCTTTCTCGTATCTCTTGCGGCACTGCTTGCAAGGGTCGTCGCGATAGAGTGGGTCGCGGCTCCAGCGCGAGTCTGTGGCCCGCACGCCGAACGCCTCGATGATGCCCTTGAAGTGGTGGCAGGTGCACTTGAGGGCCGCCAGGGCCCGCGTGGGCAGGAAGCTGAAGATCTTCACCAGCACGTGCTCGGGCAGCAGCAGCATGTACTGCCGGGGCTCCAGCAGCCGCTGGATCTTGAAGCGGATCTCCAGGAAGTCGTGGGACACGTGCCGGTACAGGCGGCACAGGGACGTGTCCGCGGTCCCCTCGGCATCGTCCGGGCCCGGCGCGGTGGCCGGGGAGTCAGCTGGGGGGGGCTCGGGGGGCCCGTCCGGACCGCGGGACTGGAGGAAGAAGAGCTGGCCCGGCGGTGGCGGCTCCTCGGGGCTGACCGTCAGGCACACTGTCTCCTCTTTCACGTTCTTGGTGCCGTCCTTGCCGAAGAAGATGCACTCGTCCACCACCCCCGTCACCACCACATCCACGTGGAAGCCTGAGGCTCCGCAGTCCCGGGCTGGGGGTGGAGGGGGGGCCGGGGGAGTGTCCTCCGGCCTGGCGGGGACAGGCGTCTCCCCCTCGCTGGCCTCATCCGCCCGAGCCAGGAGGAACTCCACGTTGCTGGGGAGGGCATCCCGGGAGGGGCTGATGAGCTGGTACAGGTCGCAGGTGATCTTGTCCTTGGCCCGGGCCCCGGGGCCTGGGCTGCCGGGGTAGGCACAACCCGGCCGGCCCCCGCTCCCGTTGGGCAAGCTGCCGTCAGGGGCGCGGGGCTCTCGGCCGTTGGAGATACGGAAGGCGATGCGTACCTCCCCGGGGCCCGGCCCAGGCCTCTCCTCTTTGCGGAGGCCTTTGGCTGGAGGGCTGTCCCGCTGGGCCTCAAAGTGGGCCACCGCCTCGGCTACCCGGCTGCAGTCCCCGCCACCGGAGCGCCGTTCGGACCCCAGCCCTTTGGCAGGCCCGCCCTGCTCGGCTGACACGAAGACCACAGGCGCTGGGGTGCCGGGGCGCGGGTAGTTCTGCAAGGCCAGTGCGGCCCGCTGTTCCACCAGCGCCACCATCTCCGCCACGGACAGCAGGTCTACGTCCTCGCCAGCCGAGGCTGGGGCCCCCTCAGCGGCAGGGGGCGCCTCTGGGCCCCCTGGGTCCGGTGGAGCCTTCGTAGGCTCCAGACAGCGCCTCCTCCGCTTGGCCTTGGAGCTGTCACTACCCCAGTGCCCCTTGACCTTCATGGAGCTAGCCCGGCTGCCCCCACCACACTGGTGGGCCACAAAGAAGGCCACCTTCTCCTTTGTATTCCCGGGCTTGATGACGTACCACGTGTCCAGCAGGACTCGGCCCTCATCGCCAGCAGCTGCTGCCGAGAGGAGCGGGGCCGGCTGGGAGGCAGGGGCCTCGGTGGCCAAGGCGGGCGGGGTGTTCTCCGAGTGGGCAGGCCCGTGGTCTGGCTCAGCCCCGCTGCCCGGCTCTGGGCAGGCCGAAGCCTTGAGGGCTGCGGTAGGCGGGCGTGGCTGGTTCTGTGAGTAGGTGCCAAAAGGCCGGGGGCACCACAGCTGGAAGGGCAGGAGGCTGCTGCGGTCCATCCTGGGGAATGGTAGCAGACAGGCAGGGGTTCACCGCATTTCAGGACCTGGATGGGCAGGGGAGGCTCCACGGGCCACCTGGAGACAGGGAAGAGGAGGTTGGCGAGCTGGGGGTTGGGGGGGAGAGGGCCTGCCCTCCTCCTACTGCCCCAACCTCTGAGTTGGGGACAGACCAAATGAGCCCACTAAGAGCTCTATTGCTGCCCCACGGCACGGGTGAGCAAACGGAGGGTTGCAGAGGGAACAAGGGCTGGGCTTTAAACACCCGGAACAGGGGTGCCTGGGTGGCGTAGTGGGTTGACGGCCTGACTCTTGGTTTCGGCTTAGGTCATGATCTCAGGGTCGAGAGATCGAGTCCCATGGCAGGCCCCTCACCCAGCATGGAGTCTGCTTGAGGTTCTCCCCCCTCTCCCTCTGCTTCTCCCCTGCTGGCTTGAGCCTGCGCTCACTCTCTCTCTCTAAATAAATAAAATATTTAAATAAATAAATAAAACACCCAGAACGTAACTAAAGCTGGCAGCTTATTCCAACCCTGCATGTCTTACTCCACAGTCCAACTGCCTTCACTCACGATCCAGAGGCCTCCTGCGGCCATAACCCTGAACTTAAGTGAAAGTACCAATTGACAGTTCCTCCTTCTTCCATTTGCTCACCCAGTAGCCTGTTCCTGAAAAGACAAGAATTCCCAGCCCTGCCCACAGCTACAGCTACTTGAGCCCACGGAGGAAGGAATGAGGTCGGCTGGGCGGGGGAAGAAAATCTGAGGTCAGAGCCAGCCAGGCCCTTAAGAAATCGGCTCTTTGGGGCGCCTGGGTGGCTCGGTCGGGTGAGCGTCCGACTCTTGGTTTTGGCTCAGGTCGTGATCTCAGGGTTGTGGGATCGAGCCCCGCATCCGGCTCTGCACTCAGCACGGAGTCTGCTTGTCCCTCTCCCTCTGCAACTCTCCCCTACTCATGCGCTCTCTCTGGTGTCTCTAAAATAAATAAATTTTTAAAAATCTTGAAAAAAAGAAAAAAGAAATCGGCTCCTCACTTCGTTCGAGTCCCGGGGCTCCCAGAGAATTGCACCCACTTGCACAAGACTGTGTAGGTAATGAATTCCCATAGCACAGGCACAGACCTCTGGGATAGGAAGGCCTGTTCTTGTCTAATTTCCTCTTCAAGTTGCCCACAGGTAGACTGAGTGGGGAAGGGTTACTTATCATAAAACCAGGCCCTCAGACTTGGTTTCAGGACTTCTCAGTTCAGGGCTCTCTTAACAATGATCATTTTATTTTGCAACGACTTTGTGCATGACCTAATCTGGAGGCAATTCTGCTAATGAGTCTGATAGGACCACTTTCCACTGCAGGACCAACAGGCAGCATACTCCTCCATCTCGATCATTCCCTGGGCCCATCTCCCTCCAGGCATCTTGAAACAAAAATACTCTCCAAACCTCAAATCTTCCACATGGCCATAGACCAGGGATCAGCAAACTATGGCCCACCGCTTGTCTTTGCCAATAAAGTTTTATCGAAACATGTGCTCATCTATTTATGGCTGCTTTCACCCTACAATGGCAGAGCAGTTGCAACAGAGGACATATGGCCTTTCAAAGCCTAAAATACTCATTATCCGGCCTTTTATAGTAAAAGCCTGCTGACCCCACCTATAGATGGCTAAGTTTGCCATCCACCAATACATCTAAATGCCCAAGAATAGACACGAACACAGCAAAAGCCACTTTCTGTAGTTACTATCTCTCTACAACTTGGCTACCCCCTGAAATCCTCCAATCAGTTCCTACTCTTATCTCCAGAAGATAAATGCCCTCCTCGAAATATCCAGACCCTTTCAAATCCTAATTTAAACTTCCAAACCTATAAATATCCTCTCCAGCACAGAAGGCCCCAATATCAAGGAATGCCTCCCAAATCCCACGTCTACCAAGAACTCCAACATACACCGCAATCTCCCAACCTCATGCGTGCCCCAAAAGACCAGTTTCCTGAAATCCTACACTCCCCTTCAAACACTTTCTAAATCTCCACATGTATTTCCTAATTCCTAACAGAAGCCCCCTACAAAAAAAAAACCTCATGAAAACATAAAAGCTCCCTAGCACATAAGATTAATCCCAAACCATATACTTATCCAAGCCCAAACAGCCCCCCCCTCACCCCCCCACCCCAAACACTCCCAAAGAATCCTCACCATCGCTCACTGGAGCTTATTAGGTACTGTTCTAAAGATTCCTGCTAATCCTCCCCGGTAGTGTCTTAGTCCCGGTGTCCAGATGAGGCACAGTAAGGTTTAACCCCAAATCGCGGGTCAGACAGGTAGGGAGGACTCGAGAAAGGTGAAAGACCAGGCACTCTCTGGCTCCAGACTTGACACTCCTGGACTCTTTGCTTCTAAGCCTGCCCATGAGCTCCCCAAAACCACATACCCACCAAACATCCTCAACCGCAAAGGAGACCCCTACAATACAACCGAAACTTCCACATTACAAAAGAACCCAAACCCACGCCCCAAGGCTCCCCCTAAGCCCAAGGGAACCCCAAGTATCCCCCACACTCACGCAAACACTTCAAGCCCCCAAATACCGCTTAACTGCAAAGGGAGCCCCCTAATTTTGTAACTGCCCCCCCAACCCGCCGACCTACTCAGACGACCCTCGAAACCTAGACACGCCCCCAAAGTACCTTCACCGGCGAGCCCCGCCCCCCCAGCGGCGGGAGAGGGTGGCAGCACACGCGCATGCGCTCGAGAGAAGAGGGTCCGCCCCCTCGCTCCTTCCCTCCAGACTTCGCGCGGGCAAGCGCGCGACGAGTTTCCCTCCGCCCCTTTGTTGACAGACCCGCGCGTGACGCCCTCGGCCAATGAGCGGCTGCCGTTCGGGGCCGTGCCCATATAAGGAATGCCTTGGCGAAGGGGCCTAACTTCGAAAGAGGGAGGAGTAGGCGAGAGGTGAAGGGGGTGTAGAAACAGTGGAGTGTAAGAGAGCGCGGAACAATTCCCAACTCCTAGCTAAAACGGAGGAACAAGGCAGGACAGAGGCCGACGTATTCACGGAGAGGTTTATTACACGATGTTCCCTCTAAACGGGAGCCCTGATTGACAGTTGAGATTTAAAGGGCCAAGCAGCTCCAGGATTGAGACGCGAGGGCGGAAAGAAACATGCAGAAAGATAAGCGCCCAGGTTTGGCTGGGAACCCCGAAGACTGAGATTCCCTGCGGGGGAAACTGGGGAGCGGAATCACTTCATCCTTGAAGAACAAACGGCAAAACCCCGCGACGACTCCCCTGACACTGAGTTCAGCCTCTGGGCTTGGCATTCAAGGCTCAGGCCGTGTGGCCAAACGCACCTTTCCGTTCAGCCTTTCCAACCCCGCGCCGCAAATCTGACTCAGACTTAGTACAAGAAAAGGATATCAAATACCTCAATAATGCTTTTTAAATATTAACTAACTGTTAAAATAATACTGGGATATAATTTTGTTAAATAAAATACCTAAAATTAACTTCATCTCTTGACTTTTTAAAATGTGGCTACTCTTAAGATTTTAAATTGCACATACGGATTGCATTGTATTTCTATTGAACAGCGCCGGTCTAGATGCTTTCAATGCCAGGCCGATTCAAGAGACACCCAAAGGGGGCTCCACGGCAGGCGTCACCTGTTCCCCCACCACCCCGCCCCAGCCTTGCCTGCTTCTAACCATCCCGCAGGTCACAGCCAGAAAGGTCTTCTTAAAGCACAAACCTGACGGTGTCCCTACCCTGTTCAAAACCTACCGTGACTCCCCAGTGCCCTTGGGAAAAAGCCCAGGTACCCAGCAGGTGCAGTCTTGTCCCTCCCCACTCCTCCACACCCCCAGGGGTCCCAGATGGGCACCAGATCTGGCATAGAGAGTAGTTAGAGTACTTAAGCCCTGTCCAATCCTCAGCAGAAGCTATTATCCTCTCCACTGTAGGGACACAGGAACTGAAGCAGGACAGATTGCCCACACAGAACGGGTGTGAGTTGGAGCAGAGATGTGAATCCAAGGAATCTGATTCGGGATTGCTGTGCTCTATTGTTGCTTGTCTAAATACTGTCTGGTGTCCTAGCTCAGCCATTCCCTCCTCCAAGAAGCTGATCCCCCCCACCCTGGGTCAGACTCCATCTCTGGGCTCCTCCATTGGCCTCCTGGCTTTTTATTTCTCTAGAGTCACCAAGCTCTTTCCTTCTGTGGTCTTTGCATGTGCTGTTCCCACTAACTGGAAAGCTTTCCCCCGAGATCTCCACATGGCTCAGCTCCTTATTTCATTCGTGTCCTTGCTTGAACGTAACTTTAACATTAGAGAGGGCTTGCCCAAGCTCCCTTTCTGGAAACCTGCCTCCTGCCCAGAGGAGGACCTCTGGGTTCCCGAGTCCCAGCCCTGCCCACTCTGATCTGTCTCCTCTACGGGACAGTAGACCCAGAAGGGCCAGAACAATCAGGGTCATCATGGTGTCCCCAGCAGCACTGCCCAGCATGGGACTGAATGGAGGGATCAAACCTCCCTCCCCTGCAGCAACAAGTCCTAAACTTTATGAAGCCTGGCAGGGTAAACTCTGTTTCACACCCAGATTCTGTCTGGGTCCTAGGTCACCAGGGCAGAATTTTCTAACTTCCTACACACTGATCCTCCACGAGGCCCTCCACCAGGTCAGCTTTCAGAGAATGCTCCACGAAGATCCGTTTATTGTAAAACATCATGACCCAGAAAGACGGAAAATTTAAAATAATGGAAAAAGACCAGACAAATATGTACCAAGAGACAGAAGAGAAGAGAGACAATTATCATTAAAAACAACAACAATGGGGGGGCACTCAGCTGGCTCAGTCGGTAGAGCATGCAACTCTTGACCTCGGGGTTTTGGGTTCAAGCCCCACATTGAGCGTGGAGATGACTCAAAATAAAACCTTTTTTTTTTTTTAGTATTTATTTATTCATTTGTCAGAGAGAGAGCGCACGCAAGCAGGGTAGCAGCAGGCAGAGGGAGAAGCAGGCTCTCCGCTGAGCAAGAAGCCTGACATGGGACTCAATCCCAGGACCCTGGGATCATGACTGAGCAGGAGCTTAATGACTGAGCCACCCAGGCATCCCTCAAAATAAAACCTTAAAAAAAAAAAGTAACAGCTGACAAAAGCAAAAGGTATTAGTAGGCACAAAGATGGTAACAAAACAAACTGACCCATTATATACAAAAGTTCTTGACGCGTGCTAACAAGATGACCTCAAAACATACAAAGCAAAAAAAAAAAAAACACAGAATGGCCAACACTTTGGCAAATCCACAACTGTGATGGGAAACTGCAATGTATCTATCTCTCTGTAAGAGGTGGGTTGAACTGATAAAATCATCAAGTAACGACCACACGATCGACACTCGGTGGGATGTCCCCGAGCATTCGAGAATCTGGTTTACACCCCTATCTGACATTCTGAGGTCCTCTTGCCTGCTGGCCCGGAGCTGATCGCTGGGCATGCAGAGATGACACTGAGCTCACCAGGAGGAGCTCGTGAGAAAGGGGGCAGACATCCAAATAAACCATCATGACCCGCATGAATATATTGAGAGAAACTGATCACAAAGGCAGGGCTCACCCGAGGAACACACTTGGGAACCAGGCTTTGCTCAAGGCGTTTTACGAATATTAACTCCTTGAACTGTCACATCATCTCACTATTCTTAACCTCATTTCAAGGACATGGGGGCACTGGAATGGCGAAGCGAGTGCCCTCAGACCCGGCTTTGCAGCAGGAATTCCTGAAGTAGCCGGCAGCTTTAGTCACTGAGTGGCACTTTTGTGCGGATCATCTTACTCAGTCCTCCAACAGGGGCAGCCCCCCCTCACCGACAGCCACAGACGCTCGCCTTTCTCTTCCCGATTTATTTTTTATCCTTAGCACATATCCCTATCTAAAACACTAGAAACTGTGTTGACAAAGTTTCTTGTCAGTTTCCGCTCCCAGCACCTGTTATTTATTTATTTATTTATTTAGCCTGTTTCATTTCCCTGCAGGATCCCCAGCTTTTAGAACAGCACCAGCCTCTCCATTCCTCTAAATGAGCTGCCTGGAGCAGGAGTTAGGTCGTGCTGAATGCACACTCCCACAGCTCTCTAGGGGATTCGTAGGCACATCTGAGAAGGAGTGCCCTAGCCCATCAGAGGTGTGCAATGTGTGTTTGTTTGAACAGACTCCTAACACTGCCACGCTGTCCGTCTTTACATGTGCTACTGGGGACCTCTTGGGAAAAGCCGGCTGGTTCCAGCCAAGTTCACGTGTGGAAATCCTGCTCGCAGGACCGAGGCACGCTGGCGCCTCCTCCGGGAGCTATTCCAGGGTCCTCCCAAGCTATGCGGGATCTCTTCCTCCTGAGGCCTCCTCATTGCTGAATGGCAATGACCTGGGTGAGGGCCTCTCTCCCCTCCACGCTGTGGGTTTCTGGAAGGCTGGGACCTCTCCTCAAAGGCACAGCTGCTCCAGCCTCCGCACTTGGCTCACTGGCCCAGTTTAGCTCTTCCGGCTCCATCCTTTCCGTGGTAGCCGGAGAGATGGCTCCAAACATAAATCAGACCGCATCAACTCCCCTGATTAAAACCTTTCTGTGAGACGCACAAGTTTGCGAAAATAAGAATACATGTCCAGTATGGATCAGAGGATCCGCTTCACCAAAACGGAGCGGCGAATGAAGAGAAAGGGAGCTATCAGATCAAACAGAAAAGTCTAGCCCAGAAGAGAGGCAAAAGGAATCCCCAGATGAAGATAAAGGGAGAGCCTGGGAGCACAGCTTGCAGTAGGTCTAGGGAGAACCTGTTTCCACAAATGCACAAAGAAAAGAGAGAGGCTAACAACGAACAAGCTAAGCGTGCACCCTAAGAAGGTGGAACCAAGGGGCGCCTGAGTGGTTCAGTTGGCTAAGCTTCTCAATTTTGGCTCGGGATCTCAGGGTCCTGAGATGGAGCCTGCTTCGGATTCTCTCTCTCCCTCTGCCCCTCCCCCCGTTCTCCCATGCTCTCTCTCAAATACATAAATAAAATCTTAAAAAAAAAGAAAAACAAGGAGTTGGAAACAATGTCAACTATAGCGCAATAGAGCCAAAAAAGAAGATAGGGAATAAAAAGTAGATGCCTGGCTCCCCTCGCCTCCATCCCAGAGTCAAGGTCATCCCAGCACAGGACTGGGCATGGAGCAGGGAATGCTCAGGGAATGCACTGGTCCATGGTCACGGCCACACAGGAATCGGTGGCAGGATACCGGAGCTCTGTTCCTGGCCCTGCTCCTTCTAACCCCCACTCTCTTGAGCCCCACCCCCATCCCCACTCAGTCCACAATCTTGATTCATCCCTCCCTTGGCTTTTTGGCCGCCCTCTCTCTCTCCCTCTCAAACCTTCCTTTCCAACAGCTCTCTCTAACAGCAGGAATCATCCAAATCCTCAGGATCTAGAGATCCGGGATGCAGACAGAATCCAGGCAGGGCCCGCAGACACCCAAGCTTTCCCACTTTTTGGGGCTGTGTGTCCGTAGGTAGGGTGCTTAACCCCTGGTGCCTCAGTTTCCTCCACTGTAAAATGCAGATAATAACAGTACCCACCCACGGGCTGCCTGATGAGTCATGGAGATCAATCCGTACTCAATGTCAGCTAGGTACCAAGGAGAGGCTCAGTATTCTAGCTCTGGGCTTATTCAGGAAAGGGGAGACTCAGTACCTAGGAGTTTGGAAATCATTGACTAAACCAAAGTCTTCATCCCTCTTTAACTTCATATTCTGAAGGGAAACGGACTCTGGTCCCTCGGGATAGTCAAAATATGGTCATTCCTTTGTAACTGTTGTTTATTGGGTCTCAACTATTAAACAGATATTTATAGAGCAGCTACTGTGTGCCAGGCCCCTGTCCCGGGCACAGCGTGGGGGGCGGGGGTGTGTGTGCTGGGGGGCGGGGGAGAGAAGGAGACAGAAATCCTTGCCTTCTCGGGGCTGACATCCTAATTGGAGACAGGGACAGTAAAAATAGAGTGAGTTCCAAGGTGGCAAGTGCTACGAGGAAACGAACATAGCAAGTTAAGAGGACTGGGAGTGGAAGTAGGGGTTCTGATCTTAATCGAGGGGTCAGGATGGCATCACGGGGCAGGTGAAGAGCCAAGCCTTTCAGAAAACTTGCGGTTTTAGGAATCATACGGCAGTGCCAGAGCTGCTAGAAATACCCCCATTAGAAATGGTAAAAATATCATGTTGTATGAGTAAGCTTCGGACAAGCACAGGCTGAAAACACATTAAAGATTTTTTTTTTAAGATTTTATTTATTTATGTGACAGACAGAGATCACAAGTAGGCAGAGAGGCAGGC
>CM052888.1:42818655-42923896 GCA_028534135.1 Potos flavus
TGGGTGTGGTTGGAAAGCAGCCCCATTTTGCACAAGAGAACTTGAGGGCCAGAGTGGGAACACAGCGTGGCCAAAGACACACAGCAGCAGAGAGGTAGAGATCGGAACCTGAGCCTATCTGAGCTAGTGCTTTTAACCATCAGCTTTCCTATCAGCGCCAGAGAATTTTTGTGATAAACTCAGGAAGCCTCACAACAAATGAACCAAACTGTTTCAAGATGAATTACAAAGTTGCCAAACTGCCCAGTGAGGCTGGAATAACCAAAAGGTTGGAGGGAGAAAACACAGTTGTCAGAAATATTTCCTATTCACTGAAATACCTGGAGTTGGGCCAGGCTGGGCATTGGCAAGTGAATTATTTATATCTGGCTGGGGATCGGGATAGAGATGGGGATGGGGACAGATTGAGTTTCTGAGCACCCCATGGGGGAGTCACCCTTGGACTTAGAAGTCCAGGGGTAGAGAGGGTTCTGGAAACAAAAAGAGTCAGATATGGGGGCAGCCCGCGGGAGAAGGAAAAGGAAGCATCCTGGCTGATGTCTCCCTCACTGGTCCCTGTCTTCTGCGTTCTCTCTGAAGTCTGTTTCCCACTATCTGTTCAAAAAAATGACAACTCGTGTGTATAGAGTACTTACTGAAAGAACTTTATGTGCTTACCTCCCTGAACCCTCTAACCTTCCCAGAGTTACTGATCCCATTTTATAGCTAACAAGAGGCCCAAAGAATTGTCCAAGGTCACACGACCAATGAATGCCAGGGCTAAAATTCCAACTGAAGACTGCTTCTATTCTGGAGTCTCTGCGCTCCCCATAACACTGTATTTCAGCGGACTTATTGCAAGGGAGGGTAACAATCTTAAGGAGCCTCCCCTCTTCTCAGTGGCAAGTTGTTCCCACAACACAGATAAGGGCTCCCGAGTTTCAGAGAAGGAAGACTTGCCCAGGTCACAAAGGAGTGACAGATTAAGAGATCTGAACGCTGGACTGCCAAAGCACAGAGAAAGCACTACACTTTTTGAGATCCTACTGGAGAAATGAGAGTGCAAAAGGTTCTCCGTAAGGCCCCTTCTGGCCACCTTATCCTACAGTTCTGTGACTGTCCAGTTTCTCGGGAGTCTCTGGCTGGTCTAGGCAAAAACTATCGTTGCATCCAGGCGCCTAAAGCCACGCTCCCCACCCCACCCGCCCAGTACGGCAGCCTAATCAACACACCACTCTACCGTTGATTTCTCTCTCCCACCACCTCAGCTAGCCCTCCTGCCCCCAATCTGATCTAGAGGCCCTAACCCACTGCATCCACAGCTGGTCTCTCCTTCGGAGCCTACACACCCCCTCATTCATCTAGCCCTGACCCCCATGCCTTTCCGCATCCCCCAGGCTACCTGCCTCGAAATTGCTCCCTTCAGGGCCTCTGCTGGGACGCCCAGCCCCTTCTCCAACTCGGGACTCCCTTCCCCAGCTCTGAGCTCCCTTACAATCAATCCCAAAGCTCGACTCCCTCCCCACCTCCAAGACCCCTCCCCAGCCCCCATTCTTCTACTACTCCCTCTGGTTCCCATTCCTCCCGAACCCCTCCCCAAAGCGATCTCTCGTCGCCCAGCGCCTTTTTTAGCCCCAGCCTCTTCCTTCTCGCCACCCGGTCCCGAACTCCCGCCCCAGCTTTCAAGAGCCCCCGGCCCCGACTCGGGGTTCTTACCATCTCCCCGCGCCGCAGCTCTCTCTGCTACGCGGGTTTCCCCCACTCGCTCCTCTCCAGCCTCCCCTTCCGGGTTCCCGCCCCGAAGCCCGCTGGGAATTGGAGTCCGAGCGGCCACGGACTACACCTCCCAGAAGGCAGCGTGGTCCCGCTTGGAGGTGGGGAAAGGAAGCCGACTGGGCGGGCTGAGGACAAGAACGACTCTAACTCCCAGGAGGCAGAGAGGGCTCTTTGCAGCGCAGGCGCAGAGAGCGCTCCCGCCAGGCGCACTGGGAGGTGCAGTCCAGGCTCCTCCATTTTGGCCCGGGGCCCTTGGAAAGAGATTGAGCAAATTGCAGAGACGTTTTTGAGGGGTGAAGAGTTGGGAAGGAGCAAGTTCATCGATTTCCGTATGCTCATTAACATAATAATTAACAGTGCCTTGTACTTTCTCAAACATTTTTTCATCTCTTCCCCCCGGTTTTCTTACCATCACCTCCTCTAATTTACAAATGAGAAAATTAAGCCCCATGAACTAGGAACTATTCAACATCATAGAAGCTTCACGAGGACAGGCACCTTTGTGTATTTCGCTCAAGCACCCAGAACAGTGTAAATTAAGTGTTGTGTAATGTTTATTGCATACTAACCATATGCCAGACACGCCGCAGGCAACCCAAGTATTACCCCAAATTTGTAAAAGTAAAGGCAAAAAGAGATGTAACCACTTCTCCGCGGCAACACAAGAAGAAAGTGATTTGAACTGAAGTGTGTTGGACATGAGGGCCTCTACTCTCCACTAGGTTGTTCGATCGCTTCCCCTTAAACTATATTTCCCAGTCTACCCTCATTGGCCCTGAGAAAGAGCTTTCGAAAACAGTATTTGCTCTGTCAAGGAATATAGATCGTCCTGAGGGGAACTGCTACTAGGGCCAATTCCAATGGTCCTCCTCTTTGACTCTTCTCTCAATTTATGGCTCTTTAATGCACCCCCTGCTTCACTAGATTCTCGAGGTCTGTGAGCCTTCCCGACTGCACTGGGAAGCCCGCGGTGAAATTCCCAACTTCCAGCATGATCCTTGGCACACGGTAGGCCCTCATTAGATATGCACTGAAGCGGGAAGGGGGAAAGAGGGCCAGAAAGGAGACTGACCAGATCTCTCTTCCCTCCTGAGAGTTGGCAGTTGGGGAGACCCCGCCTCCTCATTAGGATCCCCTGGCCCCTGATCTGCAGGAGCCGGTGGGGCGGGGGCGTGGCCAGGCGGGGGCGTGGCCGGCTGAAAAGGCGGGCAGCTGACTGAGCGCTGATTGGCCGGCACTTTGGCGCGCTCCAGCAAGGGCTTTGTCGGGAGGCGCGAGGTCAAGCTCGTGCTGAGCTAGAAGCCAGGGCCCTTCTCCAGGCGCGCTTGCGCAGGGCCACTTGCACCCTGCCGTTTCCCCTCTCCAGTCTCGCGCCCAGCACACCTTGGCGGGAACTGGTGGGGGCGTGGCCTGGCCTCAGGAGCTCACTTTTGCTCCCCTCCACAGGCCACCCGCAAGGAGCCTCGTTCCAAGGGGATTCGCGCCCACCCCACGGCCGGGTGGGGAACGCAGTGGCTGGGGCCGGCCTGGGGCTCGCGCGCGCGGCCAGCCTCCCGGGACAGGCGCGAGGCACTGTCTGATCAGGCTCCCGAGTGTGGGACTGGCGTGAAACCAGAAGGGGGGCCTCACGCCATTTTGCACGTCCTGAGGCGGGTGCTGGAGGCCGACGGGGAACGGTGCAGGGGACAGCCCGCCAGAGGGGAGCCTGGGGTCCGCTCAGGAGCAGCACTCTGGTCGTGGTCTCCCTCCGGGAGTTTCAGGGGGACAGGAAGGCAGGCGTGCCCGGGTGCTCGGAGTGAGGCAGGCCAGGGGCAGCAGAGCTGGAGTTTGGGTTTGAGGCTGGGCCTAGGTTTTGGGACCCAGGCTCAAGTTTGAGGCAGGGAAGGCTCTGTTTGAATAGTGTCGGGGCTTTGGGGTCACAAGCTATGATCTGGGATCTCTGGCTTTGTATCTAGATATAACTAGTATTGGGATCTGAAAGTGTTGGGTTTTGTGACTGGAAGTTTTCCTGTTGGAATCTGAAGATCCTAATTTTAGGATCTGGAAGTCTTAGTTTTGAATTCTGAAGTATCATTTGGGGGTCTGGAGTCTGATTTGGGAGGTTTGAAGCCTCAGTATAGATTCAGGGTCTAGAATCTCAGTATAGAGTATGAGGTATGAGAGTTAGGGTCTGGAGTCACAATTTGGGACTTTGAGGATTAAATTTTAGGGCCTGGAGTCCCCATGTTGAGTTTGGGCCTTCAATTTTGGGACTCACGTGTGAGATCTCAGCTGTAGGGTTGGGGGTCACAATTGGTCTGAAGTGACAGTTTGAGGGTCTAGAGGTCTTTATTTTTGGATCTGAGGTCAATTTGGGAGGCTGTCGTTTGCTTTGGAGGGGCTTGGGTTTCTTACTTTAGGGTTTGGGTTCTCTGTTAAGGTTTGTGGTCTGTGATCTTAATGGGATTGGGATTGGGTTGCCTTTGGAGATCAGAAGTGGACAGTTTGGGGGTCTAGAGTATCTCAGTATTAGAGTTTAGGGTTTTTAGGTCTGGGAGGGCACATTTTGGGTTTTAGATCCTCACTGTGGGAGTTTAAAGTCCCAGTTTTGGTGTCCCAACATCGCAGTTTAGAGATCTCAAACCACAGTTTTCAGGCCTGGTGGTCTGACATCTCACTACTAAGACCAAAGCTCTGAAGTTAAAGTTTGGGAATTTGCTGCTTTTAGTTTTAGGTGCACATCACGACGTGGCCCAAATTTACAATTTGGTATTCATGGACTTCAGTTTAGAGTTTAGGGGTTTGAATTTGGTCTCTGGGCCCATGTTTGTTGGCGGGGGTGGGGTGGGGGGGCGGGCTCCTGGGATCTCTGAGCGCTCAAAGGAACAACATGGGGAAAACGAAGGCTACCAACCATGTGGCCCATTCCTCCTGGAATCTCAGAGATCACTAATAATAATTCTTTCTTTTTCCCTTTTTTGCAGATGTGGGGTTCCGGCAGACATTTGTGTTCCCTTGGATGGCCCAGAGCCAGTTGCCTGGGTTCCAGTGACAGGTAAGGGCTCTCCCCTGCCTCTCTCCATTCCAGCTTTGGTCACTCTGGTTGAATAATAACAATAATGTTTACTGAGCATTTATTGTTCGTCAGATTCTTTGCTAAGCCCTTTTGTTTGTATGATATCCTTTAATCCTTACACCTCCACAAGGAAGTAGGTGCGAATATTATCGCCATTTTCAAGATGAGAGAACTCTGAGGTTGTTGCCAAAGATCATCTCAGAGGCCCTGCAGGCTTTGACTTTCAGGGTTTTGTCAATGCCCTGCCTTCCTTTCTTTTATTCGTGTATTCATTCATCCATCAAGCATCTACCAAGTGTCAGGAATCTCCCTAAGAGGGGATGATCACAGGAGATTGAGGGTCGTATCAGATCCCCCCCACCCACCCCCCAGCCTGGATAAAGAAAAGGGAGCCAGAGTTCATCTTATCCTATCTCCCCGAATGACTTACTGTCCGTCCAGCTTTTCATTCATTTATATTTCTGTAAGATTTTATTTATTTATTTATTTGACAGAGAGACAGCAAGAGCGGGGACACAAGCAGGGGGAGTGGGAGAGGGAGAAGCAGGCCTCCCACGGAGCAGGGAGCCCTATGCGGGGCTCGATCCCAGGACCCTGGGATCATGACCTGAGCCAAAGGCCGACACTTAACGACTGAGCCACCCAGGCACCCCTCTTCATTTATTTATTAAGCATCTGCTTTGTTCAGATTCTCTACTTAGGTACTGTGCTCAGAAGGAGCACCATGAAGAAAATGAAGAATGCCCGTCCCACTTCCCATTCCTCCTGGAATCCCAGAAGTCACCAACAATGTTGGGGGGGGGGTCTTCCCCTCCTTTCTAGATGTGTGTGTGGGGTGTCATTGTATTAATAAAAACTTTTAGTTGCCATGAACAGAAACCTAGTTAAAACCAGCTTAGGCATAAAAGGAGATTCATTGGGTCCTTTAAACCAAAAATTCAGGGGCATCAGGGTTAGCTGGTTCCAGGTGAGGATTAAATGATGTTGCCAGGAACCTGCCTCTCTGGGCTCTGCTGTTGCCCCGAGTTGGCTTCGTTCTCAAGCAGGCCCTCCCTTTGTGAGGGCAAGATGTCTCCCGGCAGCTCCAAGGCCACATCCCGCCAGCCTGACAGGCCCAGCAGAGAGCCTCTTTCTGGGAGCCATTGATTCTGATTGGCCAAACCTGGGTTATGACCCCAATCCTGAACCAATCACTGTGACTCTTCTTAGCTGGACCTTAGTTCTGTGCTGCTAGTGGAAGGGGAGGTTGGGGTCGACCTCTCTGAACCACATGGAAGGAGAGTGGGGGAGGGGTGGTCCCAAAGGAAAGTGTTACCAGGCAAGGGGGGTTACATGTCCGTCAACCAAAAGCAACAGCTTTATCAATTATAGTTAGCTAATACAACACTTCGACTCCATTCTTCAACATCCCTTATCCCTAAAAAATTCTGACAAATGACTGTCCATTTGTCTTTAACATTTTGTGAGTACTCTCAGGGTGCCACGTCTTTCCAGACAAGATCTTTCCAGACAAGATCAAACTTTCTGGCCACTTCCATTCCATCAGTGAGTTAAAAACAGCCTCAGAGAGATGAAAACATGTGTCCAAAGTCACACAGCAAATGGCAGAACTGGGATTCTGACCTAGGTCTGTCTTATTCAAAAGCTGGAGCTTATAACCAAGTATGAGGCTGCCTGTTGGGATTGCCCTCTGCTTTGTCCCACTTTGGGGCAGCTCTTACTCTTAAATCTCTGCACATGTCAAAGCAAATTAGGGCCTGGGCCTTGGTTTTCGTATATCTAATACGAGAAATTTGGACAGACTCTTCTAACTCCTGTAAAATAAAAGAACTAGGGAGAGTTTAGGCTGATTGGCTCAGGGAAGAGGAAACTCAGGAATTAGAATCATTTGCTATTTCAAAGGCTGAGACCATCAGAAGACAGGAGCATTCATAAAATCAACAATTTTTTGTTGAACACTTACTAAGTACTGATCATTCTTCTAGGGGCTAAGGATAGAGCCAGGGCCACCTATGACTTGCTTGGGCCCTAGGCAATTTTTCCTTCTTGGGCCCCTTCCTCCATTTTTTTTTTTTAAAGCTTGCTTGCTTGCTTTTTTTTCTAAAGATTTTATTTATTTATTTGAGAGAAAGAGAGCACAAGTGGGGAGGAAGGGCAGAGGGAGAGAGAGAAGCAGGCTCCCAGCTGAGCAGGGAGCCCGATGCAGGGCTCAGACCCAGGACTCTGGGATCATGACCTGAGCTGAAGGCAGATGCTTAACCGACTGAGCCACCCAGGTGCTCAGGCCCCTTCCTCCGTTAAAAACATACTTAAAATTTAGTTTACAACAACATCGGCATAGATTTTAAAAGAAATTAAAACACTTTTAGGGCACCTGGCTGGCTCAGGCGGTGGAGCACGTGACTCTTGATCTCCGGGTTCTGAGTTCGAGCCTCACGTTGGGTGTAGAGTTGACTTAAAAGTAGAATCTTGAAAAAGAAAAAGAAATGAAGACATTTTTATGAGCCCTTAAAAGAGGCACCAGACTTAGGCACTGAGCTTACCGCGCCTAATGGATAAGTCAGTCTCAGATATAACCCTTAATCAAATAGACAAAAATTCCTGCCCTGTGGTGTTGATAATAAAGAAAGAAGATTTCAGATTCTGATAAATGGGGATGTGACCAAGAATACGCTTAGCTAGATCGGTTGGTCAGGAAAGGCCTCTCTGAGCAGGTTACATCTAAGCTCCGTGCTGAATGCCAAAGGAAAAACCAGCCATACAACAATCGGGGCAAAAGAACATTCCAGGTGGAGGGAATAGGAAAGGCCCTAAGGCAGAAAGAAACTTGGCAGCTTAGAGAAACAGAAAAAGGACGCGTGTGGCGGGAGCTGGCCTATTCCCTGAAGACCCAGAGGGCAGAGCTGGGGTTAGTGGGTGAAAATTATAGAAAAGAACTTGTCTGAAACCAGAACCATCCAGCAAGGAAAGGGGCAGCCTTGGGAGGAAGTGCCCGGCTCCCAGAGGCCCCCCGGGAGCACACCCCAAGTCCCACCTATTCAGAACTACTGCCCAGGAGATGTCAAGATTTTGTGATGCCTCATCGTCACTGTTTTCCTCCCGCCAAATTTTTTCCCCGGGAACTTCTGTGTTTGCACACAGAAGGCCCTCAGTGCTTTGCAAAACCCAGAGTAAATACCCAGGGACTACAGTTGATACGAAATTCTTTTTCTCAGCCATGGTCAGGTCACACCTTGAACTTAAATAGGACTGGACACTTTTTTCTTCCTTGCTTCCTGTGTTGTTTCTCTCTGGGGCTTCCAGGGGTCCTTCTAGAACAGAAGGGAAGTGCTATGCAAAAGGTAAATATCAAGGCTAGACAGGACTTCTAGAGGTCAGCCTACCCCAGTTTTCCTCCAAAGATAGAACCCCAACGTCCTTGCCTCTCAAAGTTATAGTTTCTACCAGGAGGTAACTAGAGACCAGAGATTTTTTTTTTCTTCATTCAGCTGACAAATATATTTATGGTGTTTTCGAGAGGTTGCACTAATGGAATCCTCCCCTGCATAAAGCCCTTTTATGGCTTCCTGCTGGTCTTCGGATAAAGGCAAAAAACTCTTCTGTACTATGAGTCTTTGAGATCCTGCCTCATCTGGCCCCTATCTTCTTCTCCAGCCTTGTCTCACCCCACAAGACTCCTTGCCTTCTGTGCACCAGACAGGGCAGCTTTAGTTTCTTTGAGTTCTCCATCCTTCCTCATGCCACAGGGCCTTTGCACATGTCCCTTCTATCGGAAATGTGCTTGTTCCCTCTTCACCTAGACGTCTCCACTCATCCTTCAGAACCAGTTCTGGCCAGGTTTACATCCTCAGGGAAAACGTTGTAGATTAGATCAAAGCCACTGTTTCAAGCAGCCTTCTTCTTTGTCTCCATCAGGGCCAACTCCCTCGGTGTGAAAACTCCTGCAGTTACAAAGCCCTGTGTTTAGAAGAGCCTGAGGCTTGGTTTAGTGCCCTGCTCTCACTCCCTTAAAATCGTGAATTTTTAAAAAAGGGGCCCCACATTTTCATTTGCGAGGCTCCCCTCCCCAGCAAGTTACATAGCTGGTTCCAGCCCTAATTGGGATTTTATGTTTGTTTGTGTGACAATCTGATTGACTTTATCCCTGACGGTCCCGTGGGCTCTAGAAGGGGCTATATTTTGATTTTTATACTTTTATCCCTATCACCTAACACCATTCCCGGCCCATCGTAGGTGCTCAATAACTAATGGCTGAATGAGGGGCGCCTGGGTGGCTCAATGAGTTAAAGCCTCTGCCTTCGGCTCGGGTCATGATCCCAGGGTCCTGGAATCGAGCCCCGCATCGGGCTCCCTGCTCAGCAGGAGGCCTGCTTCTCCCTCTCCCACTCCCCCTGCTTGCGTTCCCTCTCTCACTGTGCCTCTCTCTCTCTGTCAAATAAACAAATTCTTTTCAAAAAAAATAAGTAATTGCCGAATGAGTGAGTGAGAACGATTCTTTGCGGACTTCAGGGTTTGCTTAGAGAGATATGTGTGCCTCCCACACTGCTCCCCCGTGTCCTCGAGGGCAGTGACAGTGGTTTCCCTCTCCTTCCGCGGTGTCCAGCATAGGGTTGACTCGTGGGTTTGACTAGGTACTAAACATCTGTCTAATCAAGGGAGTGTTTGGGGGCGTGGCCAGGCTGCTGGTGACAATGTCTTGTGGACCTTCAGAGCAGGGGAGGAAGGCAAGGGAGGTCACCAGAGGCTTCCTGGGGCGGGTGGCAATCCTACTGAGCCCTGAGGGGAGGCGGGACAAGGATTGGTGGAGAGGGGGGGGTGTCCGGGCATTCCCAAAGGAGTTGTGGGTGTCGTGGCAATGGTGCAGAATTTGGGAGAGAGACTCCAATGTCTTTGTGTTGCCATCTGTCAAGAGAGAGAGGTGGAGGGGTGTGTGCGTGTGTGTGCAAGGGTATATTATGAATTATGAATGCAGGATTCAATCCTGGAAGTTCTGTGGTCACCCAGAAGTCAGCTTCTGTCGTGCCCTCACTTACTTATTTAGCAAATAAGCAGTGAGTCCCCATGGTTTGCCAGACCCTGTTCTGGATTCTAGAGCTACAGTTCCCACCCGTCCCCTCCCCCAGCCCTCAGCTCGGAGCAGGGCTCAGAGAGATGCATGAGCACGGGGCTGAGGGCCCTTAGCAGAGGTACCTCCCCTGTCTTGTAAGGGATGAGACCAGAATGGTCAGCCGGGCCAGGACCTGAGGGCCATTATAAGCCGGGTTAAGGGTTTCAATGTGGTCCTTAATAATGGGATGGTGTCGAGAGGTTTGAAGCACTTATTAGACAACTAGAGTATCAGGCTCTGTGCTGGGCGAGCTCACACACACTGGTGTATTCAGTGCTACTGATAATCCTCCAAGCCTCAGTGAATATCCTCATTCCCATTGCCCAGATGAGAAAACTGTGGCCAGATCTGTGTTGCAGAAAGCTCACCCTGATGCTAGTAGACAGGACGGACTGGACTAGGCCAGGGGGGAGGCTGGGAAGGCAAGGGGGACGTCCACACGTGGACGGGGGCAGGGCCTGGGGCCGGAGAGAAGGGACTGGAAGGGGAATGGGTGAGATTTGATGAGACCTACAATGCCCAGGATTCTGTCTGGGCGGCCTAGGGCGGGGAGCCTCTCTGAGATGGGGAACACAGAGATGGGTGGTTTGGGGGGTCAGGTGCCAACGTCCTAACCAACACCAGCTCTCGGCCCCAAACAGGAGGCAGAGGAAGAATCACACCAGCAAACTTCATGAGTTGGCATTGCTGCTGCCTGTGGCCCTGAAGACTGGCACCAAGAAGCTCACCAAGGTGTGGGGATGCGGGGAGAGGAGGCGGGTGTGGGAGGCAGATCTGAAAATCCCAGTAACCGTCCTTGTCCTGGGGCCTCGACTCGGACCCTTTCAGCGACAACACCGAGATGGGCACGGTCCTGGCCCGGAGTGGGCCTTTCTGTGATCCCATCGCTAGGAGCCTGCGGGATCCTTCCTTGCGAAGGGGGCAGGGGCAGCTGGTACGGTGGAATCGGCAGGGAGCCGGGTAAAGGTCATCACTTTGGGGGAGTCAAACAGCCCTCAGTTCGAGCCTGTCAGCTCCAAAACGGCAGGACTCTGGGCAGGGCCCTCGGCTTCTCAGCCTCTCAGGCATCCCATTTCTCAGCGGTAATCCGAGGAAAAATAACGTCTGCTACGCAGAGATATCGTGAGGCTCAAACGATACACTACACTAGCTGTGCCGGTCCTCGAAGAAATGTCGCTTCCCTCTCTGAGTCCCTTGTCCTGTGTCCTGGGGGCGTCCTCTCCGAGGTAGCAAGAGCTAAAGCTGTTCTTTGTGTCCCCAGGGGACATGTGCTGAGCTGCCGCCTCGCTCCCGCCAGTGGCAACCACTTACTAAGGGACTCAGAGATCTTGGAGGCGTGCTGCATTTTCTTGCTATCGTTCCTCTCTTTCGGTCGCGTATCTACCCATTCATCAGCCAGTTCTGGTTCTGGAAAGACAGCCGGGTGGCAGAAGCTGTTCTAGTCGCAACAAGGGGAGGGAAAGGAACTTGAGCTCCTCATCCCCTGGGAACTCAGAATGTGGTCAGGACGATACAGATTCAAACAGGAATTAACCGACCCCCCGCTAGAAACTTGTCTTCCGAGAGGCTCAGAAGAGTAGGCGTTTGGGGCAAGATCCAGGCCTTTGGGTGGCAGATCCTAACCCTCACCTCCTCGGGGCCTCCCACCTTCCATCGATCACCAGGTCACGTCGATTCTCCCTCCTAAGCACCTCGTGGCCGTCAACGCTGTGTCCTAGCTTCCTGTGGCCCCTCTAGCAAAGGGCCACAAACCCAGTGGCTTGAAACAATGCGAATTTATTCGCGCACAGGGTGGAGGGCAGGGGTCCGAAATCGGCCATGCGGTTCTTCTCGGAGGCTCCCAGGGAGAATCCGTTTCCTTTCCCTTTGCCAACTTCTAGAAGCCGACTGTGTATCTTCGGCTCACGGCCCTTCAAGGCCAGCAGCGTAGCACTTTCCAGGCTCTCTCCTTCTCTTCCTCTGCTCCCATCCTCACATCGCCTTCCCTGCCTTCAACCCTCCTGCCTGCCGCTTGTAAGGACCCCTGGGACCACAGTGGGCCCACTCAGTTAATCCAGAATGATCTCCCCATCTCAGGATCCTCAGTCAGTCCACATTTGCTGAGTCCCCTTTGTCATATTCGGCAACATGTTCACAGGCTCCAGGGACCAAGACATGGAGGTCCTTGGAGAAAGGCATTAAGCAGACCATGACGGTGCTCAGAAATACCTGAGGAATTTTGCCCTCTGTCCTCAAGCATCTGTGTATGTAGTGTGCATAGGTACTGTGATCAACTCTTGGGAGGTGGGGGGGCAGAGACGACTGGGGGACAGTCCCGGCCCCGAAGGAATGACAGTCGAGTCCGGCGACAGGCGACATTTCATCCCTGACCGCATGACGGCATCTCGTGGAATTCTCCCCAGGCCTCAGCCTGCTTTCGTGACCATTGATCCTCTGATGTCTTAAGGATCCCCCTTCCTCCCCACCTTCATCTTTCCTTGGGTTCAGTCCTGGGTCTCCTGCTCCACGGACAACCTGCGTCCCTGCCAGTCCCCAGCCTCCCTCTTGACACGTCTGCCTGGAGGGCGTCACCAGGACTTGGGACGGGGCTGTGTGACGCACTCCGTCTGACGCTCAATGAATGAACTGAGCTATTACGTGTTGCCTTCCTTGTGTTTGAGATTTGGGGTGCCGTTTAGGCCTGCGGCGTCCTTCCTCGCCGTCCTGACTCATGAAGGGCCTCCTGGCCCGTGTGGTCCTGTGGCTTCTTCTCTCTCTGACCATTCTCCACTGCGAGGAGAGGGGTCATGTTGCCCAGAAGGACACGGTGGATTAATGGCAGAGAGAGAGAGAGTCAAATGTGTCTCATTCCAAAGGGCCACCTCCTCAGCTGCTCGGTCACTCAGCCCTCAACAGGTGTTTGTCAAATGAGTGAATGAGTGAGTGAATGAATGAATCCCCTCAGCTCAGACAGTCATAGGACCTGTCGATCTTGCCTTCAGAAGGTCTCTGGGATCTGAACCTCCGGTGTAGCCCCCAAGCTAACCTTCCCGAACCTTCGGTCTTAGACTCTGAGATGATGCCAAATGGCCTTCTGCACAAAACCTTTATACTGCTTCTAATCACATTTCATATTACTTGACAGTTTACAAACACTCAGTGTAGTGAGTGCTGATCGCGAGCCAAGCCTGGGGTTGGAGATAAATTATCTGCTCTTGAGAACCCCATGGCCCAGTTCTCCAAGTTAGAAACGGCCCTCATTTAATCCTTTGAGAACCTCGAAAGCGCTCTCATTCGATCATTCGATCACTAGGCAACTAGTGTATCAGGCCCTGTGGTGGGCGATTTCACACACGCTAATTTATTCAGTCCTAAGGATAAGCCTCTGAGCCTCGCTGAATATCCTCATTCCCATTGCCCAGATGAGAAAACTGAGGCTCAAAGAGGTAAAACGGCCTGCTCCTGATACACGGCCAGGAAGTGGCAGGTTGGCTCCAGGTCCTTCCAAAGTCTCCTTCCTGTGTCACATGTGCTCCTTAGTTAGATTACAGCTCCCTTCTGTGGATCAGGTCACATCGTTTCAGCGACCGTTGGTAGTTTATGGAATGGTTTCTCACCAGCCCCTTCGTGAGACCATGTTTCCTGATCCAGGGTTCGGAAGATCACTGCTAACCGCTTTATCGGTATTCTAGGGATACAGTTCAATCCAAGAAATACTTACTGGTGCTCCTCCCTCACCTCTTCACCGGGCTAAGTGCTGTCATTGTTCAGGTCTCCACTTAAACGCTGGAGGCCTGGGGCCCCTGGGTGGCACAGTCGGTTAAGCGTCCAACTCTTGGTTTCGGCTCAGGTCTGATCTCAGGGTTGTGAGATCGAGCCGCACGTTGGGCTCCACACTCAGGGGAGGGTCTGCTTGGATTTTCTCTCTCTTTCTCCCTCTGCCCCTTCCCCGTCTCTAAAATAAATAAATAAATCTTTAAACATAATAAATGCTGGGCGCCTGGGGGGCTCAGTCGGCGAAGCATCTGCCTTCGGCTCAGGGCATGATCCCGGGGTCCTGGGATCGAGCCCCACATCAGGCTTCCTGGTCAGCGAGGAGTCTGCTTTTCCCTCTCCCTCTTTCTCTGTCTCAAATAAATAAGATCTTAAAAAAAAAAAAAAATGCTGGAGGTCTTTCCAGACACTCAAGTCCAATGTCAGAATCTTGTTATACTTCTTATTCATAATGCTTGTCACACCGTTGATAATTCTGTATGACTTACAAGTTTATTAGGGGCCACTGTCCTCATTAGATTAAAAATTCCATGAAGGTAAACAGAAGCACATCTGGTTCACCCCTATGTCCCTGGCCCTCAGTGGGTAGAAGTCTTGTTTAGCTTTGTGTCTGCAATACCGACTTGGTACTTGGCGGCCTGCTGGGCAGAAGGCATCGCGCTCCGTGCTATGGAGATCATCCTTCAGCGATCAGGGCCTAAGCTACCTCTTGATTCTGGGAGCGAGGGATACAGAAATCACTTAGCCACAACGTCTACTCTCAAACTAGTTCAAGGTCAATGAGAGAATAACTCACGAACAGGTCATTAGGCCAGGGCATTCGCAAGGCTGCTGAGGTGCGACATCCGACTAGAGGAGGTGGGAAAGCTTCTGGAAGGGGAGACCACTGTGCTAAGGCTCTGAGGAGGAGAAGCCAGTGCAGGAGTCTGTGGGGAGAAGAGGAAGGCTTTCCAGACAGAGAATACAGCATGTGCAAAGGGCCAGGGGTGGGAAGCCAAACAGCGTGCATTGAAAAATTAGGCCAAGAGGCAGGCAGACCTGAGTTCAGATCTCAGCTCTGCCACTTCCTCTCTAACCTTAGCAAGTCACGCCAGCACTCCAAGCCTCGGTTTCCTCAGCTGCAACAGACCTCTCCCTGAGCGGCAGCAAGGTCTAAACAGACTAGGAATATCTCTGCCCCTGGAGGGATTATTGGGCTGGGGAACAGGCTCCTGCAGCCTTTCTGTCTTTGGTCCCCCACAGCCTCGCATGGTCTTGGGCCCCCATTCCTGTGCTCAACCCTGTCTTTCTTTCGGGGGCAGAAGGAGATTCTGCTGCATGTCCTGCATTACATCCAGTACCTCCAGAGAAGCATCGATGTGGCGAAGGCCTTGCTCAAATTCCACGCCACCGATGGGGAAGGCGGATTCGGGGGTAAGTAAGTTCAGTCACCGTTTCCCGCCAGCGGAGAGTCATCAGGGACACCAGGCGACGTTGATGAGCCCCAGTCCCCAGGGATCTCAGAGCCTGGCAGAGAGGACAGAGTCAGAGAGACAGGCCCGATGCCGGGAACTCCGAGCAGGGTGCCCGGGGCCTCTCGACGGGGCCTGCGTGGATGGTAGCCTGGGGAGGCGCCGGGAGCAGGAGCACGCCAGCACGGGAAGACGAGCATGGAATGTCTAGGGCAGGCCAGCAGCTGGCGTGCGTGGAGGGACCACGTAGCATGAGCACGAGGCGCTCAGGCTGGCGAGCCAGATCCTGACGCAGACGTGTGTCTTAGGACCTCAACCTCCCCGTGCCTCAGTTTGCTCAACTGCAAAATGAAACCGACACCAGTACGCTTGACCCTGGAAGAGCACAGGCTTGAGCTGCGTGCGCCCAAGTTATACGCAGATTTCCTTAGATAAATCCAGGACGGTCCTGCACATGTCTCTTCTCTTCCTTCTGCTTTCGACCCTTGCTTTTCTCTAGCTTACTTGACTGTAAGAATACAGTCAGCCAAAATACGGGCTAATCACCCATCTGTGTTATTGGTAAGGATTCTCGTCAACAGTAGCCTGTTAGTCGTTACGTTTTTGGAGGGTCGGAATTAGACGTGGATTTTCCACAGCGTGGGGCTCGGGCTAAGGAGGGAGATGAAGCTGAGAATTCCCAGAGGACTTTAAAAAGCAGGAGGAAAATCGTGATCAGATTTTTTTTTAAGGAAGAGGTGCCTGACATCTAGTGAGCAGAATTGGTTACTAAGGGAGAAACTGGAGTCAGGGAGGCCGGCGAGGAGGCCTTTAGGAGTGATCTGCACTGGAGACAGGCCGATCTCGCACGGAGGGTGAGGCTGGGAATGTAAGTTGTACCTCTGGGTGTCGTCGAGGAGGGAAAATTGAGAGGCCTGATGGAGAGGCCCTGGGTGAGCCAGGGTGGGCCGTGGAGCCCTCGCTGCCCTGAGGATGGTAGGAGGAGGAATTGGTTTGGGATGGGGATGATGTTTGGGATGGGGATGACGACGGGAAAGCATTCAGGAAGCTTTGAGTCTGTCTTCCTTCTTGGCGGACCCCAAATGGCCCTGGGGGGACCTGAATTTTTGCCTAGGAACCTCTGCTGCCTGGCCTTGCGACCTCAGACCAGCCCAGGCTCCTCCCGGGAGCTCAGTTTCCACATCTGTAAAGTCAGCTTGGGGACCGTGGCCGCCCCCTTGGCCCTCTGCCCACGATTGGGAAGTGCGGGCATCTGACCTGAGTTCTCCGGCCTGCGCAGGGCTGGGTCGGAACTGGGCCTCAGGCCCCGCGCGGCGGAGACACGCCACCCCTTCGAGCTCCCCGCACTCTCGCAAGTCCCGTCTTCAGGGAGCCTGCCGGAAACCCCGCAAGAAGAAACCCACCGGACTGTCAGGTATGAGTGAGGTGGGATAGGAAGCCGGGTCCCGTGGGAGCAAAGCTCCTTCTCCAGAGCCTTTCTCAGTCCAGGGAGGTCGGGGCAGCTACCCAGAGCCCCTGACCACGCTTTACAGTGAGACCTACCTTGTCCCACGTCCCGGGCCCTCGGCCCCTCTCTGACTGGCCCTGAGGCCTGGCGTGGTTGCTCTCCTTCTCTGAGCCTCAGCATCCCGGGGTGCATCCCAGGGTGGCGTTCAGGACCAGGAGCCTGGGCGCATGCCCCTGGAACAATGACGAGAGGAGAGGCACACGGTCAGGGCTCCGTGAAGGGAAGCTGCGATTACCATTTATTGTCATCGGTCCCGGGCGAGGGCATCAGGGAGCACGGGCTGATGGAAAGACCAAGCGTGGCGAGCAAGCATCCGCGGCCCAGCCTCCGCCCTGCTGCTAACTCACCACGTGTCCCTTCGCCGCTGCAGGCCTTAGTTGCTCCGTCTTTAAGATGGGATTGTACCTAATCAGTGCTTTCCAGTCTCGGCGGCCTATCTACTGAATCGTCTGGGAGACGGTAAAAGATGCCTATGCCTGAGCGTCCCACCCAGAAAGTCATGTTCCAGGGGCCTGGGGTGGAACGTGGGCATCAGTAGTTTTTCCAGAGCTCCCAAGGCAACTCGAACGTGTGGGCAGGGGCTGAGGTGACCGCTCGCCGAAGATCCAGGCTTACCTGGAAAGGGCTGGTGAGCATCCAGGCCCGGCAAAGCTGGGAATAGGCTGTGGCGCCCAGAGCAAAGAAGCCTTCCTCCCGAGCCATGTGCTGGCCCCCTCTGATGCTCGTCTCTCTGCTCCCCAGAACGCCAGAGCCGGGCCCAGAACCCGCGCCGCTGTCTGGCCCTGGACAAGCCCGAGAAGTGGGTGACCGCGTCCCCAGAGCAGCAAGGAAGGAACATGGGGGGGACTGCCACCCTCTCACAATGTGCCAGCTTCTGCTGTCACCCCAAAGTTGCATCATCGCTGCCTCAAGGTGACAGGAAGGGAGGACAGTCCCGGCTGACGCTGCTGGACATGGCCGAGAACAGCAGCCACTGTGATTTCTCAGGTCGCTGTCTTCCCTCGCCCTTAACGTAGTCCCTTCTACACCCCTTGGCAGGCACCCGCGGCATCCCGAGCCCGGGCCCAGGAGCTGGGGCCTCCGCCGTGGGCAAGAGGGACGCAGTCTTGGGCCTCCTTCCCGTCGCCTTCGTCCTCCCTTTAGGCCCTGTCGTGGGTGGAAGGGTGGGATGGCGCCGGCGTGGCTCTGGTGCGAGGCCGTGGGTCACAGAACCGGGGGAAGACAGGCGATGGCTCCTGTGACTCCCGTCCCTGGGCCACCTTGAAAAGGCGTGGCGACGCACCCAGCAGAGCGCCAGGCGAGACGGGGGTGCCTGGCGGCCGAGGCAGGCCCTGAGCCGTCCGGCCCCCATCCAGTCATCCGGTCCTCGCTCCCCGAGCATCTCGGGGCCAGGCCGTGTGCGAGCGCTGGTGCCACCATCCAGTGAAGAGAGACCCAGACTTCCCGCGGTCGCCCCGGAGGCCGTGGGGGCCCAGAGGAGGCGCCCGCCCCACCTGGGGAGGGAGGGCTTTTCGGCTCTTTGGCTAGTTGAGTGACCTTGGGCAAGTTACTTGGTAGCTCAGGGTCTCAGTTTGCTTAACTGTAAAATGGGCATAATCATGGTACCCTCGGGCCCAGGGCTACTGACTTGTCTATAAATGGCCCCAAACTGTGCCGGCAGGGCGAGCTCCCCGAACATGTTTGCTCTCATCGGCTTCTTTGACAGTATTCCACTATCAGGATTTGAGCTCCCTGACAGCTTCTGAGAGGGATGCAGGGTTCCCGAAACCGATGGGGTCATTCGGGGCCTCCTAGGCTCACGCAGAGGCCCCGCGGCCCGAGGTCTTCCGGGGATGTGGGAGGGCGAGGCCGTGGCAGACCGGCGCACCTCTCCATCCCCGGATCTGTGACTCCCGGGATTCCTTCCAGTCGCAGGAGTAAGCATCCGACTTGCCCTCCCCTCCCCGCAGGCTGCTGTTGCCGAGTCAGCGCCCAGGGTGATGGGCTCTACCGAGCCTTCACGGCCCAGCAAGGGGCTGAGCGGATCCACTTTCTCAACAGGACTCGGCCCTGTCCCAGGTAAGGGAACCCCAAGGGCTCTGAGTGGGGGAGGCCGGGGGGTCCGGTCCGGCATGGCTGAGGGGTGGGTGGTGAGAAATGAGGTCGATCGACGTCGTGCGGGTGTCTGTGGAGAGGGCGCCGCGGGACCAGCTCAGGCTCAAAGCAGAGCCTTGCTTCGGGGCTGCTGGCCCAGGGCTGCGGCCCCTCGCCGGCCTCCCTGCCCCCGTCTCGCCCCTCCAGCCCGTCCTCCCTAGCTGCCGGAGTGCATTTTCTAACCCCGGACCTCGGTCGCATCAGTTCATGGCTTTCGGGCCTCCCTCAGTGCCCGTGGGGCAGAGCCCTGATATGGCCGTCGGCATCCGAGAGCTTCTCTGGCCCCAGCCACCTAGACAGCCCCCTCCCCTGCCCCGGCCCCACGAACCCGACCTGAAACACCGCCACGGATTTGCCACTCCACGGGAGCCACGGCCTTGCCCTCTCTGGACTCGTCGCCCCCAATCCCTCTTCCTGGCCAGCCTGTTTCCCTCATCCACCGAGAAGACCACCACCCTTTAGGCTGAGCTCAGTGGGGTCCTCCCTCTCTGTCCTCCTGGAACATGGCCATCACAGCCCTGGCCCCTGTGCCTGACGGCTGCCTCTACTCCCCAGCCCGAAGCCCCCTGAGGCACGTCAGCCAAGCTTCCCGCCGCCCCCCCCCCCAGCAGCCAGCACAGAGCGACCCCAGTAGGCCACACCGAGACACCCCAGGGGCAAACGCCGGGGTCCCGGGGCCACAGAGCAGTTCCCGGCCCAGGGCTCCCGGTCTGCCTCTCGAATTCCACCTCTCGCAGGCAGAAGCTGGTGTTCTACGATTCCAGCGAGGACCTGGACAAGGAGTCCCCAGATGCTGACCCTTGGCTTCCCACCTGGACCCTGGAGGGCAGCCCCCCTGGTGACTGAAACCCCATCTCTCCTTCTTGTAGGCTGCTGTGGGGCCTTTCCTGCTCACTTCCTTCTGAGCAGCACTGTGGTGGGAGGAAAGCAGGACAGGGACCTGAGGTCTGCCTAGCACAGGGCTGAGTGTCCCCGCTGTCCCCGCACCAGCAGTCGGTCGCTGCGGCAGACGGTGCTAGCCAATCATCACTCTTTCTGTGGAGCCTAGACGCTGCCTCAGAATCTTTCTTAACACAGAGCTCCAGGGAGCTACAATCCTTCTATCCGATGTGGGACACCAGGCATTGATTTTTCTGTCTTTGGTCGCCCACGACGTGACACCAGGCATCCCGTCCCTTCATTTCCTTTACGAAGCCCTCAAAATGAGCGGTCGGCAGAGTCACCCTTCCCCCGAGTCTAACACCATCTCCTCAACACCGGCTGCTGCGCTGGGGGAGAGGGTCATCTCTGACACGTCCTCAAGCCTGATGCTTCCTTTTCAGGGAGCCCGCTGGCCTTGGGGCCCCCCCAGATCAACAACTGGAGCGTGGAAGGCCACCCGAGCGAGATCCTGGGGCTCAGCCCCTCCCTCTTCAGCTCCCCAGGAAAGCTGCCTCCGGAGCAGATCCTGGGGGACGGCACGGAGTTCCTGACCCAAGGTGAGCTCCCGGGGCCAGACCCGACGCTTGGTCGGTTCAGAAAACATACAGCGATCCCCACCAAGTGTGCCGCCCTGGGTGCCCCGGGGGTAGGGGGAAGCGGCCCCAGGCCGGCACGGTGGGGGGAAGGCTCCCGGAGCCCGCATCAGGGACCCACTCCCTCTGCTCAGCCTGGAGGTCCCCCAGGGGAGCTAGCCCGTGAGCCGGATTTGGTCCTGAGACAAGAGATCCCAGAGCAGGGACCCGGGCACTGGGCCCCCCCGCCCCCCCCTGGGCCAGCGGGAGGGAGGCCTTTCCGCTCCAGCCACCGACGCCCTCCCTCCCCGGCAGCTCTCTTCCAGGACGTGTTCCTAGATCCCGAGTCTTCGCCTTCTGACGGCGTGCTTGAGGCGCTGCAGGGCAAGGTAGGCAGCCGTCCACAGACACGGCCGGCCGTCCTTTCCACATGCATCGCTCTCCTGCTCCAGGGGCTCCTCTGTCCCCGCAATCGGGCGGCCGCCTCCCCCCCACGCGCTCACTGTCCCTCTGTCTGCTCGCGCTTCTCCTCGTCCTTCTAGACACTCACCCGCCGTCTCTGTCCTCATCTGCCTGTCCTTTGAGCACTCACTGCTGGCCACCGGGCGCCCCACTCTGTGCTGGGCATTCAGAATGAACTAGATCCCAAGGATAAGAGCTAAAAGCTGCCGGGGGCCCAGAAAAGACCCCACGTAATTTGCCAGCTGAGCTGTGCGGCGGGGTCTCTGGTGACCCCAGTCGACAGACGAGGAAACTGAAAACAGCAGAACGAGCCCAGAAATCCTCAGTTGGAAAGAGCCTCCCTCCCGGGCCCCGGGGCTCACCTGTCGCCACCGTCCTCTCCGGGGGGGGGGGGGGGGGGGGGCTCATCGCCTGGCTGTCTGACCGAGGGGCAGCCCCAGCTCGGGTCCCCACATGAGTCGGCCTCTACCTCCACCACTATCTCCAACCAGGAGCTGAATCTGTGGCAGAAACAAAAACAGCCCCTCTTAGCGGAGCTCTTAGGAGGCGCTAGGCATGGCGCTGGGTGCTCCTCAGCCCTACGAGGCATGCGGCGTGACCCCCGCTCTGTAGGTGAACTTGGGGCTCAGAGAAGTTACCACTTGCCCGGGATGTCACGGCTGCCAACCCGATGACATTAAGAGCTGCTGGCCCTTGGGCGCCTGGGGGGCTCAGTGGGTTAAGCCTCTGCCTTCGGCTCAGGTCATGATCTCAGGGTCCTGGGATCGAGCCCCACATCGGGCTCTCTGCTCAGAGGGGAGCCTGCTTTCCCCTCTCTCTCTGCCTGCCTCTCTGCCTACTTGTGATCTCTCTCCCTTTGTCAAATAAATAAATAAAATCTTTAAAAAAAAAAAAAAGAGCTACAGGCCCGGAACAGGGAGGAGGGGGGGCGAGTCCTGAGCCCCAGCCACACACCCCCCCGACCCCGACCCGCTATGGGAACCTGGGAACACTTGTTTGGACGAGGTTGTCTTAAGTTTGAGCTCTTGTGACATCCCCAAGCCGTGAGTGGGGACATGAGGGGACCCTGTGATCTCCCCTCACATCTCCTGTCTTTCTCCTTCACCCGCCAGGAGCCGCCCTCGGAGGCCCCCAAAGACCCCGCCAACTCCCACAGCCTGTGCCAGTCCTCCGTGTCGCTGGACCACTGCTACCTGTCGCTGAGCGAGACCAGCAAGGCGCCGTCCAGCTCCAGCTCCGGCTCCGAGGACTCGGACACTGAGTCGGTGTGGAGGCGGCAGGAGGTGAGGGCGGGGCGGCCGGCGGCGAGGTCGGGCCCCCCCCACCCCGTCTCCCACTGGCGCTCACCTCCCGGTCCCCCACGCAGGACGCTCAGGCCGACCCCGAGGGCCTGCCGCCCGCCAGCGACGAGGACGGGGACTACACGTGGACCCCCGCGCGGCGGGCCACCAGCCTGCCCGTGGCCGGGAGGAAGGCCAGGAAGGGCCGGGCGGCCCGGGGCCCCGTGAAGCCCAAGGAAAACAAGAAAGGCCCCTGCCCGACCCAGATGAAGAAAAAGTGCGTCAACGGCTTTATCATGTTCTGCAGGATGAACCGGAAGCAGTATATCCGGTGGGTGGGGGTCCCTCTGGGCCCTGGGTGGGGCCCGACCCGCACCGTCACTCCCCCCCAAGAGCTCGGTGCCTCCGCCATCTGACACACTTGCCCCTCCTGGAAATGACCCGCTGACCTGCCCTCAGCCTCCCCGTCCCCCAGCATCTAACTGGTCCCCTTCCACTGGTCAAGGCCCGCGAATTGTACGCAGCGAAATCCCACTCGGACTTAAGAAAAAAGGAAAGCGGCTCGCGCAGCCTGAGAGGGGAGGAGGTAGATGGCCTTCAGGTGTGGCCGGGCCCAGGGCTCAGACCATGGCGCCCGGCCGTTTGCCCCTCTCTCCACCCCGCTCTGCTGGGTTGGCTTTGTCCTCAGGCACGCGGGGTGGGGTTGGTGGAGGGTCACCCCAGGGCTCAGGCCCAGCCACCTGCGGGGAGGAGAGCTCCTCGTTTCTCATATTTCCCGCCGAAGTTCTTGGGGCTGACTTGACCGGTCGGGCTCCCAGCCCTGAAGATCTGGTGCCCTGACAGGAAGACGGGGGTCCCCTCCAGGTCCCGAGACTCAGTGTCCCCTTCCCGACAACCTGTCCATCCAGCTCCCTTCTCTGACACCCGGGCTCCAGGGCGTGTGTCCTGAGGCCCTTCAGGCCAAAGTGGGTGGAAGAGATCCGAGTTCTCAGGCCCCCAGCCAAGGCCCTGAGAGGGCAGGGGAGCCTGCTGCGGTTAGCCCGTGGGCCTTGGCCCAGAACAGGCCGCCCTCCCCTCACCTCCTCCCTCCTGTCCCAGAGCCTGTCCCGGGACCGCGTCCACGGCCGCCACCAAGGAGCTGGCGCAGCTCTGGCGGGTGATGACCCAGCAGGAGCGGAGACCGTACTGGTGAGGAGCCCCCCGCCCCGGGGCGCGGGGCGCGGGACAGAGGGGCCTCCCGGGCTCCGGACCCCTGCTCTGATTTTCGCGATATTGGCAACAGGTTGGAGTTCACCGCTGGGGTGGAGGACTTGGGTGCTGATCGTTGTGGGGTGACAGCGGGCGGGAGGTGCTGGGCCTCGGAGCTTAGAAGGGCAAAGAGCCCAGTACGGGCTTTGGACCCCCTTTGCCCTTCCTGCCACGGGGAGTTTCCCAGAGCAGGAAGCCGGGTCTTATTTCCCTGTTAGTCGCCCTCCTCCCTCCCTCCCCCGATCCTGTCCACCTGGTCAGAGCTGCCACCTGCCCCTTTCTCATTGGCCCCTGAGACACGCAGCCCACAGATCTCACAGGAGCGTGGGGCTCGGGCGGCCCAGCCCCACGGCACAGACGGGGACCTGGAGGCCCGGGCTCTGCGGGGGGGAGGAGACGGACTCCCCCGGGGGCAGGGAAGGCGTGACCACCGGCGGCCCCCTCTCCCCCAGCATCAAAGCCCGCAGGTTCAGCCGCCAGCACAACCGGATGGTGAAGCAGGACAGCTCCAGCAGCGAGGACGAGGACTGGGGGACCCCCAAGCCCTTCTACCAGCTGCTGGCCGAGAAGGCCCGCCGTTCCCCAGAACTGGCCCCTCTGCTGCCCTCTCAGCACCACTGAGAGGGTAACCCTGCCGCGCCCCTCCTCCCTCCTGGGCCTCGCCCCTCCCGGAGCAGGCCGGGAGGGGGCGTCCTGATGTGTCCCCCCCCCCCCGCCCCTGCTGTGTGCGCGTTTGCCGGGTGCTGGGTCTAAACTCGGCCCGCCGGCCCCCTGCCCTGCCCGCAGCCCCTCCCTCGCCTGGGTGCCTCCGGCGTGGTGGGAGCCGTGGGGTGCGAGGAGGGGAGCCCTGAGTGAAAGGCAGTAAGGTGGTTTACAGGACGAGGGGCTTGCTCTGCCCTTCCGCTGCCCACCCCAGGATCCAGTGGCTTCAGCCCTATTCTTCTTACCTCGCCCCACTCCTCCGGCCCCCGTTCTATTTATAGATTATTTATTGTTTGCAACGAAATAAAGTGGAAGTCTTATTACCAGCAAGAAAGACAAGGCAGGCTCCTTTGGTCCCCTGCTTCCTCCGCCCCGGGCGGGGGCTCCTCCGGCAGGATCTGGAGGCCCCGGGGCCTGCGGTGGCAGAGAACCCATACCTTCCCAAGCGGCCGCGCGGGGCCGACCTCCAGCCCGCGGGCTGACCTCCAGCCCCCGGGGCCCACCTCCAGCCCCCGGGGCCGTCAGGAGCGGCAGCCAGAAAGCCAGAAGCTCAGGTGGGGCTTTTTTCTGGCTCAGTGTTTCCTTCGGGCAAGTGATGCAGAAGGTAGCCCACAGCCCTGGAGGGTCTAGTTATCTGTTAACTTTATTTTAATTGAAATGGAGGCGTAACATGTCCTAGAAAAATAAAGATTTATGATACAAACTAGACATAGGGGTCAGGGTCGCCCCAGGGGTGAGGGGATCTTTGGTCTGGGGCCGGATGTGAGAAGGAGGGCTCTAGTCCGGGTGGGGGGGGCTTCCCCAGGCCTCCCCGCACCTGCCTCCCTTCTCAGCAGGAAGGGCCCAGGCGGGAGGCTCCATTGGTCTGGGGCACAGGACCGCCCGGCCCCCACCCTCCACCTCCGAGCGGTTCTGAGAACACTGGGCGTCAGTGGAGCTATTAATAGTGTTTGAGGGAGTGACGGGGAGGGCTCAGGGGGGCTGCAAATCAGCCACGTGGCCGGGCTTTCAGCTCACAGCTAGTACCAGGTTGGGGGCGGCAGAGCCCCCGAGTCAGGACCCCCAAACCTCCCTGCATGTTTGGGGGCACAGAGCAAGGAGAGGGGCTGTAACAGAGGGGGCCCCGATCCGGAGGACGGTGTTCCTGAGCGGACAGGGGCGAGCCCCCAGGCACCTCCAGGGCTTGGAGAGGTTACGCGGCCCGGGTGGGGGGCAGTGGACGCCGTGGGTGGAATCTCGGGCTTGCGACGATTGAGTGGCCGCTCAGCCCGGGGGGACCCGGATCTCGAGCACCATTGGCAGCAGAGGCAATAAGGCCCGGGGGGGAGGGGGGGTCACAGCTCCAGAGGCTCTTCCACAGGCACCGACTGCAGCTGGGTCAGAACCTTGGGCTCGGCTTCCAGCCCCTCGTCAGCCTCGCCGCCTGCCGTGGACCCCAGGAGCAGCCCCTCGGGATCAGGGTCTGACAGCCTCAGCACGGCATGGGGCGCCTGTGTCCCCAGCCCCTTCTCCGCTTCCAGCAGCCCTTCCGGGCCCGCGCTCAGTTCCGGGCCCGCGGGCCAGATGGGCATGGCTGCGGGCGACAGCATGAGCCCTTCGGGCGGGGGCGCCGGAAAGCCGGGCAGGAGACCGGAGGAATCCGGGGAGAAGGGCAGGCTGGGGGCGGCGGCAGCGGTGGCAGCAGGGACGGGCGGCGGCGGTGCGGAGAGCGGGCCCAGGGCGTGGACGTCCGGGAGCGCGGGGCTGGGGGCCACCGGGAGGGCTCCCTCGGGCACTGAGATGGCCGGGTCCGGCTTCAGGGGCAGGGCCAGGCTGGGGGCAGGTGGCAGGACCTGGGAGACCAGCATGCTGGTGGGGAAGGTGGCCGTGAGGATGATCTTGCCCTGCTGCACGGCCACGCCCGTCACGATGGGGCTGCCGGACACAGGGTTGGCCAGGAGAAAGTTTCCTGTGGGGGCGAGAGATGGTGCTCTGCGGGGCCGGCAGGGAGATCGGGGAGCCCCTTCGGGGTGGGGGCTGTGTCTGCGTGGCTGGAGCCTCGGGCCAGCTGCCTGGCTCTGGAAGGTTTGGGGCCGCCCCAGGGATGGGCTGCCCAACCTCCCAGGAGCCCACGGACGGCACCAGCACCCCCCGCCCCCCCAGGCCCCGGCGAGGCGGGAGGTACCTGGGCCGGTGGCCGAGGGCAGCTGCAGGGCCGTCACGCCCACCCCGGAGTTTATCAGGTGCACGTTGGCGGGGCCCGCGGTGGCTGCCACCTTCACGGGGCTGCCCGGCCCGGCGGCTAACAGCTGCAGCGGCCCCACCGCCTGGGGCAGGGTCACCACCTGCGAGGTGGGCACCACCTGGGGCAGGTTCAGCAGTGGGGACGCGGGGCCCAGGCCTGCGGGGTACCCAGGGGGTGGGGAGAGGGGCACCACCTGCGGAGCAGCCACGGACGGCACTGGTCCTGGAGGCAGAGGAAAGGGGGCGGCCGGTGGGGGGCCGGGCACCACCTGGGGCAGAGGCCCCGCAGCCTCCTCTCCGGCCGGTCCCGGGGCAGCCACCTGGGCCTCCTTGGTCTCAGCGGCGGCGGCGGCGGGCTGAGCCTCCTCTAGCCGCACCTCCCCGGTCTGAGGGTCCAGGACCAGGGAGGTCTTGCCCTCGCTGGCCCCCTGGGGCCCAGGCTGCTGCGGTGGAGGGGCGCCACTGCCACCCGTGAGCAGCAGGGGGCCCAGGCTGGAGGCCTCCCCGAGAGCCAGGCTGTTGATGATGACGGGGCTGCCGTTGAGGAGCACAGCGGGAGAGCTGCCCGCGGCCAGGAAGCTCCCGTTCACCAGGATGGAGGAGGAGGCAGGGCAGGGCGCAGGAGGGGCGGCCCCGGCCAGAAATATAGAGCCCTGGGCGGGGGCCTCCGCAGCCACCGGAGCCACCCCCCTCTCCAGGTCCTCGGGACTGCGGCTGGACTCATCCTCGGTGGTGGGGTTCCCGTCAGACTCGCTGGCCAGAGAAAAGATTGTGAGCTGTGGCCCTGAGCGCCCAGTTTCCCCACTGGCGGGCAAGCCGCCTGCAGGAGCGCGGGCGGACCGCTCCCTCCCCGCCTTGCCCCAGCCCAAACTTTGGGAGCAGACAGATTGAGGGTGGGTTAGAAGACCTCCTGCGACCACCCAAGGACCCCCAAGTACGGATCCTCTGCAAGTCCCGCATTGATACCTCTCTCTAAAAGCTAAACCTGGCCCCATCGCAGGTAGGAGGCCCTCCTGCCCCAGCCCCTTGGCCTCCCGGCCCCAGGGGCTGAGCACTGGGCAGCACAGCGTCCCCTGGGTCCCCTGGGTCGGGCTGAAAGCAGCCCAGCGCCTTCCCGGAGTGGAGAGGCAGCCGCCCGCTCAGTTCCCGGGGCCTCTCCACCCCCCACTCCAACCCCGCCGGGCGTCAGAAAAGGGAGTGAGAGGCCGGCGCGCAGGGTGGGAGGGGAAGGGCTTGGGTTACAGGGAAACCGGAGCTGGGGAAGGTTCACGTTTCACAACAAAGACAGACGACGGACCACGCTGTTTGGGCCCCGAGGGTGGGGTGTGGGAGTGAGGAAGAGACACAGTCAGGGAAAGGCCCGGCAGCCCCGGGGCGTGAAAGACGCCCCCACGCGGAGTGGGTGGACAACGGCCCGTCCCCCTTTCCGCAGCCCCCCCCATTTTCTCACCGCCTCCCCCTCAGCCACGAACACGGATGGGACTGGGGACGGAGCTGAGTGGAGCAGAGGGAAGAGGTCTCCCTGCCTCCGCGACCGGAGCAGCGGGGTCGGGGGGAGGGCCCGGGGCGTGGGCCTGTCCCGCCCACACGTATTCCCCGCGCCCTGGGGGGCACCTGAAAGAGTGAGCAGGAGGTGTCCCAGGAGCTCAGCGCGCTGACTCCGGCCGTGGGCATGGGGGAGAGGGGAGCTGGTGGGTAGCACGTCCCCGGGAAAGCGGGACTTGTGCCGCCCGGGTTCCCCTCACCTCTTGCAAGGCGCGCCGCCGCCGCCCCCGGTCCGATCGCGCTGTCGCCGGTTCTTGAACCAGTTGCTGACCTGCGTGAGCGAGAGGCCGGTGAGCGTGGCCAGGCGGCGCTTCTCGTCCGGCGTAGGGTAGCGGTTGCCGCGATAGCAGGCCTTGAGCGCGGCGCGGGAGCGCTCCTTGAAGCAGTAGACGGTCTCCTCGCCGTCCCATATGGTCTTGGGCAGCGGGAACTTCTTGCGCAGACGGTACTTGTCCACTGCGCCCAGCGCGCGGCCGCGGGCCCGCTCGGCCTCGTGGTAGCGCGCGCGCAGGTAGAGGTCCTGCAGAAAGGCGTGGTGGGCGGCGGGGAAAGGGCGGCTCTCGAGCAGCCGGTAGAGCTCGGCGTACTCGCCCCGCTGGAAGGCCACCAGGGCCCGAGCGCGCAGCACCGGATCGCTGCCACGTAGGCGCTCGGCCGGGGGCAGTGCGCCCAGGAAGCGGCTCAAGCGGCCGGCGTGGCCCGCCTGTAGCAGCGCTTCGCAAACGCACGCCACCTGCTCCGGAGAGAAGCGGAGGCCCGTGGGCGGCTCGGCAGCGGCCTCGGGGGGCGACCCGGGGACGCCCGGGGATCCCGGGCCCTCCGCTCCCGACGCCGCTTCGCCCGCCCCGGCCCCGGCCGCTGCCGCCGCCTCACCCTCGGCCGCCTGCAAAGTCTGCAGGAGCTGGCGCGCTTCCTCCTCCTCTTCTTCGGTCGCCGCCGCCGCCGCCACCGCCTCCCCCCCAGCCGCCGGCCCCGCGCTCGGCTCCGCAGGCAAGGTAGCCATGTTTTGCAACTTTGGGAAGTTCCTCCCTCCTTCTCCTCCTCCCTAGGTCTTTCCCCAGCCCCCTCCCCCGCCCGTCCCCCCTCTCCGCCCTCCCCTTCGCGCTTCCCGATCTTCTTCCCCGCGCCGACCCCGCGTCTCCTCCAGCAGTGCCAGGCCCAGCTCTCCACTTGGGTCTCGGTCCCAGTGTCTGTGTGAGTGCCCGCCCCCCTCCCCGCCTGTCCGTGATTCTCCTTTTGTTTTCCCTCCGCCTCAGGCCGCGCTTTTTTGCCTCCCCCCGCGTGTGCCTCAGGCTCAGGGCCTCAGTTTCCCCATCGGGACAACGGAGAAGGTAACGGGCCGTCCGGGAGGGCTAAGGGCGCGAAGCCACCTCCGCCCCGAGACTAAGCTTCTGCACGCCTCCGTCTCCAGAGTCCTCTGAAGGCCCCCCCACTCCCCATCTCCGCCTGCGCTCCGCCCCTCGGAATTCCCGGCTCCGCAGGGGGGCGGGTCCGGCCGGGAGAAGGGGCGGGGGAAACGGGCTAGAAAGTTTGCAGCAACTTTTCTTGAGCAAGTCTCTGGAACCGAGGCGCGTAGCCCGCGCAGGCGCAGTAGTAGGAGTATGGCCGCGCGCGCAGCCGGCCCAGCCCCCTTCTTCCTGACGAGCGGGTGGCACAGCTGGGCCACAGCTGGACAGGGGGCGGTGCCTCCTGGCGGCTCGCTAGCCATCTCCCATTGGCCGGATGCCGAGGTCACGCCTCCTAGCGTCCCCACCCCCACCCCCAGCCCTGATTCGTCAGCTCTGCGGCCCGCTAGCTTCCCGCCAGGCCATTGGCCGCCTCCATTTGCCTTCCGATTGGCCCCGTGAGCGGCCTCCTTCCCGCAACGCAGAGAGAGCGGACACCCAGGAGTTCCAAGCTTTGGGCAGATGGGGGGGCCTTTTATTCGCGAGGATCGGGGGTGGGGTTCTAGGTGGGGAGAGACAATAAATACTGAGGAATTTCGGGGTCTCAGTGCATCCAAAACGTGGATTAGGGCGTCGGGGTCCTGGAGCCTGTCAGCGGGTCGGAGGATAGGTCAATAAATACCCAAACTGCCGAGGCGGGCGGAGCCTGCGGTGGCTCCGAGAGCAGCTCACGTGAGGAGGGCGCAGGAGTCCCCGAAAAAGCGGGGCTGGCAAAAGCACAAGGTTCCCGAGAGAGCGGGCGGAGCTCGCACTAGACGTTCGCCGCGGGAAGAGGACGTTCCCGGGATAGCGGGGCCTCATGCACAAGGATTTGTGGTCTGCGAGCCGATGGGGGCGAGGTGGGGGCAGTGGGGGGGCGGGGAGGGTGAAAAACCAATGGCCGAGCCCTGGCCCTGCTGCCTTCTCTAGATCGCAGTTTGCCCATCCATGTCGGGGCCTCGGCCAGGCCGCAGGGAGGAAGTGGTCTGCGATTCGCCCCAGCAGCAGCTGCAGCATTCCGGGTCACAAGCCTACCCGGAGCGCCGTGCTCCGACCGCGCGCCCGGCTCCTCCCTCCCCGGCCGCCAGGGGGCGGGCCCGGATCACAGGGCTGGAGCTGGGGCGGAGACCCACGCTTGGAGCGGTGTGAACGCGGAGGCGGTGGGAGAGGCTTCTGGGCGATGCCCAGGTCATCCAACCCTCCGGCTTGGGGTTCTAGGGTTCAGGGGGCGAAGGCGGCTCCTGGGTGGCGCCAGACCGGGGCGAGATGGTCGGCGCAGGCCACCAACCCAGTGCAGCCCAAGGCGGCGGCAGCAGCCAGAGCAACGGCGAACAGGAGCAGGGAACGCGCCTCCGATAGGTCAGGCTTAGGGACCTGTGGACGAGAGGGCGGGATCAGGTCCCCGCGGCACGGCCCACCGATTGGCTCCTGGGACTCGCCACGCCTACTCCCATAGGTGGGTCCGCCATCCTCTGGGCACGCCTTCCCGCCCCCGCGGGCAGCTGCGGTTGGTCCGCTGGCAAGCCGCAAGTCTTGTCCGAACTCGCCACTGGCTGCTTCCTAGCGGCCTGTGCTGATTGGCTGCCCGGGCATCCTCCCTCCCCGCGGCGGGCCCCGCGCGACAGAGGCGCAGCTAAGCAGAGGCGGCCTGCGGGTACGTGGAGCGAGGAGGGGGCGCGGCGGCGGGCGGGCGTGAGCAGCCGGACGTACCCTGGCAGGGAGCAGCAGGTGGCGGCGGTGCATGGGGCCTGGCCCCACCAGCGGGCATTGGCCCAGAGCCACGGCCGGGGGGCCATCTAGCTGGAGAGAGAAGGGACAGGTGACCCGATCGGAGCCCAGCCCGGCCCGGCCACCCATGGCAGGGGGCGAGAGACAGCGGAGGGAATCGGGGAAGGAATCCAAGGGAGATCCTAGACGGGATGTGGTTAGAGGCCTGGACCGAGGGGTATCTGGTAGACGTGGGGCTGAATGCAGGGTGTTTGCTGCCTGGAACCCCCAAGAGTTAGGGTGATCCCTAAATCTGGGCGGGGAGACGGGGGCGGGGTCTGCAGAGGGGCCAGCAGGCTTGATACAGGGGGAAAAAGAGGGGTCTTACATGGGAAGGTGGATCCGTGGCCCGGGGACTGGGGACCCCCGTGACAGCTGGAAGGAGAAGAGAGAGGCATAGGGCGCGTGGAGGGACGAAGGAGGGCGGTGGCGCGGCGTGCCCCAGCCTGGGCCCCTCGCCCGCCCCCAGGTGTCCACACACGCCGCGGCCCCCTCCCCCCCGTCGCCCTCGGGAAAGGGGACGCATGAGGGACTCGCCTGCGTCTCCCCCGGCCTGCAGCAGCTCCATCCGCTCCTGCAGCTGCCGGACGTGCGCCTCCAGGTCTCGGTTCCGGGCCTCGGCCTCGCGGAGCTGACTGCGGGGAGCAGAAGACCGTGAGCCCTCCCGGGCCCGAGTGAGACGGGCTGCAGGCGGCAGAGACGCGCCCGGGCGCCCCAACCCCGACCTGGCAAAGTTCTGGTTAGCTGTGCGGATGGCCTCCAGATCCCGGCTCAGGCTCTGCCGTGTAAGCACCTCCTCCTCCAGGGCCTCCTGGAGCTCCCGCAGCGTCACCTGGACCTCCTGGGCCTCCGCCGAGGCTGGAATGGCCTCCGGAACCGCCGCTTCAGCCTGCGGGCGGGAACGCGCTTAGGGCTGCCCGCGGCTCCTGCCGCAACCAAGACCTGGGCACAGGTTCTAGACTGGGGACGCCCCCCGCCCCTTGTCCTCTAGATCTCTGGGAATCCTCACAGCTCCCTGCAGTGACCCAAGCCTCCTCCTTCCCTAACTAACCCCAGCCCCTGTCCTGGTCTCCTGCTTTTGATCTGGGCCCTTCCCACCCTCCTTCCACCCAGGAACCAAAGGACTGTTTCTAAAACTCTAACTCAACTTGACCATGTCCCTCTCCTCTCCAGCCCCTCAGCGCCCTCAGGGGAAGGCCTGCCTCCCTGTTTGGTTTGTTTCCTGTTGGCCTCAGTCTCCCCTTCCCTCATTCTCCACCCCCTCCTCCTGGAACAAGTCAGCCTTACCACCCTCCTTTCCTGTTCCAGAATAAACCTTTGCCTTGAAGTCCTGTCTGTAGACCAGTGGGTACTTTTCTTCCCGTGAATGGTCCTCCTACTTATCCTCCTCATTCTCCTCCTTTCCCTCCTCCCCCTCCTTTCCCTCCTCCTCTCCCTCCTCCTCCTCTCCCTCTTCCCCTCCTCTCGGGCTTGCCCTCCCACAGAGTCCCCCTTCTCCACACACAATGGCCTGTTTTCATTTCTTCATAGGGATCATTTCTGACTGCAGTAACTTTGTCTCTACTTTATTTTCTGTCCCTTTCTGTCACGTGAGCTCCCAGAGGGCTCAGCACTTCACAGCACGCAAGACCCCGGAAGCCCTTGCCTTTCTCTCCCCTCCATCCCTGACTGACCTTCTCCTCCAAAGACTCAGTTTCCTCCAGTGGGGGCACGGTGGGCTCCGGGCTGGCTGCTTGCACAGGTGGCTCAGGCAATGGCTCGGCCTCCAGTTCCATGGCCGTGGGGCCTGGGACCCCCTCATCCCTGGGGAGAGGAACAGGTCAAGGGGAGGGAGAGCTGGGCCCCCTCGAGAAGTTGCCCATCCCCTGCATTTAAAGCCAGGACTCCCTCTCGTGTGGTCATGGAAGAGCCAGACCCCGAAGACGCCCTAGTGTGAGGACAGGGAGGGGCAGAGAGAAGGGAACTAATTGCCAGATTGGTGTGACAAGTCCCCTTCCTGTTAGGAAAGGCCTGCCCTTTGCATGGCCTCATGGTCCTGGGAGCCGGCCTCTCTGGACCTTCTGGAAGACCCTGGGGTCTGCTCATCTCCTCCCTCTCCATGTGACCTTTGCAGACCCCTCTCCTTAGGATATCGGGACAGTGAGGAGCGCCCTGCCCAACTCTAGCCTCCTCCAAAGATACGGTCTTCAGACTGGGTGTGGGATCTCAGGACTGTGATTCTGGTCATCAGCACCCCCATCCCACCCCCGCCGCCGCCCCCACCATCCCCAGCTGCTGGGAAGGGCTCACACCCTGGGAATATGAAATTGCAATAAAAGTGGATGTCCCCTCCAACCCAACGCTCCCTCTCGTGGAAACTGGACTCGAGGGCCTGAGGAGCCTGGGCGAGCGGGGAGACCAAGCCGCAGCTGTTCCCCCAGCCTAGGTTCTAACAGAGATGGATCAACTGAGTCCCGACCGCCCAGAGAGGAGCCTACTGCACGATGCTCAGGCTGTTGTTCATTCATGGTAAGAAATGGCATTTGCGGGGCGCCTGGGGGGCTCAGTAGGTTAGGCGTCTGCATTTGGCTCAGGTCATGATCTCAGAGTCTTGGGGTCGAGCCCCGAGTGGAGCTCCCTGCTCAGTGGGGAGTCTCCTTGTCCCTCTCCCTCTGCCCCTCCCCCTGCTTGTGCTCGCGTGTGCTCTCTCAAATAAAATCTTTTTAAAATTAAAAAAAAAGGAAATGGCATTTGCAATACATTGTCCGGTAACAAAACAGGTTAGACCACGTCGCGTTCTCACAGTTGTCAAGTATGTGTGTGCGAGTATATGGGCCAGGGACCGTCCCTGATGGTGGGCTTCCTCTTCCTTGTCCGCATTTTCTAATTTACTTGTGACAAGGAAGGTATTGTTTGTATAATTAATGTTTTTAAAAGGCTTTATGGTTATAAGAGTGATTCAATAAGTTTGTATTCTTTTAAGATCAATTTAGAAATTCTAAACTTAATTTCTAAGATTCTGAGGTCCCATGACTGTACTAGAAATCTGAAAGTGGAAGGTTGGAAGATTCTGGAAGGCCGAGTCCATCGCTCTGAGGTTTTACAACTGAATCTAAAATGTCACAGTACTTATGGTCTGAGATTTTAAGGTCCTACGTCTCTGGACTCCTAATAGTCTGTGGTCTCAAGGCAGGAAAGTTCCAAGATTGATCCTGCAATTCGACTGGGCGCCCCTGGGCAGCCTCCTGGGGCCGCTGGCGGCTGGCACCGGCAGTCTACTCCTCACAGGCTGCCCCGGAGCCGTGCCTACCTGAGGGCCATGCAGGAGTAGGAGTAGCCCACAAACGGCAGGTGTACCCCCAGCGGCATGCCTTCCCGCATGTCTGACAGCGTCTCCTATACAAAAGAAACACAGATGTGGAGTGGCCCGGGCTTGTCGGGCCTGGTCCCTGGGCCCTTCCCAGTCTGGGCTTAAATGCCTGCTCCCACTACCTCAAGTGGCCCGTCCCTCATCTTCTTTCATTGTATCCTGCGGCTCCCCTCGGGGCACTCCCCATGCTGTAATTATATATTTCTCGGGGCTGTAAGTCCACGAGGGCAGGGGCCGGGGCTGGCTTGGTCCCTGTGTGTCCCCGGCAGCACCCGGCACAAGGGCGCCCAGGCTGAACTCGCGCTCAGGATAGCTTGTGTCACAGTTGAGACAGAGATGGCCTAAGAGAGATTCCTCTGCACCAAGGTGCTTTCCTGCCTCTCACTTCTCATCCCTCCAGGTCTCAGCTCAAATAGCGCCTCCTCCAGGAAGCCCTCCAAGACTTTCCATGCTGGGTCAGGAGCCCCACTCCCTGTCCTCCCTGTCTCATTCAGAACTTTCTGGGAAGTCGTCTGAGGACAGTCTGTGTTTCCTACCGGACTGTGAATCCAGGTCACCGCTGGGTTCCCAGCACTGGGAGGGCACAGAGCAGGTGCTCTGGGGGAGGAATGATTTCAAGACCCCAGAAGACGGGTACTATTCTAAGCCCAACTTTATGGATGAGGGATTGGGTGGGTGGGGGGAATACCCTCTGCCCAGCAGGGGTCGCAGGTACCTACCCCGCCCCCGCTCACCATGGCAGTGAGCCCGTCTTCCACCACATCGAAGTTGCACGTGTCAGTGGCACCCTCAAAATCCGGCGTAAAGGGGGGCACGCTGTCTCGGAGACCGTCCCAGTCAAGGCCAAAGAAAAAAGGATGATTCTGGAAATCACCTGCTCCGTCCCGGCCCAGCCGCGTCTCAGGGGGACACAGCAGCTGCTGGATGAGGTCTCGAGCCTCCTCAGGGACCCCCGCATCGGCCAGCGGTAGAGACAGGTGCTCCTGCCCGAGGGAGAGGGAGGGCGGGGGACGTTAGCCCGGCAGGATGTGTGAGGGAGATCAGGGCTTCCTCTGGCCGGGCTCACCTTGTAGTGCACGATCTTGCCGTAGGTCTCAGCGGTGGAGTCGGCGTAGAAGGGCGTCTGCCCGTAGAACATTTCATAGGCGAACACTCCCAGCGCCCACCAGTCACACTCAGGCCCATAGCTGCCCGTCCCGGGCCCGCCGCCCACCGCCTGCAGGATCTCGGGGGACAAGTAGTCTGGGGTGCCCACAGCCACCAGCGACCGCACCTGAGCCAAAAGGTGTAGAGCTGGGCTCGGCCCCGCCCCTCCAGGCTCTGGCCCCGCCCCTCTCAACCACGCCCCGAGTGCTTAGTCCTCCCCTTGCCTGTGCTAACCCTGAGCCACTCACAAATTTAGGTGTGGGTGCTCTCCTTCACTTTCCCCCTCCAAATCTGGTCGCGCCCCCACCCTAACCCTACCTGCGCGCCTCAGCCCCGCCGCCACACTGCACTTCCGCTCCCCCCACCTGACCCCACTGCTCTTTGGTGGCCTGAGATGCGCGAAGCGGCGCACCGCACCGCTCACCGTTCCGTCGGCCCGCAACTTGAGGCAGGAGCCGAAGTCGGCTAAACGGATGTGGCCACAGCGGTCCAGTAGGATGTTGTCGGGTTTGATGTCCCTGCGCAAATGGAAGGCGGGGGTGGGATAAGTGAGTCTCCCTCCATTCATTCACCAGCCTCCACCCCTCCAGGGGCCTCGGCTCCCCACCCTCTTAGGAACCATGCTCTACAACTGCGATCCCCCCTTAGGGGATTCTGAAATCTGAACCCCACTCCTCTGGCCCTGTCCCCAGTGGTCCCCACCAATGAGGTCCCTCTCCAGGCCCCGCCCCCTTTGAGCTCCAACCTCGGCGGTACCCGGTACCCTGTCCCCTGCCCGGGTGCAACTTTTACTTTCCTTCTCTGGGGCCTGCTCTCAGCCCCCCGCCCCTCAGCCCGCGCTGCGCCCACCTGTGTACGTAGCCCAGCCGGTGTACTGAGTCTATGGCCATGACAATCTCGGCCAGATAGAAGCGCGCCATTTCGGCCGGGATCCGCTCCCCAAACTTGCTCAGCAGCGTTAGCAGGTCCCCGCCCACGTAGTACTCCATGACCAGATACTGGCAGGGGGCGCGTCATGGGGTGGGGTGGAGGGAGTCAGTTGCACCCCTCGGTGCTGACCGCTAAGAGCCCCGAACAAAGACTCCCGCAGATGCCCCATCCCTGGGCAGAGACCCCGTAGCCCCAGCCCCAAGAGAGCCCAAGAGATCTCCCAGGCCAAACCAGAGACACTCCTCCCAAAACCTAATTCTCCCAGGATGTCACTGGACAGAAAGAGAGAGGGGAAAGGAGAGCCTAGAGAGCTCCCAGTGCCCGAAGTACACGGCCTAAATACCCTGTCCGGGGGCCCCCAATAGATTGTAGAAAGCTATCCCAGTCCAGGTGAGAAATCCCACCCCACCCGCGACGATGCAATCTTTACAGGGTCCTCTGGAATCAGCTCAGGAAAAGAGGGGTGAGGGACATCTCCCATCCCGGGAAAGGGAGACCAACTCCTACCACACCCAGAGAGGCCGCTGCCATTTCGAGGCAGCTCCCCAAGCCTAGAACTTCTCCCTGACCCCACCTCGTTCACTGACAGCCTCGGGGTCGGGGTCTGTCTCTCTAGTCCCCCGGGCCTGGGGCTCACCAAGTAGTTCTCATCCTGGAAGGCGAAGTGCAGCTCCGTGATCCAGCGCCGGTCCCCATTCACCAACACATCCCTCTCTTCGCGGAAGCACGACACCTGCGGGGGCCCCCAGAGGCACTGAAGCGGCCAGGGGCCGGGGCGGGGGTGGGTAACCCTGGTTCCCTGCACCTCGGGCCCCGGCCCTCACCTCGCCCCTCTTCAGCATGTCCCATTTATTCATGATCTTCATGGCATACACCTGGCCCGTCTGCTTCATCTTCACCACCGCTACCTGAAGGCCGAAACAGGGTGACGGGGGGCGGAGGTGGCAGGAGAAACACGCGGGCTCGCCCAGATTGGACTCCACCCCTAAAACACTCGTGGCCCCGCCCCACGATTAATGCCACGCCCAGTGACCTCAAGCCCCGCCCCCGCCCGGCTGGTGTAGGCTTTCTCAACTCGGTCATTCATCAATTTCTAAGGTCCCGCCCCAAACCCCTGGGTCCCGCCCACTACACGGAAAGTCGCGTCCCCTGCTCCGCCGAGCAGCAGCCGCCGCTCAAGGCTCACCTCGCTGAACGCCCCGCGTCCGATCACCTTCAGAATCTCGAAGTCATGCCTCTGCAGTCGGGCCTCCTTAAGCCTCGCCGCGATGGGCTCCACTGGGGGGCGGGAGGAGGTGAGAACCGAGGGTAACTGGGATTGACACTAGGGACAGGAGGAAGTCCCACCCTTTGCCCCTCAGTCTTCTCCCTCTGTCCCTCCGTCTCCTCTGTCCCTTGTTCTCTCCTCTGTCTCTCTCCTAGGACCGTCAGCCTCCCAAAGGCTTCCCTACAAAAACACTGTGTGACGTTTTGGGGACCCCCAAATTCCCCTCCTACAGAAAAAAAGGTGGGATGCCTGAGAAACCCCTTTTCGAGGAGGGCACTGGGCCAGAGGGGCTCTAGTGGGTGCAGGTGGAGAGGGCGGGCTCTGGGAACGGGAGGCTCTGAAGAACAGAAGAAGATGTGAGGAGGCTCAGTCCTTAGGGCCCCCTGAGCTCCAGGCCCCACCCCTACTCCGGCTGGGAGTGGGAGTGCCTGCCAGGCCCACCCCAGGCTTCTCAGTCCGTCTCAGACCCCGTCCTGGAACGTTCAGTGTAGTCCAGCACCTCCAGGTTTAGATGCTGGTGGCTTTGGACCGCACTTTGGGAAACACTGGATTTGGGGATGGGGCCCCCCGAGGGAACAGAAGAGGAAGACAAAGCCAGCATGGACCCAAATTCCAGGCTCTAGTGTATTCGCTCTGTCCTCAACCCCAGGAAGAGGACTTCTTTCATTCACCCCTCATTCACAGGTGGGGAGATCTTGGCTCAGATGGGTGAAGAGGTTGGGCGAGGTCCTACAGCGAGGAATGTTAAAGAGGGCAGGTAGAGGGAGGGGAAGGCCCAGGCAGAGGGAATGCAGGGGCACAGAGAGAGGGAGGCCCGGGAAGTGGAGGACGCTGGGGACTTGGGAGGCAGGACAGAGAGAGGGATGGGCTCAAGTGAGAGTAAGGGGAGATAGCGTGGGCTACGGCAGGGCCCCCACGAGTTTCGGGGAGAGCGGGCCGGCAGAGAGAGCGTCCCAGGGCCCAGGACGGGGGAGGGAGGAGAGAGCCAAGACGTTGAGCCCTTTTAAGGCAGCAGGAACCCAGGCCCCCTCCCCCGCCCAGGCAGCCCGGCAGGGGAGGGGCCGCAGAATACTGCTCAGGCCACAAAAGGAGTGCTCCTTACAGGAGAGCCAGACCCCTGCCCCCCAGCTCAGGGCTCAGTTTACCCAGCTAGCTCAACTTCCCAGTCTGCAAAATCAAGGCCGAGAGTTACTAAGGACTGGGGGAGGCGGGGAGAAAGTTCTTCCAGGGGCTGAGTAGCCTGGCCTTTGGTCTCCACCTTCCTATCTGCGAAATGGGAGGGCAGGAGGGAGGCCTGGGTCAGAAAGAGATGAACACGAGAAACGAAGGAGAGGGGGAGGCAGAGAGACAGAGACATACAGAGCCCAAGGGCCGAGCGCAAGCCACTGAGGGACAAGCCAGTGCAGGGGCTGAGTGGCAGGGTGTCAGAGAGACAGAAAACCAAGAGACCCAGAGAGCAGGAGTGCTGGGGTGGAGGAGGGGCAGAGGCAGACAAGGCCAGAGGCTGAGGTGGAAGCATCTTCCTTCCAGACTGGTCTCCAGGGGAAGACCTGGCCAGAAGGGACTTTGTGCGAGAGCTGGAAGGTCAGAAATCATGAGGAGAGACCTGGGGAGCTGGAGGGGAGTCAAGGCTGCCCCATGCGGACAAGCAGGACCAGGGCTGGGGAAGGGGCGGCCAGACCCTAGAAAGCGGGCACACCCCGAAGAACCCTAAATTGTTCCTCCGCCATCCAGGGGTTGGGGGGTGCTGGGTGGCGCCCGTCTGCAGAGCTGCTTCTCCCCCAGGACCTGAGTCACCGCACCCTCCCAGTGCCTGGGCACCTGTTGGGGCAGCTGGAGAGGCTGGCGCCGAACACCTGCCCATTGGCCGCGCCCCTGGCAGCTGCCCCGTGTTGTCCCTTCTGCCTGCCCCTGTGCTCTGGGAGACCGGGGTGGAAAGCCATGGGGCCCATTTTCGTGGTGGTGGGGTGGTCCCAGGACACGGGGCTCCCAGCACGTCCCCAGGCCTAGACCGTGGGGAGGGGGTACAGCAGGACCGCGGGAAGCTGTGCCCAGTCCAGCCTACCACGGCTCCCGGGGCACGGCTCTGAGTCATGGCTGCCCTAGCCTCTGCTGACCTCAGCCTGCCCTGCCAGGGTGGCCCAGGGGTAGGGGCATGGCACCCTAGGACCCAGGACCAAGTTCTGGGCTTCTGAGTGGGAGGCTCTCCCACATCCGCCTTGCCCCCAACTCTCAGCCCCTGTGCCCGATTCCCCATCTCCTGCCTCTGCCCTGCCCCCTCCCCGCCCCCCAATCCGGGGCACCCATGCAGGCAGGCACTCACCCCACTGCAAGAAGTCGGCCACATACTTGTCCTGGGCCAGGTCGGAGGCCCCCAGCTCCTGGTGGACGCCCAGGAGAAGGTCGAGCAGGGGCTCCAGCCCCAGGAAGCTGGGGTCCAGCACCAGCTGCTGGAGCCGGCTCAGCCGTACCTCGGCTGACATGTCGGGCAGGCAGCACCATGGCCCCCTCCCCGGGCCAGGGGCTCGGGGGCCTCCCGTCACGGGGCCCGGCAGCCCCTGTCCAGGCCTCGGGGCTCTGGCTGCATGTCTGCCTGTCCCCGGCTGTCCCCTGGGCCTCTCTGGCCACTTCTCTCTGCTGCTGCTGCGGCCTCCTCCCCTTCTCCCCACCCTTCGGTCCGGCCCCCTCCCGCCTCCCGGCCTTAACCCCTCCGGAGCCAGGCCCCCCAACTCCCTCCTGCCAGGGCCCCTCAGGATGTGTCAGTGTGCGACGGGGGTGGAGAATCTCAACTCTCGCACAAAGCCTGCCCCCCAAAAAGGCGGAGCCCAGAGGGAGCTACAGGTGTGACAGAGGCCAAAGATGATCCCTCCCATCCTGCAGGGGCCAATCGAGGTTCAGAACGATCGGGTAACACCCCTCTCAAGCCCTGGAATTGGGGTGGGGGAGAAAGGGGGAGGCCTGGGGAGAGTGGGGGCAGGAGGCCAGGGCAGCTTCGCGGGTGACTCAGCCGCGGATTCAGACTTTGGGACGGTTTAAATTTAGCCCTCAGGCTCTCTGCTTTACACTGACTTTTTTTTTTTGGCAGGAGGTGGGGAAGGGGTGGTGAGAGAATTGGGAAGGGAGGCCCTCAGGAGCCAGGACCAGGGGTGACCCACTGGCCAAAGCCTGGGGGAGGCAAAGGAGCCCCCAAAATAGCTCCTTGGACCCTGGCCGCATAGCCACATTCCTGCCCAGGCTAGGATTAGAAACAGAAACATTTCGGGGGGTGGAGGGCAGAGCGGGAAGACACCCCTCCCTGCAGCTTCCGAGAGCCAGCCAGGAGGGATTTTCGGTGTTCTCGGCAGGGGTGGACAGCGCTCCCGGAGGACAGCACGTCTCCCGCTGGCTCCAGACGCCTGAGGCAGCGGGAGACCACGACTCCAGGCTCTGGGCACCTCGGAAAGCTACCTGGGGGACCCATCCGGACAGGGCCCCCCGCTCCCCGTATCTGACCTGGACAGTTGGGGCACTTCCAAACTGGGAAGGGGGCCCTGGCGGCCCTCTTTCCTCCAGAGTCTGGGGGCCCGGCAGGCAGGGGGGCCCACCAGCTGTGTGCCCCGAGTCCCTCCCTCCTCCGGCCTTCCTTGGGCTCCTCCTGCTATGAGAGCAAAGCAGGGAGGGGACCGGGTCGGGGAGAGGCAGGGCCTAACTCCTCCTTGGGTGGAAGTAGCCGGGTTCTAGGACTGCAGCAAAAACGCACACGCACTCCCTCCACGCCTCCCGGAAGGGAACAGAGACGCTGTGAAAACAGGGAACTTTAGTATAAATAAGAGGTCCTGGGGGACAGGGAGGGCCCCGAGGGGCTTCCATAATTTAACTCTTCAAAAGCACGAACGACAGCAAGGGCAGGGTGGAGGCCAGGGGAGGGGTGGGCCACCCCGGCCCTGCCCCCAGGATGAGGGGCGCATGGCAGAGCTTGTGGGCGGGGAGTCTCTCCCCCAGGAGCGACCAGTCACATGCGGGGGACAGGGATGAGGCGAACACTGATGTTTCAGAGGAAGGGGTCATTGTACTTGGCAGTGGGTGGGGACAAGGCTGAGGCCGCACAGGCCACTACATCCCCCCAAGTGTCTGGGCCGGTCTGGGGGACGCTCTGACCCCCAAATCTGTGCAGGGCAAGGGACTGGAGCAGTCCATCCGTCATGGTTAGTCTTGTTAATACGTTGATCCGTGAGGTCAGCGGGAGGGTTATGGCTAGGAGGCGGGGAGCGTGGGGGGGGACCCCGACATCCATGGCTTCACACCACTGTGCCGCTTGGGGAGTTGCCTGGTTGGGAGGAGATACCCTGGGGAAGACGAGAGGGGAAACAGGAGGGTTAGAGACCGCCTGGGGCTCCCACCAGTCCCGTGGGGAGGGAGCCGGCCCAGTCCCCCAAGACGCCTGCCACCCTGGCCTTGCCCTTCAGTCCACCCCAGAGCCCCCCAGACAGACGCCACCGCTCTGCGTCGGGAACTCCCCGCCCCGCTAGCATCCCCAGCCCTGCAGGCGGCACTCCTGGAGAATATTTGAAGTCCTTGGGTGGTCCTGAGCACAGAAGAGGGGGATAGAGGTGGAGAGGATGGGGGGAACTCAGGGTCCTTTCTGACTGGCGGGGGGGGGGGTTGAGGGGGAGAGAACTCAGGGACAATCCTACCTCTACCACTGACTTGCTGGGTGACCTGGGCCAACTTCCTTCCCCTGTCTGGGCCTCGGCCTCCTCGTCTGTGAACTAGGGAGATAGAGGGGTCTCTTTCAGGACTCGCCAGACTCCCCAAATCCCAAAGAGCCTGCCCTGAGACTGTTAGGATGTTCTAAGGATTCAAGACCCTATAATTCTAAAACCACTCCCCGGGCCTCAGACCTAGCATCTCGGGCTCACAAGCCCAAACCCCGTGGAGCTGAGCCCTCTTCGACAAGACCTCCAAAGATGGAAGGCGCTAGGCCCGCGCTCCCCCTACTGGGATCTTCCCCACCGTGACCTTCCTGAACCCCACGGCTACCCCAGGAGGTGGACCTGTCCACCCACACCCCGCCTTCAAGGCTCCCTAAGAGGTGACGGAGGTCCGCAAGGAGCGGCGACTTGCCCAAGGTTGCACAGGAAGCAGCCCTTGGATCCCAAGCTGGGATTTCACGAGCCCGGACTCTAGAGATGGGCTCAGATCCAGAGTCTGAGATCCAGGCCGGAAGGCGGGCCCACAGGCTCAGGGCTGCCCACAGAATTTGACTCGCATTATTCAAAGGGTTTCACAACTCACAAATCGTTATGTCCCTTAGAAGCACAGATTTGGCTTCGAGTGACAAGTGATAAGGCCTGGCTACGCTGGGCCCACGGGCCGCCCTTCAGCTAGCTGGCCACAGTCCTCAGCACTCCCAGCTGTCTCTTCCACCCAACCCTCTCTCTCTCTCTGCTGCCATGGAGAGTTCTAGAAGCCCGGTACTCTAAGATCTGAGAACTCTTGCTCTGGGATGCTAAGACTTCCCTGGCTTCCCCTCATCCCCCAGGTCTAAGGGCTCTGACTGCGACAAGCCCTCCTGCCGCCGCCCGCCTCTCCCTGGGCCCTGGGGAGCCGGTGTGGGGTTACTCACCGCCTTGCCCGGCCGGGCCCACGTACAGATGAGGCCCTCCTGGCAGGCGGTGATGATGCAGTCCTCCAGGAAGAGGAGGACGGTGAGCCGCTCCTGGGCGATCTTCTTGCACACCAGGGGCTCGAGCAGGGGCACCTCGTGGATGCGCGGGCACAGCGCGGTGCCCAGCACCTTGGCTGGGTCCAGCCGGCTGCGGGGGGCGGGGCCGCTGGGTTTGTCCCCACCGCTGCCGCCGCCCCCGCCGCCGCCGCCGCCCCCCCGACTGATGTTGCCGAGGCTGTGGTAGCGCTTGTGCTCTTTTTCTGACCCCCGGTCCCGCCGCTCCTGCAGCGTGAGCGTGGCAAAGCGGCCGATGCTGAACGGCGTGCCCGGCTCAGTCGCGGCGCCCGGACCGCCGGCCTTGCCACTGCCTGCCGGGTGCGGGAGGCTGTTGGAGCGGGACAGGGAGCGGGGCAGGGGGCCGGGGCCCGGCTCACCGCCCCGGGAGCTGCTGGCGGCGGGGGGCGTGGTTCCGGGCGTGCTGGGGAGGGTGCGTGTGCGGGCCAGCGGCGGGTGGGGGTAAAGCACGTCTTCGGTGAGGTCCCACAGGCAGAACTGCGTGTCCTGGCCGGCTGAGCCGAAGCGGTAGGTGATGGGGCCGGCTTTGGGCAGCGGGGAGAGGGGGGCTCCCCCGCCTGAGCCTGTGCCCCCCGCGTCAGGCTCCTCCTCCTCCTCCTCCTCGCCGCTCTGCTCCCTGTCACCGCTGGCGGCTGCTGCCTCCTCGGCCCTCGTGGTGTAGGGGTCAAAGGCCACAGCGTTGACCCAGGACTTGTGGCCGTGGCCTCGGGCCACCACACGGCCCTCGGCGAAGGACCACACGGTGACCAGGTCATCTTCGCCGCCCGTCACGACATAGCGGCCGTCGGGGCTCCAGCACACACACAGCAGGCCCCCAAAGTAGCTCTTCATGAGCCCCCGCAGGAGCATGGAGTCGAAGTGGAAGACGCGCAGGCAGCCGTCCTGGCTGACGCAGGCCAGGTGCCGGCCGTCGGGCGAGAAGGCAAACTCGTTGAGGGGCCCCTCGCCCACCGCCCACTTGGCCAGCGGGTTGCGGGGCGCCTTGCTCTTGGCGGCGTAGACGGCGAAGCCCTCGCCCTGCTTCAGCAGGCTGTACTGGGGCGGGGCTGAGGCGCACGGGTGGCTGACGTTGTACAGGTACAGGTGGCCGCTGGCGTGCGAGGCCAGGAACAGGCTCTCCGACTCGGGCAGCCACTTCAGGTAGGTCACCTTGGTCTTGTCGATCAGCCGCTGCCGAGACAGACGGCGGGGGCTGGGGAGGGCGGTCCGCTCCTGGCCGACCTCCTCCGACCCGGCGCCCCGAAGCGGCCCGGACCCCCTTGGAGAGGGGTCCCTCCACACTGAGGGCGAGGGCTGGACAGCGGGCCACAGGAACACAAAGGAAGAAGGGTGGCCTGTGAGGCAGCCCCGGGGAGCTCCACAGAGCCTTGGTGTCCCATCTCTGGCAAGGGGACCGTCCTGCCTTTCCGAGAACTCTCCCCACCTGTTCACCCCCCTCCTCTGTCTTTACTGTGTCAGGCTTCACAAGAGATGGGAGTCACACTACATCAGGTCCCCCAGGGAAGGGATCCTCGTCTGTGTGGTTCACCGGTCTACCCTCAGAGCACAGACCTGTGCACACAGCAGATGCCTGGAAACGATTTCCTGGACACACAAGGGACAGCCCGGTCCTGCCAGCTGCGCGTGCGCCTCTGCTCCTTTCCCCCTCACAACTCAGAAGCAATCCTTCGCTGATACTCAGAACCTGCCCCCTTCTCCCCCACGAAGCCCACAGCACGGCAGCCTTTCTCAAGCACGGTTCCAGAGAGAACTGAGCCCTGAAGCCCCTTGGCACCCACTGAACACAATGAATTAACTTCTTCCCCGGGCATCTCAGTTGCTTCTCGTTCTTGGGGAGAAGTTGGAGAAGAATCACATCCTCTCTGTGTTCTCTGGCTGAGATGAACCCTGCTCAAGAAAGGCTCTGAAAGCCAAAGTCTTTACCATGACCTTCCAGCCCCTCCAGGGGCCAGTGCCCCCGGTTATTTCTCGGGACCCATCTCCCACCCTCCCCTCAATAACGGCTCTGGCCACACGGCCCTTCTGCAGTCCTGCTTCCAGGCTTCTGTCCCAGCTGTTCCCTTTACTCAGAATGTCCTCCCCCTGATAACTTTCTTGCCTCCTTCCGGTCTTTATTTCAATGTCACCCCCCTCAGGGAGGCCTTTCCCGACCAGCCTACTTAACTTAAACCTCACCACGCACTCCGCATCCCCCTTCCCTGCTGGATTCTTCTCTGTGGCACTCACCACTTCTGACACGCAGCTTATTTGATTCACTTATTTGATAACTGTCTGCTCCCCGAGCTGGATGATGAAGGCTCCACAGAGGAAGGGCCCTCTGTCTGTCCTGCTCACTAAGATGTGAGATCCCCGGTGCTGAGAACAACGCCTGGCACAGACTAAATGCTCAAGAAATGTTTTTGTGAATGGATGAGTTAGTGCATTTTTAATCCATTCACTGTTGTTACCCTCGCTGCCTTCTGCCATTCACGCGTTCTGCATATTTGGAACGCTTCCTCTGAACAGAGAGAAAAAGCCAGAGGACAAGAGCGGCCCCCGCCCATGGATAAGGTTGTTCCTCGGCATGTCCTTTGGCACCAAGTCTAGCCAGGACTGAGCCACCTCCACATACGATTTCGTACTAACGGTCCCATGAGGCAGGGATGAGACTCCTGTTTTGCAGAGAAGTAAAAGTGAGGCTCGGGAGGGACGGTCACCTCCCCAAAACCATACAGCGAGTCAATGGCGCAGCAACGATTTGAATCTGATGCTCGCGGGCCCAGAATGTGAAGATCAAGGGCTCTGGCTTCAAACAAGTCCCAACTAGAGACGAGCCTCGGTTGTCTTCCTTCCAACACGGGCACCGCAATCCTAACCCACGGAGGAAAACTCAAGGAGTAGAGTGTTCGGCACGGGGCTAACAGCAGAGGCCCCGAGCACGGTAGGCACAGCTGTCATTATGAGCTAATACCCCACTAGCTGTGTCCGTGACCCCAGCCATATACCCGTCAGTCCATCCCCTCTCCTGTCTCCTGCCCCTCTCAGGCATCCCCTGCTCCCCAGGCAGCTGCACTCTCGGGGCAATGGTGTGTGGGTGGCGAATGGGAGGGGGGAGCCGTTCTAGACCCCGGGGGCCCATAATCACCTCTTCATTGAATAGCTTGCTGGTGTCCTTCTTGATGAGATCCAGGTACTGCACCTGGCCGGCTGAGAACCCCACCAGCAGGGAGATGGTCTCTGTGGCAGCAGTGAACTGGTTGAAGTCATGGCAGGTGGGCTGGGTGCCCTTATAGATCCGCTTGTCAATTGGCTTGTTGAGGTCAATGGACTTGAGCAGTGGGAGAAAAGGAGTTAATAGCTTCTACCACTGAGAGGAAGGAAGAGGGTGTTGAGGTTGGGGGAAACCACTAAACGGAAGGAGGTTTAAATCCCTAAGGGAAGTGGGTAGGTGGATGGGTGAGTGGGCAACCACAGACAGGAAGGGGGACCCAAATCACAGACCCAGTAAAGGAAAAAACAGGAAGGTGACCCCCCTCCACCCCACAGGAGACCACGGTGCCTTCCCCCAAAGTTGGACCCCCTAACTTTAGGGACACCCTTGTCCGCAGTATCAAGGCTTGGGGTCCCCACAGTCCCTGAGCTCCAATTTCTTTCCAGTCCTGGCATATAGACTCAGCAACTCCCCCTGGATCTTAGCAACTCAATATTCCAAGCTCCCCAAAACACAGGGTCACCCAAATCCCCAGGATTCTAACACCCAACATCCCAGGATTCTCTTTACCTTGGAGTCCCTAAATCTCAGGACCCCCATCACAGTTCATGGATGCATTAAACCTCACAGTCCCCACATTTTTAGTCCTTCACCCCCTCTGGGCTCTCAGGATCTCCATCACTTTGGGGGACCACCATAACCTTCAAAGGTCTCATCCCCTCTGGGACCTACATCGCTCTAAAATACCCATCACACCTGAGGATGTCCCCTTTGGGCTCTTATCACCTCCAGCTCCCCATCAGCTCAGAGATTCTCATTCCCTCCAGGACCCTCATGATTTCCAGAACCCCAGTGGTCCTTAAGACTTCATATACCTGAGGGATCTCTATCACCTCGAAGTGCCCATCAATTCCACAATCATCCTCACCTCTGGGTTCCCAAAGTCTCAAGATTCCCCCCACCCCCCACAACACCTCCAGACTTGCAACAGCGGGGGGGGGGGGGGGGGGGGAGCGTTCTCCATCACTTTCAAGCCTGCATCACCTCGGGGTTCTCCACCACGAGCAGATTCCCTACCACCCAGAACCACGGAAGGTCCCATAGCATCTCAGAATCTCTCCAAAATACCACTCCAGAACCCCCACGCGTAACTTGGGGATCCCGCATGACCTCAAGATTCTCCATCACCTCTAGGATGGCCAACACCCCGGAGGGCCTTCCAGGCTCCCACCACCTTTTAGAATTCTGCATTATCTCTGGGCACCCTTCCCCCTGGGATGTCCGTCACATCGAGGATGCCTATCTCAGAACCCCATATCCATTCGGGGACCCTTCTAGCACTTCTGGATCATCTCAGGGGGGCCCTATCCTCTCTGCCAGCACCGAGGCCACCACGACGCAGGCCGCTCACCCGTTGGCTCCCGCGGCGGCAGCAGCCCGGATAGAAATAGAGCTCGCGGCCCAAGTTGAAGCAGACGCGGTCTCCTCCGGCACCCAGCCCCGCGGGCGTGGCGGGCGGCTCCCCGGTCCCGGCGCCGTCGGGCTCCCCGAGGCGCACGAGGCTGAGGCGCACGGCGGGCAGCGCGGGCCCTGGTCCCGGGCCTGCGGGCGGTGGGGACGGCGCGGAGCCCGCGGCGCCGGGGCCGGAGGAGGAGGCAGGACCGGGCGGGGGCTGCGGTGGCTGGGGCGGCGCCGGGGTCTGGGCGGAAGCTGGACCCGACCTGCGAGCGGCGCCATCGCCGGGGAGCAGCTTGTAAAAGCCCTCGCGGGTGCGGAACTGCGACTTGATTTCCGCACAGTCCCCCATGGCGGCGCCGGGGCCCGAGCCGCCCTCCGCGCCGCCCGCCGCCATCTTGGGCGCCCCCCCCCGCCCAAACCCCGGCCCCGCCGCTGCCCGACCGCCGCCCGCCGCCGGGCCCCCTGCCGGAAGCCTCGGGCCCGCGCCGGAAGGGGTGGGGTGGTCACCCGGGCGACGCCTCTTCGATTGGCAACAGGATCGGGAGGCGGGATGAGCTCCGGCCGTCGCTCGGGTAACGGTTCTGGGGCTGGGGGCGGGCCGATAGGTGGGCGTGGCCTTTGTGCCAGCGACCGACGTGTGGTTGGCTGCAGGGTGCGGCCCGAGGGAGATGGGCGGGGTCATGGAAAAGCCCAAATCCCTAGCAACGGCGCCCTGGGAACCGTTTGCCTAGCAACGGAGGGACCCTCAAGAGAAGGCCTGGTTCATAACCATCACGTCACAGATGCCCCCAGTGATTTCAGCGCCTCCTTAGACTCCTAACATACACCTTCCTGACCTCCAGTGCTTCCCACTGACGTCTTAAAATCCCTGACTGGCGACAGGGACAGGCGACCCTCCTCCCCCACCCTTGATGATCCCCTAGATCCTGCCGATCTCCAGCGTCTCCATAGAATTCCAAGGACTTCATCCGACCCACTACCGATTAACGTTAACCCTCAACATTTCCACATTTCCCACCAACTCCCAATATGTGTCTCCATGACTTCACTATCTTCAACAATCTCACTTGGTCCTCCAACACCCTCTTCTGATTCCAAAATTTCATTGATCCCCACAATGCCCGCAGTGTCCCAATGATCTGCTAGTAATCCAAAGGCTGTTGCTGATCCCATGAGCCCTCGCTGATTGTCACTGACGCTCACTTCTGCTGAAGCTACCCTGCCCCCATCACGGAACTTCTTAGACCCATTCTCAGTGGTCCCTCAGATTTCTCACCGGAATGTCCCAGAGGCATCTCACACTCGACAAGTCCTACCATGAAATTGACATCTTCCTCCAAATCCTGCTCCTCTCCTGTGTCCCCATCTTAGAGCTCACATTGCCATTCCCCCAGTCATCCAGGCTGCAGACCTCAGGGTCTTCCTAGATCTGCATCGTCTCCCTTCACCCCCTGCTTCCAGTCCCCAAGTGACTGGGGCCCTCCCTTGCTCCAAGGCTATCTGTGGCTCCCTACTGCTCTCACCGAAAAGGAAAGCCCTGAGTGATCTGCTCCTGCCACTCTCTCTTTCCAACCTCATCTCTCACCATCTCTCACTCCTCACACTATGTCCCAAACATGGAGATTCAGGAAACTACCTCAACACAACGCTCTCTTGCCCTTGGGTCTTTGCACATGCCATTCCCTCTGCTTGGAATGATCTTCCCCACTCTGTTCTTGACCCTTTAAGAGTCAGTTCAGGAGCTCTGTCTGTCCTCGGGGCTTCCCTGTCCGGGTTGTCACTGCCGAAGAATGTGTCTGTCTCTCCTGTAGAGGGTGAGCCCCGGGAAAGCAGAGCTGGGGCTGCTCGGCCACCTCTGTGTCCCCAGTGCAGGGTTGGGCCGACAGAAGGCACTTCAGTAGTCGTTTGCTGTCCAGATGAAGGAATACATGACACAGATAGCAGAGACTATGCCAGGCAATGTCTGTTCCCAGCAGAGCCCAACAGCCGTGACTTGGAGGGCATATCAACAAAAGAATGAGGAGCTCGGCCATAAGCCATGGGGAAATTTTATTTAGAGTAGTTTCCTTCCTCTTCTACCCCTGCCCTCCGGGGACAGAAAGCAAATCAACCGTGAACAAAACAACCCATCACTCCCTATGTATAAGGGAAAACCTGCTATCTACCTGCTTGGGGGGAGGGGGCTAGGGGGCTTTTCTTCAGTCATCCAGGTCCTCATCCTCATCTTCCTCCTCGTCTTCCTCCTCTTCCTCTGCGGCTGCCAGGGCCTGCTCTTGGGCCGCCTTGAGGGCCTGCTCCTCCTCCACCGTGGGGTCACTCATCTCCATGATGTCGGGGCTGCTGGGGTACTCCTGCTGAATGGGGGCTGGCAGGGGTGGGTTGAAGTTCTCGGGACTGTACTTGTGGCCCCAGCCAATGTAGATGTTCTCAAACTTCCTGGAAAGGCGGAGAGATACTGGGAAATCCTCCGTCGAAGGCCCCAGCCCGGGCTTTCACTGGAGGTGGGACCCAGCTTGGGCACAGCACGACTGCGGAGTGGTGGCTGGTGGGATGATCTGTGCCCACGGGGTTTCTCCGTGTGTTCTTCAGTCGTTATTGAACATCTGTCTCCTAAAAGTGCCAGGCGTGCCTAGAGTTGCCCTCTGCAACGGCACGTGGAACCCCTGGGCACTTGACACGTGGCCAGTGGGACCAGAGCTGAGTTTCTAATTGTATTTGATTTTCCAGTTTCACCCACAATTTCTTCTTCGGCCCCCCTGGTTATTTAGGAGTGCGGTCATTTCTGCATATCTGTGAAATTCTCCCAAATTCTTTCTGTTTTTGATTTCTACTTTTTAAAGATTTTTTTATTTATTTATTTGACACAGAGAGAGAGATCACAAGTAGGCAGAGAGGCAGGCAGAGAGAGAGGGGGAAGCAGGCTCCCTGCTAAGCAGAGAGCCCAATGCGGGGCTCGATCCCAGGACCCTGAGATCATGACCTGAGCCGAAGGCAGAGGCTTTAACCCACTGGGCCACCCAGGCGCCCCATTTTTCTACTTTTTTTTTTTTTTGAGATTTTGTTTATTTATTTGTCAGAGGGAGAGAGAGAGAGAGAGAGAGAGCACAAGCAGGGGGAGTGGCAGGCAGAGGGAGAGGGAGAAGCAGGCTCTGCTCTGAGTAGGGAGCCCGACGTGGGGCTCCATCCCAGGACCCTGAGATCATGACCTGAGCCAAAGGCAGATGCTTAACCAACTGAGCCACCCGGGCGCCCCTGATTTCTAATTTCATTCCCGTATGGCCAGAGAACATATTTTGTACCATCAATATCTGGGTACATTTATCGAGACTTGTTTCATGGCCTCGCATATGGTCCAGTCAGCCTCTTCCATGAACACTTTGAGGAGAATGTGTGTTCTTGCTGTTGTCGGAGTGGATTTTATTGCATTGCAATGAATTAAAATTTGAGCAATAAAACTGATACTCAGTTCGGTTACTGGAAAATGTCTAAGCAGGTCCAGGACAACTCGGGTACGTGAATCTACTTTCCCAACTGTAAATGTTGTGAAATCTGAATACAGGTCTAGTACTTCTGATGACGAGGTAGCTTCCAAACGGAATGTGCGCTGTAAGTGTCAACTTCACACCAGATTCTGAAGACGTGGTATGAACATAAAAGACGGAATATAAAATAGCTTGTTGATTTTTACATTATTGCTTTCACGTTGTGATAATAACATTTAGGATATTTAGGGTGAAATGAAATATATTATTAAAATGAATTTTTCCTGGTTTTACTCTTGGACGTGGCTAGTACTAGAAATTTTTTAAAAAATAAAAAAAGTTAAAAAGTTAAAAAAAGGTCTTTGAAAAGTTAAAGAAAAAAGAAAGTTTAAATTGATACAGGTGGCTTGTATTTCATTTGTGTTGGACAGCACTGGTCCCGATGTGGGGACCCAGCAGGGAACACATTAAGCAACAATCTCTGCGGTGCTGCCTACATTCTAGAAGGAGGAGACTGATAATAAATAAGGACATAACTGGTAGGGTCCAAGCCCTGCCAGTCCGCCTGCTCCCAGAATTTTAACTAGAGGAAGAAATTGGAGCAAAGGAGGGGGGACTGGGAGTCAGGGAGAGAGGCAGAGAGGAGAATCGGGGGGGGGGAAAGGAAGAGGGATGGAGAGTTTGCCATGGGGGCTCTGGGGCTTTGCCCTTTCTCACAGCCTCGCTGTCCCTGAGACAGTTCTTTTCCTCCAGGTCTTCTTTGGAGCTTTCAAAGATAGCGCCTCCGTTGGAAGCCTCACCGGGAAGGGGAGCTTGCTAGGAAGACGGACTCTCAGGCCCCCACCCCATTCGCATGCCACCGGAACCTGCCCTTTAACTAGATCCCTGGGGTCCTGTGCACCCATGGTCTGGGAAGCTCTGGTCTAGAATGTCCTCTACCTGTTTTTCCCCCTGTTACTTCTCTCTTTCCCCCAAAGATTTCATGTAATGATCGCTCTTCCCAGGAATCCTACTTTGATCCCCTTAAGATGAGACTTTGGAGCTGTCATTGGTCCCTGCACTGCCTGTCCCTAGTGTAACAGGGTATTTTTTTTGGCTGGAGGGAGGGGTGCTCTATGATTAACGTCCGTGGTTCCGCTGTCTGCTCTCAGGGGCAAGATCCACATCGCCTTTTCAATAATGGGCCTGGGACCTCGCATACAGCTGGCAGACAGGGACAACCAAGAGTCTTTTATAAACAAAAAAAAGGAAAAAACATGGATGATTGGAGGCATGGATGATTGAGTGGTGAAAGGATGGGTGAAGGATGGCTGGATGAGTGGAGTTCCAAATTTGGATCTTTTGCTTTCAGAAAGATGTTGGCAGGGTGCCTGACTGGCTCAGTTGATGGAGTGTGTGACTTTTGATCTAGGGGTTGTGAGTTTGAGCCCTGTGTTGAGTGTTGAGATCACTTAAGAATAAAATCTTAGGGGTGCCTGGGTGGCTCAGTCGGTTAAGTATCTGCCTCCAGCTCAGGTCATGATCCCAGGGTCCTGAGATCGAGCCCCACATCGGGCTCCCTGCTCTGTGGGGAGTCTGCTTCTCCCTCTCCCCTTGGCGCTGCTCTTGCTCTATCCCTTTCTCTCTCTGTCGTGCTCAAGCTCTCTCTAATAAATAAATGAAATCTTAAAAAACAAAAAAACTTAGGGAACCCTGGGTGGCTCAGTCGTTAAGGCATCTGCCTTCCGCTTAGGTTGTGATCCCAGGGGCCTGGATTGAGTCCTGTGTGGGGCTCCCTGCTCAGCGGGAAGCCTGCATCTCCGTTTCCCACTCCCCCTGCTTGTCTTCCCTCTCTCGCTGTGTCTCTCTCTGTCAAATAAATAAATAAAATCTTTTTTAAAAATCTTAAAAAAAAAAAAAAAAAAAGGAAAAGAAAGATGTTGGCAAATTAGGGTGTTGCCAGAAGCAGGGGGTTGGCAAAAGCAAGCAAGCGAGACTCTTCCCTGTTTCTGGAGGGGGAAAAAATTGCCAAGAATGTAGTTAAAGTATCAAGATTACGTGAAACCTCATCATGGGATCCAACACAGTCTAGGTTTACCAGATGGAAAAGGAAAACCTATGAAAACTTATCATGCCATCTGGTGGCCAGATCATGGAAGTGCACCCGCCCCGCGGCTGCGGAGGGCACTCCCTGAGCGGCTCAGCGGAAAGGCTGGGATATGCCCAGTGGGAGAGACTGAGGGACTCTCAGTATGCAGTGAGTGTGCAGTCAGCATCTCAGTGACTGTGTAGCTGCGGGTGGGAAGATGCAGGAGTGACTTCAGCCTGCAGATCTTTTGGACCAACTGGTGGGGAAGACTTCTGCCCTGTAGCAAGAACGGTCTGGGGAACCTGGGGAAGGAGTTAGGTCCCCCAGACACAAGACTCTGCCCCTGTCAGGGCCACCTCAAGGTGGACTCCTGAGTCCTGTCTGGCTCCGTGACCCATATAGCCGAGAAGCTGGGGCCGGGAGGCCAGAGATCCAAGTTCGAATCCTGCATATGCTATGTGACCCTGAGTCAGTTCCTTCCCCTCTCTGATCCTCCATTCTCTCATCTGAAGGGCTCACACTCCTTGTCCAGGATTTCTCATTTTAGCCCCAGTGGAATTCCTGGAGCTGAGTGTAGAGGTCGGCCCTGGGAGCTTCCTGAAGGGGGTCCTTCTTATCTCCGCCCCGTCCCCTGCCCTCGGCTTTCTCTGCTGGAAGGGACTAGAAGAAGACCTACTTGCCACTGGCGTAGGCATAGGCCCCTGGCCAAAGGTTGGAGCGCACGACGGCCACAGAGTACTGCGGGCAGAGGCTGCAGGACAGACGGGCAGTCCAAGGAGACATGTGCATGATTTCTGCAGGGGAGTGGAGAGCACCAGGAAGGTCAGAGCTCCCCGCAGCCTTGCACAGCCCCCCTGGAGGGGAGACAGAAAGAAGGGAAGAGAGCAGAGGAAGAGGACAGGGAGGGTTGTGGAGGGAACTGTGCTGGCTCTAGATCACTTTCTCGCTGTGTGGCCCCAGGAAGCCACTGCACCTGTCCGAGCCTCAGTGACCGCACCCAAGAAGTGGGTATCCTTATCTCACCTGCCTTGCAGGAGCTGCTGTGATCTCCCTTCCAGGTTGGCCATTGGTCTGGACCAGGGTGCGGAGGGCACGGCTCAAACCCTGGGCTCCCGGAAACCTGGGTTCAAATTTGGGTTCTATCCACTCACCCACTCTCAGCCTCTCCCTCTCCCTTCCTACAGGTGCCTGAGGCTCTGACCTCAGGAAATTCCACTCCAGGCTTCCAAAATCCAGCTCAGGTCCTGCCTCCTTTGTGGAAAGCCTCTCTAACTCTCTTTCTCTCTCTCCCCAAACCCACATGGGACTCGAAAGTTCATATCCCTCCCATCCAGGACATTGCCATGTGCCATCACAAGACGGACATATCCCCATAACCGAGGTGCTGTCATCAGGCCCGTGTTATAGAGGAGAGAACAACTGAGGCTCAGAGAGATGTCCCCCGCAGTCTTGCTGTCCCTCCCACTTTCTCCCCAGGCCTCAGCTGGCCTGCCGGGCCGGCGCGTGTAAGATGAAGAGGGTAAAGAGGACCATTACCTGCATCTTCTGAGAGCGGGGTCAGCAGCGGGGGCCCGACCTCCTGCTCCACCTCCTCCATCCCCTCATCTCCCTTCTCTTCCTCTTCCCCCAGCTCCTCTTCCTCTTCTGTCTTCTGCAAAGGGTTCACCCAGGTGCAGCGGCCCTGGGGGTGGCAGGGAAAGGGGAAGGTCAGTTGGCACACCTGGTGGACAGAGCCTGGCCTGCACTCTGGGAGGAGGTGAGAGGCCGGGAAGGAAAGTGGGCACTGGCCCTGTCCTCGGGGACCCAGGGATGGGCAGGAGGACAGGGTTAGTCACATACACAGGTCGGGGGAGGGAGGACAGGCAGAGAGAGCTGTAGGGGTGAGCTGGAGACTCCTGCCACACGCTGGCTGTGTGGTTCCCATCTGGGCATGAATTCATTCATTTATTGTACATTTAATGAGCGCCTAGTATATACAGGTAGGTGCTGGGGATCCTTGACAAAAGAGACCCCCCCAAATCTCTGCCCTGTGGAGCGGACAGTCAGCAGCCCATAAGATCCTCTGTTCATCTGTGAAACGGGCATGTCATGGGGGCCTCTCTCATTGGACTGCTGCTGGGTTCCAGGAGGCACTGGAGGGCTGATCCATGCTGTTTGAATGAATGAACCGAAGTGCACAGCACAGAGCCGACTTCAGTTGCCTCCACTATGAAATGGGAACGACAGTTGTAATGATCTCAAAAGGAGTTACTTGGATTCAACAAAACATTGCAGGGGTCCATAAAGGTTCGTTGAACGAACGAACGAATGAATGAATAAAAAGTTCGCAGCACACAGCAGGTGTTTCCTTGAATGAGTGAATGAATGAATATAAAGTCCGACTCATCAGGCATTCCAGAAGGGCAGGTCCTCAGTCTCCTATCCACAATTCCCAAACCTGAAAAGCTGTGAAAAACAAAACTTGCTTTCTTGCGTCCTTTGGCAGCAAGCCTGACCTGAACTCATGAGAGGCTGTTCAGTTTTGCAGCAGAAATAAAGTCTTGGAGGACGGTGGTATGTGTGCTGCGTCACCTTTTTAAAATCTGAAAAACGCAGGCCACCAAGATGTATCTGGCCCCAGAAGTTTTCTTTTTCTTTTTCTTTCTTTCTCTCTCTCTCTTTTTTTAAAGATTTTATTTACTTGACAGAGAGAGACACAACGACAGAGGGAAGACAAGCGGAGAGGGGGAGTGGGAGAGGGAGAAGCAGGCTTCTCCACTGAGCAGGGAGCCCGATGCGGAGCTCGATCCCAGGACCCTGCGATCATGACCTGAGCCGAAGGCAGAGGCTTAACGACTGAGCCACCCAGGTGCACCCCCCCCCCCCAGAAGGTTTCTGACAGGGACACCGTCAGCGGACACGAGCCAGGCGAATGAAACAAGGGCGCAGTGTCCAGAGGCCCCTGGTTCTGCCATGGGGGGGAGGGGTAGAGAGTGGGGGGAGGCTGGGGTCCCCCGGGCCTCACCTGCGGCAGGATGTGTTGCGTGTGATGCACCCAGTTCGCCATGGAGTCCACCAGCTCGAGCACCGGGATGCCCTCAAAGTCGGGGTTCTCCTCGTAGGAGTCGCGCCCCGCGCCGCCCTCCTCCTCCTCATCGCCCTCCTCCTCGCCGAACTGGTAGAAGCCGAGCGGGCTGATGTGCGTGGCGGCTGAGATGCGGGCGATCTGGGCCCGCAGGTAGTTGGCCTCGTTGCCCGGGAAGGGCGGGAAGCTGATGATCGGCGCGTCCAGGTGGCCCGTGAAGAACTTCTTGATCTTGCGGGCCTGCACGATCTGGAGGGGCGTGACGTGCGGCAGCCGCGTCCACGGCCGCCCCGGCTCGTTGCACACGAAATACAGGTACTTGTTGGTGCCCGAGCGGCTCTCCTCCTTGGGGACAGTGGGCGGTGGCTTCCACATGGGCTTGGGGATCACGTCGGTGACCTTCTCCTCGTCCTCCTCGCCCTCCTCCTCGCCGTGCGCTTCCAGGCCCTCGCCGCCCTCCAGCATCTCCTCCACCTCCTCCTCTTCCCCTTCCTCCTCGCCCTCCCGGAACTCCACCTCGGCCACCAGGTAGCTGCGGCTGAGCCCCAGGATCTTGCCCCAGAAGCGGCAGGTGTGGACGGGCTGTTGCTCCACCAGCTGCTTCAGGGCCATAAAGATGCGGAAACTCTCGTCGGAGCTCAGGCCCACGCCAGCCTGTTCAAAGTAGAAGGCCGTCTCCATGATGTTGGGCACTGCTGTCTCAGCCTGCAGGGGGTAGGGTGGAGGGCAGAGGGAGGAAGGCTGAAGCCCTGCTCCCTAGTTTGATTCTTCTAAAATCCAGAGAAGCGGATTACTCTATAACCCAGCTGCTCATGTGACCACTGCTGGTCAGTGAGATGTAGGGGCAAGTCCTTGGGGAGGATGTCCCTTATAGGAAAATAAAAGGCAAAACAACAACAACAACAACAACAAACCACTAGGAGAAAATCTGTTGCTCCTTCATCCTTCCCTCTTTTTTCTGACTGGAATGGGGTGTGAGATCTGGAGGCACAGCAGCTATTTTGGGACCATGAGGCAACACATGGGGGACAAAATCCCATATCCTAATGATGGTAGAGCTGAAAGGTGAGAAGCCTCTTGTCCCCAGTGGCATCATTGAGCGGCCTTCTTATTCTATGGGATGAAGAGGCCACTTTTAGTCATGTTTTCTGTTACTTGCTGCCAACTGCACCCCTAACAGATATCCCAAATCATATAGCAAATTAAGGGAAGAGGCAGGTCTCAAGCCCAGGAATTAGTGACGTTGGAGGATGATGGTGATAAGTCTTGCCCTCACTGCCTCCTCCTTCACCATCTGCTTTGTTCAGGGAGACAGAGGGGGAAAGACAGAGAGACGGGGGGTGGGGGCAGAAAAGGAGTGAGTACAAGTCGAGGGCTGGGACTAGAATACAGTGAGGTTTGGGTCCATCCACCCCCACAGCCACATGGCCACAAGACTGAACCCAATACTTTTTCATTTAGTCAGTTGAGAAATCTTTATTAAAGACCCAGTGGGACGGGTGCCTGGGTGGCTTAGTCAGTTGAGCATCTGACTCTTGGTTTCGGCTTTGGTCATGACCTTGGGGTCTTGGGATCCAGCCCCACATGGGGCTCCATGCTCAGCTCTGAGTCTGTTTGTCCCTCTCCCTGTGCTCCTCCCCCCATGTGCTCTCTCTCCCTCAAACAAATAAATAAAATCCTTATAAAAAATAAAAAAATAAAGACCCAGTGGGTGCCAGTCCCAGGCTAGGGCAGGCATTGAGATATATCAGAGAACAAATCACATGAGGTCCTTCCTCATGAGATCAGCCCTTGACCTGCCCTTGGCCAACCTGACAGGTCCAGGGAAACACAGTGCCCAAACCAGGGAGACCACATGCTCTCTTGCCAGAATTTGAAATCAGAATGGAAAGAGAAGGGGTACAGTAGGTAGAATAATGATTTCCCAAAAGTTGTCCAGGTCCCCATCCCTGGGCCTGTGACTATGTTATCTTACACGGCAAACATGACTTGCAGGTGTGATTAAATTAAGGACCCCGAGATAGGGACATCTTCCTGGATGATCTGGGTTAGCCCAATGTAATCGCAAGGGTCTTGATAAGTGAAAGAGGAAGGCGGGAGGATCAGAGAGGATGTGATGATAGAAGCAGAAATCAGAGTCAGAGATTTAAGGTGCTGCTCTGCTGGCTTTGAAGCTGGAGGAGGACCCAGGAGGAAGGGATGTGTGCTGCTGCTTCTAGAAGCTGGACAAGGCTAGGAGATGGTTTCTCTTCAAGAACCTCCATTAGGAGGGCAACCCTGCTGACCTTGACTTTAGCCTTGGCGACACCCAAGTCAAAGTGGACTTCTGACCTCCAGAACTGTAAGGGGAAACGTTCTGTTGTCCTAAGCCACAAAGTTTGTGAGAGCAGCAACAAGAAACGAATATGGGTCCCAGTGGCGGAAGGTGAAACAGATTAAGTGTGGGAGCCGCAAGGCAGATGACTGAGACCTTATGTCCACACGTAACCTTTCATAAGGACACTAGTCCTATTGGGCTAGGGGCTTACCCTATTCCAGAATGACCCCATCTTAACTGACTACATCCGCAGCGACCCTCCTTCCAAAGAAGGTCCCGTTCTGCAGTACCCGGGTGAGCGATACTTCTCCCTGCATTAGAATTTTTGGAGGACACGTTTCAACCCAGAACAGATGGCTTGTGTAAATATGATGGTGGTGATGCTTCAGTCACACCAGTTGCTGCGAAAGATTTGGTGACGAGCGTCCTGATGGAAATAGGCATACTATTGTCTGCAAGTGTTTGAAGTCCCTTCCCAAAGAGGAATGGTACGCTCCCACCCCCCTCAGCCCCCACTGCACTCAGGAGGGGCCGTGTCACTTGCTCCGACTGCTTGAAACAGCGGTGACAGGGACACACGTCACAGCCAGCCAGAAGCTGCAATAACCAATGTGGGGTTTGCTACGCTCTCTTTCTCCTCCCCTGCAACGGTGGAAGCCTGTGGCACAATGCGACCCCCACTGCCCTGCGTTCGCAAAGCAGCTGATGCACAAAACCCTATGGCCAGCTCTGGATGGGCGGGCAATGTGAGCGAGAACTAAGCTGTGGGTCCTTTGAAGCCACAGAGATTGTGGTGTTGTTTGTAATCTCAGCTCGACGCGGCACACCCCAATGTTCTAGCACTTTCCCTCGGTCGTAAACACGATGCAAAAGCTTGTTTTCCTGATCGATGTGGCCACCAGCAAGTCAGGGAGGGCTGAGTCAAACTTAATTCTAAGACAACTTGCTGGCGGGAAGGAAGATACAGGAATGAGTGTAGGAAATTTTCTTGGGAGTGTGTGCCTGGCCATGAGCCAGTGGCCATTGCCCTCTTTCTGGGAATCCGCACCCCCCCATCCCAATGAGGTGCCCTCACTAACCATGTTTAAATGCTCATGCCTCCATCCTGGCACTGTTGGTTGGAGCAAGAGTGGAAAACTGACCTGAAAGGACAGATCACTCTGCTAGTCTCCTACCACCCACCCCCACCACCCGTAATGTGTGACTGAGTTGGAGGAAAAGTACAGCTAGCATTCCCCCTGCCTAGAAATTACTCCTTTGGTATCACTGGGTATGAACCCAGATTCTCTGGCCAGAATCTTTCTTCTTTTCTTCCTCCCAGGTTCCAGGAAGATCCCTTCTACGGTCTGGGAGAAACGATTTTGTAGGGACAACTGGATGGAAGTTTTAAAAAGTGCATTCAGAAAAAAAAAAAGTGCATTCAGGAGCTCTGGGGCAGCTGTATGCTGCGAGGTAGAGGGGCCGAGAGGAGAGAGGGGCAGAGGTGAAGGATAGGCACTGGGATCCCTGAATACCAACTCTGCCGTGGGGCCCAGCCACATCTCTGCCATTGGCTTGGAAAGGGTTGGTCAGGCCTGTCAGCCTGCTAAGCCAGCACCACCCTCAAGCCCCTTTTCTGTTGCTCCCAGGTCACTTTCCCAGCCTCCCTTGCAGCCAGGGATGGTCAGGTGACTCAATCTGGCCAATAAGATGCAAGCAGAGGTCTTCTGAGGGGCTTCTGAGAAACTTCTACTCCCAATTTTAAATATTAATTTTCAATTTTTATTTTTCAATTTTTATTTCTTTATTTTTAAAGATTTATTTTTTAAGATTATTTATTTATTTATTTATTTGAGAGAGAGAGAGAGAGCACGCATGAGCAGAGGGAAGAGGCAGAGGGAGAGGGAAAAGCAGGCTCTCCGCTGAGCAGGGAGCCCCACTCAGGGCTCCATCCCAGGACCCTGAGATCATGACCTGAGCCAAAGGCAGATGCTTAACTGACTGAGCCACCTAGGTGCCCCTAAAGATTTATTTATTTATTTTAGAGAGAGAGAGAGCATGAGCAGGAAGGGCAGAGGGAGAGGGAGAGAGAATCTCAAGCAGACTGCGTTGACCATGGAGCTCGATCCCATGACCATGAGCTCACGACCTTGAGCCAAAAGCAAGAGTCAACACTTAACCGACTGTGACACCAGGGGCCCCTAGTTTATTTATTTTCTTAGTAATCTCTATCCCAACATGGAGCTCAAACTCACAGCCCTGAGATCACATTGCAGGCTCCTCTGACTAGCTGGCCAGATAACCCCCACAATTTCTTTTTAAAAAGGGGAGACACACAAAGAGAAGCTCCCTTCCTCCCTTTTTGGGGCACTGATGTGGGGATATGATGTCTGAGGCTGCAGCAACCATTTTCTGAACATCAAGTGATGAGCTCAAGGACCAAACGTGGACCGAGCAGAGGAGAGGAAAGAGCCGGGATTCTTCGTGATCTCATAGAGAAGATCCCCCAACTCTGCCCACTCTTGGCCAAGTGAAGTAATCAAACGTTTTGCTGAAACGCTTGGTCTGCTTCAATTAAGCATTTGCAGCCAAAAGCAAGCCTGACTGACTGCATTGGCCAGAGATGGGATTTATACCCAGGCTTCTATGATGCTGAAAAATGTTCTCTTGGTACAGAAACAGGGAAGGCAGTTGGGAATGGGGGAGAAGACAGCCCTCAGTGCCCCTTCCCAGGGGGAGCCACCTTGTCAGCTGTGGACTGCTTGCCCCTGGATAGCTGGTGTGAGAAAACCTTCTCTCTTGTTTTAGGCACTTGTCTCCCAACTCTGCAACATCATCTATTTCCTGCCTTAATGTGATCTGTGCCGTCAAACAAGTACGGGAAATTGTCAATTTTGGGAATGTAATGCAGTAACACTACGGTTAGTCTGAAATTATTTTTTTAAAGGTATTATTGATTTATTTTGAGAGAGAGAGAGAGAGAGAACGAGTGGCGGGAGGGGCAGAAGGAGAGGGAGAGAGAGAACCCCAAGTAGATTCCACACTGAGCGTGCCCCCAAGTTAGTCTGAAATTATAAATGCAAGAATAGCCTCCCTTATGAAGCAAAGGCCCGGTGCTGGGGAGCTCTGTGCTATCAAACAGCGGAACCTGCTATGCGGCGGCTGCACGCAGCAAGCAGATTTCTAAAGCGGAAAGCCATCCACAGAGCAAAGGTGAAGAATGGAGGATCCACAAACAGGGCGAGTCCATATAGGTGTAAATAAATCATAGACATGTCATTTCAAAGGAGGGCATAAGGAAAGGATCCATCTTCCCACAAAGGCTGTTTGGGATCATGGCTAGCGACTTAGAAGAAATAGAAAAAGGGAAATGAGAGCCCCATCTCCTGTCAGAAGAATAAATACACAAAGCTGAATCACGGATTTCTTTAAGTCTCTTCCTAGAGGCATGCACAGGCCGCAAACGCCCACAATTTTGCCGGTTTGCAGACCTCCCATTAAGAATTCCAGCTCCAGGGGCGCCTGCGTGGCTCAGTGGGTTAAAGCCTCTGCCTTCGGCTCAGGTCATGATCTCAGGGTCCCGGGATTGAGCCCCGCATCCGGCTCTCTGCTCAGCAGGGAGCCTGCTTCTCCTTCTCTCTCTGCCTGCCTCTCTGCCTACTTGTGATTTCCCTCTCTCTGTCAAATAAATAAAATCTTTAAAAAAAAAATCCAGCTCTAAGTTCTTAAGGGGGTGCGGCTTTAAGGGACCACGCGTTCAAAGGGGCGGAGCCTCACCGCCGATAGAATTTCAAGGGGGCGGAGCCTCGAGCGCAGCGGGGTTCTAAGGGGGCGGGGCCTCTAGGAGCAAAGCTTTCTAAGGAGGCGGGTCCTTCCAGGACTTGAGTTAGATGTGGGTAAGACCTGGGGTTAGGGGAGGAAGGGTGCAGTTCTAAGTGGGTGGAGCCTCCTGGGGAGAAACTATTTCTCCTGGGTAGAAATTCAAAACCATATTCCCGGGTAGAACTTCATGCCTAAGACTAGGGATTTCCACCTGCCCTTTGCTCATCCAAGGGTGCATTGCTTTGTCAGACTGTCCTTCCCCCATTCTCTCACCATGCCACCCCCACTATCATCAGAATCCTGGAGTCTCAGAAGCATAGACAGAAGTGAGCACAGAGCAACAGCGTCTGCAGATAGGTCAAAGGTTGCATAGAGCACGGGCTTTGGAGATCACGATCCTGCCTTCCTAGTGCAGTCCTTGGTACTTCCCACCTTCCTGCCCTCTGAGCCGGGGTCTTTCCTCTATAAATAGGAACAAGTGGCACTTGCTTGCAGGGCTGTTTTAGGGATACAACGAGAGCTCTTCAAGCTCTTAGCAGGAGCCTGGGAGGTGTCAGAATGATCACAAACAGTCCTCAACAAATGTTTCTTGAACGAGTGAAAGAACGCTTTACCTGAATTTTCCGCCGTTGTCCAATTCTGGAAACAATAATGGAACTAAATATTCTGAGGATGGTGAAATGGTAAGGGGCCAGGAGTGGAAGAGTTCTTAGAGGGTCTCAACTTAACAAAAGGGGAAACCGAGTCTGGGGACTAGGGGGCACTTCAGCGTTGAGAGACTCCAGGAGGCAATGGGTTTCACGGAAAAATGTCTGCAAAGCAGAATTATTTTCGGGAGGAAGGAGTAAAGGATGGTAGGAGAGACCAGTCTCCACCTCCACGTAGCCCCGGGAGTCCGCAGAGCCAACTAGCCCTTTTTCTGCTCCCAACACTTCAGGGGACTCCAGGCGCCTCAGGAGAAAGCCCGAGCCCCTTGGCCCAGCATTGAAAGTCCTCTGTGACCTGGTCCTGGCCCCCTCGGCCAGGTGCACGCACGAAACCGAAATCGTTTGTGCTGCTGGGTCACACCGTGCGTTCCCTCCCCTCCAGACCTAAGCACAAGCTGCGCATAAGCCTGGGCCATTGTGGGTCCCGCCGGGCGCCCTCCTACCGGCTCACTCACCACCTCCTCTTCCATCTCCTGCTCGCCCTCGCCTCCGGCGCCGCTCCGAAGGAATAGCCCCTTCTGCCTGTCCGCCATCTCGTAGGTGGGCTCCATCTCAGGGTCGTCCCGCATGGTGTCCAGCTTGGGGTGGAACCACTCCCATTGCGTGGTGCGGTTCAGCGACTCCAGGATGGACAAGGGGTCTTCGGGCCGCTGGTTCAGGATCTTGGTCAGCAGGTTCACCAGGTGCTCATACCTGCCTCCCGCAGGAGAGAGTGGGAGGTGGGAGACATCACTCTTCAGCTCAGTAAGCTCACTGTTGTGTGCCCGGCCCGGTGCCTGGCGCTGGGGACCCCGTAGAGAAGAGAAAATGTCCCTGCCCCCGTGGAGCTGACATTCTGATAATGGAGATAGACATTAACTGAATAGGCAGAAATACATAGTGTGCCTTTCTATGAAGACAAAGCAGGGAATGGGCACTGGGAATGCCAGGGATGGGAGATGGCTTCCATTAGGGAGGCCGGGGAAGGTCACACCAAGGGGACAGTTAAGCCGAGATCTGAATGACGTGAAGCAGATATTGGGGGTGTTTCAGTCAGAGGGAACAATTGCTGGATAGGCCCTGCGACATTTCATGAGTCTAACAGAATGTCGACAAAACTCAAGGAAACTAGGAGACAGGAACATTCCATGCCAATCGCCCTTAAAAATATAGATGCCACAGGGGCACCTGGGTGGCTCAGCCAGTTAAGCGTCTGCCTTCGGCTCAGGTCATGATCCCAGGGTTTTGGGTTCAAGCCTCATGTCGGGCTCCCTGCTGAGCAGGGAGCCCGCTTCTCCCTCTTCCTCTGCTGCTCCCCCTGCTTGTGCTCTCTCTCTGGCTCTCCCCCAAATAAATAAATAAAAATCTTTAAAAAAATGAATTATAGATGCTGAAATTCTAAGCTAAATATTAGCAAATGGCACACAGCAAAAAGTTGCTCTCAAAAAGATGACGCACTATGATTAAACTGGGCTAATAACAGGACTGGGCTGATACTAGAAAAACAGAAAAAAAAAAAAAGAAAAATAGAAAAAATATAACCCATCATGTTAATATGTTAAAAAAATATATATGTAAGCTGGGGCACCAGGGTGGCTCAGTCAGGTAAGCGTCCGACTCATGATTTCAGCTCAGGTGATGATCTCAAGGGTCATGAGGTTGAGCTCCGCATCAGGTTCCCCACTCAGCGGGGAGTCTGCTTGGGATTCTCTCCTTCAGCCCCTCCCCCCACTTGTGCATGCTCTTTAAAATAAATAAGTCATATACATATATAATTTATATATCATATATATATGATAACCTCAACTGGTGCAGAGAAATTGTTTGATAACATTCAACAGCCATTTATGACTTAAAAAAAAACCCAGCAAACTAGGAATAGAAGGTAATTTTTTATAATGATATAAAGGGGAGCCACAAGTAACCTATACCACACTCCAAACATGATGGTGAAAGACTGAAACTTTTCCCCTATGAGACTGGGAATGAGGATGTCTGCTTTCACGGCTTGTGTTTAACACTGCACTGGAGGTCCCAGCCCATGCAATCTGACATGAAAAAGAAGGGAAAGGTAAAAAGGACTGGAAAGGAAGAAGGGAAACTGCCATGGTGTGCAGGTGATGTGATTGGGAATGATGTACAGAGACCCTATGCTGTGGGTGTGCCTGGCATGTTGGAGGAACACTGAAGATGTCAGAGTGGCTGGGATGGAAGAGGGGAGAGGGGTTATGAGGGGAGAGAGAGGAAGTGGGGTGATGGCAGTATTGTAATGGCTTCTTTGCACCTGAGCCCGGGGCTATGCTGGGCACTTGAGAGCCGTGCTGGATTCTCACCACAATCACACATCTGAGGAACAATCATCATCCCTACCATCCAGATGAGGAAACGGAGGCTTAGAAGAGTTGAGGTCGTGAGGTCACAGAGCGGCTGCATAGCCAGGATTTGAAACCAGGTTGGTCTAATTTCAAAGCATGTATGTGTAACCCTCTGCTGGATGGAAACCGTTTGGTGGCAGTCTGGGGATGTGCTGGAGAGCCATCGCTGACTTGGGAATGGTAAGAAGTCAGACTTTGGCCTCAGCTTTTCAATAGGGGACCTTGAAGTTCCCAAGGGTGAGAACCGTTGAAAAGAGCTAGAGGTTAATTTTGACTAGACTAGGATCCTGGATCGGGAGCTGACTAGAGAGGAACTTTGGAGAGCCAGTAAGGGCTGAACGGCTGTTGCGAGAAGCATGAACCTACTCCTGAGGGCACCGGGGAGCCACGGCAAGCTGTGCACGTGGGAGGGACAGGGTCAGTTTTGTACCTGAGCAATATCTGTTACTTCTCCAGCCTTGTCTCCTCCTGCTCCCCCTTTCTCCCTTGGTTCCAGTCATACCAGCCTCCTTGCGGTTCCTCAAATACTGCAAGCCTCAAAGCCTTTAAATGTGCTGTGTCCTATACCCGAACCACTGTTCCTCCAGTTACGTCCAAGGTGCTCTCCCTCCTCTCCTTCAGGTCCCTGATCAAATGTCACCTCCTCAGAGGCCTTCCTTGACCTCGTGTTGTTTAACACATACTCCCTAACCCCCCCCTTACCCTGCCTTACTTTCCACCTTAGCTTTTTTTTTTTTTTTTAATATTTTATTTATTTGACACACACAGAGAGAGAAACAGTAGCAGAGGGAGAGGGAGAAGCAGACTCCTCGCTGAGCAGGGACCCCCGATCCCAGGACCCCTGGATCATGACCGGAGCTGAAGGCAGACTCAACCGACTGAGCCACCCAGGTGCCCCTTCACATTAGCTCTTATCGTCACCTATCACTCGTTATACTTACTGTCCATTGTCCCAACTAGAATGTAAATTTCACCAAGATGTAACGGGGACTGAGAAGTGTATTGACTACAGCTAAGCAACCTTGGCAAGCGCCCTCCCCAGGCAGAAAAGTTGAGTGGAGAATGGGGCTTCAGGAGCCAAATCACGCACATCTGCTGCATCCTAGCTGTTATCGTCTTGGCTATGGGACCTAATTTCTCTGTTTCATCCTCTGTGAAACAGGGACTGTAGTTGTGCTAATCTCAGCTGTGAGAACTAGATGTTCAACATGTGGATGGTGGCACAACGTCTGTTAACCATTACTAGTTTCACCCCGACTCCTAGTCTGAGTCAGATGCCCCTGGAGCAGGCACTGGTTACCCATGCGTGGTGATCCCCTGTCTGACGGAAGAGACCCCTCAGTCTGAGGCAGAGCCTTAGCTGGTGGGGCCTCTCCCTGCCAGGTCCCGCCCCCTCCCCACTCGCGAGCCCCTTCTCACAGGCTGAGGCTGCAACTGACGCTGGTCTGCAGCAGGTAGGCCTTGGCATTCTGTACGGCTAGCTCCCGAGGCTCCGGCTCCGGCACCTCCACGCTGAAGGGCATGAAGCCCAGCTCGGAGGGCGAGTACTGGAGGGTGGGGTCATCCCTCATGTAGGGCCCATGCGGGGCACCCTGGTTGAACCGCAGGTCTTCTCCCTGGTACGTGCTGAACTGACCCAGGAAGTCGGGCTGCGTCTCCAGGTAGGCAGAGTCCAGTTGCTGGAATAGGCTGCCTTGGCCCTGCTGTAGCTGCTGCAGCATTAGGCTGGCGTTTCGGGCGGCCTGCATCCCGCCTTCTTCCAGGTAAGGTTGGGGCTGTAACTCGGAAGGAAAGCCCATATTCAGGGGCGGGTACTCTACACCACCCAGCTGGGCTTCCTCAGCCCGGTACATCAAGTTCTCCTGTGGGGCCAGGGGGGCCCCTGATGACCAGTCCTGGAAGTTGGTCTGGCTCGCCAGGATCCCTTGACTGCTCTGCAAGGCCGGGCCGTCAAATGGCATCTGCGGCACCTCCTCGGGGATGCTGGGCTGGGGCTGACTGAGCTCCCGGCTGCGCCGCTGGGAGACCTCAGAACTCCTCCGACTTGAGGGTTGCTGGGGAGGGGGCTCAGGGTCGGGCGGTGGATCCCCCATAGTTCAGAAGGGGCCGCAGACCTCCAGGAGGAAGGCCTGCAGACAGGGAGGCCGGACGAGTCGCCCGCCTGCCGGCACACGCCGGGTAGCCTCTGCGCCCGCCACGCCCGTTTCTAAAGACGGAGGGGGCGGGCCGTTACCAGGGGAGGGCGCGCGGGGACGCCGGGGCCAGGAGCTGGCTTCTGCGCAGGCGCGGCCCCGCGCCCCACGGCCTGCCAGTCTTCCAGCCAGCACCTGGGGGCGTTCACTCCACACCTTGCAGTCCCACAGCTGACACGCAGGTAGAGACGAGAGACTGCATCCACGCCCCAGACCCGCGATCTTTTTAATTTTAAAGGCAAAGCCCCGCCGGCTAGGCCCCGCCCCGCCCTTCCCGAGCTCCCTGCCCCACGCCCCTTCCCCACCAAGCCCGGTCAGCTGTTCCCCTTGGTCTCGGGTTCCCCGGCTTCCTCGGCGGCGGGGCTGGGGGTCTTCATGGTGTCTTCTCCGGCGGGGGTGAGGGTCTGGGGACTGCGCTCCTCCTTTGAGGTCAACCCGCCCGCTGCCTCCTGGTGACAGGAGAAGGGGGAGCGGGTCAAGGATAGCGTAGCAGCGTGGTCCTACCTTCACGCTTCCTTCGGGCTGTACCCTCCCCTCCTCACCCCGACCCTGGGGACTTGGCATACACCCTTCACCCGGGGGCCCTAATTGCTTTCTTCCTTTGCTGCTTTGAGGTTGTCATCCCTACCTTAGGTAGGGGCCCCTCAAGACTAGAGTCCAGGAGTGCGGCCTCGGTCAACCCCGAGTCGTCATCCATGCTGATGAAGATGGCCGGGGTCTCACACTCAGGCCCCTCCTCCCGGAAATCTATGGCTTCTTCGGGCTGGGGAGGGCCTGGCCGGGTGGAGGAAGAGGACGAGGACGACGACGATGAGGGGGCTCCCACTCCTGGCTTCAGCTTCTGTTCCTCCTCCAGCTGACGCTTTAAGGCTTTCTCCTGGGCCAGCCGCAGGCCGATGAGATCCTGAGGGGGCCGGGGGGCTGGGGCTGGGGCCAGGGCCAAGGGCTCCAGGTCGTCCTAGGGGTGGGGAAAGGCATATGGAAACTCAGGGCAGGGGGAGGGGGGAACAGGTCATAGGCTGCTGTCAGAGGATGGTGGCAAGGAGCCAGAAAGCACCCTGAGGGAGACAGCAGGGTGGGCATAGGGAGTAGGTAAGGGGCAACTGTTCCCCCACCTCCCATCCCTTTCAGCAGGAGCCTCCACCAGACAGAGACAGAGGTGGCTGGGGTGGGGAGGAGGACAGGGCAGGTCTTGCTGGCTTGGGGGTTGGGGGGCTGTGGGCCCTCACCTCTTCCAGGGGCCCCGCAGGCACTTCCTTGGCCTCTGGCTCCTGCTTGCCACTGGCCTCCAGGATGGTCATGATGGAGTTGGGGATGTGTGCTTGCTAGGGGAAGAGCAGGTTGGGGGCTCTATGGAGTGCTCGGACCCAAGACCCTTGGTAGACCCCCCTCCCAGAGCCCCTGAGCTTCTGTGGCAGTGTAGGGCTCCCCTCTGCCCACCCCCATCCAGTCCTCCAGGGCTGAACCCACGGGGCCACCCATCCCACACCTTGGGGTACCTGGTGGGGGGTGAAGGACCGGACGTGGGCCAGCAGGGGCTCCCGGAGCTCTGGGCACTTGTCAAAGACGGCACCCAGCTGCTGGGGTGGCAACTGCAGGATGACCTGGAAACTCTGGGGCTTGGTGCGTTGACAGCACTTGATGAAGCCCTCCCACACCTTGGGATACTTCCACACCTGGACGGGGCAGGGAGGGAGCGGTCCTGAGGGAGTGCGCAGGCAGCCACCCCAGAAATGGAAAGAAAGACCTTACCAAGATGGGGCCCAAATCCCTGCCATCCATCCAGGCTACCCACAGCTCTGACCTCCGGCCCCCCAGTTCCGGATCCCCCCCTTTCACGTGAGCACAGTCTCATCTCACTCTCACAGCGGCCTCGAGGGGTGACATCAGCCCTACTAAACAGACGAGGCCCAGGGAGGTGCGGGGGCTCGTCCACGGTCAGGTGGGAACCATGGGGCAGAACCAAGGTTTGAACCCAGGGCTGTCCGAACCTGCATCTCACCTCTAAGCTGGATGTCACAAAGTGGCAACCTGTGGGCTGAATCTAGTCTGAGCTCGTGAAAGGTTTTTTTTAATTTCATCATGGTATTTCTAGCTTCTCTTGAGAAATGGACCCATCTTTCAGCTCTAGTACGCATCCTGGCTGGGTGCAGAGGTGGCGGTAAAGGGCACTACGCCTCTCCTGGGACGCCCACCCCGTGAAGCCTACCACACTGCTGTCCTAGGGCAGAGTCAGCGACCCGATGGACTGTACTGTCCTTGGCCCAGGGCAGGGCAAAGGGGCTGGCTGATCTCCTAGAGTGTGCTCTCCTCATCCTGCCTCCCTCCGCGGGGCGGGCGGCAAGCAGGCTGGAAAAGCCCTGGGGCCTGCCTCCAGTCTACCTTCAGTGTGTCCTGCTGCAGCCCACTGCCTGCGGGGCTGGGGGCAGCCGGGGGCGGGTTACCTGCTTCATGATGAGGCGGGACAGGATGTTCATGACGAAGCCCCCCAGGCGGGGGTACATGGTCAGAGACTGGATGACGGTCCTCATGAGCAGCATGGGCAGGGGGCTCTGCTCCATCAGCTGCTGCATCACCACGGCCAGCACCTCCGACGTGTACACGTTCCGCTCCGCAAAGCACAGGTTGGTGGCTGCGAGGAGGCGGAGAGTGGGCCTGTCCTCTTTGCCCAGCTCCCCCAAAAGGCGGGAGCCCCACCACCCTTAGAGAGCCTCAGCCCCATGAATCTGCCCATGTGAGTGGAGACCTCGCCCTCATTCCTGAAGCTCTGGATGAGAGACTTCCTCACCCAGCAGGTCCCTGAGGGGACACTGTGGCCTGGGGGTTTGGTCCAAGGGGAGACATGTCCAGCTGCTGGAAGCCCGAGGCTGGGCAGAGTGGGCAGACCTGGGCCCTTCTTCTTTGGAGACAACCCATGGAAAGGCCGAGGCAGGAGAGACAGGTTGCCAATGCCTGGGGGCCCGTTTTGGCTTGCCCTTCCCATCCGTACCAGAGAGGGAAGGCAGCTGTGACTTCCAGAAGACCCCCCCTTAGGAGACCAGAGGTGCCCTCTACCAGCAGGCTGGTCAAGGGACTGCCCACTCCCAATCCTGATCAGAACATAAGGATCTGTGCTGGTGCTGAAGGGATACCAGGCGTGGGGGCATGTGGGAAGCACAGTGCACAGAATAAGGGAGCAAGGAGCAAGAGGAGGAAGCGTGGGCAGACGAGACGCTCCCCAGCTCAGCGCCCAGTGCCAGGAAGGGCCCAAGGAGGGCTGGCACGATAGGGACATCCATGAAGGCAGGCAGGCCAGGGCAGGCCTTGGGGTCTGTTCCCTCAGGAATGGGCAGTGGTACCCCAAAATCAGTGGGATCGGCGGTGCTCCAATCCATTGTGCTAATGAGGAGACCCCAGGAGCTGCCTCTGAACCCCTTCTTCCCCAAACACCACTTGCCATGTGAGTCTGTCAACCAGGAAGTCTTTATTGAGCCAGAAGAGAGGCCCCCAATCCTTGAGAGGCTAATGGAGAACAGGGGTGGGTGCCTATAAGGAATGAGGGGGGTTCCTATAAGGAACAGGGGAAGGATGGAGGCATTACAGGAACACAAGCAGGAAGGAGACTAGAGCGGGGTAGGGCAGGTATCTAGGCCAAAGGAGCAGAGGAAAGTGGCAGAAAGTAAGGACAGTGCAGAAGCCAGAGCGAACCTACCAGAAACCAAGAAAGCTCCTCCTCCTCCCTTCCAGTTAGTGGCTGGCTCCTGCCTGCTCTGCCTAAAAGGGTCCACAGCCAAACCCTTTTCCTCTCCTCCCCCTCTGCCTCAGTCTCCCCCTGGGCCTTCTACCCCGCCCTCTACTCTACCCTCCATAGCAGGCTGAAGAAAAGTCCTTTCAGAAGCTCAGCCTGACCCCATACCTCCCAGGGGTTCTCAAGGTATCAAGTCCAATCTCCTACTGGGGCCTAGGAGACCCCGTGGTGGTGGGACCCCGCATGGTGTTCTTAATGCTTAAGGTGTGACCTCTCCTGACCAGGCCCCGTCCCCTAAACCACAAGATCTCGTCAGCCCCACTCTGCAGTCCAGAGCCAGACCATGCCAGCATATCCCTTGGCCTCCACAAATATTCTTCCTTTCTCTGGGATCAGTGTCTCCCCTGCTCCCTCAGCCCTACTCCTCCCTCTGTGGTTTCAGCTCAGGTGTCCTCTTGGGGCTCCCCGGTCCTGGCCCTGCTCACTGTGGGCTCTCACTGGGGATGGACCGTGAGCCCCGGAGGTTAGGGTCCGGGCTGTCTCCATCCCTGCCGGCTCCCCAGCACTGCCCGGCACAAGGCTGAGCACAGGCACTCAGTGAGTTTCCTTTCACTGCTGCACCAGACCGCTGGGGCGGGTCCCGTTATAGAAAAACTCACCAGAGAGGGTGGCTTTTAAAGGAGGAGAGAATGCCACGAATGAATGCTTATACTGTCAGGCATGGGGGATCCAACGGTGCACAGAATGCGACTGGACTTTGGATCCGGAGCTCAGAGCTGAATGGGGTTCCTAGTGCAACCAGGACAACCACTCGTGCCTGAGCGGAGAAACGCACTCTAGCAACTGGCTAGCTCGGGGGCTGGGGACAAACAGCAGGTAGGGAGAGCAGCTGGAAGGTTGCTAGGAGCTCGGCAGCATGGAGGCTGTGTGTAGGCCTGGGCTTGCAGAAAGCAACCAGTGGGCTTCTAAAGGCCAGGCCTTGACGACATCTCCAGGGACCTGGCCGCTGGCCACCTGAGTGACCTGTGGCAAGGCTCCCTTTCTTCCTCGGACTTAATCTGGGTCTGTGAATGGACTCAGTGGGGTGGTGCGGTCTGTGAATCCCCTCAAATTATACGCAAAACTGTGTGAGCCTGTCCTCCTCGGGAAGGGGCCCACACTTCCCTGACATCATCAAAGGGGCTACAGCCTGCAAAAGGGCCACTTCCGGGGGCGCCTGACTGGCTCAGTCAGAGGAGAATGTGACTCTCGATCTTGGGGTCATGAGTTCGAGCCCCACCTTGGGTATAGCGATTACTTAAATAAACAAACGTAAAAAAAAATAAAAAATAAAAAGGCCACTTCTGGATGCTCAGCTTCGAGACCCTTTTCACTTTGCTGTTCTTTCACTAGAGACCTTAGTTCCTCCTCAGTTGTAGTGTGAGTTTTAGACTTCCATAAGCTCCTCTCTCCACCTCAAAGATTCTGAGAGAACTCGCTGAGTAAAGCCAGGAAATAAGCAGTCATGGGAGGAGCCAGTTTAGGCTAGATGAGAAGCTAAGTGGTGGTGGCTCGGGGGGACCCCCTCCCCACTCTTAAAGGAGAGACAAGGAATCAAAGGACAGGGGTCTGAGTAGAGGGGACAACAGTAAGGGCTTCCACCTTGGTGGGAAAGCATGACAGCTGGGCCAGAAAGCTCCCTCAGGGAGGAGCGGGGGCAGTGCTGAGGAGAGCTGACGGGGAGAAGTCCTATGGGACGTGGTGGCCGTGGGTCCCAGGGTGCCATAGGCGGGCAGAACTGGCAGAGCTGGATTCCCACTCGGGTCTAGCGGGCTTCAGGTTTTGTGTGGTTCCGCTACACCGCTTAGCTTGTGTGCGACCCTGAGCAACTTCCTCAACCTCTCTGGAACCTCCGCTTCCTCGTCTAGAAGCTGGAAGTCCACATACTCACCAGGTAGCGGCTGGTGTGTGTCGGCAGGCAGGCCTGTGAGGCGCTCAGGAGAGCCTGGCTCAGTGTAAGTGCTCGGGAAGTGGTGACGGCAGCTATTAGGAAACTGCTGGTTGAGGGGAGCCAGCCAGTTTGTCCCCAACCCCCTGCCCTGGAGGCACCTTGTCCTGCCTCAACCGGAGCCCGGACTGGACTCGGCATCTACTCCTGGTCCGACAGCGGCCCTGGCGGGCTCCAAGTGCTCTGCTGGCTATCCCTCTGCCCCCTGCTAGGCCGAGGGCTCTGGTCCTTCATTCCTCGAGCCAGGGCCGGGGAGGGGGGTCTCCCCACCTTTCTCAAGGAGTACTCTGTGCCGGCGCATAGCAGATGCACCATTCCTTGGACGGAGGGAGGAAGAGAGGGAAGAGAGGAGGGAGGGAAGGCAAAGGAATGAGGGTAGGTGTCCAGAGCGGAGATGGGGTTGCAGGTGGCACAATCTCCAACTTGCAGATTCCGGCAGGGACATGTGGGTGCCTGAGGTTCTTCCCCGGGTCCGCAGCAGCCAGGCCACTTGGGGGGAGTGGGGGGAGCGCCTCACCTTTGATGATGGACTTCATGTCACACTTCACCGAGTCGATGTTGTGCAATGCAATCAGCAGCTCTCCGGGGTTCAGCGGGGACAAGGCCGAGTTCCCTTCGCCTACACGGAGGGAGTGGGAAGGGGAAGGAGACAGTGTGGTGCCTAAGTGAAGAGGTGTGTCTCGGTCCCCCAGATCGGAGCGTGAATGAGTATGAGGCACCCTCTGCTTCGATGGGACTGGGAGGACAGAGGGCTGGAGCAGGGGACGAAAAGAGGGGACTGAACGCCACCCCTTTTGGGAAGCCTTCACCTTGCTCTGGTCCTCCCCCACATGGGGTTCCAACCCTTCTAGGGCAACATCTGATGTGGTCCAACAGCTCCTCTCCCTCCTCCCTGGGCCGTGCCCCCAGGAGGGCAGGACCCCTGCACAGCCCAGACGGGACAGGCTGGGCCGGGCCTCGCACTCGATGACCGTGCTTAGAGGCAACGCTGCACGGAGGCGGCCAGGGGAGATGACACCCCGCTGCTCTGGCTGGAGGGCCCCAGACACTGTCGTGTGGCGGTTTTAAATCACATGTTACGGGTGCAGCAGACAGCCTCCCCTCCCTCCCTAGCACCGATCCCTGGGGGAGGGGGAGGAGTCCATCCTAGGTCACTGGGTCGTTTTTCTAGGTTGAAAGTTCTACTTCGCTTCTTTCAACCCCATGGAAGACGCCACCTACCATGCTGGGTGCCCAGCAGGCGGTTGAAGACCTCTTTCACCACAATGGGGTTGAGTTTGATGAGCTTTGGCAGGGCCTGGATCACTTCTTTCTGCGGGGGGAGGGCAGGGGAGGCAGGTCAGAGGGCACTCCCATCCCAGATGCTCGCCCTGGGATAAGGCAAGAACCTCCGGACTTGCTATGCCCTTGGACAGTTCCCTCCTCTCGCTCCCTCTGGTCCCTCGGGGTTGAGCTTTCTCCTATAGTCACTGGGCCTGACTCGGCCCCAGCCTCATCACTCCCTAAGCCTTCCTTGTGCCACATGTCCCCCGATGGTCATCATCCCTTCTTTCCACAGGAGAAGACGGAGGCTCACCAGGGCCCCACAGCCTGTTAGCAATAAGACCTGGGCGGGGGAAACACATTTAGGCCTTTGGACAGGCCTGTGTGTGTGTGTGTCACTGTGATCCTCATTTGACAGAGAAGACCGAGGCGCAGAGAAGGAGGTGGCCTGCCTGAGGTCACAGAGGATGAAGCAGAGCTGAGATGCCCCATAGTCGGATGAGCCCTGGGAAGGGCTCACAAGTGTGTGACATGGGTACCTGGGTGCCTACCTCCTCCCCACCCCGGCCCTGCCCGTCGTCGCTGGGGGAGGCATCCCGACATCTGGCTCTGTACCTTCTCCAGTCCATTGAGCACGGGGATGAGGAAGCGGACATCTGGCAATCGCTTGTGGTAGAGATCCCGGACCCGCTTCACCAGCTCCGGGGAGGGCGGGACTGCAGGCAGAAGGGTAAGCAGGGGGCACAGGTGGGGTGAGGGGGGGCACCGAGAGGAAGGAGAAATGGCAATGGCTGTGTGCGAGGGGAGGAGAGGGCCAACTCCGTTTCAAAGCAGGAATCGTTGGCCCCTGGTTTCTCAAATGCGTTTAGCGATATACCCAGCAGTTCTGAGGGCCAGGTCTTGGGGAAGGACCCATGAGGAAGGTCTGGGACATGGAGGAAAAGGCTGAGAAGTGGGGGTCCCAGGGGCACCTTTGTCCGTGAGGCTGTGGAGACATCGTGTGACCAGCGTCTCTGCCCCCTTGGGACAGTTTTCTACCAGCAGGAGCAGCTCTGGTGAGTTCATGCCCATTCCTCGGATCTAGAGGGAGAAAAGGGATGGCAGGCTGGGGAAGGGGCTGGGTGACGTGGGGAGGACGAGGGGGCCCAAGGGGAGAACTCAGGGAGGCCCAGGTGCCAGAGGCAGGGCAGCTGCGGGGATGATGGGACTCTGGGGCAAGAACTGGACTAAGAGTAGATCTTAAAAGTTCTCGTTACTAGAGAAAAAACAAATGATGTAAGGTGATGGACGTTAACTAATCGCCCGTGGGCATCATTCTGCATATACATACACAACCCCACATATCGTGTTTTACGCCTTGCAGTAACACAGGGCTGTGTCAGTTATACCTCAGTGAACCTGGGGGAAAACAGAACTGGCGACGGGGTTCAGGGAACTGCAAGAATTGTGGGGAAGGTGAGAGGGGGCAGGGCGGCAGTATGTGGCCTTCCCCTACTACCCCCCACAGGGTGCAGACTCGCTGTAGCTCCCAAGCCTTTGTCAGTGCTGGCCGCCTTCTGAGCAGCCGGGCCCTTCCTGTCACCTCTGATCTAACCCGACCTCTGATGCCCTGCATCAGCGACGGCCAGTGCTCTGCGTGGTGGCTTGCTCGGATCAGGGCTCGGCCTGTGGCTGCAGCCTGCCCCTCTCTATGGGCAACCAACACAGGGAGCACCGGGCTGGGCTGTGAGGGCTCAGGCCTTCCTCTGCCATCAACGTTTATAATGGCCCGTGGAACTGGCAGTCTTTGCCCTCCAGGAGCTCACTGTCTGGTGGGCTCACCCTGAAAATGGGGGGAGGACACCGCTGAACCTTGGGGGCAGGTATTTGGGGTTGAGCCTACCAAACTCTTTTATGTTGGAAATTTTCCATAATAAAAAAAGCAAGGACAGAGAAATATAAAAAAGTGGCTTCCGATCTAGCTGCAGATTGGAAGGGCAGATAGTCTGAATTTCGGGGGTCCGTTGCTTCTCATGTGGGTGACCTTGTGGCTCGAGAGAGAGGAGCGGGTGGGACTTCTGTAATGACAACTAAAGATTCCCATCGGCGAGGCAAGGGAAGGCCAGCCCCTAGCCGGTGACAGTGACACAGACGTTTACGTGCATGAGCTCCTGGAGACCCTGCAGCAAGCTGGGGACGGAATCACCCTCCCCGTTTTTACTGAAGAGGGACCAGTTTGCACAGTGAGAAACTGAGAGGCAGGATGTGGACCTGGGTCTGCCCTACTCCAGCCTCGTAACTACAGGGTGACCCTGCTGTCCTTTCACTGGCAGACGGGGCACGTGGACCGCCCACAAGCTCCAGAGCGGTGGGACCCGGAGCGGCCACCGTCGGTGTCGAGCACTCGCCGAGGTGGAGATACCAGGGGAAGGGCTGCACTTGGGGCCTCAGCCCTGCCCACAGGTGGGCAGAGCCTGGTGGGCTCAGGGGCCTCACCGGCTGCTCGATGACCCTCAGCACCGTCCGCTTGATGTCGGCGATGGCCTCCGTGTACACGGCTGCCAGTTCGTGGATGAGCTTGTGGTTCTGAGGCAGGAGAGCCAGGTAGAGGTACAGACACTGCTTTACGGTCTCCTCCGTCCAGGGCGCCGCCACCTCTGATAGGGCAAGGGGCGGGGATCAGGGACCGCTCTCCTCCCCCCCGTCTCCCACCCTCATCATCTGTCCCTTCTTTGGGGGACAGACACAGAAGGGAGGCAGGCCCGGGAAGCCGACTGTTCTAGGGCAGGAGGCCAAGCATCAGGGAAATGGCGCAGGACCAGGACTGCTCCCCTTTTAGAATTCTGTCTCCACTGAAGTCCCACCTCGTCTCTGACCATCAATCCACAGGGCAGCCAGAAGGATCTTTCCGGAGGGAAGTGCTGACCCTGCCCTTCTCCCACTCTGTGCTCCCACGACTACCCTATGCCCCGGATAGACCCCCAGCGCCTACCTTGCTCTACTTGCCAGATGCTCTATGTCCCCGGCTCCCCGGGGCTCTGTGCTCCGGCCACATCCTCCTTCTGACAGTCCCCGCCCAGGTCCCTTTGCACACATCACTCTTTTGCCAACTCCCCTCTCTGTATCTCCTCTTTCTCTGAGTCTCACACAACCAGTGTCTCTCCTGGGAGGTCTTCCAGGCACCTAGGCTGTGCCAGGGCTCCTGAAGGCCCCATGCTTTCTATCACAGCCTGAACCTTCCAGGTTTTTGTAATTTTTATTTTTTTTAAAGTAAGCTCCATGCCCAACATGGTGCTTAAACTCACGACCCCCAGATCAAGACCTGCATGTTCCACTGACTGAGCCAGCCAGGGGCCCCTGAACCTTCCAGTTTAATGGTCTGCTCCCCTGGGGCCTGAGTCTTCTCACCTGTAATTCTGAGGGACCTGGGGCTTTGTCAAATGAACGGGCCTACGCCTGGCCCTTCCTGAAGCCCCGTCAATGGCTAGCTCTCCTTGTCCTCTGGCTCTCAGCCCACCACCCCCTGCTCCAGGATGCTCTCCCTGACCCCTGGGGCTGGGGTGAGACGCCTCTCTGGACTCTCGCAGCCCCCAGGCCTGCTCGTTCTGGTCATTACTGCCTGGCTGTCTTCCCTAGGAGGCTGGGCAGGGCTCAGCTTCGCACCAGCTCCATTCCCAGGGCCAGGCCCGGAGCCTGGGATCCAGAAGGTGCTCGATAATGCATCTGATGAAGCTGCACCAGACCTGTATCCTTGTCGGCTCCGAACAGCACGGATGGCGGGTTGGGGTGGACCAGGAGTTGCAGGTAGTTGAGGGCAAATTTCTCCACATACTCTCGCAGCTGTTCCTTCTCATACATGCGCTTGATGAACAGCAGGGCCTGGGAACGCACCTGAAGAGAGAGGGCGGGCAAGATGGTGGAGGGGGGAGACCGCCGTTCTGAGCTGGCAGGACCAGTGGGAAAACAAGCCCAAGACGGAGACAGGCCTGGTCTACCTGAGTCATTTGTGCACTTGGGGGAGAGGTTTCCTGGTCCAAGTCAGAGCCTGCATCACCTCTCCACCTACCTGCTCAGCCCTATCCCTTACCATCTCCTGCCTTACCTGCTACGTTCCAACCAGAATGAGCTTTCCTTAGTTCCTCCAAAGTGACAGTGTTCTCCTTGGCTTTGAGACTTGGCACAAAAGGTCCACACTGCCCAGAATGCCTGTCACCGGCTCTACCCCATTTTACTCAGACATCACCGGCTGGGAGCCCTGAGAACAGGGACTGTTCCCGGGCACTGCGTGTCCCCAGCAGCACCAAAGGCCCAAGTCAGAGTCTGCGGTGAGGGTCTGCTGAATGAATGGACACACGACACCAGGAGAGGAGGCGGCAAAACGCTTGGGCAGGCCTGGGTCTAGGGCCCTCTCAATCACACGCAAACATACACAAGCACCTAGTTCCCTGTTCAGTCACACCCATCAACTCCTATTTCAGGTCTTGGCTCAACTGCCCCTCCCTCAGAAGGCTTCCTTAAACCCCGTCCCGCCCATCCCCCCATCAGGTAGGTCAGGCCCCTCCCCGGGGCGCCCAGAGCTGTGTGCTGCTCTACTCCATGGGCTAGCTGGGTCCTCACTGCTCGCTGATAGGCCACACGGCTCCTCTCCTGTCAGCTCCCCCTCCAGGTCCTAGCACAGTAGCAGACCACACAGGGGCTCCCCAACACGGGTGGAGTAGGAGGGAGAATGGGACTGCCCTTCCTGGGAGGATGAGCGTGTGTATACGCGTGTATATTCTAGGCAGCTTCGTGCCACCACAAGTGACAAAATACCCACCACCTCAATACTACTGCAGGAAGGGCACCGGGCCCAGAGAGGACGTTCGGGAGCATGTGGAAGAGGCTGGGCTAGGCACTCAGGACAGAGGAAGGGCAGAGTGCGGCCCAGCGCAGGGCGGCAGGGATCACCTTGTCCTTCTCGTGGGAACTGAGGTCTAGCAGAACATGCAGGTACTGGAACTGGCGGGACGGCCGCTTGAAGATCAGGTCTCGAAGAGTGGACATGCCCAGGTAAGTGCGACTCTGTGGCAGAAGGGAGGGACACCAGAGCTCAGCCCGCCTGCAGTGTCCCCCTGGGAGGTCTCCCTTGCCTCCCTCAGATCGGGTCCTGGACACAAGGACTGGGTCCCTCACAGAGCCCCCCGCCACAAGGTCTAGGCTGTGTGCCCCGCAGACCCCCAGCACAGGCCCCTGCGCCCGTGCAGGGCTTCTGCGTGCATCACGACGCTGGGGACTGAGGGAGAAGGGCTGACTGTCCTTACCTCGTCCTCGCAGTACTTGCGAACCACCTCCAGGGCGCTCTCGGTGATCAGTGGCGCCTCCAGCACGACCTTGGTGAAGATCCTGCCAGGGAGGAAGAGTGAGAGAATGTGCGGGGAGAAGCTTCCAGTCCTGCTGGAGCTGGGGGCTGGCAGGGCTGCCCCTCGCAGACAGCTTGCTCAAGCCCCTGCTGACAGAGCTTTGGAGGTGAAGAGCCAGGTTGAAACGCTGCCGGCTGGCTGACCTGGGTAGAGACTTCGCCCCTCAGAAGCTCAGCTCTCCCCTTTGTCAAATGAGGACTCCTAACTTGACTCGTTTACTGCAGTAATGGAAGGGCATGACGGGGAGTGGGGAAGGGTACTGCTTTTCAGATGTGGCGGCCAAAAATGGCTGCTTTGAGGTAATGCTGAGCGGACTCTGGGGGATGAGAAAGAGCCAGCCGCGCAAAAAAGAATGGGGGGGGTGTGTGTGTGTGGAGAGCATTCCAGGTACAGAAATAGGAACTGCCAAGCTCTGAACTTGGCCTGCTCAAGGGTCAGAAGACAGAAGGCCCTCGTGGCTAAGGTCTGGGGGCAGTGAGCAGTAGAGGGACAGAATAAGAAGGTAAAGAGGTTGGTAGGAATTGGGTTACGCAGGTCTCGTAGGGCACAGAAATAGGCTGCATTTTATCCCAAGAGCGATGGAGAATCATGGAAGGTTTTTAGTGGGTAACAAGACTGTATTTACATTCTAAAATGTCACCCAGGCTGCTGTGTGGAGAATGGATCAGCAGGAGGTCGAGAACAAGGAGGAAGTTACAGGAGCAATTCAGGTGAGACACAGGGCTGGAGAGAAGTCAACCTCCGAACCAAGCCTATGAGGTAGGCGGTTATCTACAAGAACGGAGGCTCAGAGGGCACGCAGCGGAGCGGAGAGTAAGCCCAGGGAGCAGGCCCCAGCGCCCACCCTTCATTCTGCCTTGCAGGTGCCTCCAGAGAGCAGGGGGAGAAGGGAGTCTCGGGGGATGGGCACGAGGCCTCGGGTGGTGAGGAGAGAGGTGATCGGAAACCGCAAAAGAAAGGCAGGACACGGGAGGGTGCAAGGCAGTCCCCCTCACCCATCCTTTTGGTCTGGCTTCTCCTGCAGGCCGGAGAGCAGGCGGATGAGGCAGTCCTCGTACTTGTCCAGGGTGCCCGAGGCACCGGCTGCCAGGTAGGCGTTGTACTCCTGGTAGAGCCAGGCGAAGGCCAAGTCCAGGCGGGCCCGCACATCCTCCAGGATGAAGGACAGGACCTCGGCCTTCAGGCCTGAATCAAACTGCGTCACCAGACTGGCCAGGATCTTTATGCGCACCTGACAGGAGAGCGGACGTACGTGTGGGTGTGGGAGGCAACCCCAGGCACCTCGGGATCGTGCCTTGCAAGTCTTCCCGCCCAGGCTCAGGGACCCCCACTGCAGACCCGGTGTTAAGCAAGGAAGGCAAGCTGAGGAACCTTATAAACTGTAGGTCTCATTTGTGTGGGAGGAAAAATAATGGGGGATCAATCATCATAGAATGAAACTGAGTTTGTAAAAGTAGTATCTACATACTTAAAGTACACAAGAGAAAGATCTTGTGATCTTGTCTTGAAGACTTCCCCTACTTTATATGTTGTTCACCTCGGAGCAGGGGGATGGGATGTGGGTGGGGGCCAAGGAGGACTTATGGTACCTCTATGGCCTGGAAATATCTTTTTAACAGAGAGAGTACTTTTCTGTACTTCTTGGCTAATTAAAATTACCCTTCAAAAAAGTGGGGAAATGTCGCTTGGCTGAGGTTACGATGCCAGCGTGTGGCAGATCAGGATTTAGACCTGATCCACCTAAATGTCAGCAAGAACAGGAAGAGCACTATTAACCGCCAGGAAGAAAGAACCTGGCAGCAGCCCCCACTTGCTGGGCTCTCCCGGGCGGCCAGCTCTATGCTGTGCAAGAGCCATGCGTGTCCACACATTTCTTCCTCCTCATCACCGTGCGGAGCTGCTGCCGCTGCCTCCGCCTCCTTTGGCAGGAGGACAGAAAAGAGGCAGGGAGGGCTGGTGGGCAGCCCGGCAGGGACCCGGAGCCAGGGAGGCCGGGGCCGTCTCTTCCCTGGGCTGTGAGGCAGGCTTGTGGGGAGCGGGCCTGGAAGCATGGGCTGGGGAGACAGGGGCACACCTGGGCCGCCCCGCTGCAGGCCACAGCCTTCTCCGCCCGCAGGATCCGCTTCACGGCGCCCAGCTTCATAGCCTCCACCTGGGCGTCCGTCAGGGGCTTCAGCACATCGCTCAGGCGGAAGATTTTCTTGCGTCCACCAGCGCCAGCCAGCCTACATGGAAGAGCAGGGACAGGGACAAGGTGACTCAAAACATCCTTTGTGGAGCCCAGGCCCACCCCAGGCCATACAGAGACCCCCATCCCTACCCCCCCACCATACTGCCTTTCTAACTCTCCTGTGACTCAGGCATGGCAGGGCGCAGGGTAATGAGACAGAAGAGGGTGTCATTTTGTTTTTGTAAAGCGGGAATGCTTCTCTGAGGCAGCTATGTGGGAGTGTAGATCTGAATGAAGCAAGAACGAGACGCACGGATATCTGGGGGATGAGCCTTCCCGGTAGAGAGAACAGGAGGTGCATAGGCCTTTCCAGTGGGGACCTGCCTGGCTGCTTAAGGAGAACCAAAGGGCCAGTGTGACTGGAGGAGGGAGGGAGGGGAATGGAGAGCCTGGAGAGCGAATCAGGCATGGCTCGGGCAGCAGGTCTTGGTCCGGGGGTGGGGGGGCGGGCGGGACAGGGACTGGCTGGATTGTGTTTTGTCTGTAAGTGGGGTAATAATGAAGAGGAGGATAACAACCAGTAGCACTTACGACGTGTTAAGAATCACGCTAAATACTTTATATCAAATTCACTTCCAACCCCAAGAGTTATCTAATTTAATGATCTATCACTGTGAACTCATTTAACTCTCCCTTGATCCTTAGAGATACTATCATCCCAACTTTAGACATAAGGAAGGAAGGGGGCATTTTTATGTAAAAGAAAACAACAATTAAGGCTTGGTGGTTATGGCATTGACTCTGGAATCAGACAGATCCCTGTCCAGCCCCACCTGTTTACCTGTCTTTGTCGGTATGTCTTTAACACACGCACACACACGTGCATGCACGCACCAAAAACCAGACCTTCAGTCCTGCACCCGCACCTCCCAGGGGACTCACCGGGGCTGCGTGACAGGGATGATGGGCTCTGGCCTCCTCTTGGCCTGGGGCGCCTCCTCCTCCAGAGCAGACATGGAGCTCAGGGAGCCCACCACCGAGATGGCCTGGCCCTGGGCTGACAGACGCCGCTTGATCAGGACACTCTCTGGCTTCGGCACCTTCTCCTCCTTGGGCTCCTCCTTGCACTGTTTGGTCTGCTCCACACCTGAGGGGGAGGGAGCAAATGGGCTCCAGGAACGTCACACCCCCCTGCTCCCATCCAGGGACCTCCTGTGTGCTGGGCTCTATCCTAAGCCTTGTACACACAAAGCCCATCTCAATCTGCAAAACGCCGTTCTGAAACAGGCACACTTTTTATCCCCACTTTGTATATGACCAAGGCTCAAACCAGACGTGCCATTTACTGCGGGTGAGGGTAGGAAATGGCACAGCCACAGTGGAACACCGATGAGCAGCTTCTAAGAGCACTGAATACACCCTCTCCCATAACCCAACAACTCCACTCGTTGGTATATGCTCAAGATAAATGCGCCCATGTGTATATCAGAACACTGCTACATAAACCAAACAAACAAAAACAAAAAAACCAACAACCCCCCCCAAACCCAAACAAACCCCAAAAAACACTGGTACAGCTTCATTCACACCGGTCAAAGACTGGACACAAGCCACAGGTCAATCAACAGGAGCATGGATAAAGAAACAATGGCCTGTTTGCTGAGGCCATACTACTGAGTACTACTACTCATAGCAGGCCTGAGTAATACTACTGAGGAAATACTACTGAGCAATAGTGGTTCACACGACAACACGGAGGCTTCTCAAAAACTTATGCTGAGGGGCGCCTGGGGGGCTCAGGGTCCTGGGATCGAGCCCCACATCGGGCTCCCTGCTCTGCAGGGAGCCTGCTTCTCCCTCTGCTCCTCCCCCTGCTCATGCGCTCGCGTGCTCCCCACCCCCCCGTGAAATAAATAAATAAAATATTAAAAAACAAACAAACAAACAAAACTTATGCTGAGCGAAAGATGCCAGACTCTCTAGGATCCCATTTATATGAAGTTCAGGACTAGGAAAAATTAATCCATGGAGACAGAAATCAGAAGTGATTCTTTCAGGAGGTGGGATGCCATCAGTGCTGACTGGATAGGGGCAAGAAAGAACGTTCTAGAGTGGTGGGAATGATCTTTATCTCCAACTGGGTGGTGGCTACACAGGTGCGTTCACTTTGTGAAAATTCACTAGGATGTACAGTTAAGAGTTGTGTTTCTCTGTATGTAGTTTATATCTTATTAGTATTGTTAACGTAGGAAAACACTCGAGTCAGAGAGGTTCAGTAACTTGACCAAGGTCACACTGCTATTGAGTGGCTGAGGCAGTCTGATTTAACTGAGACCTCAAATCCAGGTCCACCGGATTCAAAGCCCAGGGCCTGAAAATATTAAGCACTCAGTGCATCTATGGGACCTATAACTGTTTACGCCTGACATCTCATGTGAGTTTCATTTGTGCCACGGTAGGAGGCGCTCTTCCAGGAAGGGGAACCCAGCAGCCATAGTGCCAACCCTTGGCCCAGGTCAGTGCCACAGGACACTCACCTGGCCCCAGTCCTGCAGCCGTCATCTGTGTGGCCATGAGCCGAGCCAGGTGCTTGATCTGGGCTTCGGTGCCTGCTGACTCCACTGGGGTATAGATGGCTTGGAAAGAGGCGGGCATGGCCTCGGGCAGATACACCATGCTGATGAGGACCTGCAGGATGGCCAGGGAGAGGAGCCCTTCCTTACTCATGGACTCAACAAACCTCTGTTCCATGCCTGGGCCAAGGCTGGGGACACGGCAGTGACTCAGACAGTCCTGGGCCTGCCGCCGTGGGGCTCAGACTCCTGGGGAAGTCAGAGAGAGAACGCGCAGTGATGCAGCACGGTGCACGAGAGCGGGACGTAAAGGGGGCCAGGAGATGCGTCAGGAGGGCCAGGGGCTGGCTCCCTGGGGAAGTGGCAGCCAGGCTGAGGACAGAAAGGAAGGCCAGTGTCAGGCTGGCGCAGGGGGAGTGGGGTACAGACTCCAGGCAGAGGAGCAGCACAGGGGAGGGCTGAGCAGCAGCAGAACCCTGCCCAGAGAGCGCAAGTTCGGTGAAGAGTGTCTTATGAGCCAGAAAAGGGCTTTAAAAAAAAACAAAATTGGTATCCTAACAAGAGCTCACCCAGTTTTGTCAGGAATTGGTAACGAAAGGTCATTTCCAACTCCCTACACGCTTAGAGGTTTAAATATATACATGAAATAAAATAATTAGAACAGAGAGAGAATGAAATCACTACAAATCAAAATGTGTGGGATGCAACTAAAACGGTTCTTATGCGGAAAATCAGATCTTTAAATGCTTACATTGGAAAAGACGGCTGAAAACTATTAAGCCAAGTATTTAACTTAAAATGATGGAGTAAAATATTCAAAGAAAGCAGCAGGGAAGAATAAAGACAACAGAAATAAAACAGAAAAGGTGGGGCGCCTGGGTGGCTCAGTTGGTTGAGCCTTCAGCTCGAGTCATGAAGCCAGGGTCCTGGGATCGAGTCCCGCATTGGGCTCCCTGCTCAGCGGGGAGCCTGCTTCTCTCTCTCCCTCTGCCTCTCCCCCTGCTTGTGCTCGCTCTCTCTCTCTCTCTCTCTCGCTGTCAAATAAATAAATAAAATCTTAAAAAAAAAAAACAGAAAAGGTTACAAAAGAGTATCAACGAAACTTCAGAGCTGGTTCTTTGAAATGACTGAAAACAAATTGACGGTGAGATTGAACAACAAAAAAAGGAGTTAAGGACCCAATACTACCGACAAAAAAGCTGCACCATTACTACGCAGACAGCAGATATTATAAAGATAAAAAAGAATCCCGTGAAGAACTTCAGACCAATAATTCGAAGAGCGTGAAGAAGACAGACCAGGTACCACGAGTTATGGGAAGCATCACCAGACAGGGCCCGAGGCGAGCTGCATTCAAATGGCATCCAGAAGGAAACAAAGAGCTGCAGCAGGACAGCCTCGCAAGCTGTACTCTGGCCGCTGTACTCTGGCCGCCGCAGGGGGAGTGGAAGCCAGAGCCAGGGCGCAGACAGGTGGAGCTGGGGCCAGGCAGGGGCTGGGGGAGACGGAGAAGAGGGGAAGGCCTGGCGGGGAGGCAAAGAGCTTAACTCCCAGTTCTAGGGGTTGGGAACCGGGAGGCTGGCGTGCCAAGAACACAGGGCACTGAGAGCCTGCAGAGGAGCGTGGGGAGAAATTCCACAGGTTTATTCTGACATAATAATGAGCCTGTGGTGCCTGTGGAACTTCCCAGGGGAGGACGATGCAGAAGGCAGACATGTTTCCAGGCCTGGAGCTCACCAAAGAGATCTGAGTGGGACAGAAAACTCCCTCTTGCTCCCCTAGTGACAAAAATTCCACTTCATTCACCCAAGAACTGAGCCCCGTGGAGCCTCTAGCCAGAGAGAAGGGAAGGCCGAGGGAGACTGATGGTGAGCACAGGAAGAGGCACTGTCCATGAGCACCCAATGGAGACGTCTGGGTGCTGCTACGGCCTGAGGACTGATGGGAGACACCCCCGCCGCCCACACCATCAACTCAAACCAGCGGTTCTTCCACTGCAGAGCACAATTATCTTTGGGAATCTAAGGAAAACGCTGGCCACCCCCCCCCCCCCAATGCCAATCCCACATCACTCATCAAGTAAGTTGTGTGATTTGCTCTCCAGTTACTCTACCCCCCTTCAAAGGAGAGAGGGGTGGGGTTTGGACGGGGACTCAGACTATCCAAAGAGGGACGGTTGGGGGGTGGTGACAAGGGATCTCCTGAAGGAGTAAAGATCAGAGAAAAGGTCCATCCAAGATTGAGAGGGCCCCCGGGACCACACCCTCCCAACACCAGACCAGAGAGGTGTGCTGGAACCAATGCCATCTGGAAGAGGTGGGCAGTGTAAAGGGTAGGAAAAGGACTAGAAACCTTTCCCCCCTGCCCTGTGGGAAATGGCCCGCATTCATCCTCACCAGATTGGCCACATTGTCAGGCGTCAGCAAGGGCTGCAGGAACTCGGCTGTGATGTCTGTGTCTGACTGGCCTGAGATCTGGGCTGAGGCCTTGGAGGTTCCCGACGGGCCTGGCTCCAAGTCCTTGTCCTCATCGTCTTCCCCCAGGTTGGGCTCTGGGAGAGGGAAGGAGACAAGATGCTGGTGTCAGAGCGAGCAATAGGCCCTCTCCCCTCTCAGGGAGCCTGGAGGGGTCCCTGCCTCCAGGGGGCCCTAGCAGGCAGGACAGTGCAGTGGGCGAAGACCCGGGCAGCAGCCGTGCTCTGTCATCGAAGCACTGAGTGGCCTTGGGGAAAAGACCTGCCTCTGTCTGTGTCCCGTTCTCCTCATCTGCGAAATAGGAATAAGCCACACCAGCCTGGCTGATTACACTAAACTCCAAGAAGGTGAAAATTAACTAGTAATTTCCCTGAGCTTTATTGTTTAAAAACCTCTATCTTTGAAATAGGGCTCAACCTCACCAGGAATCACGAAAATGTAAAGACAACCTAATAAGATAGCCTTTTTGCCTACATGATTGACAAAAGAAATAAAAAGGCTGCTAGCGACAACTGTTAGTAGGGGTATAGACTATGCAAATGTGAACTGGTATGGCCTTCTAGAAGGGCAATCTGACTGTACTGCCAACTTTTAAATGTGTGCACCTTTTGACCCAGCAAACCTACTTCTAGATATTATCCCTAAACACTTAACGCATATAAATAAATGTATACTGAAGGTAAAATGTACAGAGAAAAACCTTTACGTACAAAGATGTTCCCTGAAGCTGGAATGTTTAATAGGGTGATGATTTAAGTAGATGATGGCAAAAATATGATGCAATGTTATAGGGTTTTTGTTTTAATTTTTTTTAAGTAGGCTCCAGGCCCAGTGTGGGGCTTGACTCATGCCTCCAAGATCAAGAATCTCATGCTCTACTGATTGAAACAGCCAGGCCCCCCTGTTATTCAGTCTCTTAAAAAAGTTTGCAATGCAGGGCACCTGGGTGGCTCAGTGGGTTAAAGCCTCTGCCTTCGGCTCAGGTCATGATCTCAGGGTCCTGGGATCGAGCTCCGCATCGGGCTCTCTGCTTAGCGGGGAGCCTGCTTCCTCCTCTCTCTCTGCCTACTTGTGATCTCTCTATGTCAAATAAATAAATAAAATCTCTAAAAAAAAAAAAAAAAAAAAAAAAGTTTGCAATGCATGTAACAGAAAGCTGACAGCCCGCATTAGCCAAGAGCAAGGGCACACACAATTCAGTTACAGAAGGCTGAACAGAATGGGCACTTCAGAGACATGCAAATGGCTAATAAATGTACAATGACGCACACATAGCCTGACTCCAACACATGCAAGAAAGCGAATCTAAACCAGGGATACCATTTATACCCAGAGGGTTTTTGGAACATCCAGGGCTGGGAAGAGCGGGGTAACCGCTGGGGGCGTGCACGGTGGTGCGGGGTTTTTGGAAAACAGTTTGGCAACAGCTATTAAGAATGTCCATGCACTCAGTAGCAATGGGCACATTCAGCGCTCAGATCTCGGTTTCTGAGACTACTCCCTGCTTAAAAGAAACCAGGGCTCCTTAGAGAAAAGGCTGATTCCAAGGCTGGGGTAAGGAAAGTACAAGAGGAGGAGTCCAGAACATCTTGTTGTGCCAGAAAGTAAGAACTGCTCAAAAAAACTTACGGGACACATCAAGGGGTCATCGGAGCCAGTTCAAAGGCTCCCCTGGTTCAATATGAGGCCACATGAGACACAAAATAGGCACCAAGAGTAATGGATTACAGCCGAGAGAGTAAGTAAGAATCCATGAGCGCAACTGATAATAAAGCAGCGAGAAGAAAGCTCTTCCTTACGGAATGCCAACTGATAAACACAGAAGGAAAGCTTCTCATAATCATTAGAGTGGTAACAGACGTTAAAACCACCGGGTCAAAGTTTGAAGGGGGACAGGTAGTTTTCCACAGTACAGGGTCTCCCTCAACTTAGGATTTACGACAGAGAAAAGTGCACTTGATACTAGAGAACCCTGGGAGACACTATTTCAACCAAGTGATCGACGCTCCCATCACCAATAAGGGGACAAATCGGTATCATGCGCCTCCTGACACCCCACGGAGGCGGTCAGGGCATCAACTCTGCTGCATCCCTGCCCCAAGTGCAGACCCTGGATGCAGTCGGGAGGCCGCAGCAGACGAGCCCCAACAGAGGGATGTTTTACCCAACAGCGGTCCTGGGCTCTTCACAACGGCAAGGTCACGAAGCAGAGGAAGGCTGCAGGATGGATCAGGGAGGCTAAGGACAACTGAATGCAACGTGTGAGGGGATGCGGGAGCTTTCAAGACTATTCTTGTGACTTGTCTGGACGTCCAAAGTTACTTCAGAATGAAAAGTTTGCGGAAATAGAACAATAAAATTGGCGGGCAAAAAAACCAGCTTTAAATGCACCAATCCCTCTACTAGGAATCTCTCCTATAACTGGACACGCACTCAAGACTCTCATACTATAGCAATCTTTACACTTAAAAAAAAAAGGGACACAAATGTCCATCAACAGGAGGACTGGTTAAAGTGATCCATGTGCACTAGAGACTATTATACCACCGTTAAAAGGATGCAGTAGATATCTATGTGCAGATATGGAAAGAGCTCTAAGATGACTCCTAAACATATTAAGGGATGGAAACTCTGCTTTGCATGCTTGGTTTTATGGAGGAAGGTAGTAGATCTCTACCTTACTCCTCATATCAAAATAAGTTCCTTATTTTTAAAAATAATAATTAGAGATGCCTGGGTAGCTCAGTCGGTTAGGCATCTGCCTTTGGCTCAGGTCATAATCCCAAGGTCCTGGGATCGAGTCCCGCATTGGGCTCCCTTCTCAGTGGGGAGCCTGCTTCTACCTCTGCCTGTCTCTCCCCCTGCTTGTGCTCTCGCGCACTCTCTCTCTCTCTCTAGCAAGTAAATAAAATCTTTAAAAAATAATAATAATAATTAAAATATCTAATTCTCTCATAAACGTTCTAGAAACAAACATCAATGATTTAGAAAAAAAGCTGTTGAGTAAGGAAGGCTGCTGCTGTGGTTGACACTATTGACAAAATAGTACAACCATCATTGTTTGCTGATGGTAGCTCAGTCGGTGAAGTGCCCAGCTCTTGGTTTTGACTCAGGTCATAATCTCAGTATTGTGAGATCAGGCCTTGCATCTGGCTCTGCACTTAGCAGGGAGTCTGCCTGAGGATTCTTTTTTCTCTCTCTCTCTCTCCTCCTGCCCCTCCCCCGGCCCTGCACCAGCACCCTGTCTCTAAAAATAATGAACGAACGAACGAACTTCACAAAGAAAATCCAATTATAAAGGAAACAAAGCAAACGAGAACTCAGGTGTTTCTGAAAGAAAACATAAGGGTTAATGCTTAGGGAGTGGTTACTTTTGGGGAGAGGAATAAGAGGGAGACTTTCCATTCCATTACTTTCTGCACGATTTAAGTAATTCATAATTACTTTTATATGTTACACATTTCAATAATTCTATTTTGATATCAGCTGCTATGTCCTATCTATATACTGTAATTTATAATATAATATTAACTAATACAAATCAAGCTCATAGTTTAATGTAAGTAAGCGGGGTCAGTCCCCGCCACTGCCTCTGGCCAGGCCTGGCTCAGCCCCTCAGCTCACCTAGCTTCATCTTCTTGAGCGTGGAATCCGAGTCGTCTCGGGGCCGCTTGCGGGCATCCTTGCCACTGGGCATATTGCGGGCGATCTCCGCCTGGGGCGTGCCCAGGTCCACCAGCAGGGTGGTGATCTGGGCCTGAAACTCCAAGGAGGCTGGGTGCTTCAGGACACTCAGCAGGTGCAGCTTGAGGTTCTTGCGCACACTGCTCACCTGAGACTTGGCTAGCGTCGGGGGCAGGTTGGCTGTGAGGAAAGAAGAGGAAGCTTTGTTCTGTGGACACAGCCCACGGGGCCCTGCTCGTCTCACTGCCCAAGCCCCAGCTAGGGCGGTGGTTGCAGGCACCTCCTAGACAAGTTCCTTTGCTCTCGAATCTACTGTGTAGCCTTCCCCCTGTACAAGCTGATGCTTAAAACCCTCAAGAGGTCTCCATCAGGATTAGTCAAGCTTAAAACAAAGAGGAAGCCCACCCTTCTTTTTATTAAATGTAAAGGCTCATCACCCCCCATCTCTGGTCTGGAAATTCCAGTGTGCCTCCCCTGGGGAAGGCTATCGTCACCACCGTCACCTCCACAATGCCCCAACTGAACGGCTGAAACAGTGTGCAGCCTCGTTGGTCCTGCCACCAGAATGACTGTCCCATGTCTAACAGTCACCTTGATGAACAAGCCTTCCCTGTTCCACAGAGAAAGAGGATGCCTCTAATTGTGCCTGCCCAGCATCCTTCCCTCCTTCCTCAGCGAACAATGCTCCCATTTTCCTCTGAGGGAACCACCCTGGCTCCATTCTCAGTCCAAGTGGGCAACAGACTCGGGGCCAGTCAGAACAATGCAATCCCTTGGCCACTGTGATTGGTTCAGAGATAGGCTATCAACGTCTTCTCGGCCAATCAGGAACAATGGGCATCGGTCTTTGGACTTTTGCTGGAATGATGGGGAAGGAAACACTCTGTCCCCTGGGGTTGCCAAGTGGATAGAATGGAAGCCTGGAGCTATCGGGGGCCATCTTTGCTACCCCAAGGAAAGAGACACAGAACAGAACAAAGCCAACAAGGAGAAAATAAGAGTCAAGAAATGGAGACAGATCCACGATCTGTTCATATTCACACCTCAAGCCTGGACATTTCAGTTTTCACACATGCACGAAAGTAGAGAAAAGACTGTAACAAATCACCAGGTACCCATCAACACTTCCCTTCCTACTTTCTTTTTTTGTTGTTGGGGTGTGGGGGGGAGGCTGGAATATCTTAAAGTATTTCGTAGACAGGGGCACCTGGGTGGCTCAGTCGTTAAGCGTCCGCCTTCGGCTCAGGTCATGATCCCAGGGTCTTGGGATCGAGCCCCACTTTGGGTTCCTTGCTCAGCAGGAAGCCTGCTTCTCCCTCTCCCACTCCCCCTGCCTGTGTTTTCTCTCTCACTGTGTCTCTCTCTGTCAAATAAATAAATAAATAAAATCTTTAAAAAAAAGTATTTCGTAGACACCGTGTCATTTCATCCACACATACCTTAATATTAAAGCCAGCTTAGAAATAGCTGTCACATGCAACCAAAAGATTCCTGTCTAATCTAGAGAATGCTTCCTGTGTCTAGATCTACTAGATGGATGAATCCCTCATGGACCCACTATCTAGCTCACATTTTCTCAGGACAGAGCAGACTGGCCAGTGGAGAGCAGGAGGGGAGGGGACCAACCTACCATGCAGGGTTTCGTAGGCCTGGATCACCTCTGACATGAACATGGGCCTCTGGCGGGCGATGTTGGCAAGGGAGCCCAGCGCCGTGGTCAGGTTGATGGAGGAGATGGCAGGGTGCACCATGAACTTGAGTAGCTGCTCCAAGGCCGCCTTGCCTTCTTCCCACAGGACATCTAATGAGGGAGAGAAGAGTATCAGTTAGCAGGGGCCTTTCTCCCTGGCCTCTGGAGAGAGCAGCCTTTGGCGCCAAAAGGAAAAAGACTCTTACAAATGATGGCTCAGAAGGGCTGAAAAAAACAGAAAATTTAGTGGTTGAGGAGTCCTATGAGATATACTATTAATGAGTATAAAAATTTAGGGGCACCTGGCTGGCTCAGTCAGTAGAACATGCAACTCTTAATCTCAGAGTCACGAGTTCAAGTCCCACATTGGCTGTGGAGCTTACTTAAGGAAAAAAAAAAGGAACAGAAAAATTTAGAGATGATGCTCAAAGCATGAGATTCCAATAGTGAAACACTAGAAATTATTTTAAATATCCAACTATAGGAACCTGATAATATGAGCGATGTTGAGGTAAAACTTTAACTATGTAAATATGCGTATGTACACATAGACAAAGCATTCAGTCCTTTGTACCACCACTCTCTGTGTGATCTGGTCCCCAAAAATTAACTTTTAACAACTTTGGTGGATATCTTCCTCGACACTTTCTATGAAAAAACATACTGGAGGGGGTGTCTGGGCGGCTCAGTCAGTTAAGCACCTGCCTTAGGCTCAGGTTGTGATCCCAGGGTCCTGGGATCGAGCCCCACATCAGGCTCCTTGCTCAGCAGGGAGCCTGCTTCTCCCTCTGCCTGCTGCTCCCCCTGCTTGTGCTCTCTCTTCCTCTCTCTTTCTCTCTGACAAAGAAATAAAGTCTTTAAAAAAAAAAAAAAGCCAACAATCACAGGATCTAACATATAAATATATGATATATATATATGTGTATGTATATAAAATGTCCATTTCTGAAGAGCAAAGCTCTGGAAAGAAACATACTCTTGGTAGTATTTATCTCTGGGAAGCAGGACTGGGGAATGATATTTTCCCTTTACACCCCTGTGTTAGGTTTTGCTTGATACCATGTACCATGCTTATAATTTGCAATTAAGAAAACAGTTAAGGGGCGCCTGGGTGACTCTTGATTTTGGCTTGGGTCATGATCTCGGGTTCGTGAGACTGAGCCCTGCCTTGGGCTCTGCGCTGGGTGTGGAGCCTGCTTAGATCCTCTTCTTCCCTCTCCCCTCTACCCACCCCTACTTGCACGTGCACATGCTCTCTCTAAATAAATAAATTTAATTTAAAAAAAAAGTGGGGCACCTGAGTGGCTCAGTTGTTAAGTGTCCAACTCTTGGGTTTTGGCTGGGGTCTTGATCTCATGGGTCATGAGACTGAGCCCCCCTGTGGGCTCTGCTCAGTGAGGAGTTGGCTTGAAGATTCTCTCCCTCTGCCCCTCCCCTCACTCGTGCTCATGCTCTCTCTCTCTCACTCAAATAAATAAATCTTAAAAAAAAAAAAAAAAAAAACAGTTGGGGCGCCTGGGTGGCTCAGTGGGTTAAGGCCTCTGCCTTCGGCTCAGGTCATGATCTCAGGGTCCTGGGATCGAGCCCGGCATTGGGCTCTCTGCTTAGCGGGGAGCCTGCTTCCCCCCTCTCTCTGCCTGCCTCTCTGCCTACTTGTGATCTCTCTCTGTCAAATAAATAAAATCTTTAAAAAAAAAAAAAAACAGTTAAAACTAGCTACCATTACAAAGTGCTCACATCCTCATGGAACCTCACGACAAACCCATGAAAGGGGTACCACTATCACTTCCGTTTTACAAAAAAGGAAATGAAGCTTAGAGAGAAGTAACTTGCCCAAGTTCACATTATAAGTGGTGAAGCTGGGATTGGAACCTGGCGTCAGAACTCTTAACCAATGACTTTTTTTTTAAGATTTTATTTATTTGAAAAAAGAGAGTGCACGCGTGCGCACACACCTAGGGCAGGAGTAGAGGGTGAGGGAGAGGGAGGAGGGGAAAGACTCTCAAGCAGACTCTGCGCTGAGCACAGAACCCTTTGGACTCGATCTCTGACCCTGAGATCATGACCTGAGCCAAAACCAAGAGTCAGATGCTCAACCGAAGGAGCCTCCCAGGCGCCCCTCTTAATTGATATCTTATACTGTCTCCAGAAATGTAAAACCAAGAGAGAAAAGGGGGAGGAAGAGAGTCAGTGTACTTTGTGACTGACAGGACGAGCTGATGGGTGGCACTCACTGTATTGGATGTACGGGTGGTCACGAGGGATGCGGTCTAGGCTGATGTCATGCTCCTGGCGTCGGGGCACCTCTGAGTCAGCCATGCGGGGTGACAAGGTGACAATGAGGCCCTCCACAAACTTGATGGCGTGGGTGCGGATGCCGTCGTTGTCCGAATCCAGCAGCAGGATGATGTCCGCAGCCATGGCAGACACCATGTCCCAGCAGGCCTCTTGGAGCTCACTGATGACTCGTGACTTTACCATCCACTGCGAGGGGCCAGGGAGGAACGGAGATAGAGAGAAGGGGACAAGACATCAACTGCCCACTCCATCACTACCCAGAGACCCATGATGATGATAATGAAATTCATTTGGGAAACGTACTGAGCTACACCTCTGCCCCAGGCCCCATGCTAGATGACACTGGGGATAAGACTCAAGTCAGGTTCTGCCCTCAGGAGGTTCACAGACAGTGACAACCCAGGGAGAAGAGGCTCAGATCTTAAGACACAGGACTAACAATACTGCCCTCACAACGTGGTGGCCAAGAGTAAGTGGATTCATTTTATTTCATTAATGCTAATGAACACCTCCACAGTCCATGCTTTTCCTTACAGCACTGACCTCGGTGCAAAATGAACATTTCTGATTCTTTGATAAGCATCTATCTCCCTCGCCATGAGCACCGTGAAGGCAGCACCCAACCCACCTGAGTCACAGAGGAAGTACTCAGGGAATGTTTGGGCAGTGCATGAGTGTATGGATGGATGGATGGACGGACGGAAGGATGGATTACTGGCGATTCCCTGACCATTAGAAAATTAGATCCCTTTGTTGCCCGTTCCCGAAGGTCAGTAACACATCTTGCCCGTAAAGAGTCTGATCTGTTCCCGGTTTAACTGGCTTGCCCCTGTGTCCTGATGAAGCTATAAATGAGACCTGTCAGCTTGGGATGCCCCCAGGTGGGAGGGAGCGCCTACCTGCAGGGCCACCTTGTAGAGCTGGGTCATGGTGAGGATGGCCTTCTTCACCACATTCACATTCTCATCCCTCAAGAGCATGTTGAGGTTTGCAATCAGTTTCAGCAGTAATTCAATGTCTCGCTTGCTGGGGGATAGAGAAAAAAGGTCAAGGTCAAGGTGGTCTTGGGGTATGTGATGGAAGCCTGGGGTCCACGAGGAAAGGGAAATCAAGGTCAGGTGTTGTCAAGAGACTGGAGGTGGTGGGGGGACAAAGTCAGGGACTGTGTCTGTCTCGTTTGTCAGCATGTGCAGAAACTGAGAACAATGTTTGGCACCTTCGGACATAGCCACCCATGAACCCTCTTTCTGGGTTAGTCCTGCGATGCCCACTCTTTTACTCTAGTAGGGCCCACCTGTTCCCATCAGGGGCAGCACAGCCAGACAGTGGTGGAAATCTGGACAAGCCAATTGTCTCATTTAGGATAGTACTTCCTTCATAGCTTATTGTGACCACGGCAATAACACTTATAAAGTACTTAAAACAGTATAGAAAGCATTCGGAAATATTAGCTCTCATTACTTTCAAGCATTTTGTTTTATGTAATCCCTAGTTTTGTTCACTCATTTGTTTACTTCAGTCTGAGGGCTCTGAAAGCGGGGAACCCTTTCTGGTCACACGAGCAGAGTCTCGTTTTTTTTGTTAAAGAATGAAATACGTATTTGTTTGATGAATAAAAAAAATTCAAGAAGGCCACACCTAGAACTCAGATCATGAATATAATTTTTACAACATTCTACAATCTGAAGTTAAATATTAAGCTAATCAGTCAAAAAAATACGGAACTCGAGGCACCTGGATGGCTCAGTTCGTTAAGAGGCCAACTCCTGATCTCAGCTCAGATCATGATCTCGGGATTAGGGGACTGAGTCCCGAGTCAGGCTCTGTGCTCAGGAGGGACTCTGCTTGAGATTCTCTCTCTCCACTGCCCCCCTACCCCACTTGCGTGCATGCATGCTCTAATAAATAAATCTTAAAAAAAAAGAAAGAAAGAAACTCAACTGCCAGCTATGTGAAGTCAGAAACAGTATCTGTATTTACTCACTTTTGTATTCCTACAGCCTGAGACACAAATGCCTGGCACATACCTGTTGAACATATATTGAAATTTACCACAAATTCTCCCAGTAAAAGGTGAAGATTACGAATCTGGGCAATGGCATTACAGATATGGGTTAAAATTCCCCTGCCACATACTGGCTATGTGGCCTTAAGAAACTCACTTCACCTCTCTGAGTCACAGTTTTGTCTTGCTATAAACAGGCCACATAACTAATCCATGGTGTTATTTTTGAAGATCGAAGTACATAACAAACTAGGTAAAGCATTTAGTACAGTGCCTGACGAAGAGAAAACAGTCACTAATAAGGGGCTATTTTATTTCCTCTGAGTCACAAAGCATCCGATGAATGCTGAATGAACAAATGACTCAGCCTGAACAAATCACTTTATCGTTCTGGGCCTCAGTTTCCCTTTCCTTAAAAGGAGGATAACAAAGCCTCCATTCCCAAGACCGCTGTGAAGGTTACAGGTGAAAACAGAGGAGGGGACTTAACACAGCACATGGCAGAGTAAGCTTCCCATGTGGTCACTCCTCCAGTTCGATCCTGGTTCAACAAATATGTATTCAGCGCCTCCTACGTGCCGACACTGTCCTGGGTACGGGGATACAGCGGCCCACCATACAGAGAAGGCGTGCCCTCGTGGAGCTGACATTTCTGTGGGGAAGAGAAGACAGTGCAGAGGGGGTGCCAGAGGTGGGGGGCTGCACTGGCAGGGCCAGGAAAAGCTGGCTGAGGAAGACCAGAGAGAAGTGAAGGAGTGAGCCAGGGGGCTCCCTGGGGATGAGCATAACTTGCGGGTACAGCGAGCTGAGAGAACAGTATATTTTGAGGAATAGGGAGGCCGGAAGGTGTGAGTGAAGATCAGGGAGGGCACCAGGGGAAGGTGGGGTGAGGGAGAGGGGTCTGGGTTTCGATCTAAGTGAGCCAGTGAGCCAGTGGAGTTCTGAGAGCAGGGGAGCGCCGAGAGCTAGTTTACATTTTAGCAGGATCACTCTGGCTACTGTGAGAGAGGAAGCCGGGCATGGGTCTATTTCCTTTGGGGAGGTTAAATATACATTGGAATTAGATGGGTGAATGTGCTAAATGTCAGTGAATTGTTCATTTAAAAATAATTCATTTTATGGTATGTGAATTTACTTCAATTAAACAGAAGAGAGAGAGGGGAAGCAGGGGAACCAGACAGAAGGCCACTGGAGCCACCTAGGCGTGAGGTAATGGCGGCCTGGAGCAGCCTAACAGCCAAGGAAGTGGTGGAAAAATGGCCAGATGCTGTTTAAATTTTGAAGGTAGAGCCAACAGTCCTTACTGATGACGTAGATGTGAAGTGTGGGAGAAGTAGAGCAATCATGAATGACTCCAGGACTTCGACCTTATTAAGTATTTGCTGAGGAATCAGCGTGCATGGGAGGGAAAAATGGGTCCGAGAAGCAGAGAGCAGGGCCAGGCGGAGAGCTGAAGAGGCTATCTCCACCGGGGTGCTCCCAGGGGCTCCCTGCGCCACCCCGCACCCCGTACCATGCCTCCTCAATGAAGCCGATGACAAATTTGCGCACTTCGATCGACTTGTCCGCTTGGAAAGCGATGATCTCCTGTCAACATCAGGAAGACGGGTCAGGGCTGCACCAGGATCCATCCCCTGACTCCTATACCCATACCCTTTCTCTCCCATTGGTCACTCACGTCCAGGAAGTTGTCTAGTAGTGTAGGATCTTTGTTGATGATCAGTTCCTGGACCTAGAAGGACACTGGGGATGAGGAGGAGGGCCACACATATAAAAGCAGGCTCCAATCAGTACAGACAGGGGCGTGTAAGAGAAAACAGCATGGAGGTAGGCAGCAGATAAGCTCCGTTCAAATCCTGGCTCTACCACTCCCAACCATGGCCTGGGCAAGTGGCTTCCCCCAAGTCTGTTTGCTCTTCTACAAAATGGGGATCTTAAATACCAACTCATAGGGCTCTTGTGAAGCTTAATAAGAAGATCCTATAAGGCGTAAGGTCCTGGTCGGTAGGGAGCACATGACACACAAGGGGGGCTAAAGAAGGGGGGGCGTGCTGCAGGAATTCCTTCCTGAGGCTCATCCATCAACTCTTTCCACTCTCTTTCTGTCTCTACTCCCCAATCACACTGCCACAATTCATCAGGCATTTCATGACAGCGGGAACCCATCTCCTGATGTCCTTGGACTTGCCAGGTTCTTTGGAATAAGCCCTTCCCACAGACATTCTCACATACTGCCAGCACAGGCCCGGCTCCCACTGCTAAGAGGCTAAGTCAGCCACCCAAAGCTATACGCTGTACACGCTGAGCAAGTAGCAGAACTAGGGTTCTCACCCAGGCAACCCAACACCCCAACCCTGAACTTCATCTGCCTCCCAGTCTGAACCATACCCGGCCCCTCCCCTTCAATTCTTCCTGTCTTCTTTTGCCTTTGCGTAATCTATTGTGCCCTCCACTCCACTCGAGACACTCTCCCTCTCTCGCTTAGCCTGCTTCTCTCTCTCCTCATCGTCCAGGTCTCAGCTCCCATGTGCCCTCTTCCAGAAAGCCCTCCCTGACTTCCCCACCCCCAGGCTGAGTCAGCAGGCCCCTCAAGGCTCCCTCAGCAAGCTGGGTTCCTCCATCCCAGCCCAGCCCACTCTGTTCCCACTGTCTGGTGATCTGTATGTCTTCCCCACTAGACAGAAACCTGGAAATATAAGGATGGAAGAGGAAATATAAGGATGAAGAGCAGAGGATTTGGAGTTGGAATCCAGTATTCAAGTCCTAGTTCAGCCAGCTCCTAGCAGACTGACCTGAGGCTCATTATTTTAAGTTCTGAGACTCTGCTTCTTTCTGTAGAAACTGGGGACCAAATTACCCTGCTTTACAGCGCTTTCGTGAGAATTAAAAGAGAGCATGCCTGTACAGTACCGGGCACCAGTAGCTACTAATTATAGCTACTATGCCTAAATGTGGACACTAGTGTTATACCGGTGTCTTCTTTTTCACATGTTCCCAGCCCCTCCCCTTGTGCTGCTTAGCCCAGCATCACCCCAGCCCCTCACCTGCTTGAGTACTGTGATCTTTGAATCATTGGTGATCAGTGCTGCCTGGTTCAGGAGATCCACCACCTGGAAGGAGGGGGGAGAGGAAGGGGATGGTGCTAGCTTTGCCAGCCCAGCCCCTGTGGCACCCCCTGGGCTCCACGCCTGGGGGTGGACTGCCCTAAAGACAGGGGCTGTGCCTCCCCATTCTAAGCCCTTCTCTCCATGCTCACTCTCTCTGAGGTGGTCATGCCATCGATGCCCGGCCCTTCCTCTTGTGTGAAGAACTGTGATGCCACGCTCCGCCTAGTGACACTATCGCCACTGCTGCCTGCCATGGCTGCTGTCCGGTACTTCCTGGAGAAAAAGAGGATCGATCAAGCTCTGGGGCCCTGTGGATAGGCTGGACCTTCACCCGACTGTCCCCAAAGGGCATGACCCTCCTTTCCATTCTGTCCTGTCCCTGTTGGGTCTTCTGAACCCCCTCTCCCATCGAGACTTTGTCTCAGACTGTGTGTGTACATAGGGGCTATGATTTGGAAGAGACGGATGTCTCCCAGGTCGGAGGCAGTCCCTTGTGGAGTGCCAGGTCTCATCGCTAGGACTTTGCACATAGCAGACTGACCACAAACATCTGCTGAATGACTGAACAAATGAACACACAGCAGCCTCCTTGCTGGTTTCAGGGCCTCGTCTTGCCGTCTGGGCTGTACTTGGGACCAGACATGACAGCAAGCTTTCTACAACAGAGCTCTGAGGAACACCAGTCACAGAGTCCTACATGGTAAGTATTCAACACATCAGAAAAGGCCTAGTTAAAATAAATTAGGTTTCAGCCATTTTCTGGAATACTATGGTTTTTTTTTTTTTTTTTTTTTTTTTTTTAAGCAGGGGGGGCCTGGGTGGCTCAGTGGGTTAAAGCCTCTGCCTTCGGCTCAGGTCATGATCTCAGGGTCCTGGGATCGAGTCCCGCATCGGGTTCTCTGCTCGGCGGGGAGCCTGCTTCCCCTTCTCTCTCTGCCTGCCTCTCTACCTACTTGTGATTTCCCTCTCTCTGTCAAATAAATAAAATCTTTAAAAAAAAAAAGGGGGGGGAAAGGGGAGACTTTTGGGCATCTGCCCCAGAGTCACACTTGGCAGAACTATTTAATAAGGATCAATGACAGCGTTATTCCTAACAGCAAAAGACTATTAGCAATGCAAGTGTTCTCAAACAGGGAGACTGGCTGAAAAACCATGATAAATCCACATAATAAAATACTATGCAGCTGCAAAAAGAAATGAGGGATGGGAGCGCCTGGGTGGCTCAGTCAATTAAGTGTTTGCCTTCGGCTCAGGTCATGATCCCAGGAGAGTCCCACGTCCAGTTCCCTGCTCCGAGGGAGCCTGCTTCTCCCTCTCCTCCTTGCTCATGCTCTCTCTCACTATCTCTGTTTCTCTCTCTCTCTCAAATAAATAAAATCTTAAAACAAAACAAAACCAAAAAACAGGGATGGCAACAGTGTTTACCTCTTAGGACTTTTCTAAGGAGCAGATGAGTTAGTATACAAAATAAACACAAGAGAATTATAGCTACTATTTTTATGTGCCCCTGAAAAGATCTGAAGGATGTCACATAAACCATTAACAACAATTTGAGGAGGGTGAAAAAGATGCACCTTTTAAAAGGAATCTAATATATTGCAATACAGTAGTTATTCACCAGGATGTCTGCTGAATGAATGAGTATCCAAAGCCTCCTTCCTAGTCTCCCTGCCACCTGTCACAGTCACATCTTGTTTAGCATCAAAGCCATCATCCTCACCAAGGCCTAGGAGACCTCGTATGAGTGGCCCCTTCTACCTCTGCCCTCACTTTCCTCTCAGGTCTCTGTGCTCCAGCTTTTCCCTCACTACCCTATTTCAAATGCCAATTCCTTCTCCCTTTCCATTTGTGTTACTCTATTCTTTTACACAGCATTTATTACCATCAGCATACTACAAATTTATAAGCTCCACGAAGGCGAGGATTTGTGTGTGTCTGTTCACTTTCTAGATTTCCAGCACTGAACAGTGCTTGGCACCAAGTAAGTGCTCAGTAAATATCTGAGTAAATGCCAAAGGGCTTCCCCAATCACTGGACTTAGTATCCCTGCCCTTTGGCTCTAGAATGCTTGAAAAATAATAGGCAATATTTAAGCATATGTGCTAGGCAAATTCTAATACACATGTTAACTTATTTAAAGCTCCCAACACCAACTCTTTGAGGCAGTTACTATTTTTAATCTCCATTTTACAAATGAGGACATTTGAAGGCAAGGGAGGTAAAGTCACTTGACTGAAGGCTCACAGCTTCTAAGATGCAGACCCAGCAGTATGACTGCAGAATCTATCCTCCCCACCACTAGGCAGTCCTGCCTCTCTGAAAGGCATTCCTTCTCCACTCCAGGTCTTCCAGCAAGCCAAGGGGCATGGTCACCTGACAACCAGCACACTGCAGTCCCTTATCAGAACATAATGAACCTTTTCATGATGAACCTTTCCAACACTTCCACTCTCTCCATGACAGTAACAGATTGAGATCTACCTTTTTTATCCTTTTAACCCTGTGTTCTCCCTCTTCTACTTTTTGGTTTATCCTTTTAAAAAAAGTATATGCACATTTCCCTTTCTTTTGTAAAAAAGGAAGCAATAATTAGTAAAAAGGGAGCATAGAATTAGCACCGCCTTCTCTTTTGTTTGTTTTCACTTAATATTTTCTGGAGCCCACTCTCTATATCAAAGTAGAGACATTTTCTTTATTCCCTTCCCCCAACCCCCCCTTTAATAGTTGCATAGTTTATTTTATTATGTGGATGTTATCAGCTTTTTTTCTGCCAGTCTCCCTACTGAAGAACATCTGGGGGTGCTTGCAGTCTTTTTGCTATTACCAACAATCACTGTCTCCCCTTCCCTCCCGGTGTATTCCTTATGGAGTACCACTGCCCCACTCCCACCTGGGAGTATGACGACTCCCCTCATATACGGAGTAACCCCAGGAGTATCTTTCATTCATTCAACGAACATTAACTGGACGTCTTCAGTGCGACCAGCGCTGTGCTGGGAACACAGCGATGACCAACGCATACTCTAAGTCCCTGTCCCCGTGGAGCTCACGGTCAAGGACCTAATCAAAAAACCCCACAAATAAAGGTCCAATGATAAATCAGAGCACATGTGACATGAAGGAAAGGAACAGGGACCTATGAGAGCGTTTAACAGACGGATTTCGGGACGGAAGGCGGGAAAGTAGGCCTTCGCAGAGGAAGTGACGTTGATGCCGAGACCCGAAAGATGAATGGGAGTTAGCCAGGCAGAATGGGTAAAAGGATGTTGCGGGCAGAGAGGGCAGCATGTGCAAAAATCCTGAGGCGGGAAGGCGCATGGCGAGTTTGAGGAACCGGAAGGCCAGTGCAGCTATGCGAAGTGAGGAACGAGCAGAGAGGCCGAGCCTAGGCCGGAGGGGCGGACGCGCCTTGGGGGGCCACGTTGGAACTTTGCCCTGAGGGCACTGGGGAGCCACGGGAGGGTCCTGAGCTGGGGAAGAAACTGGGGTCCCGAACGTCGCTGCTCCCCTTTCCTCGCAGCGCCCTAACCCGCCGGCCAGCGCCCCTGCCGCTTCAGGGTCCCTCCTCCCTTCGCTCCCGGGCCCCCACGCCGCCCCCGGCTCACCGCGGCGCCGGCCTCCGTCCCCCTCGCGCCCCCTCAGCAGCGCCTCTTCACAGACGCCGCTGTCGCCATCTTCCGTTCGCCGCGAGGACACTGCGCACGCGCCGCGCACACAGGGCCGCCGGGAAATGGAGTCCACACTGCGGCCCGACCCCGCCCCTACCTCCTGCAGCGCGAGAGGCCTTCCGCCCTCCCCCAGACGACGCCGGGCGCCCTTCATTTCCGGCCTTTGAACGCCATGCCTTAAGGGAAATGTAGTCCCCTAGCGGAGGCACTGGGCGGAAGGGAGGTAGAGGCTTCTGGGAAATGGAGTTCATGGTGGATCTGAGTCCCTGGACGGCTGGTGTTAGAGCGGGTGGAGAGTCCGGGCGGCGAAGCTCCTAGGTCCTGGAGGTGGTCTGTTGCCCCAGTGGAGTCTAAGCAGAGTCCTCGATCCCGTTCACCTTAGGTCCTGACCGTTTACGCAGTCTGGAGCATTTCCAGCTGTCGGAAGCTTCAGTCTTCCAGTCCGTCCAATGGGAACGTGGGTTCAAGGGTCTCTTACAGTCCTTATGGTAGCATATACTGACCTCTGGAGTCCACTGCGCTCTGAGGCCCCTGTCCTCTGCCGCGGTCATGCTGGGCTCTGGCTATTCGCCCTCTCCTGTCGAGAAGATGAAGCCCGCTGGGGTAGAAGAGCCCCAGAGTTCTGCCCTTGGGGCCTTTAGGATCCGCAGTGTCTCGCACCCGTAGCTCCCTCTCTTAGGCCACCTCCAGCTCTCGTGGCCCCGGGCTGCGGCTCCCGGCGCCTGAGGTCTGTCTCCGCTTAATCCCGCAGGGGGCGCCCCAGTCCGAGCGCGCCGCCCTTGGGGAGGCGGGAGGGGAGCCCGGGGCGGGTGAGGGCGGGGGGTGGGGGTGTCCCAGCTATAAAGCGTGGCCGCCTCCCGCGGCGCCCAAGACGGCTGGGACCCCGGGCGGTCGGACGGGCGTGCACCGGTCGGAACTCGGGCCGTGCCGGCTGAGCGATCTGAAGTTCTTTTCCCCCCGGGCCGGAGCGGGGGCGGGAGGGGGCGCAGGCCCGGGGGATGCTGGGCTCGGTGAAGATGGAGGCCCATGACCTGGCCGAGTGGAGCTACTACCCGGAGGCGGGCGAGGTGTGTCCTCGGGGATGGCGGAGCGGGAAGGGGGGGGTAGGAATCAGGGTGCGAGTGTGAATGGGGGCAAGGATGGCGTGTGGGATCCAATGGAGGCCCCAACTACAGTTGAGGAGCGGAGGAACTAGACACGCAGACCAGGTGTAGGAATCAGGGATGGGGGACGAGGCACGGGAGTGCGGTTTAGGCTGGTTGGAG